>CM070095.1:6990000-7657500 GCA_036178185.1 Liparis tanakae
TTCCATCCGTTCCATCCTTCAGTGTTAGTGAATGACGAGGTTGGCCAAGGGATCGTATGTACTGGTGATTTATGATTTAATGAGAGAGAAAGAGATAAACCCCTTTTTTACAGATTAAAACTGTGTTTGTTCATTTAAGTTTCCTTGCCATTTGAAACCATTTTCATGTATGACTGTTGGCGGCCATGCTTGTTAATACCTCTGTCCCAGTAACGCATTTCAACAGTAATGCTTGCGATGACCATGCTTAAGCCTTTACATGATCATCTAAACTGTGCGTTGTGTAACTACCCCATCGAGATCACGTTCAGTTCTCATCTGCATTCTCGTGTTTTGGAACATTTGTAATATTCTAATCTTACAGATGTGGATTAAGCCCTAACCTAACATGTGACCTCCTTGTTTGTGTATGGGATTCTTGTGTGTCTGTGTTTGTGTGTGTGTCTGTGCGTGACCTGTGTGTGTTTAGATGACCTTTGGGGACGCCATGAGGAACAAAGCGAGACTTTCCGTCACTGGGAGTACTGGGGAGAATGGTCGGGTGATGACTCCAGAGTTTCCTAAAGCTGTCCACGCCGTCCCGTACGCGAGACCTGACATGGGACTAAACGGCAGCCTGACAGATCTGTCCTGATCAATGAGAAACTTCTGAGTGCCTTACAATGGTTTCATTAGAGCGTTTTTTTTTTTTTTCTTCTTCTATCCTTCCCTCCCTCCTGCTGGTTTTTTTTCTTCTGTTTCTGTCTGGTGAAAAAAGGAAAGCTAGGAGATGGAGGCTTCATTTTGTGTCTCACAAAGACTTGTATTGTTGCTCTCTGTCTCTATTTCTCACCGTATAAAACACCTCTCTCTCTCTCGTACGCGGGGTGGAATTACATCTCAGAATTTAAAAGGAAGGCTCTTTTTCTTTTTCTTTTTTTCTGGACTGATGGCACCACGCTTTTCCTATCTTAACTGCCTGGACCGGACCGAGATGGAAACGAGGGCTTGATTGACGGCAGCGGGTTGCTTCTGAGAGTCAGAGATTCAGTCATCTCAAACGTGTGAGTGTGTGTGTGTGTGTGTGTGTGTGTGTGTGTGTGTGTGTGTGTGTGTGTGTGTGTGTGTGTGTGTGGAGAGTGTTTCCGTAGCCACCACCGCCAAACAGGATTTTCAAGCACACTTGATATCAAACTACATTCTAAAAAAAAACGTCCTTTTTTTTTCAAGAAAAAATAAATCGGAGAAAATGTTTATTGAAAAAAAATATTTTTATGTATTTTCACAAAATAGCTTTTAAATAAACTTGCTTACATACTTGGTTGGATGTAAACATCTCAATGTGTGAGTATTAAGACGGAAAAGAAAAATACTAAACAGCTTCTAGTTCCATATTTTTAAAGCCAAATACATTGCATATGGGGCTGAGATGTTAAAATCATGTAATTAATTCCTACTCTAAACTTTCCTGTATATTTTATTCTTTAACATTTGGTGTTGATATGACATATATGTCAATGCTTGACATTTGGAATCAATCCTTCTATGTTTTTCTTGGAGTCGGTGCAGCGGTTTTCGTTTTCTACTCCCGTCTCCTCGTTCGCTTCAGTGCTTTTGTTGTTTGTGTTTTTTTCTGATGACGACCAGACTCCCTAATCGACTTGTTTAATGCAAAAAATATCTTTAAAGTACGGTCTGGCGTTATCGCGTCGCATTTTGTAAGCGACATCAAAAAGAGGCATCGGCCATCCACCGAGTTTCAGTGGCGGTTTTTTAAAATGCCAAATAAGTAAAGAGTGCCAAAATTCTAGTGCCAGTAGACATGAATATAGTCTTAATATAATCAATCGCTGTCATCTCGGTGAATGTAAACGATACATTCTGTAACTTTTGTAACTAGGTGTACAGTTGGTGGCATCGACAGTGCTAATACGATAGCCTTTACGCTTTGTTTTCCAGTCACCGCGTGTTTTTTGCATCGATCTGACAATAAAGTAGCACCAGTTGCATGTTGTTGCCGCGGATATGACATACGTTTATTTCTGCCAAAACACGCGTTTTCATTTTTAATGTTGGAAGTTGTGAGGTTAATTGTTTGAAATTGGAAATACAATGTTAGACATATATACAATATATACATATATACATATATTTTATACAATATGAAAAAAAAGTATAGCCCCTTTGTCGGTATGGCCTCGAAGCTACTCGGCTTCCGTTAAATACAAAATGTGGTGACTTGTTCAGAAAATACAGGATTTCTTTTTTTTCTCTGTGATTGCTTTTTCAATTTTACTGACACACTTTAGACGGACACACACCTCGAATTACAAAACACTTATTTCATTTATCTTCTTTTTCTGAAACTGACCTACAAAGACACCTCCGCTGCAGCACAAAGGGAGGTAAAGTGTATTATTATAATCACTGTTGTTTTTGTAATCAACAATAGAAACATATACCGTAGTCGCTTATCATTTTCATCGCATATCCAGGCTATTCTCACTGACATTTTGTATATGGAATGTGTGCTAACTTGTTTATTTTTTGGGATTCTTTCTAAATAAAAGTGGCTAATCTCTTGTTATCTCAGCGTGTCATTTATTTCAGGACGAGTGGCGGTTGATCTTGAAGACGGCTCACAGATCGAGGGATGGATAGATTTTAATGGCAATGAAATGTCTTAACCCTCCTGTTACCTTTACATTTACTAACATATTTTACCCTCGGGGTCAATTTGACCCCAGCTATTAAAACCTCCAGAAAATTATTAGAATTAATATTGTTTCCCAAGTTTAAGTTTGAGGTACTTTATGTTCGTTTGTTGACTATCTCAATAGCCCTTTAAATATATAAAACAAGTTGATATTTCTTATATGTTTGACACAGTGAAAAACAGTCTGGAGGGTTAAATGAGATGGAATATGAGAAGTAAACTCACTGAAATACAAACAGAAGTTAATTATGTCTTTCTTTCAGACAATGTGCATCAATGAGTGCCAGCATCTTAACGGTAGACACATTTATCATTTTATTAAACTCATTTAAATGAATAATTACTTTTAATCATCATGCCAATAGACGTCAGTGAGGTCATATTGTATATCGTAAGATTATACTTTTTTAGGTGCAACACTACATTGTATTATAGTCATTATCAGAATCAGAACCTTTTATGGCCACTTACGTTTTCACATAAAGGGAATGTGTCGTGGCAGGCAATATACAATAGACAATAGACAATAAAACAAACAACAATCAATGACAATCAACACAGTGCGAGAATTAAGAATATAAATATATGATAAAGTGCACAGACTGCTGGAAATTCACTTTAGTCACGGCCTTGTGTATATGTTTTGGTTCCTCTATATATTTAGTATTTTAGTATTTTATTATTAGTATTTAGTATATAGTATTTGGTATTGTTATTGTTATTGTGTTTTTATTTGTATCTTTTTTTTTTATTAATGCTCTAATGTTCACCCGCTGCTGTGATCCTGAAATGTCCCCACTGTGGGACTAATAAAGAAATATCTTATCTTATCTTATCTTATTGACAGGCAGGTTTCAGAACTTTAACCAGTGTAAGTCAGTTTAAAGTGACAAGAGTATTTAAAGTGAAGAGTTAAGTGGTGTGCAGGGGAGTGACCAGAAGGAAATTGTCCTGGATTATGAATTATATAAATATAATAATTGTATTTTTTTTAAAGAGCATTATTTGGCCGATGCACATTGGATAAGGATACACAAAACCATGTTCCAACACATGCCAGTTAATGCCGCTCTCCCGATAGGATTGATGCTCATTATTCCTGTGCTGGGTGCAGCTGGGAGTTACTTGATGTCACGTTACTAAACTTTGTATAGTAATACTGTCACTCCACAAAGTGACACCCATTTGTCCATTTCTTCTCTTTCAAAGGTTTGAATCTGTGGATCAAAGTTAGCGAGGGTCGAACTGGGTGTGTATTATTTCAGCAGATTTCCTTCTTGATGGATTATTCATTTTAAATCAATGACAAATAAGGGTTATTTATGCTATATAATAAAAACATGAGTACTGTACTGTTCTCTCTATGTGTTCTACTTCCAAAGTGTTTAACATAAATAAACAGTCAGCCAAACTCCTTTTCAAGAGCCAGGATGCGAGCGTTCTTGCTCCTTTATTGATTTCCAACATGAAATCATCTTGACCGAGTTGAAATAGGGTGAAACTAGAAAAGAAAATACAAAAACATATTAACTGAATGGCAGATAAATATAAACATCCTTACGTTTACAATTCTCCAAACAAAGTCAATATTTCTAATAGTATAACATGTGAAGAACACAAAACACTTACAGTCATTGCTTTCTGAAGAAGACAGGCAAAGGATTACTGTGGATTGAACTCGTCCCAGTCGCAACCATGCTCTCTGCTGTTTACAGATCGAACTTCCTACTTCCTGTTTCTCACTTCCTGCTTCATTACAGGCTTCAAAATAAAAGCGCTATGCATGAAACAATAAAAATGTATAACAGTTAACTTAAACACATCTTTAACAATATGCAGGGCAGAACACTCCCCGTCTGGCATTTACATATGCCACTTAAGGTCTAATTGTGCTTACTTGACTATTGACTATCTTTTGGCAGGAGCAAAACAACATCAGAGATAGGCCTTAAGAATGTCTTTATTTTGCCTTGTGACGTCGTCCTGACTTCGATTTCGCGGACCTTCCCATCACTGCTTGGGAGAGTTGAAACGACCAGTCCCATTGGCCACTCATTGCGAGGTGATTGGCTCTGTTTCAGTAGCACAACGTCTCCAACCTGCAGGTCTCGTGATGCGGTGCGCCACTTGCGTCTTGGCTGAAGGGTGTGGAGATATTCATTTCTCCATCGGGTCCAAAACTCGTTGGCTAGTGCTTGCACTTTCCTCCACTGACACTTAAAGAGGTCCTTTTCTTCAAAATTGCCAGCTGGAGAGGTCAGACCTGGTTTTTGAGTTAGAAGCATCGCAGGAGTCAACAACAATGGTGAAGATGGATCAGATGAGACTGAGACCAATGGTCTCGCATTGATGATGGCCGAAACCTCTGCCATCAAAGTACAAAGCACTTCATGACTCAGGGAAGTGCACTTGGTTTGCAGCAACAGGTAGTCAAGAATCCTCCGGGTGATGCCGATCATACGTTCCCAAGCGCCACCCATGTGAGATGCGTGTGGAGGTTTGAATTCCCATGTGCAACCGTTCTCTTGAAGATACTTTACAACCTTGGTTTGATTAGGAACTTCTTTTCCCATGCCCAGTTCAACACTGGCTCCAACAAAGTTCGTACCTCTATCTGACCTCAGTTGTTTCGCTGGTCCTCTTACGGCAAAAAACCTTTGCAGAGCATTGATGCAACTGGATGATTCCATGGACTCTATCACTTCCACATGCACAGCTCTGGTACTCATGCATGTAAACAGGATTGCCCACCGTTTGCTCTGAGCTGCACCTCCTCTAGTGCGTCTGGTGAACACAGTCCAGGGACCAAAAACGTCCAGTCCAACGTACGTGAATGGTGGGGATGAGCTTAGGCGTTCTGGGGGGAGCTCTGCCATCTTTTGGACCTCAAGCTTTCCTCTCAGTTTGCGACAAGTAACGCAGTGATTAAGGACTGAACTGATCAGCCTCTTGCCAGCTACGATCCATAGGCCAGCAGCCCTGACTGCTCCTTCCGTGAATTGTCGACCCTGATGTGCGACCTTTGTGTGGTAGTGACTCACCAGTAGTTTCGTGACATGACTTTGTTTTGGGAGTATGATTGGATTCTTTACCTCAGGATCAATTGGCGCATGTCTCAGACGTCCTCCGATCCGCAGGAGACCATCACACATGAAAGGATGAAGATCCAGGATTGCACTTGATCTTGAGACCGCTCTCTTCTCTTGTAGTGCAACATACTCGTCTGGATAAGCTTCTTTTTGGACAGACATGAGTATAATCAGCTTAGCTTTTGCCAACTTGAGTACGTGGTTTTTTGCACTGATGCCATCTTTTGCATGCGTCTGTCGAGTCCGACTTGTGTGAACAAGTTTGATGGATCAAAAAGGATACTGCTCTCAGCAAGGAATCCCAAGTGGAGAAGCGTTGGAACCTTTCAGTGGTAAGTTTACCTTCGCTTATGTGAGTAGCAAGAGTGATCAGTTGTGGTCTCACATCTACATCTGTTTCAGGATCCACCAACTCAAAAGACTGATCCGTATCAGGCGGAAGTGGTTTGTGAAGGAAGTCTGGTCCTGTAAACCACATTGTGTTGATGAGCTGTGATGCGGGCACAGACCTGGTGGCCAGATCAGCTGGATTTAGATCTGTTGGCACATAGTGCCACTGTTTAGGAGAAGTAGTCTGGCGTATACGGTGCACACGGTTGTGCACGTATACAAAGAAACGCTTTGAGTTATTGTGGATGTATCCGAGGACAACTTTGCTGTCACAATAAAACTTCACAGCATCTGGCTTGAGATCAAGCTCGTCGAGGATCAGTTCAGCCATTTCGACAGCCAACACAGCTCCACAAAGTTCAAGGCGGGGGATGGTTGGTTCTGGTTGAGGGGCTAGCTTTGCTTTTCCCAGCACAAAGCCGATTTTACTCTGCCCATCTGTGGTTACAACCCTCAAATAAGCCACAGCACCTATGGCCCAGCTTGAGGCGTCGGAGAAGAGGCATAGCTCAATGTATTTGGCATTGGAGAGGGACTGTTGTATGTATGAGCGGGAAAGATGCAGGTTACTCAAATCCTGTAGTGATTTCTCCCATGTTTTCCAACTATTCAACTTGTCTGCTGGAAGTTCAGTGTCCCAGTCGTACACGTCAGCAGAAAGTGCTCTGAGCAGTGCTCGTCCTCTGATTGTCACTGGTGCAGCAAAGCCCAATGGGTCGAAGAGGCTATTGACGGTGGACAGCACTCCCCGACGGGTAAACGGCTTGTCACTAACTGCTACTTTAAATGTAAAAGTGTCAGAGTCTATGTTCCAGCACAAACCAAGGCTTCTTTGAACGGGCAGGGCTTCTTCACCAAGCCCCAAGTCTTTTAGGCTTGCAGCCCGCTCTTCAGGAGAGAAAGCTTGCATCACTGCAACACTGTTTGAGGCGATTTTGTGCAGTTTAAGATTTGATTTTGCAAGTGATGCTTGAGTGCGCTTCAGCAAATCAATGGCCTCCGCCTCAGTTGGGAGGGAGATCAATCCATCGTCCACATAAAAGTGCCTCTCAACGAAGTGGCGTGAGTCAGATCCATATCTTTGTTCACCTTCTGGGCAGCTTTCGAAGGCCATACGTTGCTACAGCAGGTGAAGGGCTGTTCCCGAAGACATGAACTCGCATGCGGTACTCAGTTACCTCCTTTGTCACGTCATTATCTTTGTGCCAGAGGAATCTCAAGTAGTTTCTGTGGTCTTCCCTGACATAGAACCCATAGAACATTTGTTGGATGTCAGCTGTTAATGCAACAATATCCTTTCTGAACCTCAGCAGTACTCCGAGGAGAGAGTTGTTTAAATCTGGGCCAGAGAGCAGGACACTGTTAAGAGAGATGCCACATTCTTGTGCACTTGAGTCAAACACAACTCGTATCTGGCCTGGCTTCTGTGGGTGGTATACCCCAAAAATTGGTAAATACCAGCATTCTGCATTTTTAGGTAGAGGATGTGCTTCCTCTGCATGTCCGTTTTCAAAGAGCTTTGCCATAAAGGCAACAAACTGTTCTTTCATTTCAGGATTTCTGTTCAGTGTGCGTTTCAAAGAGTGAAAACGGGAGAGGGCTTGAGCACGGTTATTAGGAAGGCATGCTCTGGGTGCGCGGAATGGCAGGGGAGCAACCCAGCTGTTTTGCTCATCTTTGTGAAACCCTTCCTGCATGGTTTTCAGGAATATCTCATCTTCAAAGGACAAGGCAGGTTTGTTATCATTTTCTGTATTAATGAACACCCCTAATCCAAGTTTGTCTTCAGCGGGCAGACTCTGCTCCCCGCCGTGACTTGGTTTTTCTTTGACGCGGATGTGGTTCTGACATGGTGTCAGAAAAGATGGACGTCCATTCTGCAGGACATTAGTTTTGAAGACAGCTACCGCGGGCTTGTGCACACTATCAATGCAAACCTCCCCTACTATCACCCACCCTAAATCCAAACGCTGGGCGAAGGGTGCGTCGTGTGGCCCGTTGATTTGTTGTCTAACCTTGTGAACACGAATAAGGTCTCTTCCCAATAAGAGGAGGATCTGTGCCTCTTCCCAATAAGAGGAGGATCTGTGCCTCAGGATCTATCTTGGGAATATGCGGCGCCACAGATTTCAAGTGAGCATGGAAAGAGGCCACCTCTGGTGTGGGGATTTCTAATCTGTTGCTCATGATCTCGTTACATTCAATAAGTGGCGGTAAGTCAAAACACACTTCTCCGTTCACTGCCTCCACCTGGAAACCGACTGCTTTCCTTCCAACCATTTCAGTGGTCCCTGCACATGTCCTCATCAGGTATGGAGAAAGTCCACCTTGAACACCAAAAAGCTCAAAAAACTCAGACCTGGCCAATGAGCGGTTGCTTTGGTCGTCAAGGATGGCATACATCTTGACTGAGTGCTCCCGTTGTCCTCGTGGAAAGACACGTACCAAACTTATCTTTGAGCAAGAACGTGCATGAAGACCTTCTCCACAGACCTCGGTGCACTTTGATGTCACTTCTGGATGGTCAATTATTCGCTGCTCGATGTCCGAAGCTGCTGTAGGAGACATCTCTGTCGAGAAAGCGGTTTCCGGATGCATGGCTGTGATGTGTCGGTTAGTCCCACACTCATTGCATTTTAGTTCCACTGTGCATTCTCTTGCCATATGAGTCGTAGAGCAGCACCTGAAGCATCGCCTGTGTTCCTTTAATAAACTTTTGCGTTCTGCCAGTGGCTTCATTTGAAAGGCTCTACATTTTACTAAGGGGTGAGACTTATTGTGCAGTGGGCAGTAATTGGCTGAATCGTAACTGCCATTTTTAGTTGTCTGCGCTCCATGCATTGAGCTTGACTCTGCTGTAGTGGACACAACAATCTTATGGACAGATATAGCAGCCTTCACACCAGCTTGTCCTGTTAACAGTCTCTCACTGTGGTAATGAGTTTGGCTGCTCTCTGTTAAAAAAAAGCTCGGATCATTTCTGGCCTTTGCTTGCTTGTGTACAAAGTCAGTAAAGAAAGAGAAGGGTGGAAAGCAAACATTATAGCAGTCTTTGTAGTTTGAACCAACAGAAAGCCATTTTTCTTGGAGATTGGGGGGCAATTTCTCTACAATTGGTTTAATGCCACGTGGCGTGTCAAGGTAACCAAGACCAGGTAAGTAACCATCCTCTTTGGCAGAAAGGAGCTCCATGAGTAAATCACTAAGTTCTCTGAGTTTGATATTTTCCTTCGACGTGAGACGAGGAAAGCTCTCTAGCCTTTTAAACAGTGCATTCTCGATCACTTCAGGGGATGCATAGCACTCTTGAAGTCTTGTCCAAGACAACTGAAGTGCGGCTTCTGGGTTTGTAACGTAGACTGCTCGAAGTCTCTTAATATGTTCAGAAGATTCTCTTCCAAGCCATTTCACCAACAGATCTAACTCTTCACTGGCTGTTAGCTCTAAGCCTTGAGTAGCGTTGGAAAAGGAAGATTTCCATGCTCTGAAGCTCTCTGGGCAGTCATCAAATTTACTGAGCCCTGTGGTTATTAACTCTCTGCGGGCAAGATATTTGGCAAAGTCTATCATATTAGCTGCTGGAGTGATGGTAGAGTCATGCGTTTTGTTCTTTGGAAAATGGTTTGGTTGACTTACGTGATTGAAAGATGAGGGGTCCAGTCCCAGATTGGTCTTGTTGGAAAAGAGAGGGTCTGAGATGGGACGCTGTGGCAGGTCTCTCTGGTATCCTGATCCGCTGTACTCAGTCCACTGAGTGTGCCTTGGCATTATGGGCGAGACGTTATGGCTGAATGCAGGATTAAATTCAACCGGTTCCTCTTCCGCTGATGGCGATGATGCTTTGATGTGGAGAGGAAATGATGTATCAGGAGGAGGTATGGTAGCGTTGACGTCTTCTTGAGCCTGATGATGCAGATACTCCTCTGTTCGCTGTCTGATTGTCTGTCGTGAGATGCTGCTCCTAGCACTCGGCATATCTTCGCATGCTCTTCCTGCAGCAGCCTCTAAAACTTCTGCCTCTGCATTCGCGGCAGCAGCTGTTTTTTCGAGTCCCAGTGCTTCTAAGTCTGCTTCTAGTGTAGCTTTTTCCATATCTAATTTGGCTTTTTGTTTTTTCAATTCCAGCTCCTTTTTAGCATATGCAGCTCTGGTGAATGCAGCTTCCGCTGTTGCTCTTGCTCTAGCAGCAGCACTGGACACTGAAGACTTAGAAGAGGATTTTGACACCGATGACACTCTATCATCTTCTTCTTTAGATTGATCTTCCATGATTGTTGCTAATGAATCCTTCTGATAGTCTGACTTTTCACTGTACTGTTCTCTCTATGTGTTCTACTTCCAAAGTGTTTAACATAAATAAACAGTCAGCCAAACTCCTTTTCAAGAGCCAGGATGCGAGCGTTCTTGCTCCTTTATTGATTTCCAACATGAAATCATCTTGACCGAGTTGAAATAGGGTGAAACTAGAAAAGAAAATACAAAAACGTATTAACTGAATGGCAGATAAATATAAACATCCTTACGTTTACAATTCTCCAAACAAAGTCAATATTTCTAATAGTATAACATGTGAAGAACACAAAACACTTACAGTCATTGCTTTCTGAAGAAGACAGGCAAAGGATTACTGTGGATTGAACTCGTCCCAGTCGCAACCATGCTCTCTGCTGTTTACAGATCGAACTTCCTACTTCCTGTTTCTCACTTCCTGCTTCATTACAGGCTTCAAAATAAAAGCGCTATGCATGAAACAATAAAAATGTATAACAGTTAACTTAAACACATCTTTAACAATATGCAGGGCAGAACAAGTACAGTGCAGATGAATTAGTTTAAAGTCACTTCAGATGTGCACAGCCCAAATGTCTACAACAGGTCCACACAATGAAGATACAGTTAAATGTTTTTTTCACACTCACATTTTTGAAGTGTGTAAAAGCACAATACATTCATATTTCTTGTTTTACCCTATAAAAAACGTCTAAATAAAGGATTCTGTCCATTAACAGCAGCATAGTTACTCAAGACAAAGCCTTTGTGGAATCACACAATCAATGGGGGATAATTAATTTCCTTTATGAGCTTTAAAGTAGTTTAAAGCAAAGAGTGATGAGGTGCCTTATTTGGTCCACCCCCCTCCTGCTGAGTGCTAATGTGTGTCACATATCTCCATGAACATGGGTGACTCCCCTCTGCTCCATAAAGATAACCCCTCGTTTATTCCCAATCAGCCCATATGCACCTCTCCAGTGCTTTGTATTAACTTTTTCCTGACACGTAAAGTTAATTAAGATTTTTTTTTTAAAGTTCGACCACTTGAACCTCCCAGTAATTGGACGTCCAGGGACTACAGATCCAAAACACGTTTTACTGGATGTCGTATCAACTGTTTCTTCAGCGGTCATCAACGTTCCTTCATCGTCAAACAACACTTCCCTGTGTATTTACATGTGTGTTATTTAGAATAAGAGGTGGTTACGAGCTCAATAATTTGACATTGTTATGTATGAATAGGTTCTTTTTGGATAAAAGCATCAGCTAAATGAAATTAAAACAAAAAAATACAAATCTAGACGTGAACCAATTATACTGCTGCATTAGCATTCTACAAAATGATGTATAGCGCCCTCTTGCTGTCACTGGTGCTCAAGACCGACTTAGTAGTTATCCTATGTATGCAACATTCTTTCAAAGGCCACCTTGAGGGTTGTACTGTATCTCCATCCAAGCCATGAGCGCTCCTCACCGATGGTATTATTGTCTTTAATGAACCAGACTTAACCCTTATTAACCCCGCAGCCCAAAATAAGTCCCACGCTCTCTGTGCAATTCCATCGGGAATGGAAGTACGTATAATTGCTCTGGAGAAATGTTCTGGAGACCTGATCCATGTCTGTTCAGTCAAATGTAATACCATATTTTTTTGCTTCTGAAGGGCCCTAATTGAGTGAAATTACCCAGAAGTATCTGCTTTGTAAAGGTGCCTCAATGCCTCCTTTAGTATTGAATAATGGACCAGCCTTTACAAAAGGAAAAGGAGATAAAGCCGCCTCATAATTCATTGCGTTAGACACTTTTAATAGCTTCCGCCGCTGCACTTTAATTGTACATTATGAATAAATCCTTCTGAGGAGGTGTGATTCTGCTTAGGGTAGGAATCCTTCAGCCTCGGTTACTTTCACAATAATCGGAGCTGATGTGGAATCGTGACGTGTCTACGGCTTTACTTGGATTCTTCAGCTTCGGCCTGTACTATTCATCTATTTGTTATAAATAAAGTTGTTTTGGATTCATTTGTTTTTTTATGAAGACATTCAAGAACTTGTAAATTCCAAATCTTTGAAGAAAGTACCATTACATTTAGCTAACGGTTTTAACTAAAGAGACTTACAATCACGTCACATTCGTACACCGTACACACAGCTAGAGGGAGTAGTTCAGGGTTAGGTGTCTTGCTCAAGGACACATTGACTCGGGCGGGGATTGAACCGCCAACCCCCACTATGAGAGACTGACCTTCTAACCACCAACCCACAGCCAAAAGGGAAATATAATGTATTTGTTTGTGCTTTTCTTTTCAACCAAAGCCCCTAAGTCTTCCTATGATTGGAAACGTGATTTCCCCTTGGAAAGATGAATGTGTGTAATGTTGTTAATGTGCTCATGCGAGGTGTCGGACTCTTGATATCTAGAAGAGAGAAAGGAGACAAACTCTATGACTCTTAAGACAGAAATCACACCTCCACTGCACTCACATCCTGATCCACTTGTACAGGGAAAAGAGGTTGTTCACCATCTGGTGTCGAGTCGGATCAGATGGCTCTCGGTAAGCGGACGCATCTGGCCAGCTGCGACATACTGGATCGCAATAGTTTTACCAAGCGGACACCCCTTTGAATGCTGGTCTTGCCTCGAACAATCCTTTTGGGTGTTTTTATTGTTGCCGTGCATTTTTCTTTTTTTTCTTTTTTGCATGACAAGCTGCGTGACCTCATGACGTCTATCTGAACCAAAGCCGAAGAGCAATGAGGACGTTGATGCTGTAATATTACACTGTGTCTCAGATATCTTTCATGGAGTCTTTGGCCGTGGTTATGATAGAGAGACAGAGATGTTATGATCGAAGTATAAACCAAATAACAGCCGTATTTCACAATGTGTGAACATGAAAACAGATCCAGTAAATATAGAGATTAAAGTTAAGTGTTTCTACATTTAGGCTACATTCAGAGACTAACACAATTGTATCGACCCTTGGGATTTTTTTTGCCAACGGGCAAAAGATGAGAAGATGATTATCCCGAATATGAAACCATCTCATGAGAGGAAATTAAATGAGAGAAGTAGGAAACGTCTCAGAATTTGGAAGATCAAGAGTGTGAGAGTTACTGTCTCTCCACAGCTTAAAGGTGTTTGAAGAAGTAAGCCTTCTTCTCTATTCTCATTCATTTAAAGATGGAAGGATTTAGTAGCAAAAGGATATATATATAGGTCTTTCTTATATATATAAATACATATACATATATAAGAAATACATATAGATATTTCTTATATAAATATATAGTATACATATATGTATATAGGTCTTTCTTATATATATATATATTTATTTATATAGGAATTTCTTATATATATATGTATATATATATATATATATATATATATATATATATATATATATATATATACATATATATGTATACATATACAGTTTGAAAGATCTACTCTCTCAAAAAATTGGAAATAAAACACAAACTGATCCTATTATTTCAGTTTTAAACAATCTTGGAATCTGTATTTGCTTTTGAATCATTTACAAGTTTCTTTTCAAGCACCATGATGCTGCTGGATTTTCAACCAAAATAAAGAGATTTGCATAACCTTAATCAGTCCAGCTGTGTATAGTTTTAGTATTTACTTAAAGACCAGTGACTTCATAAAGGTCACCACTGTCCCATGGCTGCACTGCACACATTGTCTTCATCAGAGTAGCCGCAGAACTTTGAACTTCGTACAAGTGTAAAATGTAGTCCCATTATCAGTCAGAATCGCTTCTTGATTCCTGACTTCAGAAAGTCAAGCGAACTTTGATACCATTCGTTTTCTTCTTCTATGTGGAAATGACTTATTGAAGTTACATTACCCATGAGCGATGCTATCATCCAACCAATCAGTCTTACCGCCCTGGTGCAATCAAATGTATTTATGGGCCATTAGTTCAGCCAATCATCGCAGAAAGAGATGGTTAACCAAAATGAATCTTCACCCATGTGAGCAATCAGCCTGAGAGTCTCTCTCTCTCTCTCTCTCTCTCATGCTCTCTCTCTCTCTCTCTCTCTCTCTCTCTCTCCTTGCTGGTGGTCTCCATGGTTGCTCTGCTATGATGCTCCCTGGGCTGAAGCTAATGATGACAGAAGGTACACAGGGAATGGCCTGAATCTGCCACCTCATATCGGAGACTCCGATAGTACAGCCAGGGCAATGCTTCATCTTCACGTTTATTAACTAAGCTCCGACTTCCTGCCACGGCCTCATTAAAATGCAGGGGTATGGCACAGAGAGCCATGACGGTGGGGATTTTAAGACGGAAGAGGCGCGTTACGGCGAGAAGCGATCGCGCGTTTCGTCAACCAACTCCCCGTCGTAACCTTTTGTTTCAGCAAATTAAAAGTGTCATTTTTACTATTTAGTTGAAATGAAAAGATGTGTTGTGAGCTATAGATGTTGTGTGATTTATTTTCATATTGATCCTTTTTTGGGGCGACATTTGTGGTTTATCTTCGCAGTTTAATAGTCCGTCCGTCAGATCAACTTAATGAAGGGGACGCCTCAACTAAATGTCACCGGAATACAATCAAAGTGACAACGAATATTACTTAATATTGATCGAAGCCACTGGGACATGGATTACCAATATAACAGGACTCCACAATAAAAAAAAGAAGTAAAAACACAAAATTTAAATGACAACATGCGTTTTAAGACTGGCCTAAAAAACATTTTATTCAGAAAGGCATTTATCAATAGTTGACTTTTATGACTTGCTTCGAATATTCCTTTTTTATTATAGTTTTAACTATGTACTGGATATGTGTCACTCTGAGAGTCTTGGATGAAGATCCATTATTATTACATTCGCATTGAAAATGCGGAAGGTAATGTTTTGATCGCCGCGTATTTGTATGTGTGCGTGTTATTTGCATAACTAAAAAAGTATTGAACCGATTTGCATGAAATTAGGTGGGATGATTGGTTATTATCCGGGGACCATTTGATTGGATTTTGGGATCGATCGAGTCAAAGGTCAAGGTCATGAAAAGGTCAACATCTTCTTTTTACTACAGCAATTTATATCCAATTGGCATCCAACTAATGCCAAAATGTTCATAATTCAATGCTCAATTTGTGATATGCGAAGGTATTATATTACAGCTCTCTGCCGTCCAGCAGCAGTCCAGGTTCTTCTTTCACAGAGGATGAAAGGCAGCGGACGGCCGGGTCCAGACCCTCTCAGACCCTGAGCCGCTGAGACAGGGATGCTCATTCCGGATCAGATTAATTTACATCACAATGATTCACAAGGCCGCGGACAGGGAGCCCCAACAGCAACGTGTTGGTCACAACAAAGCCAGATTACAAAATGCATGCTTCCTTTGGTAGAAAATTAATTATTTTTGGATGAATAGGTGAAACGAAATAGTTTAACATAATTAATTTGAATCTTGTTTCACCTTAGGGATCAATAGAATGAATTGTGTCACGTGAAGAAGAAGCCTAGAGATGTGAGATCATTATTTTCTTCTCAAGTTAATTACGATCTTGTCAGGATGTGTGTTTTGATTGTTGTTTCCTCCTCAAGCCGTGAGATAATGATGACCTGCGGTCTCTGAACCAGGAGGATAACGAATGGCGCTGTGTTGCTGACGCATTAGCAATTTATGAATGTGTGGATTATTAGCTGGAGAAGATGGATGATAATTGATTAGCCCTTGGATTCAGTTAAGCCAACATGTCTCCTCCCACCGGCCAATCAATGAGCTTGTTGTCGAGGAGAATATGCACACTACTTAATGACAAGAAGAAGGATGATATGAAAACCATTAAATCTATAGTGAAAACACTTTCTATAAATAATGCCATTACTGATAATATGAAAAATAAGATAAATATGAGCTGCTTCCTATAGGAACTATAAAAAAAGAAAATTTGTGTTCTTTTCGTAATGATTAAATGGAGGAAACATTACTTTTGAGTTCTTCAAATGTATTTTTTTATTATTAAGTTGAGTGTGCATTATAGTATATTATATTATTAAAGCAGACGTCTCTACAGCCAGCATCTCCGACACTCTGCCACTCAAAACTATCTGGACAGATGAAAAGCAAGTAAGAGGTCAAATGTGTATTTTGGATTTTGAGGCTGTCACTCAAGCAGGAAATCTGTTGATGTAAAGAAAATTCCTTGTGGTTGTCCAGGAGCTGGATGACAAAGTCTCAATAGACATGTTCTTCAAGTGGCACTAAAGACAAACAGAGATGATACAAATGATAATGTTAGGAGGGGTACACCTCTGGAAAACCAATGACCTTTCAAATGCAGGTGTGTCATTGTCCTTTTTTTTAAACTTTAAAACGAATAGAACAAATATACACAGAAATGATATATATAAAAAAAACAAATAAAAAAACAACAACAGCAAGAGAAACAAAAATGAATACATAAAAATGTGTCTGATTTTTTACCCTTTTTTGTTTTTTCAACACAGATAGAACACAGATACACAGAAATAATACAATAACTATATAAAAAACAATAATAACAACAGCAAGAGAAATCAAAATAAATAAAAAGGGGTCTGGTTTGCTTTGTCCTCTCAAAAGCTTAATAAATCCTGAGAAACATTCACTTGTTCTTATCCTCTTATCGTCGATGCCTAAACGACATCCAATTCTCCCACTTCTCACGAAATCGCTCCTCTTGATCTCTCATTCTGTGAGTTAACACCTCCATATTATATATATATATTAGTGTATATATAGGATATGTGATATGTTCAATACATTTCGGCTTAAATCACGCACATTAAAACAATAGAACGGTTCATTTAGCGTCCTTGTCTGTATCGCGGGTAACGGAGGGAGAAAACATTCCTTCCTCTAATCACCATGGAGAGCGATTAGAGACCAGAGTGAGTACCAAAGCATCCTCACATCCCGGCGCCACACAGAGGAGCAACATATTCCTGAAACAGCCGAGGAGGAGGAGGAGGAGGAGGAGGAGGAGGAGGAGGAGGAGGAGGTGGGTGGTGTTGTGTGTGTGTGATGTAAAAACAGTTATCCTCTGACTGTGGTTGTCATGGCAACAGTGTTAGCTGGGTTTCTCATGTTCCAGAGTGTACAGCATGTTACATCTGTGTAGCTGCACGTTGGCTTCGCCAGGCAGGGGGGGGGGGGTCGGAGCGGGGAGTCCGCCTCTCCATCCAAACCATTTAAAGTCAGCGGTGAGAATAAAACAAACAGACATAAGAGGGTTTTTTTGTCTCGTCGAGCAGGTGTATCATCGCGTGCGATTCGGGATGGAGTGACAGCGATGCGGTGATACAAAAGGAACCGAGAGCGTCTCTCCTGGAGGAGGTCGAACACATTACCATGGTAACGGACCGCCGGAAGTGGCTGTTCCGTTGTTTTTATCCATCGCTTCGAGCGCGTCAAGCTGCTTTTTGAGAAGGCATTTCTTCCTGTAAATGTCACGGCGGCTGGGTTTAATGGGAGTGACATTCAAAATGAAGCTAAGAAGAAAAAAACTAAAGATTTGCACTTTGATCACATTTGTGTAATTTATGAGTTTTCCTCTGCCGGTGTGACAGGTTAAGTGCGACATGTGCGACAATCAATCAGAGGTCCAGAGCTCCATCTTCATTTCAGATGTATGAGAGCAATATGGGAACAAGTCAGCAGCCCCGAACAAACAAAAGGGGCAGTCACAAACAAACAAATATAATCTCTGTAATTTATCGGTGGATAATTTTTGCCTCTCCTCTTTACGATCTTGTCTTGTTTACGCTCACTTGCTCGCCGTTGCTGGCTGAGCAATTAACTAATGTTGTGTCTCATAACGTCGTAGGAGGCATGGAAGTAAATGGATCATTTGAACATATCAGAGGAATCTACTTTAAGAATATGCACTCTGGATTTATGATTTTTTTACATTTTATGTAACCCAGGGGTCAAATGTTGTATGAATCAATGTATTGATATAGGATCGGGCTTATATGAATGTGTATCATTCTTGCACCTTTTTCCCCAAGCACAGTGATAGAACAATCTGTTTTCCTCACGATTATATTTTTATTGTCAACCTCAAAAGCGAGAAAAAAAGTACAGATATTTTTTTATTTGCACATACCACCTATTTGCACCTACATTTCTAAAATCATTGTTTTTTATTTTATGTTTGTATTTTACCATTCTATTTGTTTTGCCTTGATTCTCTGTAGAGCACTTTGTAAACTTTGTTTTTAAAGGTGCTATATAAATAAAGTTATTATTATTATTATTATTACTATTATTATTATTATTATTATTGGCAGGTCAAGCCTTCTCATCATCACTCATTAATGGCCAAAACCGTGTGGTCTAATTAGATGAAAATAACTGTTTAACATATTATTTTAGTAATATTTGTGAATTTGTGCGCACATTTCTTTACACAATCAGTGAGGTTTAGGGTTGCCGAGGATTATAATATACATTTTAGATTACGCCATACAGGTAGGCATTTATACATCAAACTACACATGTTCAAAAGAGACTCCCCATTCATCAAAATGACACCATGACTTGATCCACTACAAATTAATAATGATAACAAAATAATAATGTTGACTGTGACAGGAAATTGGTTAAAAAATATCATCACATCTGACGAAAGACAAATTATGCGGCAGCTGTAAAGGGGCGTGTCTAAGTGAGTTGCCATCTGTGCAAAAAAGTGAGCAGTCAAATTCTATTACTTGCTGTTTTCAGTCTGCCTTTATTAAAAAAAGTCAGTTCTATAATGATCACTGGGATTATAATTAAGATTGTTTTATTTAAAGACTTTAAAAACAAATTGTTTTGTCCCATGAAAAGAAAAATGTAAATCTCAATTTCAATTTTAATAAATTAAATGGTTACCAGAGATCTGAGGCGTTAATTGAAACACATTTGGTTATCAAAGAAAGCTTCCTCCATGTGACCATGAATGCATCGGTGCCCTGGAGCCGGCCTTGTCACAGACGTTGGGGGAAATGGACCTCACGCCTGGTGATGGATCGAAGATGGATCTTCTATGTCCGCCGAAGACCAACGAGATTAAATCTTTCCTCCCACCGGCTCGCCCTGATTTATGTTGCCTATGTAGATTGCAGCGATATCCACATAAGCAAACTGCTTTTTAGCTATGCATGAGCGGCGGCGCACCCTGCGGTTGATCGGCAGTTGACTGTGAGAGGGAATCAGGTTGAGGGATTGCATAAACGTGTATGTGTGTGTTTGCTGTCGTACCTGCATCTCTGCGTGGACCATTCCGAGTTGTAGACCTTGAGAGTGAGGACGTATTCGGAAGGCGAAATCACTCACCACTGAGCGAGTCTTTACACAAGACATCAAAAGGCTGTTCACGGGTCAAGGTCACAATTAGATTTAGATTTTCTTGAGATTAGGGTTAAAATGAGGTGATAGGCATGGTCGACCCGGTTTGACCTTCAACCCGTCAAATACCACAGCATGGTTATGGCCAAGCTCCCACCACCGGGCCATTCTCATTCCCAGTGCACCCTTTAGTGCCCTAGGCATCCGTTGGCGTCCGTATCAGACGCAAAAGTAACTGCAATGGAAACCCATCCACGTCATTAATAGAAAGGCTTCAAGGGTGTGATGATGTACTAATATGATTAAAAAAGAACAAAAGTAAGTATTGGTAAAATAAAAAAAAGAATGATTTTCATTAAAGAGACAGCTGTTTGTATCCTGTGAAACTAACTGTGGTTTGTTAAATTAAACTTTCACTTTATGTTCCTAAAACATACAAAGTGGTCTTGTCACCCAAACCTAAGGAAGTGTTTTAGTTGAATTGACAACGTTAACCACGTGTTTACTACCACCGTAATTGGAGCTATTAGAAACTGATGCAGCGGGTCGGGACAAATCGCTGGAATTTGTTGAGAACAGGTTGGATGCATCAGGCTTTTAACATCGGCTCGCCACACCCAATTCGACGACGTTCCAGTACAACAAGTCCGAATATGTATGCTGTTTACTCCGCTAAGCCATTGTTGGCAACACCAATTGATAACGGCACATGAGTTTAGGTTTTTTAATCCAGCCATCTTGGGTTTTGAAGTTGGGGTTCAGGTTCATGCGTCCTTCTGGGATGGTAATCTGGCTTGTTACAGTTGACATTTACCAGTGAGAACTTTCAACTCCCCATTTCAAATGGAAAGCAGCACAAGCCTCAATTAAAGAGTCGGGAGTGAGAATGTATTGGCATGTCATTTTCCCAAATGCGCCCAAAGAATATATTTCAAACATATTTGTAAAGAGAACAGAGCTAGACCTAGTAAATGAGTTTAAGTACTTATGGGTAACTCTACTCCACCCTGGCCTTGAAGAGCCATGTCAAAAAGGTAGCGAGCTACATCAAATTCAACCTCCTAAACTTCAGGCACATCAGAAACAGGGGTAGTAGTCTATAGCATGCCACACAAACAATGCTCAAAGGCTCAAAATGGTCGTATTTGGAGGATAATTATCGTGTATCTGGTAACACTGAGATCGGTCGACCAATGACTGTTCTCTTTACCGCCAGAGCTCGCGCAAGAAGGTGGAATGTAAGGGAGATACCATTTCCAAAACTTGTAAGGGGTGATAACTACTTTGTGAAAGACCCAGAGAAACACAAATCTCTGACGAAGCAAAATCCCGGACGTTTTTGTAATCTCTGCCGGACGCATTTTTTAGGTCTCAAAAACAGGACATGTCCGGGGAAAAGAGGACGTCTGGTCACCCTACCTGAACAAACATACGTTCTTAAGTTTTAACAACCTTAAAGAAGCCAGCATCATTTACAAAGCCTAACAAATGGTCTGGCACCTCCTCCGCTAAACGAGTACTTCCAACAGAGACCCGTCTGCGGCCCTATAGAGTCACCAGAGCCTCCGACAGTCATCCCACACAGGCGCTCCACCTTCCACCGTCAGACGGTTCTGTTGGTAAAAGGCGGCAAACTCTGGAACACATTACCATCCTGTTAGGGGTGGCCAACCTTCAGCACTTTTTAAAAAGCACATGAAGGGATGGCTTTTGTCCACCCAAACATGTGCTCATAGATCGTAGTACTGTCATGGATATGTGATGTATGAATGTTATATGAAAGAATAAAACATGCTCAATAATTAATCCCCCCAATATGATGAATTTGAAATGTCTTTCTTACACTGTGATATTTGTTTTCATTGTTAACTTTTTATTGCCGAACTATTGTGTTTTGTCAGCTATAGACTATATTTAATTGTAATTTATTACTACTGCACTACTACTGTGTGACCTTTTCCTCTCCGACACTCAGCCTATACATTCTGACAGGGGGTCAGACAGACGATGGAAATCCGCCGTGCGGCTGTAATTGAGTGCATTTACATTTTAATTTAAAGTGCTCATGAATGTACACTGTCCCTCTCGAACAAATACAACTTGAAACATGGTGGTTGACGTTAGAAGAGCTATGTCTCTGGCAAAGTGAAATGTATCTATGCTTTTTTGCTAAACATTTGTTTCTAGGAGCTTTGTGGTGTAGTGACTACTTATATGGCTAGCTGATAAACTACTATACCTGGTGAGCTTTCCCATGGGACATACCGTTACCCGTTTTTTTACATACAAAACTTCAGTAGATAAAGAGTCACTGAAGAGAAAATACGAGCTCTCCAAGCTAGGAAGCAAACCAAAGACTCTTGTGTGGAGCAGTTTCTACCCCCTAACACAGGAGGGTTACATAAGCCTGTACAACATAGCTTATAGGCTTACTTGCTTCCTCCATTTAAGACGCTCTGGCTCTCTGTTCAATCAAATGTGAGCGCTGTCATGGCGGTTTGCGATTGGTTAACAACACAAATTTGCATGACAAAGTGCACCAGTTTTACCTCAGAGCTTTGATGTTTGCCGCTGCTCTGGATGCTAACAAAGCATTATGCCAATGATGGTTGGTTGCGTGTCTTCTTATTTTTTCCCGCGGTTCAGATACATCAAATATAGTTATTATCGTTTCACTTCTTTATTTTTATGAATTCAGTTTTGCAGGTGAATCCATGTGATGGTCCCAGGAGAGCTAATGCCATATGGACTGGTTTGGCTGTGAGAGCCAAGGTAGTGGGTAGAACAGAAGGCCAGCACTTGGCAGGGGAGGAGCGGGCGGATGGACAGTTTCCCTGGATGGATGACCAGTTATACACACTCAAAAAAACGATTCAAGCCCTTCTTAGAGGTAACTCAATTAAATATTATTTAAAACGTTGAAATAAATCAATTACAAAACGAAGATATTTATATTTCATGGGTGTAACACAAAATGTAGGAATACTTTCATTTATTAGATTTATTTAGGTTAGATGGTGTGCATATCAACTCAAAATGTGTGTTTAGTTGGGGACTACCCTTTGCGCATGGGCCAGCTGAAAATTGGTTGTTTTCACAAGGTGAACAAGCTTTCAGGACTGGCGTAGTGGTTGGCACTGTCGTCTCACAGCAAGAGGGCTGTGGGTTCCATACCCGGTCAGGGTGGTCCTATTGTGTGGAGTTTGTTCTCCGTGTGGGATCCCCAGCATCCTCTCAGTCCAAAGACTTGCAGTCAGGTTAATTCATCTCTAAAATGGCCATAGGTGTGAGAGTGAATGGTTGTATTTCTCTATGTGACCCCTGGATGGGCTGGCTGCCTGTCCAGGTGACCCCAATGTCAGCTATAGTCGACCCCAATGAGGATAAGCGATACTGAATAGAATATTTAATTTCCAATTTATATTTTTAGTTGGACAAACACAAATGTATTTAATTGAATGGATATTGTTGTTTTATTTTAGATGTGTTTGATACAAATGAGTTGGACTAACTCAAATGAATTCAATTTAATGAATATTGTTATTTTATTTTAGATGTGTTTGATAAAAATGAGTTGGACTAACTAAATTACATTGTATTGCACTGATGTGCTAAATTGGAGTTGGAGTTGCATATAATTATTTGATGGAAAACCGGCCAACACTTTAATTGAGTTCATCCAATGAGCCATTTCTTTGAGTGCAGGATTCTATCTCTGTTTTCACTCTTATAAACACCTCTTCAGGAGGAGGCCCATTGATTTCCTTCAAGAGGATCTAATTCATTTAGGGGAGAAGCCTGCATGCAACCCTGAAGCATTTTTCAGAGAACCTACCACCAGTTGGACGCTCTCCAAGGAAGTGGTTTGGCGGAATCCTTATCTAATAATGTTGCGTTCCACCGGTGGGAATGTATTTCATAAATATTGTGTTAGGTTAATTGGACTCATTTGTTGGGCTAAATGGGTCAACGGTTTCAAATGGAAATTAATGTATTCATAAATTAGGATATAAAAATGTAAAAATATATATATTAAACTAATTAAATTAATTAGTCAGCAATTCATCCAACAAAACCAATCAGTCCAGCAAAGATAAAACAAAACTAGTGGCACAGATAAGTAAAAAAAGACAATATTTAAAGTTGATGGCTACAGATCCACTGATTAAATCACAGATCAATGATCAGACCTGGACTAAACTGGCCACTCCTAAAGGTAGCTAGTCCCAAGAAAGGATGAAGGACAAACAATATAAAGGAAAAGACTGGGGATGGTTTCTTAAAGCCCTCTAGATTAAAAACTGATGAATTGATTGTCATCGGTTGAAAAAGATTCCATCTGGGACAACCCCTCGAGCAACATACTAGTACTAACCCCCTGGAGGGTTCCAACTGGATTAACAGCTCCTACTATACCCAGTGGAACACAGCAGGAAATCTGTGTAATAAAGCATTTGGTGTTGGGCATGATGAGATGCAAATATTTGAAAAAAATGGAAGCAAAGATGAGGGCTGCTTTCTGAGGGATTGGAGGACATGGCTTATTTGCTGAAACAGTTTCATTATCACCATTTGTTTCTGCTCTCTTTCATCCAAAGGACACAGTGTTCACAACTAATCGCAAGTGTTGTGTTTGAAACAAATTACCGTCAGCAGAAATGGTGTTCGCTCACTGAATAATCAATGTATTTCATGAAACGTCAGAAAGATTTTTTGATTATGTCCATTTCACCCAGACCCTATTACGTATGTTTTTACAAGGCTGGGACGACTTTGTAAATGTCTTTTGGAAATCAGAAGATGTCTGAAAATGTGTTGGGTTTCAGTTAAGCATTATTAATATGATTTACCAAGGCGTTCTCTAAACTATTATGTAGAACCTCGTGAGGATGCATGTTGAAAGTCTTCATTGGTGTTGACAGCATGCCTATAAAACATGTTCTATGTTAAATTGACATATTCTGGATGCGTCCTTGCTTAATTGTCCAACAGGCTGAAAGACTGCAACCACACCAACATGTTGAATTCTACAAGAACTTGGCCAGGCAGGCTGACTCAATATTTATTTATTTATTCATGATTTTTCTTTTTATATTTTGGATTTATCCACTTTCCCACTTATATAGTCAGAGCCAGGTATAATGTATGATTGTGCTTTTCATTGCCAACTCTTGGGGAACTATTTATTCTCAGCCGTCAGCATGGACTTATAGAGCGGTGTAATGCAGGTGGATGCTACGATCTTCCCCCAACTACAGGAACTGTTTTGAGGGGGCGGATGGAAAATACCCACGGATAGGGAAGGACTGGGACAGGATGTGGCATGCCGCTGTTCAGCAGGATGATTACCGTCCGCGAGGAACAAGTAATAGCGTTAAGTTGCCAAGACTTTCCCTTTCCTCTACGGTGAGCAAGAGCTAAAACATACATCACACTTTCAGTACCAAATGAGAACAAACACCAATTGCAGAAGTACGTCAGGCCTATTGGACGAGGTGCAACTCAACAATTGATGGTGCTAGGATCTCTGGTTTTGGCACCTATATTGATTGGGAATCCGGAGGGAATATCCCACCAAGGTGTTACATTGCTTCCTTGTCTCTGTCTACAGTGGGTAGGTGAAAGCACAAACAAAAGCGTCTGTCTGTGTAACCTACTAGATTTAGTAATTGTTGGTAACCACCAGCAGGAGTCGATAGAACCTTGGAACATGTTGGCAATACATGGACGAGAGGCTGCAAAGATTATTATTTGTTCATTGCCAAGTAGTGAGGATATAATCCAGTAGTAAAGCTATATTCAAATCACTTTACTTGTAAAAGATTCACAGTCACTGTGTATTCATCCACACGAGTGGAAGTACAGAGCATAACGGTGGATTTGACATGCAGGACTTGTTTTTTGGCCTAAGAAACAGACGTACGGTGCTTCCACACATCTTTGGCTCTGGTGGAAGGAACTCTGGTTGGTGTGCCTGTTTGGTCTGCTTCATTTGGGCTTTCAAATGCATTCTGGAGCCACCCAAACAACTGTAGCGTGACAGTGAAGGGGCGTCTGTGGGTCAGTTAGCAGGTCTGTCAATCAGGGGGTTGGCGGTTCAATCCCCGCCCTAGTCTAGTTGTCCTTGAGCAAGATACTTAACCTTGAATTGTCTCCTGTAGGTCTATGAATGTAACATGATTCGTAGTCGCTTTGGATTAAAGCATTAGCTATATGTAATGTGATGTAATGTGACAGTAAAGGCTGTGGTTCTCAGGCAACCTGTTCCAATCAGGTATGTTTCATTTATTTTATGAAGCAGACTATAATTTCAGGATTTTAAAGGGTCTGTCTTTTGAAATGCTGAAGTACAGTTTAATTAATCTTGTTTCTCTGAAGCCATTTATATAGGCAATTTGCATAAGATTGCCAGACCATTTTGGTAGCCATGGTAATATATATGCACATCAGCAATTAAGTTCAACGGTTTGAACACATCACACAGTGAAAAACGGGGTTATAACAAAAGTGTGACGCGCTTGGAGAGATAAAGTAGAGATTCTCGATTGTTTGCTGATTTAATTACAAATTCATTTAGATCACCAGGTTGGCCGCCTTTGGCCTGATCGGAAATGCTTTTCACTTCTATCACATCTTTCACTCACACGTCCAAATGTATATCCAGTCCACACAGACAACATTGAAAGACTTATGAGACGCTTTCCTGAGGGTTCAACTTTGAATTCTTTTACTGACAGACACACAAACACTGACTGATTCAAGGTAGTCCAGAAGGCAAGGCATCCCCACCTTGTGTGAAGCCTGGCACTGAGCAGATTTCCCTTCGCCCCCAACACACCACCACCCTCTCTAAATCTACAAACACACATGCACACAGTTCCCCAGAGGGTGATGGATCTCAGCAGCTACTCTCCAGTGTCAGCCTGTAATAAGGCTCCCCATGCCTGCAGCCTTCGCCTATTTGGCCCCTGATCTATCAAGCCCATGCCAAGGTGTCAGAACCTATTAACCAGCAGACCCTGGGGCCACGCCCATCAATATTATGTTTATGCTCATTGCTCCAGATAAACTCCATCGATCAACACTTTTCAAAGACAATGCGGAAAGACACACACGCACAGGATGGTAGGTATGGAGGGATTTTAAAAAATGGGGGAAGGCTGACGTTGTATAACGCAAACAGTGCTGTCCTTGAAATAGCCACATGTGATTAAGTGAACCTCGTTAGTGTCATCCCATTGATTATTAAGAAAGAGTGAGCCATAAATATAGCCGTGTTGCGCTACATGAGAAGATATAGCATCTGTAGAGGCTTCAGAGAGAAAGACGGAGGGTGAGATGAGACACGGAGAAGCAGAGATACGGATCGACGTCAAACATTTCCTCGGATTCGAAGCAGCCGCTGTCTGTTCAGCCTCGGAGCCTTGTGTCTGTTGATATTTTTGAGTTGATCCATAGAATCAACAACAAACCAATATGCAGACATAAAACCATCTTTCCTCAGATTTGGACAATCTAATGCATCGGCAATTAACTAATACTTTTTTCTAAAACACTAATTCCTCTGTTCAAGATGACCAATAAACCAAATCAACCCACCCACACCCGAAAGATAACCCACATGTAATTACAATTGTTTTTTTAATGTGGAATATAAGTTTCGGAAAAAGACTTGGCCACAACTAATGTAGAAAATTAAAAGCAGAAAGTATTTATGTTATTTCATCCACTCAGTGATGAAAAGCAGCAATTACATCAAAAAGAAGGTTTAGAATCAGAAGTATGCATGTGTCCTTTAAGGTTACGAGTCACGGTCTGTTTCCTCTTAAGGTTAGGAGTCACAGTCCGTTTCCTCTTAAGGTTAGGAGTCACAGTTTGGTTCCTCTTACGGTTAGGAGTCACAGTCTAGTTCCTCCTAAGGTTATGAGTCACGGTTTAGTTGCTCTTAAGGTTAGGAGTCACGGTTTGATTCCTCCTAAGGTTAGGAGTCACGGATTGGTTCCTACTAAGGTTAGGAGTCACGGTTTGGTTTCTCTTAAATGTGTAGCATAAAGGAGTTTGGGTTATCTATAAGCAGAAATGTAATATTATATTAACATGTATGTTTTTGTGAGCGTAACGTCACCTATAACTAAGCATTGTTGTGTTTTTGTTTCTTTAAAATATGCCCTTCATATCTACATGCGGAGCAGATCCTCCTACATGAAGTCCACCATGGCGCACTGCCATGTTTCTACAGATCAAACCAAAACTCAACTTTTCCCGTTTCTACGTTACCTGAAGGCCACCGTAGCTCTCGAACACACTTGAAAAAAGAAACGCGTGAGCACAGTTGGTTGTAATCTGCAAACTCACCACTAGATGTCACTAAATGACACTCACTGTGTCTTTAACTATGGATAAGGTTTCGAGAGGAGCAGGTTTACTGAGGCATACGGTCAATCACACATAATGTAAGAGAGCTAAAATAAAAGTGACTAGCCATTTTACCGCATACTACTGCAAAAATTAAATAAAAAAATACCCTGCTTCTCAAAAAAAGCATTCCCCTCTCAAACCACCATTACGTCTGTAGGGACGTCTGGGACGTCTGTATAATTGCAGACAGTCTTTTTACTTCTCTTTAAGGAATGATTTTTTTTTTTAAACCATGAAGGCTTAGTACTTTCGCAGAGCCTATGACAAGAGTTATTTTTATATGAGGTCATCCCAGTGTTAAGTCTATGAGCTCAGCAACAGTGCTGAGTATGAGAGATACACACCCAAGGCCAATTCCGAATGCCAAATTGTCCCAACAACCAACAAGTTTGACCCCAACTGAAAAAGACAGAAACAAATGGGATGCCCTTCTCACACTTCGAATGGGAATCACTCTAATGCTCTGATTTAATTGCTGAAATTGAAAAAACGACCAATATATGTTTATCGTTCTTCTTTTCATTAACACAACTGTGGGAATTCATCTAATTTAATAGTTTTAAAGTGATACTCAGCAAGTGGTAAATTAATGAGCACGTTAATTATTGTTTAAGCTGTTAAAGATTACAAAACAAATATACAGTATGCTATTATATTGAAATAATTACATTAGTTATGATTTGTTTCATCTTCATCTCTTAATCTCTGTGAGTGGTATCAAAGAAGACTTTTAATATTATAATATATTATGGGGTTTTTAAGTGCAGTTCTTGTGGGGACATTAAAATAAAATAAATATTACACATTCAGCAGCTTCCTATGCTTTGGCGTCGCATTAAGAGACTCCATATTTAAACTGTAACAACCTTTGTCATCCTGGCAGCACAGTGGGAGTTGTTGTCGCTTTGTTGGCACATTTGCTTAATGCTGCAATATTCATATTTTCAATTAAAGGTCCCCGGATTCAGCAATGATGGGCAGGTATGGTTAATGCTATAAATATTTTAAAAGTGTGGTCTACACTAAAAATACCCATTGTAGTTGCGTGTTAATAATTTAGCCCAAAAGAACCGAATCATTCTCCCGGCTGCAAATATGTTCTCCACAGCTTTGGCATTAAAACACAGTCCCTTGAATTGTGTGTGAGGTGCCTCAAAAAACACTTATTTTCATATGTAAAGTGAATTAAACAATGTTCTGTTTTGATAAAGCTGATAAAGACATGAACTGTATATACACGAATATCTGATTCTGTTTAATTTGCTTTAAAGACCTAACAGGCAATACTCAAGACAAGTAATGTTGCTGTTAATACGTAAAACCCTATTGAATGATGTAAAAATAGCAAAAAGAAAGAACATTCAGTCAGTAACTCAAAACCCATGATATCCTATGGTTGAAGATAGCACATTATTCATCCGGCTTTTATGAATAAATTATGAGATGTATAATTTCAAACCAAACTGAGAGCCTCTATTGACCGCCGGCCAATAAGTGGACATCTGTCTTCAAGCCTGAACAGGAAGGAGGACACTGATAATTAAAGATACATACTCTTCTTCCAATATTGAAAAATATTCATTTTCAGTATTGGCAGTCGTCTTTGACACTAACTTATATTTCAAGTGCATCTACGATTATTACATTTGGCCTGTCTGGACCTCTGGAATATTGCCCATGGAAACTCTCCATTTCATTATTGGAACTACAGTATGGTGGAGCTACTAACGTAAAGATATGGACATTGGGAATTATGAAGCAAATAAGAATATATATATATATATATATATATATATATATATATATATATATATATATCATCCAGGTTTCATGGAGTAAACAAATGTCTTTTCAATTTGAAAATTACAAAGCACCTTTTCCGACTATATCTGTATTAAACACAGATTAGCACTTCAGTGGCACTTAAATAGCTCTTATTGTGGTACATTTGGAGTTTGACTATGTTGAGGAAATGATACTTTCTGTATTCTTGTTGTTCTTAGTTTGTACTCTAGGTTGAAATGCACTTAAGTCGCTTTGGATAAAAGTGTCTGCCAAATGACATGTAATGTAATGTAATGTAACAAAGATGGCTGTGGGCTGGGCAGTATATTATACAGGAACCCTCAGCTTTTGTAAATAAATGCCATTCAGTTTGTTCCCTTTCCTCAGAATTTGATCAAATGAATAATCCTGATGCCAAATCCCCCCCCCACACACACACACACACACACTAAAATAAATACTTGTGAGGATTCCATTCAACAATTGGTACTCATCTCCCCAATACTTCCACATACAAAGATCCACCCCATTTAATGGCTGAATTATGACTTGAATGCCCCATCTTTAAATAACTAAACACTGTATTGTGTGTATGATGAAAAAACAAAACAATTTACACCGTTTCTTTCCGTTTCCTCCTCGTTTTTCAATGATTTCCAACCTCGTATCTCCATCCAACCTCCATTATGAACACACACACTGCCAAAGCCCTGGTTCTTACCCATGCGTCGTGTGATTGCTTGCAATGTGTGCGAAACAGGAAATGCATTGACGCACTTAATGCGGTCACTCCGGATACGAGCGTCGGATGAACAATGTCCTGCGAACAGCTGCTCTTAGTGCAATTACTACACGAGGGCTGTAAACAGTGCATTCCAGAATCAACACATTAGTAAATGGAAAGCCGGAGTAGTGTACATTCAGAATATGACATGGGAAAAGATGCTGGAGTCATGGGGGGATGGTCTGTGAACAGTCTGCCTGCATAGCCCAGAGGCTTTTGGAGATGGAATATGGAAATCTTGATCACTGCATAGTTAAAGTTACTTGGTTTATTTTTCTTTCACTTCACACATAGGAAGGGGGGTAGTGTAAGGACAAATATATTATAATACTTATTTTGCAAAATCCAAATAAAATCCATTGTATAGTTTATTATATTATATTTCATAATGACTATTGTATAGGGTTTTGTGCTTGTTACGCAATAAATCCAGTCATTAATTCAGACAACAGAAACATATTTGCTTTGAATAGAAGATTATATAAACCTGTATGACCAACTAGAGCAGTAATCCAGTGATTTAGAATTTTTTTTCATTCCAATTAGTTTTGTTGTGCTGAGTGTGACATCAATGTCAGCAAGCAGTAGTCTCTCTCTGTAGGGGGAATTCAAATAATTGCATTCATAGTACATCATGTGATGCTATGTCCCAGAAAGGGAACTACACAACCGTCCGTGCTATGTGTGTCCATGTACTCTGGGAATGCCCGCTGACTTATGCCACATAATTGGGTTATAATAAGAACAGTGGTACCGTCAGTGAGGGTCAATTATAGATTATCCAGATGATGACTGTGTTTGAATGTGATACGTAATTCGTTGGATTCATTGTTATGTTGTGTTTCTTCATTTGAACAAAGGACATTCACCTTATACATAATAAGGAGAGATGTAATGTACCATATTTTAACATATTGCTATTTTACGCTCGCGTAGATAGAAATATTAAGTGATAAATCAAAAACAAGATTACAGCCCATCCCCCGCTCAACCCCAGACACACAAGGGATTTCTCAATTGGTCATAAGGCCGGTATCCCTTTTAGTCATAAAGTAGGACAAATGTGTAATAATCAATTTTAAATAGGTATTTGATGCCTCAGCTGTTTGTCTAACTTCAAGATATTAATTTCTAAGTGTTACTCAGCTTTCAACATGTTTTGTTGGTAACAGTTACACATTTTTAATTCTTTGCCTATTATCAAAGATCACACGACAGACTTGAAGGATTTATCTATTGCAAAAGTACATATTTACAATATTTTCCCAAATTAAGAGTGAGAAAATAGTCAAAAGGTCATTTAGGAACATTTTCCGTTACCTCGTAGTTTACGGCGACTTCAAATGCGTTTTTTTCTCACTCCCATGGTGCAGGTTTTTAGGGGTGACATTTTATTAATTTTACACACGCACACACACACACACACACACACACACACACACACACACACACACACACTTGTGTTGGCCACTTTGGTATGATTCAATTGATTGTTGTTTAGTTAAAGAAAAGCCAACTGTGACGTTACCAGTTCTTATTATCATTGTGTGTGTAGTACAATTTATAGGCTGATGTATGTGGATTGAAATAATATGAATATACATTAGCGGCAGACGATCTCAGTGGCAGAGTGGAATATTTAATGATCTCTTCATGCTGTGCTTCAATGGTCTCTTAAGTCGATCCGTCTATTGCATAGTTCTTCATTTCCCTTGGGAAAGCATCAGAGCTGCTCCGGCGTAGAAAGGAAGTCCCGACAACCCTAACTTAGTAATACAATCTTTGATAATGGCCCCTATGAAACTCTTAGTTCGCTCCTTAATGGGGGGAAATATAATAAAAGGTATTAGGAAACTGCCACTCTAGGTGCCAATCAAAAGGAGTCTTAAATGAGGCATGAGTCACGTGTGATGCCAAAAACAACCACGCGTAGACGGAGAAAAGCATTCAATTAAATGTTAACCAATAGAATGAACCCTCGTTGTATCCACGAGCTCTGTGATGCTCAGCAATGAACGACTCACTCCTTTGCCTGGCTCCTTCAGCACAACTGATATACCGTTATGAATATTGGCATTGCTTCCCAGTCGTTGTGTTTTTTTCTCCCTCACACTTCAAATATAGGAGAGAAGAGACGACGTTCCCCCGGTTGGACTAACAAAACAGGTTGATGTCATTACATTGGATCCATCGCAGGCCCCGAGGCCACCGAGACACTCCCGGACTGATGTAATGTGATGTAATCTCCACGGGAATTTGCAGTTTGTGTGCAGCTTCAATCACTCAATGCAATTTTAATATGCGCTAATAATAAGAAAAAAACACACACTGTCACGCTTATTCAAAAATGAAATATGTTGGTATTTTTCATCATATGTATGTCTAAATGTTACTATTTAGTCAAATAAACTGTGTATGGTGTCTAAAGTGTTATCATTGGAAAATTTGACCTTTCTTTGCATTACAAATTGTTTTAATTTGGCCATCACTCATTTTAGAGGTACAGGTGGCTCTTTACTCAACTGGAAGAATCTCATCTTTCAATCAGACTTTCAATCAGATTTTTTTTTTCATGTCCTTTACCTTGAGAGTTATATCCCAGTATACTGATTCCCAAGCTCGCTCCATCCCTCTGGATGGACAGAAGTGTGGTTATTAAAAAAGCATGAGCAACAAAACACCCACAGGGGCCACAATATGGGACTGAATCACTCTGATTTCCAGCCGGCGGGATTAAAAATAAATTGTGTCTAAAATATTCAGGGGGACGTTATTAGTGCAGCTTTGCAGTTTCTTGCCTCCACCGAGCGGCTCCACGGTCGAGCTGCTTCGCCTGCCCGGGGTTTTTTCGGGTTCATCGAGGCGTCTATAAACTCTTATGAAAAAAAAAATACAAAATTGTAAAGGGGGAGCACTTGGAAAAAAGGATCATGGGAGAAAAAAAAAAAATCGGAAAAAAGGAGATGTTAAAAGAAAGAGAGAAGAATATGGTGAAAGATAGAGTATGTAAGGGTGGCACGAAACTTTTGAGGACGTCATTACGTCATCAAGTTGCGTGGCGCTACTCATTTGCTTGTGCACAAAGATAAAAGTTTGAGACAAAGTCGCATTCAGTTTTCATTCAGAAAGTTTTACACGACTTTTATAAAATGTATAACTCAAAAGTACCCGAACAGACAGGAAGAGAAATGTGTACAATATAAATTCATAGCGATGATTAATGAACGCCAGGCGAGGTGATGGAGGAGGCAGATGAAGACACAAAGAGAGCGGCGCAGAAAGCGGCAGAGAAGCCGACGCCAGATGTCTCGGCTGTTTGCTGTTATAATGCCGTTCGCTCGGATTTGCTTCAAAACATAAAAGTATGTTGGGACGCTCCCAGCTGTCTGGGATTCCTCCGCCGACTGTTCTCTGCGTGGCGCGGAGCATAAAGCTTTCTCGGGTAATTGGACGAGCGTAGCCGTGAAGGGGTTTCATCGCGAGCGAGCCTCTTGAATCACGAGCGACGGCCCCGTTGGTGCGGGCCGGCCGGAGAAATAAAGTTTAGAAATATTCTGGAGAAGCTCTGATGATTTACATGTTTTTAAAAAAAATTATATGATGCTTATTTATTATTTATAGCCAAAAACAAGAGAGTTTGACTTATACTTGCATAAAAATAACAGACAAAAAAAGTTTGATTCATTTTTTTATATAACATACTAGCTATGCCGTTAACGAGGAGGAGGGATTCTGTCCAATCGGCATCCTTGGGAATTACTAATTGGCACATCGTGATTCATATCCAGTTTCATTGATCTGAGCCGATGCAGAGAGCAGTGCACCCTTTAAGGTTAATTTATGGAGCACATGTTCTGCAACGAGGCCATTCAAACATCAAAAGTGGAAAGGAAACACTTTATACCCGAGTTATTCTATTTCAGCTTGTTTTTTTATTGTCTGTGTTTTAGTCATATCACATTTCATTTAGCTGCCGCTTTTATGCAAAGCGACTTACAATCATGTCACATTCATACACAGCGACAGGGAGCAACTCAGATTTGAGACCCCGTTTACACGATGGGAAAACACATATATTTTTATGCGTTTTGGCCTTTCATTTACATAAAAACTGAGGTTTTATCACGGAAAACGATAATTGCTAAAAACTCTGGCCAAAGTGGAGATTTCCGAAAACTCTGTTTTTGTGTTTGCGTGTGAACTAGGTCAAATGGAGTTTTAGGTTGTCAAACGTCACAGTATGCGACTAAAGATGCTTCACGTCATGTGAGCGTCCTATGAGGACGTATGCGGACGGCGTATTTATACGGGTTCATATAAACAGAAACTTTTTTGAAAACGACATTGTGTGTGCAACGTGATTTTTGAAAACGGAGGGGCAGAAATATTTGTTTCTGTAAATACCCGGCTATGTGTAAATGTGGCCTTAGTGTCTTGCTCACACATCAACTAGGGCGGGGATAGAACCGCCAACCCCCCTGATTGAAAGACGGACCTGCTAGACACAGGCGTATTCATGAAATATAAGAATACAAGTTACTGGGCAGTATTATACATTATTCTATAAAAGGGAGATGTCCGGATGGTTTCTAATATAGCAGACGTTTAGGAATGCATTATGGCCAAAAGCAATCAGTGCGGTACAAACCAACAGTAGCATCTTTAAATCAACACCTTTTTTAAATCAACACCTTGCACTGAGGAAGTAGCAAAGTGGAAAGTAATCATGTGGAGGTCGTGGGTGGCGGATGGCGTCGTGCAGGTCATCAGAGTTTGCATCCCATTGCAGATCTGCAAGAATATTTATTTTACAATTTCATCATCTGGAACAAGATGTTCCTTTAATTGTTAACTATACCACATTGTTCATACACAGTTGGAATTAACATCACATTTCTTTTTCTACCAGAATCATCCAGTATTGATGCAGATTCTGATGTCACGAATACATATAAAATGACTTCCGGTAGCATGTGAACATTCAATGAAGATGAAGTTCCTTAACCCTCCTGTTACCTTCACATGTACTAATATATTTTACCCTCAGGGTCAATTTGACCCCAGCAATTAAAACCTCCAGAAAATTATTAGAATTAATATTGTTTCCCAAGTTTAAGTGTGAGGTACATTATGTTTGTTTGTTGACTACCTAAATAGCCCTTTACATATATACGAAAGATGATATTTCTTATATGTTTGACAGTGAAAAACAGCCTGGGGTCAAATTGACCCCAAAGAACACCAACGTTAAACATTGAATGGGGTCAAATTGACCCTAAAGGTAACAGGAGGGTTTTAAGAACATGTAAAGACTAGAATGGGCACTCGGTAGAGCGCATACCTTCGCATATCACAAGATTGAATTATGAACAATTTGGCACTAGTTTCACGCAAATCGGATGGCAATTAACCGAGATATCGCAAATTTACGTTTTTCACCTTTTCGTGACTTTGACCTTGACCTTTGACCCAATCACTCCCAAAAACTAATCGATTGTCCCTTGGGTCATGACCAATCATCCCACCAAGTTTCATAAGAATCGGCTCAGTTTTGTCTGATTTAGACGAATAACAAGTTTGTCACCTTTTCGTGACCTTGACCTTGACCTTTGACCCAATCACTCCCAAAAACTAATCGATTGTTCCTTGGGTCATGACCAATCATCCCACCAAGTTTCATAAGAATCGGCTCAGTTTTGTCTGATTTAGACGAATAACTGACGGACGGACATATTCACAAATGCCGGCGAAAACATTACCTTCTGCATTTTCAATGCGAAGGTAAAAAGTCGTCTCCCTATGTTTCATGGTTATGAGCAGTCGAGATCCTATTGAGCAACATTAAACATTTCTATAGTGATTAGGCAATGCACTACAAGTTTGATGACGATGTTCACCACAAACTCTAAAAAACATTATAATTTAAAAAATGTCTTGATTGCAAAGTGTTCCAGACTAATTTAATGAAGCTACAATATTCAAATTACGTTATAGACAGATTACCTTGTGCCCATTAGAAAACTGTTAACTACACAGAGGACACTTATGATTCACACACACACACACACACACACACACACACACACACACACACACACACACACACACACACACAATGGATGGCATTGCTGTTATGTATTTCAGCATCTGTTTCTCCATTCAACATTAATGCAATGCATTCGTAAAGACGCACACCTGCTCCTGGTAGCGGCGAAGTTTGCGATTTGTGCGACGGACCCATCCCTACCCACTCCGACGCTTCGCAATAAATCACTCTCCGCCCACTCTCCATCTGCACACACCACCACCAGCAGCCCCATTCAGTCACTTACCTCCGTGGCCAGGAAGGAGCCTCGTTGCGTTGCATATGTTTATTGCTGTAAGTGTCCACGCAGACATATTTCTTTTGTGAAAATGAGTGTGTGCAGTGTGTCTCCACACTGTGGTGGACCAGCCACCAGCTGCCCTGCTCTATGCCCTGTATCATTTTGAAGGTGTGTGGTTTTCTTATTGATGCATTCGGAGATTGTGACAAGCATGTGATTAATTGCGATCAACGTAACAAATTAATAAAAGTCAAACATTTTCATAAAATGTTGGTATTTGTCAGGAGTGAGAAATGAAACATGCGTACTGTAGAGGTGTTGTTGATTTTGTATATACCTGCACATGTAAATAAGAAAGTATGTTTTAAAAGAATACATAAAGAAAGATATGATAATTAAGAAGGGATATTATGAAGAATATTCTGGAGGAATGTATTGTAACGCATAAGATAAAGACTGTTTTATTATTGTAACTGTATGATGCATAATAATTAATTGTATTGTTAAGAGATGATAGATATAATGGATGCCGGTGGAAGCCGAGACTTTACTTTTATTCTGAAAGCAAGATAAGAAGTTTTATTCTGAAGGAACTTCTTGTGCTCGAGAAGATCAAGATCAACCCTAACAAGACCGAGCTACTGTTCCTACCAGGGAAAGGTTCCCCCACTCACGACCTGACTACCACCTTCAACAGCTCCGTGTTGGCCCCTACCCTGACTGCCAGGAGCCTCGGGGTGACGCTAGACAGTCAACTCTCCCTGACGGCCAACATCGCTGCGACAGCACGTTGCAACTCCCTTCTGGCTGGCCTACCTGCTAAGGCCATCCGGCCTCTGTAGCTCATCCAGAATGCAGCAGCTCGACTGGTCTTCAGCCTCCCGAAATTCACCCACACCACTCCGCTCCTCCGCTCTCTTCACTGGTTACCGGTGGCGGCCCGCATCCGCTTCAAAACATTGGTTCTGGCGTACCGTGCTCTGAACGGATCGGGCCCCGTCTACATCCGGGATGTGGTCACACCGTACACCCCGGCACGTTCGCTCCGCTCGGCAACAGCCAACCGACTTGTGACTCCGTCACCTCGAGCTAATCACTCTACATCCAGACTGTTTGCTGTCCTGGCTCCTCAGTGGTGGAAAGAGCTCCCCACTGACATCAGGACAGGAGGAAGTCTCTACATCTTCCGCCGAAAACTGAAAACGCACCTTTTCCGACTATATCTGGATTAATCACAGACTTGCACGTTAGTAGCACTTGAATGGCTCTTATTATGGTACTTTTGTAGTTTGACTATGATGAGGAAATGTTACTTTCTGTATTCTTGTTGTTCTTAGTTTGTACTCTAGGTTGAAATGCACTTATTGTAAGTCGCTTTGGATAAAAGCGTCTCCTAAATGACATGTAATGTAATGCAATGTAATGTTTGACCCCACCATCTTGAAAATAATTAGCTTAGCGAAACCGAACGTCTGTATTGTTTAAATTAGCCAAATACTCGAGCACCACCAAGATATACATATGTCATGTATTGAACAATAACTGCCATGTTTCAATTACCCATCGCTATATTTTTTACATGATTACATACACATAAAAAAAAGACCATTAAATATGGATGCGGCCATGACAGTAACTTCTTCTGGGAGGTTGTGCAACGTCCGAGGCGATGTTTGCAACACAGTTTGGCTGATGCACGGAAAAAGTTGGCGACAAATATCCAGAAACCAGAAAGTGATTTATACATGTTGCGTCTAATTACAATCAAGACTTCCAATCAGACGGACGAGGCTGCATGATGCACCTTTGCCTCGTCATCACCCGCACAGGCAAGTCCATCCATCTGCCCAGTTTCTCGTACTGCAAGCACTGCATTTATCACTGTCCTTGAACTGTTGTTGGACTCCTAACTTCTAATGGAACAGGACGGCCGAGGGTAGCCGTCACTTTGCACACCACCAGATCTAATCAGGCATTCAAAATGGCCTCCTACTCCTATACAACAATGAGTACTGATCACCATCCTCCAGCTCCGTCGCAGCTGACTTGCACCCCTTTTAAAAGATAAGACAAGCGAGGGCCTGTGTGTATAAAGTGTGTGCGCATCCATATGTGTGTGTGTGTGTGTGTGTGTGTGTGTGTGTTTGTGAGAGTATACACGCCATCTGCTCTAGCCGTGTAGCATCAGGGGTGGATATTACAGGGTGAGATGATAGGTCCTGGAGCAGATGTGACAGAGGGGGGGTTGACATTGACATCGACTGAAATAGGAGCGAAGGTGAGATCGCCACAGGAGTTCATCGGCGTTTCACGGAGCTCATTAACAAAATGTATTTGTCTATATATATATATATATATATATATATATATATTTCTTCTCATATTTCCAAAATATCCCTAAGGACAGGGGGGTCCTCAGGTTGGAAATCACACATTTGGAAAGGCAGGGCACGCAAGAAACACTGAAAGCAACCCAAATAACAAATGCCATCGCTGTACTCAAAGATGTGTTCGCAAAAACAATCAGATTATAATCGAAAAGATGCCGGTTGTGCTAGTGAAACCCATAGTTATGAAAGAATAATCCACTACAATACTACCGTTATTAGCGCTATCAAAATTGCCCAAAAATTAACCAGAAAACGTCCCAATATGTGTCCTTAAAAACAAAGTATTTGAATATTTGTATCTTTGCTTTATGTCCATGACACTGTCCCAAATAATTGTGATCTGGACTTTTGTTGGACGCTCTGTTTGTATTTTCTCTCGTCGTGAGCTATGAAAGCCTGCAATGTACGGGGAACGTCTGACTCGTGGAGTAGAAATCAGAAGGAAGTACAAAAAACCTCAATAAGACGGCAGCAGACTTGAAGGATATGGCGTGAATGTGTCCTCCTAGCTTTTTGCTGTATTACTGTATGTCATCTTCAGTAAATATCACAATATTAAGTGTCAACTTCAATACATCCAGTCTGATGTGGGGCTCACAGCTGGTTGGTACGTGGTTTGTTTACATGACGTAACAAAGCGCTTGCTTCAAGGACACAGAGCCGCTGAATGAAAATGACGCTGCGTGACTCCTGTCATGTGGTGCAGTCAGTGTACATGAATATTCATTTTCATATATGCCTTTGTTTTCTTTTTACTTTTTAAAATGATGTTGAAATGTTGAATATTTGTTGACAGCCCTTGAGGTTAGTGGTGGGAACAGATAACACTAGAATACACGCATCAGTTCCTGCGAATCCTTTGACACAAAAGAATTCAGATAACCGTCTTGATCACAGCTGTGTGGTTGTGGTTCGACTAGCGTGGGCAATGTTAGCTAACAACCTCATAGCTGTCATATTTTGATTTTGAGGTTAGTGTTAGAAACAGATTTTACAGTGATGTTGGAATACATGCATCATTCCCTGTGAGTCCTTTGTGCGAGTGAAGGCAATTTGAATCCACCACTGGAAAGACAAACCTTGCCAACAACCGTGAAAACTACTTCACACAACGAGGTTAGATTCACAAAACAAAGTAAAGATTTAAAGCCAGTGAAAGTGTTTTAAAAACTTTCTAAAAATCAATTTATTTGAAATGTGGAACGAAAGAATTCAGATAACTGTCTTGATCACAGCTGTGTGGTTGTGGTTCGACTAGCGCGGGCAACGTTAGCTAACAACCCCATAGCTGTCATATTTTGATTTTGAGGTTAGTGTTAGAAACAGATTGTAGGCCTACAGTGATGTTGGAATACATGCATAATTTCCTGTGAGTCCTTTGTGCGAGTGAAGGCAATTTGAATCCAGCATATAAACCTCGCCAATAATCGTGAAAACTACTTCACACAACGAGGTTAGATTCACAAAACAAAGTAAAGATTTAAAGCCAGTGAAAGTGTTTTATAAACTTTCCAAAAACCCGTTTATTTAAAATGTGCACGAAAGAATTAGATAACCGCCTTGATCACAGCTGTGTGGTTGTCGTTCTACTAGCACGGGCAACATTAGCTAACAACCTCATAGCTGTCTTATTTTTTATTTAAATGTAATCAAAATGTGATTAAAATCTTCACCTGATTCCAATCATATTCCGTGCCACGAAACTAGTGAGAAAAATACGCGACAAAGGCACAAAAATAGAAATTGATTGTACGAAATGAGGCAATAACGGTTGGAACTCTTGCAGGAAATTGTTGTTTATTGTTGGAGCCCAGAGAAAGAATCAGATTAAAGAAAAAGTATTTTTCGTGACGGTGGATGCTGGTGAGATCCGTGACCTCTGGACCAAGAGTTCACCCTGCTATTGTCACCCTGCTGCAAAAGATACAATGTCACCTCAGACATTACTGGCAGATAACTAAAGAGGTTTAGGATTAGTTCAATCTCTGTCGGTGCGGACATTTTTATGGGTCAGAAAAACTCTTTTTTGAGCTATTTGAAGTTCGATATTCTTTCAAAAACACAAACTTGAACCAGACTATTAACTGTAAAGTTAAAGATTTGCCAAATCATGTAATGAGGGCAAACACAGTCATTTGTGGGCACTTTAAGTTCATGCAGCACTTCAATGCTTCTGATGTGTTTATGTATGTTCTATGATGTCACAGGGAGCTCATAAAAACAATTGAAATGACTGATAATGCTGTAGGCATTATTAATCTCAGGCTATAAGACTGCTAATCGACTGCATGTTATGAATATTGACTAACGGGTGGTACGACAGGACTTTTGCAGTATCGATTATGAGCTCATTAATGTGGTCTACTTTTTAATAGACTTAATAAACTCATCAGAGTCGGCCATGAACAGAACAGTTTTAATAGCTTTTGAACCCCGACGAATATGTGTTTCTATGGTTACCCAATTATTTGCAATTATATAGGTCATATGCATGGCCTTATGCTACAAAAGAGTTATTGGACCAGGTATAAAGAGGGACAAATTATGAGGATTTTTAGGGGGGAATTTTCCATTTGAGATTAAGGTCAATTGAAATAAAGTATTATATATATATTTATATCAGAGGAGGAAAAGGGGTTCTTTCACACTTTTTCAATGGGCACATACTTTTTAAAATGGAGATAATATTAAAATATATAATATATAATATATAATAATATTATAGGAAAGTGACCTTCTATTCCAGTCCATCCATAGTGGAAGAAACTAAGGTGAAACTCCAATTGCCCTTGTGTCCGCTGGGATGAGACTTGTTTTTCTTTTTAAGGGGAAGAGGGGCTGAGCTGCAGGTGAACATATTTAATCAGCTTTGGCCCTCACCAGGAGATAAAGTTGTTCATCAAACACGGTGGATGTCGGGGCAGAGCGGGCTTTGTGTGGTCGCTATCACAAATCAATGGCAACTTGGACACTTGGAGCATCACAATGAGTCGTTTCAGCTGGCCCATTTAAACGGGTTCCCCCTCGTCGGACTCATTGTGGAGCAATTACACAATCGGAGGAGCTTCTTTGTACTTATTTTCTAAGTTATGAAGGTTCGAGCAACTGGTGAAGTCAGTCCGAGAGGACCCTATTGAAATTGTTAGAGTTATTATTATTACGCATTTTATTTTAGAACATTGGGGGTACATACAGTATCATACCTCAAAACTCACCCAATTTGGCAAGCTCGTCAGGCTTGGTGAAAACAGATGGACGACATACACTTTGGAATTAGGCTTTAAAAAATTGCTCTCTAGCGCCCCCTCAAAGTTTGCCGGGGACGCCCCTCACCCAGAATGTCCGATTGACATTTTTCACACATGTCGACTTAGACTTGCTCTACAAAATAGCCTCTTAGAGCCCTTAGCTCCGCCTACTTAGATTTTCGGCCATTCGGAATTTTGTGTAAGTTCTCCAACACACTGGGTCCGATTCACACCAAACTGGTTCTGTCGATCATGATTGAAGCTATCTAAACTAATATGTATCAATTGAAAAAGAATAATGTAGTAAAGTGTAATAATGTAGAGCAATGTATAAATAGCCATTTGGAGTTGAATAAGGCAACATGTAATGACAACTTTAAAGCTTTTTTTAATAAAAAGACAGAAAAAATTATTACATCATTCTCCTTGCAGAGTTTATAAGCAAATGTCACTTTCTTGAGTGATGTGGAAGATACCTTGTTCCAAAGCACAGCAGCAATGCAGTGAGAAATCCCGTCATGAAGCAAGTGAGATATTAATTTCCCCGCTGACAGTCGCCTCAATATACCAGAACACAATGCAGCCATAGTATCTTCTTCAAAAGAAAACCTCTGACTCACTGTTGATCTTGTTATCACGATTGCTCTCTTTGTGTAAAACCCAAAGCTCACGATAAATCAATTCAAACGTATACTCTCGACAAAAGAAAACATGTAAAAATAAATCTGAATCCCTCCCCCTGCTTCCTGGCCCTGGCTCCTTCTCTGTGCCTCCTGCCTCAAAGGCTGACCTCATTGAGCTGGCCTCTTTCGTGATGCCTCCTGCCATGGCCCTGCCCCCCATCCCCCACCCCCTCTTCTCTACCTCCTTCTGCTTCATGGATCGTGGAGGTCTGGATTGTGGTCCATGCCTACTAATTATTTATACATTTCTGTCATATTCATTGAATGTGTTTCTGTACACACTGTTTATCTGTACACATGACATCTATTCTTCTGTCCATCCGGGTAGAGGGATCCTCCTCTGTTGCTCTCCTGAAGGTTTCTTCCCTTTTCTCCTGATCCGACGTGAGGTCAGGGATGTCGCATGTGTAAAGGGATTGTAAAGCCCTGAGGCAAATTCGTAATTTGTGATATTGGGCTACATAAAATAAACTGTAAAACTGAAACGAGGAAGATGAGGACAAAAAAGTGACAATAAAAAAATACATGTTTATATTCTTCACCCAGTCTCACTCCAAGGGTGTCAAATACTGCCAATGTAAACACATTCATAGCAATAATGAGCATCTGACTTTCCCCCAGGAGACAGCTGCTAATGACCAGTGGGAAACCAATACTCAATGTTGGATCATTTGGTCTTAAGAAAGTGTTACGTGCTTTAACCGAGCGAGTACTTCACATCATCATCATCATCATCATCATCATCATCATCATCATCATCATCATCATCATCATCATCATCATCATCATCATCATCATCATCATCATCATCACGTAACGTGAGCAAAGTAACGTCAGTATGTAATGAGTTGGGAAAGAGAACCGATAAATATTGTGTAATTCTTTAAAATGTTTCAAACCTAACAGATAGAGATTAGCCAAGATTACAGATGGGATTTATTTATTATATTATTAATCTAATACTTCTTGTATTGACTCAGTCCTTTTACAGCCTGCATATTTAGTAAACTATGTCTACCATATGCTCACTTTATGCTACATTGCTAGCTCCATAGAGCAGTTAGCAACGCTAGTGCGGAATGTCGAATATTTAGCAGTTAAAGAGCGCTTGAAAATGAATTCATCATGGTCCTTGAAGACAAAAACATTTCTCTGAATTTAAAAGTTAATATTAGACTTACATGCTTTGGCTGGTCTGAAAACGCCACTCGGAATAAATGCTATTTCTGCTCGTTTGCTAACACTGTTTGCTAACGGAGAAATGTTTTCAACAAAATACATCCAACCATGTTCACATCACTTTAATTTACTTCCATCTGTTTTAATGTAAATAAAGTTTTGTTTTGGAAGCGTAATTCAGGACCTACATAGTTGTCTGATTAATTGACCAGTGTATTTTAGTTTTTACTCTTCATAAGAGTTTGATTATGTTATAATCAGTAAAATAATAATACAATGTCAACAATTGTTTTTATTCTGGTTATATAATTTCATAAATACAACAAACTGTAGTTATTATGTGACTTTATAAACACAACACTTTATAAACTGTGATTGCAAATACCTGTGGCTCCGGACACATTTTATTTGGTGGAAAATAGGGCCAAATGGCTCCTTGGATACGAAAGTGTGAAGACCCCTGATCTGGACGAATGTAAATGTGTTTTAGAGGTAAAAGAGTTCCGACAAATAGGTAAACTTGCCACCTATAAGCAGACTCTGTCTAAAAGACAATATGTGCAATACATTTTAAGAAAACAGGGTAGTCAGTTATTTAAATAGGACCTCCATATGATATGATATGTGACTTCCATGTCATAAAACCAATTTCTTTTATTTTTGGAGGCGGCGGGCTGGATGCCTTTTGTAGAGAAAGCTTCTGGCAAAGATTCAGCAAATGAACCCATTTGCAGAAGAAAAAAAAAAGAAGATAAAGTTAAATATAGGCGAGATGTCCCAGTTTCTCAGAAATATAGTCAGGCGTCAAATTATAGAAGCCTGTTTTGTATTGGACATGCTACATTGAAATCGTTACATAAATACTGCGGTTGTTACCGGGACGTAATGATGAATCACCAGAAGATGAATTGTCTGAATTCACTCGGAGGAACAGATGTCTGCTTAGAACTAAACCACAACTTGCAGCTGCCACCTGTGGTGCATAGAATATGAAGCTGTAAAAACAGGTTGTATCATCCATCTTCCTTGCTGGATGTTTAAGAAATAACGGAGATTTCTGCCTACTGGCCAATCCTATTGTCATTTAATTTCTTGATGTATTGTTTGTGGGATGTAATGACTTGATATCTACTCCCTAGAGTGATGCAGGTGTGTCTACATACAGATGTGTGTGTCTTTAGATACGTGTATGTATGTAGACTTCTGGCTCTTTTTGTTTATTTTTAATGTATTTACTTTTCCTGTACTCTAGATGCGTGTACCAAACTGATATTTCGAGTTCTTCCCTCCGGGCGGAGTTTGCGGCCATGCTTCCCGTTCATAATCTGCCACGGTCTCCTTTTGTTGAATTTAAAAGGGAAAAAAGGAGATAAGACCTTCCGTGACTCCAAACTACTCACAGAAACACGGTGACTGTCAGCAATGTTCAACTTCGTACACGACTGGCTTTGGTCCAAGCGTTACCCAACGAAGCCAGATGATCTCTTATCCAGCTTTCTTTTTCTTTCAGAACAGATTGTCAATTTCTTTTTTTTTTAACTCACTTATTTCAGAAGCCATTAGCATGCACCACCAAACTTTGATTTTAAAATCCATTACTTGTATCTGTGTGTGATACATACAGGAGCTCAAACACTCATCTGCTGTGCACACCTGCTAGGAGTTCCTCAGTAGACCAATATTAAGCTTTAATTGAATCAAATTCTCTTATGGAAGTGACGGGACACGGTAGAAATCTCATCTTTGACTTTGCGTCACTCGGTAGCAGGTGGGATGCAGAAGATCTTCTGGCACACCAGCTGTCATGAAGTTTGCGCTGATACTTTAGTATGTTATTGGCTTTTAGCATCACCGTCATTACATGATGGGTTAGGGTTATTAAAAATGTTTAACGTATTTACAGGATACCTCCAATAAAGTCGAGTCACGTGCAACAGGTAAACTTCCTAAAGGACGCCACCAAATTGGTAGCCAATCAAAGCGAAGCACGAGCATTATGGAATATACATTACATATAAAAAACTACCCCGAGTCAACAGTTTTTTCATGAACATCTGTGAAAAATCAAAGTGCCTGTGATGTAGAAAGATCCAAGTCCAGGTTTACTTTTGTACTTGAAGAAGTTCTCAAACCAAGGGCGAGCGATGGGATTTCAAGGCGGCATAAGGTTGAAGACAAAGAAGAAGGTCATGAGGGCGAAGGCAGCCTTTGTTGTAGGAAGACATATTTTAAAGGACGATGAAGCCCCAGTTGACAACAGAAGAGCCAGCGAGGGGGAGGAGGGCATTTACTATTTACAATGTGCAGAGTGGGTGGTGGAGCCTAATGGCATTGCATTAAAGGCCGCCTGCAAAAAGGGACTTGTTAAATGAACAGCATCACTTTTAATTATGGAGGATTCACTCAGAAGGCCTTGGCACAGCAGCAGCATCCCCGCCACGCTGATAAAGAGAGGATCTGAACAAAAGCCACAATATAATTCTGCTTCTGTTGACCTCTTTCGATTTTTCTTTTGTTTGTGGAAGTGCAGAATACATCAGATTCAAGGACTCTTTATAGTTGTATTGTTCACACAATTTGGGATGTGTCAAGGACTGTGTGTCAAGTTTCTGATCGTTTCGTGCATTGTGTATAAAAAAAAGAGATTCTTAGCTTTGAGGTTTACTTGTGCAATAAAACTAGTTGGTTAGTGTGAGGCTTGCTGTAAGAAGAGATCTGGGCTTGGGCTGAAATAAGGTGTGTTTGTTACAGGAAAATAACAACTGTTATGTAATTGAACTTTGCAAATTCAGCAAGTTAGGTAACGTAACTCAACATTGATGGTGGACAATTGGTGAAAAGGGCGTGGTAGTCGCATGTTTTTTTTTAACCTATCCGACCTTCTACACCACTCAGCCAACAAGGACTTTGATGAATTTTAAACAACATCAATTGCTCTGACAAATAATTATGCGAACAGGTTTATATTGAAGATGGAGAATATTGAGCCTCGAGCTTGATTGCGGAATGAATTCCAGCTGCACCGGTCAATTGGTGGGAGGAGCCTAGCCCAGACCATGACACATAATTTGTCATACAATCAACATTACAGTTACAAATACAATCATACTCATAATATTCCTCATAATATCCCCTATTAAATGATATTATCTTTCTATATGTATTAATCTAACTGATTTACATGTGCAAGTTCACATACAATCCACGACAACTCTACAGGACTAAGGACAATATTCAGCTTTTGAAACATTCTCAAAATCAACGATAAGCTTGTGAAATGTTTCTTTGAGAATATATAACAAAGAGTGAATTACAAAGTAGCTCCGCAATGGAAAACTGTTTTGCATTCCTTCCAATTACAACTTGAATTCATCAAGTTGAGATGAAATGCTCTAAACATGCAGTGATCATATAAAAGTCTCAACCTGGTTGGATCTTTTTGCTCTTTTATCCCTTTAGGTTGTGGAAACATCAAAGGGGAGCTGGTGAGCATGAGCATGTTTGACTGATGTTGGGTGTTTCTGAAAATCGAAGTTCAGATCCTCCAAACCTCTCGAGATCGGGCGCTGCCAACGTTTTCTAGAGCAGCGGTCCCTGACCTTTTTTGAGCCACATTACGCCGAATGAGTGTGAGCCTGCGCTGGTTTATCTGTAACACGCCGCTGAGGGAGACGACGACACCCGACGTGTTCGTTGAGCAGGTCGAATATGTTTTAAGATTCTTTGTCACTGAAATCCGCCGCCAGCAGAGCGTTCGGCACGTGAGACTCGCCTGCAGCGATAAACCCGGATTTAAAGACTCCTGAACGCAGCTTTGTTTTGTGGCTTTCCTTCTCATTACGTCTCTTTATTGAGACGTCCCCCTCGTCAGAGAAGATTCTCCCAAGACGTTTGTTTTATTTCACTCGTGTTCGCTTCCTTGTAGGTTTCTCGAGCTCGTGCCTTTACTAGCTTTTTTTTTTCATATTACATGACCTCTTGAGATGTGTCACGTTTTTCGTGACCTTGCGAGAGGTTCAGACGCACACATGGGTGTATCCGTTTCTTTTTCAAAATAAAATATTTTTTCTAGATTTTATTAAAAATAAATAAAAATATTCACCTTTTCTCTGCGGACCGGTACCAACCGAGCCCGGGGGTTGGGGACCGCTGTTCTAGAGCATCTCAAATATATTTTGCTGCATCTGTATATACACTTATTTTTGTAACAGATTCCCAAAGGGAACTTGTCAAATGATTCTGTCCTAATTGACCGGTTCCACTGACTGTCTTCGACGGGTCAGTGGGTCAGCTCTCTGAAGCTGCAGAGAGTGTCACTCAAACAGCTTATCTTGAAAATGATTAAGCTTCTCTATGTCTCTGTCGATCCAGTCACTTTATGTTCCACATCTCTCTCTCTCTCTCTCTCTCTCTCTCTCTCTCTCTCTCTCTCTCTCCGGTCTAATTCCATCTCCACTGGGAGTGACATGTCTTGTGGGAGGCAGTGTGTAACAGTGGGAGTTAATTTAATCAACATCATGCAAGGCAACCATTTCTCAGCCAGTCCACTTACTAACCTCCAGATAGTGAGTGTACAGTGTGTGTGTGTGTGTGTGTATGTGTATGTGTGTGTGTGTGTGTGTGTGTGTGTGTGTGTGTGTGTGTAAGCAGGAGAGTGACAGGAGGAGTCGATTGTATCAGCTCACTGTCCCTAGAGAGCACGACTCTGTACTCCCTCTGCACACCTCGAATCACCTGCTCGTGTCTTTATCCTGACCTGTAGGAGATGGGGGTAGTATCCAGCAGAGGTATTATTATGGGATGGCAGTAAGTACAGTTGTCAGAACCCTTCTTTCTTGCCTCGTGCTTGTGCTTCGGCGTGTCCGTGTAGCGGCCTCTCCAACTCTGCGGGTCACCAGTCGGGCATTTTGGAGGTTCATCTGCGATGTAGAGGATACTTTTTACCCTTAAATCAGCTTTCCTGATGGGCTGAATTAATTAGTTTGTGCCACAGGTAGCATTCTAATCAGTGGTAAGTGGTAGCACAGCATGAAATAGTGTAAACTAGGGATGTTTAGTGTTGAGATAAATTCTAAGAGCCGATATTGTATCTGGTCATTTCAGCCGATACCCTTTTTTAATAATCTATGCAATGCAATAACCCAGTTTCTTTATTGTCTGCCAGGAGAGGTGACTTATACCACTGTAACTGTGTAGTGCAGATGCCAATATCCAGAAAAACACTCCATCAGAAATGGCCGTGCGTTGTAAACGCAACCCTGATTAAAAATGTCCGCCATCTTGAAGATGAGCAGAATCTTTTCCCACCAAATTTAGATGGCAATAAAAACATGCCGTTTGTGAAAAGTACTTCTCATCAATGGATGAAATTGTTTATGCAGATGGCAGCTAACAGTTTTTAAATACAGCACTTAAACTTCACGAGGTTGTGGTTCTGCTGCGATTGTTATAGAGCAGGCGATGCGAAGTACCGAGACACGGTGACTTGCGGTTACCGGAGAATACCACGGACGGGTGTTTAACAAACACAGGACTTTCACTCGGTAGCGGATCAAATCCCAGAGCAATGTTATTCCACTTCAGACCTGTGACTGTGTATTTGTCTCTTTCACACCACTGGACCCAGGTGGTAAATAGTTTGCCAGGCTCTTTGGTGTTTGTAAGGAGTCACTATGCTAGCTCTCTCCTCCGGTTACCAGTAACTATGCTAAGATTATCAAACTGGCGTATAAACACAAGAGCGCTTCCTCCCCGGAGTCTTTGTGACTTCACGTCTCATAGGGTCCATCGGACCTGCTGGGTCTGATGCCATGACCCTGCTGGTGTCCCGCCCACTCCTCCTCTCTACCTCCATCTGCCTGATGGATAATGGAGGTCTGGATCGTGGTCCATGCCAACTACCAACTACTGTGATGATTCCTTCTGGTCACATGACATCTATTGTTTTGTCCATCCAGGAGAAGGATCCTCCTCTGTTGCTCTCCTGAAGGCTTCTTCACTCTTTTCCCCTGTTAAAGAGTTTTTTTCTATTTCTTGGGAGTTTTTCCTGATCCAATGTGAGGTCAGAGGTCAGGGAGGTCGTATGTGTACGGATTGTAAAGCCCTCTGAGGCAAATTTATAATTTGTGATATTAGGCTATACAAAATAAACTGAATAAGTGAATTTGAAGAGTAATATCAATAAATTTCTACCTTTTTCGTATAAAGGTTAAACAAAAAATACATATTGGTAAAGTAATCAGGCACTTCTACAAATGTAATAGATCCTCATATAAATTGTATATGCTGGTGTAATCAGTGTCTCCTAATACAAAAGCATAACCCATAAAGAAGTGTATGAGTCTGATTAAAAGAAAAACAGAACAATGCCCCCTGTAGTGTCCCAGGTTGTTGGGGCTATTGACATAGTTCTCATGTATAGCTGTATTTTCTCAACCGGTCTCGTCGACTGATTTCCTACATCTCCCACAATGCTCTTCAGCCACCCCCTGGAGAACACGCCAGACTTGTGTTCCGCTATAGCCGTAGGATTCATGAGTAGGCGGAGAGGGAAGAAATAATAAGAGCCAGACTTGCAGTTTGAGAGCACATGCTGCGACTGGCGGCGGAGAAGATATTGCTCTCTGATGGACTGGTTCCCGTATGACCGTCAAATGTCAGCGCATATGATTAATCTGGATACAAGCTTTTTTTCCACATCAGAGTCTCAGGGACCAAAAACCATCAGCATTTATTGTAGCTGCCATACATAGGTGAATAAAATACACTGAAGCTGCGTTAGGAATACTGCGGCCAGGGAAATAAGAAATGAAAATCATTAACCATAAAAATGGAGACATTAATCACAAAAAGGACTCCGTCGACACACTATTGCCATCATTAGAGGGTATATACACTTTGCTATTAGTTTCTTTTGACATTCTGTAAGGACGACATTCAGGGAGAAAAAGCATATTATATAATGCACAGCCATTTACCCGGATATACTTTACATGTCTCCTTAAACTGTCATTTCCAATTCAAGAATTCATTTTCCTTCTCCTTTTAATAATTCACGGTCGATACTCTGGATTTGACTATTCCTCCTCTGTTGTTCTCTTGAAGGTTTCTTCCCTTTTTTGCCTGTGAAAGGGTTTTATTTATTTATTGGGAGTTGTTCCTGATCCGATGTGAGGTCAAAGGTCAGGGGTGTCATATGTGTACGGATTGTAAAGCCCTCTGAGGAACATTTGTAATTTGTGATATTAGGCTATACAAAATAAACTGAATTGACTTGACATGGAAGAGTAATATCAATATATGTCTTCCTTTTCGTAATTATTGCTATTATTAAATATACACTTTGATATTCGTGGTCTATGTTTTTTTTTGACATCCTGTAAAGACGACATTCAGTGAGAAGCACGACTTAGACATATTATGTAATGCACATGCTTTTTTTCCCCGGACATGTGGACAAAAAACGTATGACATGTCTCCTTAAACGGTTATTTTCAATTCAAGAATTCATTTTCGGCTCCCTTTAATAATTTACGGTCGATGCTCTGTACTTGACTCTGGGTTGTAGTGAACAAATAGATTTTTTTGTTCTCACCCCGCCAATGTTCCTGTTCTGGGAGTGGCCGTTCTCGTCCGTGTGATGAATTAGTAATCTGGGTACGCTTGTCAAATCAAGCTTGTTGTCCCGTTAGACAAATTAAACTTTGATGAAGTACGCAGTTGTTGTTGTTTTTTAAATAGCGCGTTATGACGCGGCCTCCTTCTTGAGAGAATCGTGTCGTTAAACACGTCGGAAATCCATTTTGGTGCGCTCACTTTTATTGTCATTTCAGGACTGCCGCATGTAATTATAGTGCCATCCTAAATCCACAGAATGCAATCACTCTCTGTTACACTCTTCTTCGTACATCCTCTGCTCTCTCAGCACTTGCCCGTGCTCATATATTGTTCCTGTGGCCTGTTGATTCAGATCTATTGCTCTCTTCAGCCGGCTGCTGTCTGCTTTTAATTGCAGCCGTGTCCTGTAACCTCCGCTCTTACATGTATTTATTTTTCAGATTCACTGCCTCTGTAAATCTTTTTGAACAATCCTCCTCCTCCTCCTCCTCCTCCTCCTCCTCCTCCTCCTCCTCCTCCTCCTCCTCCTCCTCCTCCTCCTCCTCCTCCTCCTCCTCCTCCTCCTCCTCACACAAGTCTAAGACCTGAGTTTGAAGTGCAACAGCACAACCTGGTGGACTCAGTTTCAGAGGGAGGAGGAACTCGATCCTTCCTGTTTACTGATGACTGTCTTCAGCATCATTTTGGTATTTGTTGTTGTTGCATATTCCCCTTTGAAGTGGCTTCATCTTTGAAATGGTCTCTTTTTGTTTTCATTCATATTCTCCTCCCCTTCCTGTCTGTCTTTGTCTTCGCACCCTCACATCTCACCCCACCTCCTTGCACCCCCCCAAACCTATTCTCTCTCTCTCTCTTTTTAATCTCAGATCTTCTCAGTCCACCTGCCCTTCAGCCTTCTCTCCTTCATCTTTGTCGTGTTTTCATCAGCTCCTTTTGAACACTTGATATATATATATATATATGAATATTTTTTTTTATATATATATATATAGGCTTCTTGAGTGGGTGATATTTAATGCCTTAACATCTGGTGCTTGACACGGTGTGCTTCATGCAACACCCCCCCCCACCCCCACCCCCACCCCCCCACCCCAACAGCTAACTGATGATGTGATGCAGTAACGGAGCATCAATAAAAAAAATTGCGGATGGAGGAACAATAAAGCGTGGGAGTGTTGCGCTTTGATGTCCGTGACATGAGCGCAGGAGGAAGATGAATACAGACGTACAACCATTTGTCTATTTCCTGTTATTACATGTTTTAAACATTTTTTTAATAACTTCATGACGCAGGTGCTGCCTGTTGAGTAGATGAGACAGAATGTTGTATTGATTCAAAGCAAACCGGATACGTTGATACTAGTCTGTGTTACTCATTTTTATTAATCCATCCTTCATTTCTTTTTTTTTTTTGGGGGGGGGGACACAGCTCACATCTCACTAATCAGATGTGGGGGATTTTATCTGTAAAAACTTTGCCTGCTCATTTATGTTTTTTATTATAAATCACAATATTTAGTGTTCAGATATCACAGTTGACTCTATGTGTATCTCAATGTATTTCCTCATATCATAACTTATATATTTCAATGTTGTGACACACATGTAAGTGCAGAAGTGCCCTTCCTAAGCCTCACTTGTGGGACTCCCTGGAGTAAAACGTGCGAGCCTTTGGCTACACAAGCCGTATACTTGCTCGTAGAATTTTTTTTTTCCTTTGCATATACATTTTTTCAATAAGTAAAATATCACACCAAGCCAGATGGCCGAAGAGCAACATCACCTATCTGATAAAAAGCTAATTTTTGAGAATACCAAAACAAAATTGTTGTTTTCTTGCAGAATGCTATTTGTTAAAGATACCCAATACATAATAGAAAAAAAGAAGAAAAAAAGAAAGGCTTTCTACCACTTTTCCTGCATCATGTTGCAGATAGGAGGTTTTGCACTTTGGCCATCGGATAACTTGCAATGTTTCCCTCAAAGTGGTTCTAAAGAATGCAGTAATATAAGAAAGTGATATAAGATACGGTGTATGTTGTTGTGGTTTGATCTGCCACACAGATCAAATGACTCTTTTTGGAAGACGACGTAAGATTTCCATTTGTTAATTGTCAAAGAGACATTAGATGTGTCAGAAATGAAAACGACACGCCTGTGTCTGTGCTTTGAGCGTCACAAGATGCGTGGCATGTAAATGAAACTCGGTGTCATGTTTGCTGCAGGTGGGAGGAGGCGATCTCATTCCGACTGGCGCATGATGGATGTTCCCCCTAGAAATCCAAGGAGTCAGCCCTGCCCCGCGTCGAGTCCAATCCCCGAAGGCGTGACATATCTTTCTTTCTCTCCGCTGCCTTTCTTCTCTCTGGCTGTATTTACGTCTTTAAATGTCTTTACCTTTCCGTCTTTAGCTTTTTTATTTGACTTTATCGGGGGGGGGGGGGGGGGGGGTTCTTTTTTCTCTTCCTGTTCCTCATTTGTTGAAGCCATCTGATTGTTTGAAATATTGAAATGTTTTTAATTCGTTCATCATTCCATCATTAAAAAAATATAAAAGTTCCACAAAATGTAGCTTGCCGTGTTTGGTAATCTTTGAGAACTTTATCAGAATTTAACATTTTGTGGCAAAGCAGTTTAATCCATGAGGTAGGCCACAACATTACGTGATTACATTTCATTTAGCTGGGGCTTTTATCCAAAGCAACCTAAAAAGAATAAAGAAAGTAACATTTCTTCAGGAAAGCCAAACTTCAAAAATACTAGAAGTAATACCATAAATAATACCATAAGTAAGAAAATATTTTTATTTTATTTATTCCCTTCATTGCCTGGAGTTAGAAGCTAGTCAGCTTAGCATAAAGTTAGGAAGAAGGGAGAAACGGCTAGCTTAGCACCGCATTAAAAACAAGGAGTTTAAAAATGTCAGACCATGAAATACAAAATGTCTATAATGGTGTAATTACTTAGCTTAAGATATTGGGTTAATCAAATTTTACTTGGACATATTTAGACTTGTTTGCCCCCCCACACACACACACACACGCACTTCTAGTTTCTATGCTTAGTTTTTATGCTAAGCTATGCTACCCGAACACTGGTCACAGTCTAATATTGGCATATATGAAAGTAATATATTAATCTTCTCATAAATCTGTCAGCAAGAAAGGGAAAAGTGTGTTTCTAAAAATGTTGCGTGAATCCTTTGATGTCGAAAGTTTAAAAGAGGTTTAATAATTTCAAAAAGCTTTAATTTTGAGTCGTTTTATCTTGCCTATTCTGCCCGTAGTCACTACCACTTTGTATTTCACTCTTTGTCCTCTCTTCTGACGGATTAACATAGTATCACAATGCTTCCCTGTCCCTCTCTCTCTCTTTTTCTCTTTCTTTCTCTCTCTTTCCCACTCTATCCAGCTCTTTTAATATTCTCTCCGGTCCCCCGAGGAGGAGAGGGGAGGCCCTGCTGCCGACTTTGTACTGTCCAAATGTTATTTCATCTCATTCATCAGTGCCAGCTTCCAGCCTCAGAGGAGGCGCGGGATGCTGGTGAGAGGGAGGCGATGAAAGCGCTTTGATGGACAAGCTCGATTACCGACAGTCGCGGTTCCCCCTGGAACCGGTTTCTCCTGGATGCTGTGCGATCCGTCGCGCCATAATTCCAGTGTTAATCAGGGTTTCTTGAGATGTCACATGAAATAGCAGCGCTGGAAAGGAAGAAGAAAAATAACACCCCAAGTATTAGATTAAATGGAAAATGCCTCCCTGGAGGAAGTGTATATTGACACTCCAAATCTCAAATATGAGTGGATGATTATGTTATCTATTGATGAAAATGAACACGCAGTAATCTCACAATACATGCATTGACAGCTGTTTCTCTACCGTCTCACACACCAGTCATGTCAGCTGTTGTGTTTATATTGTTGCAGACTGGCCTCACCAATAATAATTATTCCCTTGAATTTACTCACAAGATAATTTAGTAAGTTGTCAACACGAAGACGGATGTTTATCTTGAAAAAACTGCACTTAAGTTGATATTATCTTAAAAACACTGCATTTAATGATTTGATATTTTCTTGAAAAGACTGCATTTAATGATTTAATATTCTCTTAAAAACACTGCATTTAATGAGGTGATATTATCTTGAAGAAACTGCATTTAGTGATTTAATATTTTCTTGAAAATACTGCATTAAATGAGTTGATATTCACATAAGTTGCTGGACTTTGAGAGGGAAACACATTAAAAAAGTAAAAAAGTAATTTTATTGTTGAAGATTGTATAAAATCCATTGTGTGAGGATACACCGTGTGGAGATAAGAGTCTTCCATCGTGGGACCAGTGTGCCTACTTTTTTGACCAAAATAAGCTCATAGGAGTTGAACAACGAGATTGGAGTACTTTATGATATCTCCAACAACGATTTATGCCTTAAAGTTTGATTTTGGAGTACGAATCCCAGACCTAAAGCGTTGGGACATTTTAGAGGACAGTATCGGTATCATCCTGTCCTCCAGCGTCTGCACAATGACAAAATTCTCCTTTGGGCCACAGACATAAGCTTGTAGGCTGTTTAAATCAGCTAACGGGTCATTTTGACACATCCCAAGCCCGATATCAAGCAATTAATTTCTCAAGATCAAAGCCGCTATTCCTGGGTGCATATTTAGCATTTTCCTGCTGTTCTTGGAATGAGGCATTTCTGTCGACCCATCTGTGTAAAGTGGTGACGGCAGCCTGCCAACCGGTGTCCCGTCTCATTATCTCACACCTATGGCGAACTTGCGCCGCCAAAAGAGAAAAAGTACCCGACGTCCCCAAAGTCAGGTGAAGAGACATTACTGTCAGATATATATAATGGTCAACTTGAAAAGATACACAGTTTTTTAAAAAAGTCCATAAAGAACTGAGAGATTTAGAGTGGAATAATAGTTACCGGAGTTTACCAAGGATGGGTTTTTAACAAACAGGACTTTCACCAAGTAGTCCACTGTTTGTATCCTGTGAGAAACCAAAAGTAATTGTTGACCCTTCGTTTGTAATTAACACCAGATACATTTTCATTCATGTGACATTACATATATATATATATATATATATATATATATATATATATATATATATATATATATATATATGTGTGTATCGCTCTCTCTCTCTCTCTCTCTATATATATATATATAAACACTCTTTCTCTATATCTCTCCCTCTCTAAACATAATCGTTTCACAACATTAACCACGTGGCATTGTTTGTTTCTGCATGCTTGATATTTGGTTCAGTAACATCAATGTTCAGTTTATCTTGTAGCAAAGCCGCATCCTATTCCTCAAACACCAAGTCGTCTTTTGTGTCAGCGCTCGTGTTTTCGAGCAGCCGGGGAGTCGAGTGAACCCTGTTCCAGCATTTGTCCTCGAGCAGCTGTACCTGTCCCCCGTATTAACCCATACGTCTTCATGGAAAGAAATGTCCTTGGAGGGCTGAAAGTTATTTTTCTCAGTCAATCTTTGCCCTCTCTGTCTCTCTGCTGAGCATTTTTCAGAAGAAAAAAGTATAGAGAAGTGAAGTGGAGCGTTTGGCCGTTTTCAGTTTGTCACTGTCAGCCAGGCCACCGGAGAGCTTCACCCGGAGAGCTTCACCCGGAGAGCTTCACCCGGAGAGCTTCACGCGGAGAGCTTCACCCGGAGAGCTTCACCCGGAGAGGCGTGATTTGACACAAGGAGGTCGAAGTATTTCTAGTTCCTCATCTCCCAAAGGAGAAGGCTTCATGTCAGAAAACTGCCTGACCAGAGAGGAGAGAGAGAAGACACTCCGTGGGGGTAAATGATGCACTTTTCACCGCACAGTGTCTTTGCGGTCCTTGTTCAGCGGCGTCGGTGGAAGGTAGCACTGAGACGGTGTTTTATTCCCTAGTTCCAGCTACAGTAACACTACAGTCATTTCAAAACATCAGGATATTTTGAATACAAGCATTCGCCACCTATCAATGTTAAGTTGTAAAGATTGATTTTTAAATCAGTGAGATCTAAGCTTGTGTAGCCTGATGGACATTTTCTTAGATATCTTTTATTGTTTTTAAGTAAGATTTGCATATATTGTTTCTACAGCAGGTTCAAATGCCATATCAATACTTTAAGGTGTTGACAGAGTTGAGAATTATTATTTTAACATTAAAACACACACAGCCGCACACATTTATAAATACAGTCATATGTACAGATAGGTAAAGCACTCCGAGACAAATTTGTAATTTTTGAAATTGGGCTATACAAATAAACTGAATTGAATCCGTGGGCCATCGGCCCTTCGTTGGCTATATATAATGACTTAAGGGGCGTACTTAAGGATAGCAGAATCAGTAACTTCTTTAAAATCACTTCTTAAAAACATTTTTATAGAACAGCTTTTAAGTGACGTTGTCCTTTTATGCAGTTCTTTGGTTCCCCTAATTTAGTTTGTAGTTGTTTTTTTTTTAATTTATTTATTTAAATTTAAAATTTTATATTTGTATCTTGCTATTCTATTTGTTTTGAATTGATTCTCTGTAGAGCACATTGTAAACTTTGTTGTTAAAGGTGCAATTTATTATTATTATTATTATTATTAATAATAATAATTTGAAAATATCATCAAGACTATTACTTTATTACTTTACAGTTTTTCTCGATTGCTTTGGCTCAATTCTTGAAACAGAAATTACATTCTCAAAACTCTTAGTGCATTTGGTAAAATAGTCTATATGGTTCAGCACAACTATATAGATCACCTTCAAAATGTCATATCTCACCCAAAACAGTTAACTCAAGCTTCAAACCCAAATCAGTTTCTCATACAAATAGTCAGTGCCCCCAAAATGAAAACTTCCTTCTCGATTGCTGTGGCTCATCTCTCAAATTAACCTGGACGGTTTAGCAAAACACTATGGCACACCTGCAAAAGGTCATATCTCTCCCAAAACATACAACTCATCAGTCAAAACTGATTAATTTTCTCATACAAATAGTCAGTGCCCCCAAAATTAAAAGTCCCTTTGTTATTGTTTAAACACTGCAGGTCAACATGTTTAGATGTTTTGTCATAAGGCAGTGGAGCATATGAATATCCCTCATGTGCACAGTTCACTCTTGGCTTAGTCCTTTGACACTGAATGGTTACTGTAGTAAATGTTTTCTTTCCAGAATACTATGTGTATCAAACAGCAAAAAGATTCATTCAAGAGGAGCCAAGCAGGTCTCACATCACATACTGTATTGCACTTACTGTATACTGCCATGGAAATTGTAACAGTAATTGTTACAGTAATTGTAACAGTAATTGCAAAACAGAAAATGTGTACAGCAAAAAATAGTGTCAAACAAAAAGCACATCAAAAATAACATGAAGTATAGCCTACACTACTGTAACACAACATACAGGAGGAAAGAAAAGCAAAGCTGGAGTTCAAAGCCCTTATTCGTTTACCTGGCCAGGTGCTTCCATGTTCATACTGTAAACTGTACTGAACTTTGTCAAGCCCTAGATATTTGATGGAAGCATTTATACTCCTGTATAGCACCTGTCAGCTAACTAACATGACTGTGATTGGTGATCGGATGTGAGAAGCCCCCTTGATCAGTAAAGTTCTAGTGGCGCCTGAAAATGAAGCCGATGATCCAAGAGATCCATATTACAGATTATAATACGGGTAGATGAAATCAAGCATTCTGATTGGTTGAGAGTGAGTCACGGGGTGTGGTATATTCAGCCCATAATGTACAGTACGGCCTGTTTACAGGGGCGCGTTCCATATCAATGCGCACTAAAACTAATGTTTAGCTTTTGCGCGACCGTTAGTTGTCATTTCAAATTAATCCTGCGGCTCCCTTCAAAGCTATTGGGCACCACATCTCAATGAAAGACAGCGTTGGAGTGATATCCATATTATCCAGCTGGAGACGGCACTTCCAACATGGAGCCACCCGCAAAGTGAGAAGAGGAGGCGATGTCATCAAAGTCGAAGAGGAAATGAGAAACGTTTTCCACGGATGATTAATGGAGATATCCAGATCAACATAAGTTAAACCAGGGCTCTCAAGTTTTGAAGACAGGCAAGCGTGACATCACATGACCAGCGACAGGAAAGTGACCCACGGCGAGCGTTGAGACGGGGGTCTGAGCTGGACTCCTCCACAGAGAGAGCGGCTCATGTTGGCGCTGCGGCACATTAAAACATTAAATAGCCGAGAGTTTTTTTAAGCGTGAGAAATATGAGTTAAGACCGAAACGCGTGAGTCTCACGCTCAATGTGTGAGACTTCAGAGCCCTGATAAGTAAGCCTTAACAACAGCTGAGTGTTAGTCTATCGAGTCTCAAGTCGCTCGTAACTATAGTTTAGTAAACAGCATGTATAGCTAACATAGACCCAGTGCCTATGAAACATTTAATAAATATTATTTTATTGAAAGTGTCCCATTGTCATTGTTGTTATTTTAAAGGCAACTTTCAGCAAATGAGCAATTTGAATTAATGAGATGTTGTGAGAACTAGCTACTATCTCCCCTCCTTTAGCTAGGCTAACGAATGTAAACAATGCTGTTTGTCCGTTAGCCACACGGAGGGGACTACTTTCACACGGAGGGGACTACTTTCACACGGAGGGGACTATTTTCTCTCGGCTACTGAAATGCGATGCATAACTTTGGTTGGCAACAACTATTTTGTGCTGAAAGGCAGCTTACTATTTACTTACTATTTATAATGTCGCTGGTGACCGTATTATAAAAGCAATAAGGGAGTTGAAGGGTGTTGAAGGGTGTTGAAGGGTGTTGTTAGGCCCGACGCGCAAACGTCTATGTGGTATTATGTGCCTGAGGGATTTTGACAGAGGAGTGAACTATTGTGCAGGGGATGATGTAAACAAGGAAATGATGCCAAGATGTTTTGCAGAGAACAACCATTTGACTGAGAAACAACATTCAGTTTGGACCAGCAAGATGTATTCAATTGGTAATGTGGCTCACTGAAGGCAACTGTACCTAACCGTTTGCACAGATGTGCTAAATCATTTGAAATGTGTGCAAGCTGTCGGCAATTGTACTAAAACAATTGCAATGAGAAATTCCAATCTGTTATGAACAAGTGCCCATTGGTTTGGAGGTTTGCACGAGTTGTTTTGAGAATGTCATTTCTGTTTCAAGAATTGAGCCAAATCAATTGAGAAAAACTGTAATAGTGTTAAAACATAGCTTGATTACGAAGACAACGCCACAAACTCAATCTCAACTATTCACTTTTTCTGTTAATTAAGGATTAATAATAGTGAAACTTGACATTCTTTGACCGACTAACAATAAAACTAACTATACAGTAATTACCAATAACACCTGGTATCTATAAGGCCTCGGTATGTTGTTAATACGAGTTTAGCGGTTGTCTTTCTCACCATCTCTGACCTTTTGAACCAGCATCTTGTTCACGTAAAGACGATTATCTCTTGAACCCGTACACCCGTATGTACACCTTGTACAGTTCACATTATTGGTGTGAATCCACTGTCGAGACGGTTGAGTCAGACGTGCACTCTGGAGACAGATCTCCAGCGAAGCCGTGCCCTTATTTTTTGGCATGGGCACGTGAGTGGGAGTTGAGAGCGAGCGGTGTCTGAGACATGACTTCCCACATCCAGGTGGTTGCTATGGAAACAATCCCACAAGTGCAAGAAACACTCCGCTGGAAGAAAGGCGGAGCTGATGGAGGACACACGGCAGGGGTTGTCACGGTCTTGTGTTTCAGACACATGCACTCGGGAAGCAGCAGCTCATCAGTCGGACGTCTGGGGGTGTGGTGGGGAGGGGGGGGGGGATGCCCTATTCATGCAGGGCCAAGTAATGCAACATTTGGCACAGTTACTTCTGAAAAAAGATATCATTTAGAAATGTATGTTCACACAACAATGTGCCAGAACTCAGACAAGCTGATGTTGTGTTTGATCTTTTGTCCGAGTGATTTTGACAACTGAGCTTCTATCGGCCCGGAGGCCTCATTGTCCTGAGCTCGTAAAAAACTTGAGGCACAGAATAACATCTGTTAATGGTCGAAGGTGACGTATGATTTCACGAGCAAAGAGATGGACGCGGGGCTTTGGTTGTTCTGGATCAGAACTTTTCCGTGTTGTCTTCGTGGTGACTTCCTCCTCTAGTGCGTCTGTCTGTCTGCTGGCCTCTCTCCATCTCACCATCACTGTGCTGTCACTATATTTGTATTGTGAGCGATGCATCTCTATTTGTAATGAGGTAATTTCTAAAGACCTCAATATAAATACCTCACATCGCTCGTTTGTGATCCCATTTGGATCCATAACACAGCATGATACATACATACTCGTTACATTGGCTCTGCTGCATGTTATTAAGAATCAGGCACGGACAACCAAGCTCATCTTTAAAGCACAAAGAAGCTCGGATCAGACTTCATCATCCGGATCCTGCATCTGCATTTCAATCCTTTAAGAGTTTGAGAAAAAATCTCATCGAAACAGTCTCAAAACTCAATATAGAGATAGATAGATAGATAGATGGATAGATAGATAGATAGATAGATAGATAGATAGATAGATAGATAGATAGATAGATAGATAGATAGATAGAGAGAGAGATAAATAGATATATGGATAGGTGGGTGGGTGGGTAGGTATACAGGTAGGTAGGTAGAAAGGTAGATGGATAGATAGATTGATAGATTGATAGAAAGATAGATAGATAGATGGGTGGGTGGGTGGGTAGGTAGGTAAGTAGAAAGATAGATAGATAGATAGATAGGTGGGTGGGTGGGTGGGTAGGTAGGTAGAAAGGTAGATAGATAGAGATAGATAGATAGATAGATAGATAGATAGATAGGTAGGTAGGTAGGTAGAAAGGTAGATTTATATATATATATATATATATATATATATATATATATATATATATATATATATATATATATATATATATGTAGATAAATGCTATATTCATCAACAGGGGGGAATTTAATATAAATATTATAATGTAATATTTTAGCTAAACTCTAAAGGGCCCCTAAAGACATGCACATTAATCAAATATTTTGTGCACGTCACATCACAGGCACGGCACTCATATATTAAAGAGTTCTTATATTCTCCCATCCTTCTGTTTTAATTCAACCTGGATTAACAACATTACCTCTGTGCTGTTCCTTCGTGGTGCTTCCCTAAAATAGCCACTAGAGGGCAAGAGAGTATCACTTTAAAACAAAAGACCGATCGTCTCCAGTGTCGACTTCGCTGACATCTGATGCTCATGGCTTTACACAGCTCCTTATCTCCAAATGCTTATCTCTAAATGACATGTTTCCATGTTTCCAAGTTCAGCTCCGTTATCCAAACCGCGTATCCTGTTTGGGTTCTGCTGGAGCCAAACCCGGCTGACTCGGGGTGAAGGCCGGGCACGGCCTGCACAACAACGCACACCTTATCACACCAATGCTGAGCACCACCTGAACCTGAGCTGCATGTCTTTGGAGTGGACTGTGGGAGGAAGCCGGAGAACCCAGAGGGAACCTGCACTGCGGAGAACGTGCAAACTCCACGGCGGCCTGGATTGCTTGGAGGTGACGGAGCGTAGACACGACACGACGCGCAGCAGTGTGAATCCCAAACAGCGTGAAGTGAGATTGTTATACAGAACCAGAGACTCACTTAATCCGTCAATCCTCCAATCCAACTGGATTTGTCTAGCGGCTTTTGTTGCCGTCCAAAGCTTGACACAAGCTGACACAAGAGAGAACTGGTTTTGGACCTTGAAAAGAAGAAAATGATGAAATCGTATTATAATAACAGTAATCATATGAGAAAACACTGTAATAAATAAGCAATATATCTGATACGTTAAAAACAATGCAATCAAATGCAATGTTCATCTTGAATGCATTAAGATAAGTGAATAAAATAACTTATTCATCTAAATATCCTGCATCTTTCAGATCCTACAAGTGTGGTGTTAATGGGAGAGGTCATACCGGGTCACACACCACGAGCATGGGAGAGAAAAACTGTGGTTTCCTAATCAACAGAGCGATGCTGCACCGACTGAAACAAACTAATAACCGACTTGCACAGCAGCTGAAGGTGGTCGGGTACGTAGGCTCACTGCAACAACATCACAAATATATTGTGTTCCCCTTTCCAGTGAGTGTTAAATCCTGTGCGGTGTTCATATTTAGTTTTATTCAGTCAGTGTTCGTGGGTCTGGTAATAATTGAATGTTAAAATACTCAACAGATGTTTACTTCATCCCGATTACAAGCAATATAAACAACATAAATGGTCAATATAATGCCCTTTAACTTTATTGGATCACACTTATGAATTAATGGTTGATTAAAAAAAAAAATAATACTATAATTAAGATATAAGTGATGCTCTGGGCCATTCTCCCTCACTGGTTTATTAATATTGTTCCCACCATAACACAATGCCATGTGATGTTGTGTCCACCGATCCCCCGAGTCACCTCCAGGACCACTCTCAGGACTCCACTTTTTTAATTATTCAGTAGCTTCTCCCTCATCTGAGTAGACGTGTGAGTGTCAAGCATATGAGGAAGTGGCAGCACACGCAGCCTAGATATTTATGACCATTACATGTCTCCATTTTTTGACATCCATATGTCTTCGCTTGCCAGCGATGACAGGCTTTGTTCTGGTCCTGAAGCTGCTGACGGGCACCATTGTGTCCTCTTCTTCAAAGTCACTTGTCAGACTCAGAAATGTACATCATCATCAAAAGCCTCTCTCTCTCTCTCTCTCTCTCTCTCTCTCTCTCTCTCTCTCTTCCTAAATCAATATCAAGGCCCTCTGAGCAGGGTATCTTTTGGCCATCTGGATTGTTAAGTTGTGATAAGGAACCATACAGGCAAACATTTATTTATTGTGTCCCGCACCCAATCTGGGATGGAGTGTGAGTAAATAAATATTGGGTTTCCCGCAAGACCGACGACTAAAATGTGCAGAAGTGTGAGAGCGGACAGGTGTCAGTGCTCGAATCCATCAACAATGTTGAGACCTTCTGAAGGACCGACAGGTGCATAAAACAAAACACACGCACACGCACACACACTCTCACACACACACACACACACACACACACACACACACACACACACACACACACACACACACACACACACACACACTCACACACACTCTAAAAGCAGGCCCAGATAGGAGGACAGAGTAACAGTACCAAGGACCTACACTTTCCACACACTTATGAGCCCAGTGGACCCGAACATCCCATATGTAATATTAATGTGTCAGGAGGGGGGAAAACAAATGCTGATGTTCTTCACAGAAAAAAAAGCCAAGGCCAATGAGTCTTAGTTTGAAAGAAAAAAGTGTTTTGATAAAAAATGTAAACAGATCCCACAGAACCCGAAACACCACCCAAAGGATGAGCCCGGCCTACACTCATTTAGGTTGTCTGAATTTACATTTGATAGTTAAACTAATTAATATTTTTTGGTTAACTATACTAATGTTTACTATGATTACATGAGTTGCCTTAACTTACTTTTTTTTAGCTGTAAGAACTTAATATTATTGAGCTACTTTACTCAGAGATTTTGAGGCGATCGGTTTCCTCACCTTTTTCAAGTCAACTTATAACATTTTACAGTGTAATAACGGAGGTGTTTTCCCCCACAGTGACCTGCTGGTGAGTCTTAGTTTCCTTACATGAATCAGGTGCATCCTCCACAGGTATCGTTTGTTATATACAACGACAAATGGACGACAATTAAACACACAATTTCCAGAAACAGTAACAAAAACTTTTACAGCGAAGGCGTTCCAAACCGTTTGACCTTTCGGGGTCAATCACCTGACAACAACAGTGATTTCATTCCCTATACGCCTGAGCCCGGGAAATTAGTCCGGAGCCACGTGCACACAGATTCACATTCCTATTTTCCACCACCATATTTGGCTTTCATGGGAAGTTTCGAAACTTTTGAAACACAATCTTCTCGTCCAGCATTTTTTATTTGGGCTTGTGATGCCAGCTCTCTGCCGTACCCCGAGGCCGCTCTCATTTCCTCTCTGTGGGCCAGGCGGTTCCTGTTTGGATTCCTGCAGGAATGGGTCACATTTACCGTGGAAGACTTTTTTTTTTTCTCCTTTTTTCCGGAGCGTCGCCTCTGCCACAGCGGTGACACATTCTTTCCTCTTCCTTCTTCACGCTGGCTGAAGAAGCCAAGCCCCCATCAGAATAGTCATCTGAGTGGAAGATTTAAATAAGAAGTCGATCATCACGGCGGCAATTTATTCCATCCCATTTTCAAAACTATTCCTCTTCTCCTTAAAGCAGAAGTGCGCTTTGTGGAAAAAAATGGTTTCATAAGAGTCTTAAAAATGAATTTACTTGACTTGCTCTTTTGTTGTTGTGTCATTTAAATGAGATTGTATGAGGAAGATGTGACAGAAAAGTTGGAAGAAATATACTTTTTAATACAAGTTTTTATTTATATTTCCAGGTATAACAAACATTCAAGCTTAACATAATTATCAATATCGTTCCACTGGAAATTATATGATTTGAGTCACTTTTGAATAAAGTTTTCCACTCACTGACTTGCAGCTTTCCTTTAGTCCGATAATAAGTTATTTTCCTAGCAGAGGAACAGCTTTCATCCAGTCGGAGGTCTCAAAGTCAGTGACCCAGAGAAGTAATAATGTTTAATATCTTCCTCTCAAACCAACTGTCAGAACACTGAGAAATAAAATTTATTTTTTCATAATGACTTGCCTTGTATCTCCACCCAAACTCAGTCATCAAATTCCTCATTTCCTTTTGAAAAGTCTTGCTAGTTGAGATTGTCTGACCTTAAGAGTTGAGCGTTCACGGTCGAGTGCTCGTTAATAAAGCTTCTCTCATCCATGCAGCCGGAATAGCTTCTTCATCGTAAAAACAACTGGCATGGCAGTCGTTTCCTCAGGTTAGTTTGTAAAAAACAAGATTATTTCTGAACAATATATCTTTAACTCCCATAAATATTATTTATACCATTTACAATAAGTTTGGTTGCATATTATTATGTGTGCAACTCATTTTGCTGAATATTTCTTTTGGTTTTATTTTGTATTTGATTGGAACTATTTTTGCGTCCTATGTGGGACGTATTTGGTTGCGACCATCTCAAAAGGACATGTGCGTTAATATTTGTAAGAAGTGTAAGTGAGAGTAAGATTAGTGTTTCTAAGTGGACCCATTCCCTCTTGGTTGTGTGCAGCCATTGAGGTACGTCCTTCATGTTTACCTTCGCATTGAAAATGCGGAAGGTAATGTTTTGATCGCCGTGTATTTATTTGAATGCGTGTTACTCGCATAACTCAAAAAGTATTAAACCGAATTGCATGAAATTTGGTGGGATGATTGGCTATTATACAGGGACAATTTGATTTGATTTTGGTATCGATCGGGTTAAAGGTCAAGGTCATGAAAAGGTCAAAATCTTCTTTTTACCATAGCGCGGTCAATTTCTATTTAATTGGCTGCAACTAATGCCAAAATGTTCATAATTCAATGCCCAATCTTGTGATATGTGAAGGTATGCGCTCTACCGAGTGCCCGTTCTAGTTTATGTTCATGTTTTCGTCGCGCATATATATGTTTTCATAATGTGAACGCCAACCTTTGTTAAAAGTCGACGGTGGATTGAGACGGTGGTTAACTGAAGTCCAATAAATCCATTAGTAACCCAACAATGCCGGTGTTGTTGTGTATCCCACTGGAGGGAGTGATAATATCAACATCACAGTAAACTGTAACCTAACTTTTCTCGTCTTTTCCGCCCGCTTGAAGCTTTTCTTGTCAATGAGGACAGGTGCTACCATGCTGGGTGCCACCTGCCCACCAGGACTATCTAACCACTATATGTATACTGAAGCAACAATATAAAAAAGTATATATAGGAGTGAAAATATGTTGCTGCAATTCAACTTTAGATTTCCACATGCTGCGTATAGTTGGTCAATTTTAAAGCAGGATGAGAGGCCGGATTTAACAGGTTTATACTCTAAAAGCCGGATAGGAGAAAGTCAGCAATTACATTTCCTGCTGTGGTCTTTCCACCCTTGCCTTTTAAGCTCATCTTTATTCCCCATGCCCGGTGTACAATAATATACTGTAAATGCCTCCTCTGTGACCTCAGATCTTTCTATAGCTCGTGTGCGTGAGGCCCCGGTTTTGACCTCGGATAGACGAGCTAGGTGAGGAATGTCTGGCGTCGGCCTCTTTAGGCCGTTCGCACCTTCAGTCAGTGACACGCGCTTGCGTTATTTAAATAGAAGAGGCTACTGTCAGTGGAACAAGACGGCTTGTGTTGGACCCGTTTCCCCCGTAATTTGTATTTTTTAAAACCTTTATTTAACTAGGTGAATGCCATTGAGATTAAAAATCTCTTTTTTCAAGGGTGACTTGGACAGGCGGCAACATAAGAAACACGTGGTCACAAACAAGAAAACACAGAGCAAGACCAGTTAAATGAAACTAAAAGTTAAGAGATGGTAACAGAGCAGAGTTAATTTAAGAAACATTGACATTTTTGGGAACCTGCTTCCATTTCTTTCATTTTATATATTTAACCCTCCTGTTACCATATTTTACTCTCGGGGTCAATTTGACCCCAGCAATTAAAACCTCCAGAAAATTATTAGAATGAATATTGTTTACCAAGTTTAAGTGTGAGGTACTTTATGTTTGTTTGTTTGTTGACGACCTAAGCAGCCCTTTAAATCTAAAATAAATTGATATTTCTTATATGTTTGACAGTGAAAAACAGCCTGGGGTCAAATTGACCCCAAAGAACATCAACGTTAAACATTGAATGGGGTCAAATTGACTCTAAAGGTAACAGGAGGGTTAAAAGCGGTAAGTAGTGTCAGTTCTTTGAGTTTTAAATTATTCTGCAACATATTCGGGGATGAATAGTCAGTTTTTTTCCCATTTGCGTTCTGCCATTTGGGACGGTGACACTTTTCTGAATGATGAAGACACACAGGTAGTTTGGGAGTGGACCAAAGATTGCCTTATAAATATATAATGGTTGTTTCTTAACTTGGTTTCCTCCCTGCCTCCTTCTCCTCATTTGTTAGCTGGGATGCTTTTCCACTCGAGATGAGTTATGGCTGGTTGGACATTGGGGAAAAGCACCAGCTGAGTCTGCAATGGGACTATTATTCAAGCTATAACACCGAACAGCACATGTCCACCAGCTCTTTGGCTCCATTGAGGAAGGTTCTACTATTACTGAAGGTTTTTATTCCAACCACAAAGGATTGGCTCATATGCTTTGATTTTCTGGTGCCCATACGCCCATAATCACTCCATACATGCCTGACCCCACAGTTGATAACCTGATTGTTGACTGTAATTCTGAACAGTTATTTTGGTTTTAAACTCCTTCACGTGATTACGCCACGACTTCATTGTGTTTCTTTCCTAATCAGGTTGCTATAAAAAGAATTGCCCGTCATTGGCACTTGAGGTCTTGAATGAACTCATTCAGAGTGTGCTGCATGCTTCACATGCCTCCCCCCCCCCCCCCCCCCCCCCTCTCTCTCTCTCTCTCTGAATGTGACATATTCAGCCCACAACTGTTTGATTGCCCCGTATATATCTCTCCGGGAGCAGATGTTTGAGATGCCGGTCTGTGGAGACGCCTCAGCCCGCCTTACGACTTATGCTCACATTCCTTTAATCACGGCTTTGGATGACTCACTTTGGGTCGAGAGAGTTCAACCTGTAAAATAAACTCTCAACAGGGGCGGCATAAACTGGGTCTATTATCGACTGGAAGAGGAGTGAACCATATGTCATCAGTATACGTTTTAGTCACCCTATTCCCAATTGTCCCCTGTATAGAGTATTATTTAGTGGGAAAGCTGAATTTGTGTGGAATTATGGAATTAATTAGGTTAAATTACCCAGGTGAAAAATGTATATGCTAAGTATATTTAATCTTAGCATACTTGAGTATACTTGAAGCTCTACTAATCATAATTATACTTAAGGTGTGTTATTTTGGAACAACTAATGTTTTCCTTAATATATTTAAGTTTTTATTAAATATTATTTAAGTACTATTTGAGGTGGATTTAGTATTCTTTTTTATTTGCGAAATTGGAACAACTTTAAGTATACTTAGTACAATGTAAGTACATGACTGTGTATGTGCTAATATTTTCTGACGTATAAATATTTATCTCTTTCATCAGGAAATAATTTATGGTTTATCTTGTAATTAGAAACTAATGAACAGTTTATTCAAACGTATCCAGGCATACCGCTCCCCTTGGGGCTTAGCCCCCCCTTCTTCAATCCTACAAACGCCTCTGCTCCACATACACACATACAACTGCTTCTGTCTGAATGGAGTACACTGGGGTTAGTGCAGTGAAAACAAGCTGGGAAATGACTCGCCTACACGTTCCCATTACAGTTGCTAAATTCAAACGGGTTTAGAGGAGTGGTTGGAAAGGCGGCCATATAACCAGATGGCAACTTCCAGCATCTCTAGACGTCCGGCGTCTCTAGATCGGCCTCTCTAGATCGGCGTCTCTAGATCGGCCTCTCTAGATCTGCCACTGACCACACTATGAGGAGGTCTGACCTCCTACACCAGTCAGAAAGATTCAACATAGTTACAGTCATTTGAGCTGGATTGGGCTGGTGTGAGATCAAACATGCACCGCACTGCTCCTCTATCTTGTGCAGTCACCGTTGGACCTGAAGCTATCAACCTTCACCTCTACAACTGATATCTAATTCCCCAGACTGTATATACTTTGAAAAATCAAAATTCTTCCAAATGGAATCTGAGTGTCGGTGCTGGCGGTGAAGTTATTCTTGAGCCACCGCTCTCAATAAATCCTCTTTGAAAGATTATGGAGAGTCCTTTCGTTACCTCTGGTAAACAGTGCGTCATGTAGCTGCATTCTTACCTGACAGAGTTCGACTTCAACAGGCTTCGAGCTGCAGCTGTAGTTTTAAGCACATTACTGTAATGGTGGGATGATTCAGTTTTGAGTGCAGCAATCAGGTCACCAGAAACACAGAAGCTGATCCAGGAGGATTATATTTTGTAATATTTTGAATTTTTCAAAGAAACATGTCATGTCATTGTTTGGACTATTAGTGAAAAACTGTGCCCAGAATTGGTCATGTGCTTTAAGAATAGAGTACAAACCAGAGAAACAAACTTGTTGTCTTCTGGTTGTATTGCATCAAGAAAATGTTGATGAGGATGATTCGTAGAGGTATATCATTTATTTATTTAATTTATTTAATTTAATTTATTTAATTTATATATTAATTTAATTTAATTTAATTAATTAATTAATTTTATTTATTTGCACAATTCAAACAATAAAATAAAATAGAAATCACACCAGAGTTCAATAAATATCTCAGTGCAGGAAGAGACAAAAAGCCAACTTGTCTTATTTGAAGCCTCCATCTATATAATATTTAACATTTTACAAAATTACAAACAATAATGGAGAGCACAGAGGAGGTGTTTCTCGAACTGACAGGTGATTGAAACCCGAGGGGTATCTTTAAGTCAGAACAGCTGACAGTTAAATCCCCTCTAACTTTCTCTCTTCCACAAAGAGGGGATGAGATTGCTGGCTTGCCTCTAAAAACAACAACTCTCCATTTCGGTATAGTCATAAAAAAAAAGTAATTACATTCTATACCGTTCCACACATCTTCAAATGAAGCATTGCGCGGCTATTCAGTGAACCAAGCAAGCTTTGACATGACTTCACGTGGCTTGTTGACATTCTTTCAACATCTCTCCTCTGCAGTTCTTATCGCCGCTAAGAGAACGTGCTCCAGCAGCGTCGGAGGCAACGCGGCGGTCCTTTAGCATGTAATCTCTTTCCAGAAGTGTTCTGACAGTGGCCACCCAGGCGCTGTGGAAACACGCCCAGAGACGCTGAGCAGCGTGATGTTCCAGATGCATCGAAGACAACGTGGTCCAACAAAACCCAGAAGCTTCTAATGCAGTGGTTCCTAACCTTATTGGAGGTACTGAACCCTGCCAGCTATCAGTGCATCAGCCGAACCCTTCGTAATGTAATTTATCATCGGTTCTGTTAAGTTTTAGGTTTTAGACCTGTTGTCCATGTCCGCTTTTATTTTGTAGTAACTGTCCCCTCTCGTTTCAGAAACTTTATTTCCTGCCCCGGTGTTTCCTCGTTAGTGTGATTGTCTGCTCCACCCCTGACTGTCATTTCCTCATGTATTTTATGCCTGTGTCTACCTGGGTCTTGTGTCAGATCGTCTTGTCTTGAGTCTCATCCTGATTCGTCTAGTCTAAGACCCCGTTTACACGATGGGAAAACGCATATATTTTCATGCGTTTTGGCCTTTCATTTACACAAAAACTGAGGTTTTATCACGGAAAACGATCATTTCTAAAAACTCTGTTTTTGTGTTTGCGTGTGAACGAGGTCAAACAGAGTTTTAGGTTGTCAAACGTCACAGTATGCGACTAAAGATGCTTCACGTCACGTCATGTGAGCATCCTATGGGACGTATGTGGACGGCGTATTTATGCAGGTTCATATAAACAGAAACTTTTTTGAATACGACCTTGTGTGTACAACGTTATTTTTGAAAACGGAGGGGCAGAAATATTAGTTTCTGTAAATACCCGGCTATGTGTAAATGTGGCCTAAGTAAATGTTATTCATGTTAGTGTAATTTCTTTGTCCTGGTTTGCAGTTTTCAGCATATTTTCTGTTATTTCCTAAACCCAATCTTAGTTTCCTGCTCAGCAGCAATCTTACATTTTTGGGGACTTCCTATGTTTAAATAAACCCTTTTTGATTGCCCTGAATTTTTGAGTCGTGCTCTTGGGTCCTGTTTTTGAGTCGTGACACGTAATTGGAAAAATAAAATCTGATTTCTTCAAAACATAGGTATATATTATATTAGTACACAAATAAGTGCACAAAATCACTATGATCAAAGAACAAAAAAACAACAAAGTATACATTTCCCACAAAAACATAACTTCATGATTATTTTCTGCAAGTTGATGTGACTTCTGTTGCCTTTCAGATACGACTTCAGTAATGAGTTCAGTAATGAGTTCAGTAATGCTCGGAAATTGCCACTCTTATATCATTATTGCAAGAAAGTCTGTTCCTTTTCTCTGTGTTCATGGCTACTATCCTCGAAAAGGGTCGGTAGTGGTTCTTAACCTGGGTAGTTCTCAAACTGGGTTTGATCGATCCCAGGTTAAGAACCACTGTGAAAACCGCTTGAGGTGAAATGTCTTATCAGAGTAAACATGTCTTATCAAAACTCTTTTTTAAACAGTGTTTTAGAGAAGTAGTTTGATATATTTTGGAACATTTTTCATTTTGTTATCTGGCTTGACATCCCATGGGGGCTGTAGCTGATGGAGGGAGTGGCCGTCCTGAAACCACAAGGTAGCCCAGTTCAATCCCTGTTCTTCCCATAGCATGATGGAGTGCCTTGAGCAAGGCCCTGAACCAGTTCAGGATGGATAAAATGAACATAATAATTATAATATATATATGTAAATAAAGGATTGTACACTCAGAAAAGTTTGACCAGTATCTACTCAATAAAATTATGGCAATGAAGTGACAATTAATATAATTGAATAGATTTTACTATTTCAACTTTGATTAAAAAACATTGATTTATTTAAGCAAATTTTAACAAAATATAAAATACTAATATTTTGGATTTACTAATAATATGGAAAATGTTGAGAAAATCCAAATCAATTATACAGGGAAAATGATTAATATTGACTAGGTATTCAAAATAAAGTGATTTAGATTTATCAATTATGCGGCTGAAATTGATTTGTATTCACTAAATAACTGGATAATACTGATTTATATTTACTAATTTTATGGGTGGAAATGATGCTGTTTTTCTAAATATCTGGATAAGAATGATTTGGATTCAATAAATAAAATAAGTTACATCAACTCATAACTTGGAAGAATGTTACTTAATACAACACATTTAAACTTAAATTATTATTTATCTTTACATATATTAATTGTTATACTAATGCTCTCGATGTGTACTCATGGTTTCAACATCCAGTATGCAACACTACTGATCGCGATATGTACTCACACTCATGGTTTCAACACCCAGAATGCAACACTACTGATCACGACTGCACATATGAGTTCAACAAACCATCATGCAATACTACTGATCGCGATGTGTACTCACGCTCATGGTTTCAACACCCATTCAAACAAAAATGAGTAAAATGCAATTGATAAATAATTCAAAATGTATTAAATCAACATAATAATATACCAAACTGCACACAGATTTTTTTTTAAGTAAACGTTACTAATATTTATTTTGTAAATATTAATTGAGCTCAGTCCCACTTTTTTGAGTGTATAAATGAGAAGGACGGTATATCAGTATGTTGATAGTCAGCAGCCTGCTAGCTTAGCTTAGCGTAGCGAAAATAGCAAGGCGCATAAAACCAGAAATGTTAGTTTCTACACGATATAGTCGGTTAATTAGTGAGCTTTAGAGGTGCCTGGTAGGTATATTGTGTTACCTTTGGACAGCGTAGTAATATATATCTCTTTTCCCCTGTTTGCATGGTAAAATAAACTGAAATATTCCCAAAAGAAGCACTGACGAGCTACCTGAAAGTCAACAAACACTGTTAAATGTCCTCTGGATACCGCAGTTCGAATTTTGCTAAACATTACCTGATTGTTAAAATGTTCAAATTACTTCGTACAAACATAACAGAAAATATAGAAAACAAAGTCAAAGCATGATTTAATGAACGTCAGACCAATATAGCCAGCAGGCGGTTTGCTGTTTTTTGTTTCTTGTTCTTATTTTCAGAGTTCACTGAAGGTCCGTGGTGAACTCTGAAGGGCAGGGAGTGGGGGGGAAGTGACATCATGGTAAAGCAGAGTGATTATCAGCTGCTCAGCTGAGGTTACAAGAACAAAGAGCTCTTCTGTCTGGTGGCTGTCTGGAGTGTGACCAGGCAGTAGCCAGCTGGGCACAGCCGAGAATAAATGCCTTAAATTATCCTCCAAAAACTCAATTCATTGACTCCCTCGGGAAAAAGAAGAAGAGACACTTCAGAAGAAGAAAAGTGGAAACACTAGCAAAAAGGCTCATTATCTGTGTAATCAAGAGTGGAAACTGTTCACAAAACATTCCTAAAGTTTCTTGAGAACTTTTGCAGAAATATTCCAATTTACTGTCTTATTTCACGGTGCTCGAGCCAAAACCTGCGTCACGAAACTAGGAAACTGAAGTACAAAGCACTGACTTTGAAATGGTATTTCAATTGATATATCCAGCCTGAAGACATTTGATTTGCAAACAAATGTTCCCCCTAAGGCGGAAGATTTTCTTTTGAATTTTTAACGTCGCTATAGATTTACCTAACCCATTTGTGTGTTTGCGATTGAATGAAGCTTTCGCATTAATTCAGTCAGCAAGACTCTACTCTCGTATGCTTCGCTCATAATTCCACTGCTGTCATTGTTCGGGGTTGTCAATCATGATATCAGCTGTTTAAACCAGCTGGTTTCCTCTACTCTATAGCAGCAAAATGACAGGCTAATGCTGTATTTATGCTGTATTTATGTCTGTTTAAAAATCCGACTGTCTCTCTCTACCTTCAGCTAATTCTTGCTATCGTTAAGCGCCCCTCCACCTCCACAACTACGCCCTGTCTTTGCAGATCCATCAACTTCAACACCTTCATCCCCTCATCTTTCTATCAGCCTCATCAGCACCACCATCAGCACCAGGTCTGGACTCCACGGGGGGGATTTATCTCCTTGTAGAGTCCAAGAGCCAAAGACTAAACCATTAGTGTTTCTTCATATCTCTCTCCTCTCCTGATTGAAATGCAGTTTATGTGTTTGGGGTTTTAACCTCATGGAATCAATGGGGGTATCTTCATATTTTCAGCAAATTCAGCAATTACATTTTTGAAATGTTCATACAGCCTTCACCTATTACTGTATATTTTCAAATATGTTTTTGTGACAGGGGAGGAGCCTGTTTTCCGTGACGTGGGAGGAGCCTGTTTTCTGTTACGGGGAGGAGTCTGTTTCAGCTGTTGGCAGCTATTTTCAGCTATTCTTTTCATATTTCAGTTATTTTCATCTGTTTTCAGCCATTTTCAGCTATTTTCAGACATTTTCAGCAATTTCTTCTTTATATTTCAGCTTCAAGCTTACAGATGTTAGCAAACCAATGCATTTTCAGCAGGAAATGCATTTTCTAGTTACATGTTACTTTAATGCAGAATTCAGTTACTCCACCCACCGGTTGCTTGACAACTGCTCGCGGACACGAAAGAGTCGGACACACAACCTCACAGCAAATGGGGAATTGTAATGTTCATGAACCTGTTTTTGTTTTTGTACAGATAAAACCAAAGATACGCTGTGCATGAACACGTGAAATCATTTACAATCTGAGCCGCATTGGTTGGGACAACAAATATTTTATTGATGTGTTTTACACGTCGTCACAATTCTCGCTGGAAGGCGGCAAAAAGTGAATGAATTCCAGGCCGAGGCACGTGCATTCCTGCTGTGGCTTGTCTGCACCTCTTGGACGCCGTTAGGGACGTGGCGTAGGCGGCGGAGTTAGACCTGGGAATTTATGCGGGATGCACACTCTGCTTATTGGCTGGGAGTTACACGCCCCACGTCAGGGCCTAACTCTTTTTTTTGCTGAGCAAAAACACGAAGAAAAGAGAAAACTGGTTTAAAAAAAGGTGTTGGTAAAGGAAACAGTATTACACTCTTCACCTTGTGAAAGTTCTCTCTGAGACAGGCTTAATTATCTTGTTAAGACACACGTCGATGAGAGAAACATCCGTAAACTCACTAAACCCGTCAGTTAGTTAGTCTTAGTCACTGTTACAACTGTCAACGACTCTGGGTGGGTCAAAATAAAATCAATAAGCAATATGTGTCTCCACGCTGTTTTTGTCTTATGGAGGCACACCCATAAATGAGGAATATTACAATCACCTGAAAATCCCCCCAAAATCCACCTCGCTGGTCTTGGTTTTCCTTCCCAGTTCATCTTTGGGATCCTGAAAATGATCCACATGAAACCTATACGTCCCAGTTAACGTCAATAAATGTCCGTCCATATTAGCGCTAACAACCACAGAGCTCGTTTTCTTTGGGTTATCCTTGGCAACAGCATCCCAAAAAAAGAAAAATGCCCATGCTGACATTCACACAAGGGAATTATTTAACTCCTGCACCAGCAGTCTATCTGTTTCTTTTTGGCAGGTCAGGTTCAGGGGAGTCCCAAATCCTCCCGTCTAAAGCAGCTGTCTCAGGCGGAATCTCTCCAGCTGAATATTAGATCCGAGTCCATCCTCTGCTCCTATATTTTGGGATGCCATTTTTGCTGTTGGTAACAACAACTCAAGAAAAGCTGAAGCAGTCCAGCTCTTCATGCCGCCAGCAACGGCACTTTGTTGTCACCGGTTGAAGGAACAGATTCTGAAGCTGTCACAGAAAACCACACTGTACCTCTAGCTCAGAGAGTAGAGATAAGGTTTTACATTTATTTATTTTTGGGGTCTTTTACTAAGCTTCCCCTCTTAATGGTGTCAATAAACTCTATTTAAACCAGGCACATTGTCAAGAAGGACTTTTTTTTCCTTCATTGTACAAGCCATGTTAATATAGTGTGTATTTTCACCACAAATTATACCAATAAAGACTTGACCAGGACATTTTCGCCATATGTCAGGTGAGACAAGCTAATCGTATGTTTCACGAGTGAAAGCTAACTCTGACACTTGGCCGAGTCTGTCTGAGTTGAGCGACTAAGTAGCTGCTTTTAAAGGCTTGTTTGTCAGTTTGGAGTGCAGCACTTACAGTGTGTGTGTGTGTGTTTGTGTGTGCGTGCTGTCAGGAAAACGTCCAGGTCATAATGCTTGCCTATGTGTCTTTGTTGTGTGTCTTTACGCGTATTCGAATAACAAAGGTCACCTTTTGTCAGGAGTGTGTGTGTTTTGTGTGAGAATATGGACACACTCTGGGAACCGGGGGCGGGTTTCCTCACACAAAGACATACAGAGGCCGGGACCACACTGACACACTAATGCGGGTTCAGGGGGGTTAAAATAACAGCCGAGTGAATGCCCGGCAAGGACCCACAAATAACGCACAAAAGCCACGGCGACTCCGACTCTCAGAGCCGAGAGCACGTTGACGGAGTGAAACGTCGACCCCGTGCTCCAGCTGTGTATGATTGTATATACTTTAACTATTTGTTTTGCATTGTGTATAATTGCATATAGTTTAACTTTTTATTTTTGCATGTGGCTTTGTCATTTAGGACAATTAAAGTGCCAAATGTTTTATACAATCACATTAATGTAGAGAACGACAAATTACCTGAAATCAAGTGATTATATCAAAATTCTAATTATTATTATTATTATTATTATTATAGTCAAAATTCTCTTCATTTCCCTCAAATATTTGGCAACTAACTGAACTGAGTTCATTGATCATCCGATGCTCGAACATCAACAACAATTAAAGAAGAAAGTCAAAAAATGAAATATAACCACTGAAAATTGTTCCATCTTAAGCCATTAAATTGAAATGATATTGATATTGAAACAAAATAACCCCCATCTGACTTGTCATCTTAAAGTTCTTGAGTTTATAAAGTATAGACACAATGCAAAGCTGTTCCCATAATAACATCTTGATGTTGAAAACGTATTGAAACTTGGGAGTTTTGTAAATAAAAAAATTAAAATGTTGAAGACCGTACACAAGATATCTGAGTTGTGGCTTGTTGGCTACGTTAGACGCCTTCATTAAGGTCTTACTGTAACTCCTGCCTCATACTAGAGGAGTGCATTACATCATCACTGAGGGCGCAACAAACTTACACAAAGCAAATTATACTTAATGCCTCCGCAAAGTTATAACTGCAGCGTATTCTGTACACAATGGGGTTAGTGTATTCGCCTCCGGGGGGGAACAACATTATTTAAAGCGTCTCTGGTTTCCATTAAGCACAATTAATGCTTTTTTTTTTTTAAAGGATAGTGAGAAATTTATAATAACTCTTGCATTAGCAATGTGATTCTTTTTATTGTTACACATATAAAAAAACAAAAAAACAAACGACTGTTCATTAATCTTATTTTCTCCCACGGTTCACGGTAAAATGAAATGTTCCTGAAGGTAAGCGCCAGTTTTACTCAACACCATTATCTTCTTGTATGGTTGATATTAAATAACCGGCAAACGGCACGAGGCTCGTCACACGAGCCGACGCGTCGCTGTTTCTTTGAGAAAGTACGTTCGGGTAAATCCCGGAGATCGAGCCGCCGATCTGCGTCGCGTTCATCTCGGTCGCTCCTCGTCACGCGTTAATGGCGATGGCTTTGATCCCTTATGCGTTCATGGCGATGGCTTTGATCCCGTGCGCGTCCACGTAGGTGAGGAGCACCGCGGCCCGCCTCTCGACCACGTCGATGAGCTTGTCGATGCCCGGCCGGCCGCCCTGGCTCTCCCAGTACGTCTGGTCCAGGAACAGAGACTGGAGGAGCTTCTCCCTCAGCCTCTTGTTCTTCAGCACCGACACCGCCGGCTCCGGGAGCCTGGACACACAGACGGGAACATTCTCGGTAAAAGCGGGACGCCTCTGGAAAGCCCAGCAGAACATCTCGCTCTTTAAAACACGGCCTGAAGAACTGACCTATTAGCAATCACATGCGTGGGCATGCATCGTGACTCCCTCCTCGAGGATCGTGGGTACGTTTATTGCTTTTTACGATGTTTTTGTGATTTCATGATGAGGCCCATATTTGATCGTAAACCTGTCTTTACTTGGTCTTGGATTCAACCAAAGAAAATATGTAGCAATGTCAGGTAGAAAAACAGGTAAAAAAAGAAGACAAAGAGCTCAAACCAACTCCCACGCAGACGGTCTGAAAGATCACGGCGGTCATCTCACATATTCATGTGAAATTTTGAAATTCCAAATACCCGATCATACCCGTTATAATAAGTATATAGATGATATTATTTCAGTATAGAAATATTAGGTATATCACAAAACAGGCAGAACAAGAAAGATATTTTATCGCTCAAAACAAGTTACGATGGTGCTCCCCCAACCCCCCCCCCCCCCACACACACACACACACACACACATTCACCTTCCCAAGCTCGCCGTGGGTGCCCTTTCCCATTTCAGTGGCCTGACGAACTTTGACAGTAAGCTTAAACTTTTCGAGGGGGGGGGTGTAGGTGGAAGCATGTAAGCATATATAATGTGACGCACTGACGGCTAATTTCTGCACGTAGAAGTCTGAAAAATGCTTGTCAAATGAACTAAAGTGCATTCGCTGCTTGAGTCAGAGATATTTCTATCCTCACATAGTTGTGAATGGATTGTGTTATTGCGTGCAGCATTTCTAAAAGCCCACAAGAGAGAGAGAAATAGGGAGGGGGGGGGGGGCGTAAACATGACTTTGAAGACGAGTGGAGGAGAGCCAATTGAGAGATCTCCGAGTGGCTGCTGACTATGTTTAGGTTTTTGCAAGCTGCTCAGGATTTGTTATTCGTGTCGAATTGGAACGCGGCCGGAATATGAAGTGAAATCCTTTTTTTTATTTTTTTATTAGCTTTGATAATAGTCAGAGGGATAAAAAAACATCTCAGATCTACAGAGGATTCCACATGAGATCAAACAAGATGAGATATTGAATGTCCTGTCATCTCGCTGCTTGAAGTCATCTGATAGCGGCTACCCTCCGCCTCACGGGGACTTTGTTTATCTCATCCGGCAGAATAGAAGCTCCGGAGTTCATGTGGATCACAAGGATCCGTGTTCCGGGCGGGACACGAGCGAGACTCGCCCGGCAACAGAGTCTCTTCTGTTTCTCCGCTGGAGCGACTGAGTGATTTATTGATCAAAAGATGGATGAAAAGAAGGCAACATGTTCTTCATTGGGATGTTCCGCAGAGTTTGGTGAGGCACAGTGTTCAAATTGGGATTGCACATTATTTACACCCCTGGGATTTAAATTTAATAAAATACATATTTCTTTCCAAGACTATGATATTTTAAATAATATTTTTTTTTAAATATCATTAAATAATAAATGTCATCGTCATGCGTGTAAAAAAACTGCTTTTTGGTTGATGGAGCTGTGTAGAATTAAATATGACATTGTTATTGTTATCACTATTATTATTAATTCAACTTCTTTTGACCTTTAAGGTTTTACAATCACCCATCCATGTTATCAAACCATATACAGTAAATAAGACTTTAATAACTTATATACAACCTATAAGTAATTTTAGCGTTAATGTCATGTTTTTGAATCCTCATTGTACAAAGACAAAGTCATAAAAAACGAGATTTGTAGATGTCTGTTGTATAGAATATGATGCAAAACGTCAATTTTTTAAGTTGTTGAACGAGCCTTGCAGGGATTTAAAAAGCTTCTTTCAGATATCACAAATCTGTTTTTTCAGCGTTATTTGCTATATATTTTTTTGCTTTTTTTCTCAACCATGTTGTACGCGGGAAATAAAATCAAAGACTTTACTCAAAGAACATGCCGAGAGAAACATCAATCACTTTTGTTGCCCTGAACACTTTTTATTATTTAATAAATAGTCTTGAGGTGGTCCTGTTCATATCTACAATCTTTATTAAATAGGAAATCAATGTTAAATCTGATTAAATTTCTTATTTTAATAAAAAAAGTGTATTACAAACTGTCATGAATGAGACCCCTTGTTAATGGAAACACGCATTGCTTTTCCCCATGTCAGTTATTGATGTTTGAAGCTCAAAAAACATAATCAGAGTGAAATATTATCTATTTTTGTTAAACATAAAGAGTGTTTTTGTAGTCCAAACTCACTCTTTGATTCCTTCCAGCAGCCTGTAGTCCAGGTTGTCCTCGTTGCGGTCGAAGAAGCCCTTGTTGTTGGTGAAGACCAGGCGTCTGGGGTCGTGACCCCTGTGGACGATGTGTGTCAGTCGCACGTGGTCCCCGCATGCGTCGCTGTGCCCAAACGCCACACACACATCCTCCTCTCTGGCCCTGAACCCACAGCAGCTCTGATCCAGACGGTTGTGAATCTGAAAGAAGGACGTTCGTCTTTCCTTAGGCGTTGATGTAATAAGTAACAATCACAGTCATGGTTGATTTATGAGTTTTCACATTGGTCTTCGTGGAGTTTTTTCAAAGTGTTGGCTGACGGGCTGCTTTGCCCCGAGCGAGCTTATTTTGCAATATTGACTTGGATCCCTTTGACATTATCTCACAGACGACATAATAAGATTATTTTTACATCAAATAACTGCAATTATCTAGCAGAGAAAAGCCGAACACATTCAGCCGGCTGGTTTTTGTCGGGCCCCAGAGACGAGGGCTTCTGTTTCATTGATGTCGATATCTCCTCAAATAGAGTGACACAACAGCACAGGGGGGCTTTCTGCACTTCCTCTCCTCGATAGCCTCTGTTTCCTCCACGAGGAACCAATGTTACGCCGACTTAACTCCACCCACTTCCTGGAGGAGGGCTGTCTACCTGTTTCAGGGCTGACACTTCTAGTGTAAATAACCCCATGACAGATGTATTGTTTTGTGTTGATTTTGAGTTTTTGTATCTGCCTTATTGGTTTTGATGTATGCCTTTTATATTGCATTGTTTGAATAATTTTATAGACGTTTTAATCTACTTGCTTTTAGAGTTAAATCTGACTTTTATTTTGAAATGCTAAACGGAAGTGCACTCTTATTCTATGTTAAAATGTAAACTTGATGCGCATTTTATTTAAAGTGTAATAGTTTTAATGGACCCGTATGAGGCTCATGCTCTTACTCTGGTGATTGTTCAAGAGTTTTAATTCATGATTATTCACCTAAAGAGAGAAAATAAATAAGTTTCACCAGCAGTAAGTCTTCACACCCCGTTACACCTGGAGCAATGCCACCTGAGAGGCATCACGTGATCAGTGGGCGGGGCTTATATACTCCCAGATCTGGTGCTTCTCTCTCTCTCTTCGCCTCTGAGCAGGCTGTGTTATGGAGCCTAAAGGTGCGTTCACACCAAAAGCGAAACTATTTTTTCGTGCGACTGAATCCCATGAATAGTCAACGTATAGACGCAATATTTTCCCGGGCGCCGCGTTTGGGGCGTTTGGGGCGACGTGATGTGGGCGACGTGTTTTCAGCGGCGCAATTTTCGCCCCGATTTGAAATATTTCAACTTTGAGGCTGTCATCTCGCAACTCGGGCCAATCGGCTCTTGAGTTCCGCTCTCGTAGCTGGAAGCGGAAGTCTTTCAGGCGTAACGGTGACTTCATCGGTGAAAGTGTCCGAGCTGAGTGAGCCTACGGGTGATGTCATGAACCCAAACACGAGGGCGTTAGTGTGTGGGACGTCCACAACAAGTATGAAGCAGAACTAGCGGTTAGTTATTCCGTGGTGGATGAAGGAGACGATAACGGTCTTTACGGAGATGAGACACAGAGACAAGCCCCGCCCCTCACGGAGCGTGTCGATGGTGAATGGTCGAGTGAGTAAACTCACGCGATTTGGGCGACGATAAAAATAGGTTTTCTTTTGGTGTGAATGCACCTTAAGTGTCGGCCACCATTCGTGTCTTTGGGGGAAGCTGTGCGGGTTCTCTGACATTTTTGTTGTGTCTGTTCTCTCCTGTGTTGTGGTTAGACGCCGCGCTCCGGATTGTTCTTCCTTGTGCTCTGGTCGGTCGGCGTGACCTTTGATGTTCTCGTTAGCGTGGGGGTTTCAGCCTTGGAGACCCAGACGCCTTTATGCTTCTCTTTCATTTTACCTTTTGTTAAACCTCAAAGATGTCAATAAATATTCCTTCTTTGCTGCTAAGTTTGTTCACCTGGCTTATTGTTTGCCTCCTTTTGTTCCACCCTTATCAAGGCCGTATCTCTTATATATGTATGTTGCGGCCTGTGTAACCCTCGGCAAACCAAAGCGAGGCCGTAACCCTGTCATTGTAACGTATGTATGAGTTATTCATCTTCTTTGGGAGTTGAGAAGAAACTTGTGCATGGTTGGAATGTATTTCTCGAGTCCAGACGAGTAAGTAAGAAGAAGTTATGAGAAAGATTTCATGATTTTGCCTTGTTTGTGATAGATTCACCTCTAAAGTCTAAAGGGATTAAAGTCATCACCAAGACCATCATAAATGGAAGTTACGTTTTTGTAGAGTTTAAGTGTAAGTTTGATTTAAGGCCAACTTAAAAAAATATATCCATTCCTTTTGTATGTGTAGAATTATTCTCTCAAGTTTTTCATTGGCTTCAGTATTGAGAGATAATTGTTGTCACCGTGGCAACATTCAGCAAGCGACGTTCAGCTCAGGAAATAACGTCTCGTTATGAAGAGATGAAATTGCTTATTTTAGTATTCATAATCAAAAATCCAATATAATAACGTCACTATATCCAGGTCACTTGTGTCGCAGACAATATGTTTATTTACTTTTTCATGAATTTATTCATAAGAAACTTGAAATAAAGATCAAAGATACATAATCAAAGCTGTGGCACAATGACCTCAATAGCTGATGTATTAGTTCTAAAGGAATCCAAACTATTGGAATAAAAGTTTGTGTTTTCCCTTCCCTCACACTTTTTTCTAGGTTAATTTTAAAGAATTCTCATGAGACGTGTCTTCAATGCCAAAATCCGATCGGAGCCACAGAGGAAACGAGACATCTGTTCGGCCCCAAACGGGATGTATGCAAAAAGTTATTTAAGAGGAATTTTTGAGGAATTCGAGAAAGAGATGCTCTAACTCAATAAAATGCAACTGAAGCACAGGAGAATCCCAGAGTGGAATGTATGAATCGGTCGTTCAATATGATGTGTTTCCATTTTGTAAATAGCTTCCGTTACCTGCAACAGGAAGTCAAACAGAGCCAGCTTGCTCCACTCGTAGTGGTGCACTGTGGAGCAGCCGGAGTCCGGCTTCGGGCTGATGTTTCTATGCCAACACCTCTTTTTCAGGGAGCTCTGGTACTCCCCCCACGTTAGCCTCACGGTGGACCCGCCTGCAGCACGGCCTTCTGGGTAGAGAGAAGCATCCCATGACACCACTGGACAGGGCTGGCCGTCTGAAGAGGGAGGGCAGAAGAACAACTGTTCAGCCTCAGTGACTATTTTAAACTTCTTTTTTTTAATTCAGGTGAAGCTTAGTGAGCAATGCATGTCGCACACATCATCCTCAGTTAACACCACACACATATATATATATATATATATATATATATATATATATATTACTGAGCCATGCATACCGCACACTTCATCCTCAGTTAACATACAGTGTATATATATATATATATATATATATATATATATATATATATATATATATATATATATATATATATATTACTGAGCAATGCATACAGCACTCTTCATCCTTGGTTAAAAAAAAATATATATATATATATAATAATTATTATTATTAAAATACCAGATAGATATCAACATTTGCTGGTATTAACACAATATCATGTTTAGCCACGATTGGTAAAGTTTGTCTTGAGGGGCGGGACTTAAATAAATAAATAAGCAGCTATTTAAACAGATCAAAAGCTGAACTACCTTTTATGGTAAAACAAGTTTGTTTTTTAAAGTTTGTTGGAGACGGAGTACCGCTGGTGTGGAGGAGAAAGGAAAGTGTACAGCAGCTCTCTGGCTCCTGTGTGCCCCTAAAAATATGTGCATATTGTTTATTGCTATGGCCTTGAATATTTCTGGACTGGCTCTGATCTGGAAATAGTCCTGAGTCATGTGGCCCCTGCTGACACAATGTGTAGAGTGTCATGGCTGGTGCATCTTCAGCCCCCCCCTCTTCTCTCTTGGCATTGGACTCCAGAGCACAATATGCAATGGATCCATGTAATGTGTGCAGGACATCCAGAGACTCTCAGAACTGTGTGTACTACGAGTGAATGACTTCAAAATACCAACCACATCCTATCAACTTAGAAAAAGACATTTCATTTTCTTTTATATATATATATATATATATATATATATGGATATATATATATCCATCCTCTGCTCGGGCTCGGGCTCAGCCAATCAGAGATGTTCTCCTGGTGTCTGTGAACGTACCATGAAGGAAGCTGAACCTCCTGCTCACTGCTGGCAGTGTCCTGTTGAGCCCCAGCACCCTGTCCAGGTGGAAAGCAAAGACCTCCGTGGTGTCCACGGGGCTGCTGATGACCCCGCACTGGCCCCCACACGCACGACTCCGCTGTGCGTGCTGTAGGTCGGCCGTTGAAACGCTCGTCTCGCCCTCAAATACCAGAAGTGACGCAGAAGAGTCTGCGCGAGAGACTTCGTTGATGCGCAAAACTTTGGCGTCCGCCAGAAAGCGCATGGCGTTCACGTCCTGTGGGCTGAGCCACGGCGGTGCCTTCTGGCTGTATATTCGTATGGAACTTATGTGAAAGTCTGCCTGTGGGATTATTTCTAAAGTGTTGTAATAAACATCCCCGGTTCCTCCCCGGGAAGTGTTGGATGCGAAGCTGCGCTGAGTTTGGCCCGCGCGCCGCTCCATAGTGCCACGTTTATTCTGGGTAAAAGCTGAATGAGCCTCATTCTTTTTCCTCCTCACTTTCCTCCTCGCTTTTGGTTTGATTGTGCCCCGAATGTGTGTTGGCTTCAGGCGCTTGGACTTGAGCGTGATGTAGACCACGTTGGAGCGCGTCGGGACCCCAACGCCCGCAGCGCCGGGCTCCGCATCCACGGAGTTCGTGATATCCAAACGATACAATCCACGGGTGTGCCGGTACTTGTACTTCTCAATCCGCCCGTCCCGCCGCTGCTGCTGCTGCTGGGAGGATCCGATTTGGGAAACCGACACCAACAAATACACGACGCACGCGCTCGCGATGATCAAACTCCTGTTTGAAAGAGGGCACCTCCGAAAGCTGCAGGTCCGTCTCAGATAAGGGAAGAACCACCAGGGAAAGCGAGACTTCCCCATTAGAACTTATGTGCTCGTCATGGTGGACTAGTCTCTTTGGAGCCGAACTACAAAACCAGAGGGGACGGCACAAACTCCCGAAACTTTATTTTGGAAGGGAGGATTTGTGGCCACAGGGGATGGACGGGTTGGGAAACCACCCTCCAACCCAGCGCGAGACTACTCGTTTGTTCTTGTATATGATAATCCTCCATGGTTACATGTACAGCCTGATAAACACACATGGGCTCTTTTATCATCTTAAAATCTTCATCACATGGTGTGCAAAAGTATTCAAGTAATACAAAGTAGAGCACATAAAGTTGCTATATTCCCGAATATTCACTCGAACCTTTCGTGTGAATGGGTATAGTTGGAAAATCCGAGTATTTTTTAAATTTGATTTACAATATTTATTTACAATTATATATTTTTATTTTATAAATAAATGTTTGTTTTTATTTATAATATTTATTTACAATTATATATTTTTAATAAATACATGTTTTTATTTATTTATAATATTTATTTACAATTAGTATTACTTTAAATATGAATACATAATAAATAAATATGTATTATTTATTTACAATATTTATTTACAATGTTTTGAAAAAATATAAAAGTTATTGGTTGACCTACATTTCTTTTTATGAGCGGATCGTATCGACTTCATGTTGATATTGGGTTTAATTAAATTCAAATACAGAGGTTCGAGGTGGAGGTCATTGTTTAAAGTTAAAAGTGCAAAAAACATTTGGTCCATAATTCATCCACGCGTTTTAGGCGACACCTGCTGGTCCTTAATTCTTAATTGTTCTGGCTGCAGACTATTGGGGACACACTAGAATAGAAGAGAAACACAGTGAGAACAAAGGGAAACAGTTAACAGCAGGAAACACATATTCTGTCCGGTGGAAGGGGGAATAACTGAAGGCTGGAGGCAGCGGCCCATGTGCAGGATTTCCTGACCCGAATAAAAACACGTTTAAATATAGAACTATTGTGTTGAGGCCCAGACCGGCTGCTTGTGTCCGGCTCAGGTGCCAAATAAGTCTCCAGACCTGCAGAGGTGCAGTAATGCATTCAACTTTGGACATTTTTATTTTAGGTATAGCCAACACAACAGTTAACTTGCTATGCAGGATGACACATTTCAGAATATTACTATTATTCAGACATACTATGTAATGCAAATCATATTGCTGGATTATACTTGATGCACTAATGTGAATTTGGTAAATGTGGAACTCATTTTCACTAAGTCTACTTTAAATAATGTGTATACCAGGTAGTTTAAAGTTGCATTTGAATATGTACTATTTATCTAAATATGATATGTGCTGGTTAATCTGAGACCAAAAAGTAATAAAGTAATGTAATCAAATTGTACTGGATAATGCATATAATCTTTGTGTAATGGTTACAGATACTCAAACCCAAAAGCACGACACACACAGGATTTTAGGAGGAGGCAGTTTACTGTATCTTTTCAGGCAGGGTCAAAACCAGGTGGTCTGTCAGACAGGGCGACAAATCCGAAAAGGGGCAGGCAAAAATCTCAAGTCGGTAAACAGGCAAACAGGGTCGTAACAGGCAGATCAGAAACAGGACTAGGAAACCGCTGGAAGGGGACCAGGTGAAGGGAATGGGGGACAATCAGGTGAGGATGACAGGATCTGGAATGACAGGAGAGTTAATTAAACATGTAAGGAGGATGAATTTAACTAAGAAGGTGGGGAATTTGTGACACTTTGTTTCTGAAATATAGTGAGGTAGGGCTATAAAGTAGCAGAACATTGAAATACTATGAATAATATAATATAATAAACAAATATATATATATATATATATATATATATTATATAGATAATTGTTTATAAAGTACCAGAATATTTATATACTATGAATAATATAATACACGTTATATATATATATATATATATATATATATATATATATATATATATATATATATATATATATATATATATATATATATGTTGTAGTACAACTTTATTTTGGAAGGGAGGATGTAAAATATATTGTAATCAAGAAAAATGTTGAGGTACTTAAACATATATATATTTATATATATGTACCTCAAAATGATATATATATAATGTATACATATATTATAAATATATATATATATATAAATTATACATACAAAAATTATAAAGTACCTCAAAATTGTTGTTGAATACAGCACTTGAGTAAAAGTAATTTTCCCCAACTCTAAAACTTAAATAGGAATATTGAGATTATTTGTTTTAATTATTTGCATATGTGTGTCTAATGCGTTTGACAGGAAATTCATCACATTGAATAAAACGTCCACCTGAGTTCCCCTGAGACGTGTGATTTGTGTTCACCTTGTGATGAAGCTCACGGGCCCTCGTCCCCACCTGGCCTGAACGCAGCTGTCCCGCCTCAGATTGAGTGATTACATAACTGTCAGCACCTGTCAGGGCGTCACTCCTCACTACTGCCGACGCACGGGGGGCCGCTGGGTGTTTGTAGCGCCCTGCTCCAGCTTACGTCATAGGAAACAAATACTACATATTTTAAGGATGCACCGAGCTAAATACTCGACTCTGCTTTTATTTGTGACTGCATTATTGATAGCGAGCTGTCGTAGCGCCGAACATGCCGCTGAACAAGGTACCGGAAACCATCGTGTGTGTGTGTGTGTGTGTGTGTGTGTGTGTGTGTGTGTGTGTGTGTGTGTGTGTGTGTGTGTGTGTGTGTGTGTGTGTGTGTGTGTGTGTGTGTGTGTGTGTGTGTGTGTGTGTGTGTGTGTGTGTGTGTGTGTGTGTGTGTGTGTGTGTGTGTGTGTGTGTGTGTGTGTGTGTGTGTGTGTGTGTGTGTGTGTGTGTGTGTGTGTGTGTGTGTGTGTGTGTGTGTGTGTGTGTGTGTGTGTGTGTGTGTGTGTGTGTGTGTGTGTGTGTGTGTGTGTGTGTGTGTGTGTGTGTGTGTGTGTGTGTGTGTGTGTGTGTGTGTGTGTGTGTGTGTGTGTGTGTGTGTGTGTGTGTGTGTGTGTGTGTGTGTGTGTGTGTGTGTGTGTGTGTGTGTGTGTGTGTGTGTGTGTGTGTGTGTGTGTGTGGAGCGATCCTGAAGTGTGTTTTTGTTGTATTTTTCTTCTTTTAATATTCATCCAGGCCCGAAACGGGACGAAATTGTCGTCGCTGGCAACGTGAAAATAGTGCCCTTCAACTCGACCAACGCCACTCACTTGGCCTATGGAGTTGCTGCCAACGTGGTCGCCGCGCTGCTGTACGGAAGCAACTTTGTCCCTGTGAAAAGAATAGAGATGGGCGATGGTGAAAGAAATTGACTTTTATTGAAATCCTCAAGTTTCTTACCCTTTTTTTTATGCTAATGTTCCTTTGTTGTGTTTCCAGGCATGTTCTTTCAGTGGGTCTACTGTGCGTCGATATGGACCGTAGCCAAGTTGGCAGATTTGATATTGCAGTCGCCCAAATTCTACCCTTTCGCCATGCTCGGAGGCGTCCTCTGGGCTACAGGTATCTTGAAGCAGACCGTCAGACCCAAATAAGACCCCGTTTACACAATAGGAAAATGCATATATTTTCATACGTTTTGGCCTTTTTATTTACATAAAAACAGGTTTTATCACGGAAAACGATCATTTCTAAAAACTCCGGCCAGAGTGGAGATTTGAGAACTCAGTTTTTGTTTTTTATTGTTTTCATCCCGTCTCACAAACTATCTCGTCGTTCCAGAGCCTGCTTTGCATCTCGTCAGTCCAACTCCCTTCACCTGCCTCTGGTCACCTCGTTAGTCCCTCATTACCTTCACCTGGTTTTCATGCCCGTCTCACCTGTTGCCCATTCCCTCGTTAGTCCCTGTCTACTTAGACCTCGTTTACACAATGGGAAAATGCATATATTTCCATGCGTTTTGGCCTTTCATTTCCACAAAAATTTAGGTTTTATCACGGAAAACGATCATTTCTAAAAATTCTGGCCAAAGTGGAGATTTCTGAAAACTCAGTTTTTGTGTTTGCGTGTGAACTAGGTCAAACAGAGTTTTAGGTTGTCAAACGTCACAGTATGCGACTAAAGATGCTTCACGTCATGTGAGCGTCCTATGCGGACATTGTATTTATACGGGTTCATATAAACAGAAATTTTTTGGAAAACGACCTTGTGTGTACGTTATTTTTGAAAACTGAGAGGCAGAAATATTTGTTTTTGTAAATACCCGGCTATGTGTAAATGTGGCCTCGGACTCAAAATATTCATGTGCTGCAGTGCAGGCTGGTCTCGAGCAGCCGGTGGACTTAAACATAAAAAAAAAAAAATGTAATCCTTCAAAGCTCTTAAAAACTCCATCTGCTGCAGAACATCTAGAAAATCCATCTTGAATTGGTGTTGGTACCGTTCCTGTGAAGCATGACGACCTTTTAGGACACTTTCTCATGCCAAAGTCCCGACTACTCTTTCGTTTATTAGGTACACTTCTAGCTGAAGCGGCGCTCAACACTAACGTGCATAAAGTTCGCCCAGCAACCGTATTTCCGGCATCTCGTTGGCATTTGTAAGCCATCGAAATACTTTCGATGGCTTACAAATGTCTTTCCGCTATGCACAACGCTAACTCTTTCTCTCATGGCGTCCACAGGAAATATAGCAGCCGTTACGATTGTTAAAGCCATCGGCCTCAGTGTGGGCAGTGTCATCTGGAGCTCTTCAAGTTTATTGATCGGCTGGGCCAGCACAAGGTCAGTTGGGTGATTGAGTTCTCCTTCGGCCAGAAGGGAGAATACCTTTCCTTTCTTCTTGTAGTTCATCAAAGGACGCTTAAAGCTGCGCGTTTTAATCAAAACATGTATTTATTTTTTCACGTTTGCTCGAACCGTCACATTGTACTGGTGGTAGCACATCAGCCAGATGTTTTTACCTCCCTTTAACGCTCTAGTCTAAAATATGTGTAATATTTCGCTGCGTCTGAAAAAAAACTGTGAATTCTGAGATGAGTGTGTTAATGCAGCTAACAAACGGCTCATGGATCCTAGAGCTTTCAAGCTCTATCAAACTAGGCAGAGCCTTTTTATTTTTTTTACTTTGATCATCAAGGGCTCGGATAGCGTGAGCTGTGTAATGAGTTGGCTTTGCCCGTTTGTGGATAGGCTGAATCTCAAACGTTCAGTGAACATGTCGGGTAATGTGGAAACTGAATATTGATTCATGTGTGAACGGAATTGCCGAATTCGACCGGTTTGATCAGAGTTCGTGTTTTTCGTTGGACTCGTCGAGTTTTTTTTTCTTCTCCAGAAAGTAGCATTTCTTCAAGGACCAACTACAAAAGTACCATGAATAAATATAACTGAAGTGCTAATCTTTGTTTTTAATCCAGATGTAGTCGGAAAAGATGTGTTTTTAGTTTCCAATGCCAATTGCTGCAGTAAAAGGAGCCAGAGGTACCCGATTCCCACATTCTGTACTTTCCAAATATTGGGACAGTTTGCGTCAGTATAATTGTAAATTGCCTGGCCTGTAATGGATGTCAACCCACGGTTATTTTTAATTTGCCAATGTATTAAAATAAACTAACTGATTTGTGGTCCGTCTTCTACAGGTTTGGCTGGTTTGGGAGTCCTCAGGAAGTCCCCCGGCCCATGTTGAATTATTGTGGCGCTGGGTTGTGTCTGCTCAGGTAAACTCGGAGAGCCTCCCTCCTTCTGGCGATGGTTTAATAGCTGTAACGTTGGGGGGGGGGGGGGGGGGCAGGGGGCAGGAGAGAGGAGAGAGGGAGAGAATGACCTGTCTCAATTTTAATTCTATTTTTGGACACCAGCTGACTGACATGACCTCTTTTTGTCGGTTCCAGCGGCTTGATTTTCTTCTTTGTGAAAACAGACGTGAAGCTGCATCTCGGCTCCGAATCGATCCCTCTGCTCCTCGACAGAGTGAGTACATTGATCTTTAGATGTCAGTTTACGTTTCTCGCCTCTTTTGTCATTCCTGACGTTGTTTAAACAGATACGAGTTCAGTGCTCTCTGAAGGACGATCGCATACAGACACTTTTTGATTTTGGGATTCGTTGAGTTCTGGCGGCGCCATTAATGGCCGACGTGTCGTCTTATTTTGTGTCCTGCAGAGATCAAACTCCTGCAGCTACGGTCAAAGCTCCTCGGAGTTCTGGATGGACGCCATCGGACCAAAGACCCGGCGGTTCATGTGAGCTCAACTTATTAGCAGTCGGTAGGAAGGTTTCTGATGCATGGAGTTGATTTGATAATTCAATAAGGTTCCTCCACAGAACCAGCACAAAGTTTTAGATGACGCTCTACGCTTGAGGCCTTTGTTTCTACCACTTCTTGGGTTTAATATAGCACACTAAATGTCCCTTTTATCTGTTTCTTCTTGACTCGTAAGATTTTCAGCAAGTCAACTATTCAGTTCAAGTTCAACTATTTCACAATTATAAAATTAAGTGCTGAATAGGTAGAAATCATAAAATGAAGGCAAAAAGGTAGATTTCAAGCATAGTGATGGACTTTAAAGTGCACATGAATACAGCATCAGTGATGTTTTCACTTTTTAAAATTGGTTTCCTTACATTTGAAATGAGTATACACGTCAGAATCTGAACCTTTGTATCGTCATGTATATTTCCATATACATATTACACAAGGAATGCATCGTGGTGCGACATTAGACAATGACATTAACAACAATAAACGCAGTGCGATAAGTATGAGTGCACAGGCAGGTTTCAGACATTTAACAAGCGTATTTAAGGTTAATTATTTTTTAGAAATCTCAATTTAGTATTCAATGGAGACTTTTTGATTTGAACAAATTCTATAATGTGGGAGTATTTAAATCCACGCACCCTGTACTTTCCCGGCTCAGCGGCTGCCTGCTGGCCGTCGTGTCGGGGACGTTCTCCGGCTTCTCCTTTGCGCCCATCCTCTACATCAAGAGCCATTCATCGAGCCCCGACAGCATCTTCTACGGAGCCAGTGACTATGGTACGTTTCCAGTGAGCGCTGATCTCGCGTTTCACTTTTTTAGAAAGCCGCGCTATCGATGCATCTTTGTCGACTTGAGATGTCTTCTGAGTTTTGAGGCTGCGTCACGCTGATCTATAAATAACACGGGGTCCTCCAGGGAGAAATGGGTAGTATCTAGTTTCCTCCGATGCTCTGTACAGTCGTTGTCTGTGTAGCTTCAAGTCAAACATTCCTATTGGCTGTGATGACTCCTCCTTGAAAGTAAAGATTGATTTTTAGCTGGTCTTTGTTCTAACTGCAAATTCTTTAATTTCCTCAGATCTCGACTACGTTTATGCGCAGTGCTGCGGCATTTTCATCACGAGCACGGTGTACTTGGCCATCTATTGTGCGGCCATGAACAACAGGCCCCGGGTCTACTCCCGAGCCATCCTACCAGGTAATCCACACTTTTGTCCTATTCATAAAAATAAAGAAAATGATTCTCGAAGGGGAGCGACCACTTCATCTGGTGCACCTGTGCAATCTAGAGCATGTGATGCTGATGTTGATTCTGTATTCAACTCCAAGATGCTGATTGCATCCAGAGCCCTGGTGCTCATCTTGACTACACACATGTCCCACTTACAGGGAGCATTTAGACTATCTCTATATGATCTGCATGTGCAGTGATGATATCTGCTCTCTTTGCCACGCTGCATGTGTACTCATCCTCTCTGCGTAGGAGATGTGTCGGTTCAGGGAGAACGAGTCTGCTGCAGCCCCGAAACCTTGCACTCAACTAATGAACGCCTACTTTTTGTCACGGGAATATTAGGGTGGGCCCAAATGCACGACTCACGAGACAGAAATGGAAAATAATTCACTTTACTCAAAGTTCCGGCAGGAACAAAACTGACGGGAACAGATAAACACACTTGGTAACGCTGGAGGGCTTCAAGAAGAACACAAGACAATCTGGCAGAGGACAAGTGGAAGTGAGGGAGCTAAATAGTGAGGGACTAATGAGGGGATGAGCTGCAGGTGAGAAGGGCATGAGGACCAGGTGAAGGTAATGAGGGACTAACGAGGTGATCAGAGGCAAGTGAAGGGAGTTGGACCGACGAGATGGGAAGCAGGATCTGAAATGACATGATAGTTAGGCTGAAAACGACTAATAAAAAAGGAAGGTGTGGAGCTGAACTGTTGCACATTTAGTTACTTGCATTTTATTTATTTGTTAAGCTTTAATATACCTTTTAGTGCGACTTGTTTGTTGTCCTCGAGCACACGCCCATGTCACCTTCCCTTCAGGGCTCTTCTCTGGCTTGATGTGGACATTGGCCACGTACTGCTGGTTCCTGGCCAACAACTACCTGAGTGCAGTGATCACCTTCCCCATTGTCAGCGCAGTGAGTACGCGATGTCCTGAGGGCTCAGCGAGAAATACTGTTCCCCTCCAACCACAGTAAAATGCATATATTCAGATTTGCGTAAAAGTAAACTTGTTGTAAAGTTAATATCCCAGAAGAGCATCATTGCATATTATGTTTGGACATTCCTTGTTACCTTTTTTTTTTAAAAAGGTTATGGTAGAGCAGAAAATGTAAAATATAAATAAAAGCATCAGGATGTTGAGCCGTTAGTTTTCAGTCTAGATGCCACAGAGACGGTTATTGGTCATAGGGAAAGTTTGACCTAAATGAAAGCTGACGGGATCAATCGTGTGTGCGTGCGTGTGCGTGTGCGTGTGCGTGTGCGTGTGCGTGTGCGTGTGATTATATTATTTGGAGGCAATTTCCATCAACCTGGCGCACCGAATGGTTTGTTTACTTTACACGGCACCACCTGACAATCCGTCACTCCAACGAGAACCGTGCCGGGTTATTTACAGCGGCATTACACTATTTAAAGTTCTCATGTAATTAACTTTTGCAGAATCTACCCAAGACATCACTGCTGTTTGGATACACACACACAGCTGATTGGTCTGTCTTGCAGAACCAACACGTTATTTGAAGCCTGACCAGATGGATTTGATGTCAAGCCACGAGAATGCAGCTGGCTTGCAAGATAACATTTTTTTAATCGAAGCTCAATTAGACCCCCCCCCCCCCCGACTAGTACAAACTAATGCCGTCCTGCCACCATATTCCTTCATGCTGTACATTTACATTAATGCATGTTCATGTATAAGCGTAACGGTAGAAAACTAAAACCCGTCGGCATTTAGTTTGGATAAAAGTAACACTTTTAGTCATTAAATATAATTTACATGGCCGCTAACACGGCTGTAGGCAATGAAAATCCAGCTGCTTTTTTTTTACTTTAAATGCATTTATTAAAATTGCCTTAATTTTAGGGAAATTATTACTTTTTCTATGCCTACGGTAATATAGAGGGATAAGACTGTACTAATCCTGAGTGAAGAAACAATGATGTGCATATGGATGGATGCACTTTATTTTAATGTTTATTATAAAGCCACTTAAACCATCGGGAAGAGACTTTGCTCTGTGCATGCTGCACAAACGATAATAATAATAACCATTTATTTTATATAGCACTTCTCTAGACCTCGGGTCTACTCAAAGTTCGAAACAATTTGCCAGGCAATTTGAAACAAGTTGATGAAATAATGATTTGGCCAGTTATTTCTGTACACATCTGTCTGGCGTCTCTCCTCTGTAGGGATACGGTCTGGTTGCAGCCCTGTGGGGGACCTTGGTGTTCAGAGAAGTCAAGGTACGTGCAACCCAACCGATCACGGTGAATGAACCCGTCATTCATTGTAAATTGGCTCTAATCGATGCTGAACTTGTTTATTAGCTATACGGTAACGCTGCTTTGAATGCACAGTAGGAACCCAACCTGTATAGGACTGTTAAACGTTTGTTTCTCTCAGGGTTTGGTGAACTGCCTGATCTTCACCTTGGCCTTCTGTGTCGTGCTGGCTGGCTGCTTGCTGACCATCCTCTCAAAGCTCTGATGAAGAAGCGACTGTAATATTTCCTTTTGTATAATGTACACGATGTCCTTCATTTTATAAAACTCTTTGACTTGGCCACGTGGGAATGGTTTATTTTGAACCATAGGTGTTTGTGCGCAGATGTTAATTATAATTGCTTTTCTGTCTACTCTGGTGGTTTTCATGCAGCGCTAGTCTTCTCCCCGTATAGCTTTCGGTGCTTTTAATTGGCTCAGGCGTTAATATGTGAGAACATATAGCTGATGGCGTAGAAGTCATCACCTTTTTTTTTTTTTTTATGGATACATGGGGCTAATTTAATCACATAGCAGGGTGTGTTACTGAGATTATTTTCATACAATTAACGAATGTAAAAGGTATTCGAGGCAAGATTGGTTTCTTGCCCTCAGCCAGTCCTCATCTGTCCTTATGTGGAGTGGCCATGGCAACGGCTGTATGCTCTGGTGTATACTTGGACATCCTTTCTCCCATCGACCTTGACTAGGTGTCAACGGCTTCTACTTCCAAACCTCTTACCTGTCATCTCGACGAGGCTGCTTAAGGATGTCCTTGCCTAATTGGCACCTTCGGTTGGATATAATTAATGTGTCTTTGCTAACAGGCCGTCTACCACATTCCTTCAAAGTAGCTGTAATTAAACCTCTCCTGAAGAAGCTCACTCTGGATCCTCAGTAGTTGGTTAATTCCAGACTGATCTCTGACCTCCCCTTCCTATAAGATCCTTGAGAAAGTAGTCACAAATCGGTTGTGACGTTCTACATTTATTTGAGAAATTTCAGTCAGGATTCAGAAAACGCCACATGGAGTATCTTCTGTCCAATATTATGGGGAAATGCTAAACATTCATTGTTATGCAGATGATACTCGACTATATCCATCGCTCAAGTGAGGAGACGTCCGGATTGCTAAACTTCAAGCATGTCTTAAAGATATAAAAACATGGATGACCTGCAACTTCCTGATGAATTTCTGACAACTGAAGTTATTTTACTCTGCCAAGAGCACCTCGGATCAATTATCCGGTGTTGTGGTTTCTGTAGATGGTGTTGCCTTGGCAGCCACCATCGCTAAAGAATCTCTTCGTTATTTTTGATTGGGATTTTTCTTAACTCCCACGTATAACATCTCAGACTTTCTTTCTTCCACGGAACATTTTTTTAATAAATCCGGTAGATTTGTAAACTAAGATTTAATGCTCAAAGTTCCTTCAATTTATCCAAAATGCTGTAACTTGATGCTTCAAAAAATAGAGATATAATTGTTCCTGTCTCGGAAGCTCTGCATTGTCTTTCTCGCCATACTGCCCCACTAGAGAGCTCGTAGTACCGTATTGCCCCACTAGAGAGCTCGTAGTACCGTATTGCCCCACTAGAGAGCTCGTAGTACCGTATTGCCCCTCCAGAGAGCTGCCTCACTAAATGCGGCTCGTGGTTCCTAGAGTCTTATAAAGTAGGATGGGAGCCAGAGCCTTCAGGTATCAAGCTCCTCCTCTTTTATGGAACCAGCTTCCACCTTCAGTCCTGGAGGCAGATGGCATGTAAATGTTTGACTTATCCAATGCTTAAAACAGATTTGTTGTATTGGTCCATAATTGAAAGATAAATTAAAACATGTTCTTCACGGAGAGAATTTAATTGGAATTTGCTGTTAAGTTTCTCTAACCCAATGATCAGTTAATGATGGAACGGGTCACTACAACTTGGTCATCGTGCTTTAGCGTGACTTCCAATGTGCATCAAGTCAACTTCAACTCTACCTTCCATGCAAGTTAAACAGACATCCGTTAAAACCAGAGCAGTATTTTTCATGCTTTGTGACCTTATCCTGAAGAGCTTTACGATGAAAATGTTGGGATAATGCTGGCAGTATGTTTTTTCATCTTATTTAAAGCTCTGCGCTTTCCACACGTCGGTTGTGCAGGATTTGTACGCCTTACGCAACAAGGACTAGATGGTTCTAAATTAGACTCAAAATTGCACAAATTAATGACGCACTTCTGTAAATGCTTTTTTTTCCATAACAACATACGTACCCAAGTAGTAGAAGTATACACTTGACGGTAATGATAAAGCATAACAAGTCACGGATTATTGGCTTTTTTTTTTTTTTTTAAAGCAATAATGGGACCATAGCCTTAACCCTCTCGGTCAGCCGCATGTATCTTTCTTCTTTTTAAAAAAAACATTACTGGTGGTTGTATATTTTGTAGATGAAAAAAGTTAGAATAAACTTGAATATGAAGCATCAGTAGGTTAGTTTCCAGTCTTGGTGTAACAACGTCTTGTGGTTTTAAAGAGGATGTGTGTGTTGGCTGGGTGCAGTATAACTTCCTGGAGTCTTCTTTTGCCGTGTTTACACTTTGCTTTTTGCCTAGTTAAAACAAACACGATGTAACTGATTAGATTTGAGTTTTAGCAAAGTACTCTTTGACAGAGCCAGACTTTTCCTCGTTCTGTGTTTATGCTAAACTGTCTGCTGGCAGTGGCTTAAAACTAACCCGCAGACATAGATATCTAACTTATACGCATACACTATCTCATTAAAGACAAAACATTCTTTGGCTTTATTTAGTGTGAATAAAATTTGAATAGAATTATATTTCTGTTCAAATACATTCTGGGGATGTATGGACAAAACCAATTAATACCTTGCTGTCAAATAGTGCAGTCTGCAATTTCTCCCTGTTCGTATTATTTTGACGTTACATTAGGCGTGCAAATGGCCCAGAGCTTTGCACAGTTGGAACCAAACACATCATTCATTTACAAAGGACATAACAATAACAATGAAGTAAATGAATAAATTCAAGGATGCAGTAATATATTTTGTGATAGGCTTTTGAAGAAGAACCCTGAGCCTCGTTCCGTCCTCCGGAATCCAGAACATATTCATTCAAGACACTTTTGACAAGTCAAAGGTTAAAGCAAAACATAAAGACTGCATATGTATATATACATTGTTTTTTAATTTAAATTAAAAATGTTCTTTATTTCATCCTAATTTTCTGATTTATTTTATATTAATTTAGGATAGGAATATATATATATATAATCCTTTTTTGCTTCTACCTATACCTTTTCAGTCTTTCTGTTTTGTATATTATATAAAATAATATTGTATTTCATTGACTGATTAAAATACACAACAAAAACAATTTATATAGATATATAACCTTTTATGTAAACATGTTTGGGGCAGAAGGGGCTGCATATATATATATATATATATAAAATACCAGTGTGTGCTTACAGTTTGTAAACAGGCAAACCAGCTCCAAAGGGCAGCCGGTTGTCAAGAGAAATGCAGACGGGTGGGAGTCTGATTGATCGCATTCCTCACAGAAGCTGGAGAGAGCAGATAATTAGCTGAATCAAGATCCTCAATCGGCTCAGTTTGTGCACACGATTGGAATAAAAGGTGGAATAATAATGTTGGTGAAGAAACAGATCAATCTGGTGGAGGATATGGCAGCTGTCACCATGATGGAAATACGGAATAATGATCTCCGATGCTTGGATCGGTTGAAGCGGACGATAAATGGTTAATGGGCGAATTAAGAACACTAGCTCCAGCGTAGTTGAACATTTAGACACGGTCAGTCAGCTGATACTAAATTTATATTTCCCATTTGACTGTCACCTTTGTCATTCTATCGGATGGATGCTTGGTATTTGATTAAAAAGCCGAGTGCAGGTTCACATACGACACAAATCCATCACGTTGACGGGCCGGTTTTTATGAGCGAGAAACTGAGGCCAGGATGGATGTCGTTCAGCGAAATTTTACGGTCTTCAACAGGCACGTGTGCAGACATGTCTGTGAGGGGGGGGGGGCTCAAACCCCCCCAATAGGGCATCCATCGCCAAAAACTTTTTTGCATTTTCCACAAACTAGTTTTTGATTAGTCCTTGACATCTAGAAGAAAATAAATAAATAAGAATTATATATATATATATATATATATATATATATATATATATATTTATATATACTGTACATACAGGACTCTCAGAAAATTAGAATATTGTGAGTTATTTTCTGTAATGCAATTAAAAAAAGAAAAAGTCATGCATTCTGGATTCATTACAAATCAACTGAAATATTGCAAGCCTTTTATTCTTTTAATATTGCTGATTATGGCTTACAGCTTAAGAAAACTCAAATATCCTATCTCTAAATATTAGAATATTTCTAATTGGGATCCTTTTGCACGGATTACTGCATCAATGCGGCGTGGCATGGAGGCAATCAGCCTGTGGCATTGCTGAGTTGTTATGGATGCCCAGGATGCTTTAATAGCGGCCTTTAGCTCATTTGCATTGTTGGGTCTGGTGTCTTTCAGCTTCCTCTTCACAATACCCCACACATTCTCTCTGGGGTTCAGGTCGGGGGAATTGGCAGGCCAATCGAGGGCAGTAATGCCATGGTCAGTACACCAGTTACTGCTGGTTTTGGCACTGTGGGCAGGTGCCAGATCATGCTGGAAAATTAAATCCTTATCTCCATAGAGCTTTTCAGCAGACAGAAGCATGTAGTGCTCTGAAATCTCTTGGTACACAGCTGCATTTACTCTGGACTTGATGAAACACAGTGGACCAACACCAGCAGCTGACATGGCTCCCCAAACCATCACTGACTGGGAACTTCACTCTGGATTTCAAGCCACTGGGATGTTGCTCCTCTCCAGCCTTTCTCCAGACTCTGGCGCCTTGACTTCCAAATGAAATACAACACTTGCTTTCGTCTGAAAAGAGGACTTTGGACCACTCTGCAGCTGTCCGGTGCTTCTTTTCCCCTTGCAGGTGTTTTGAGTTAATTAGACGATTCAAGTGATTAGTTGAATACCCTACTAGTATACTTTTTCATGATATTCTAATATTTAGAGTTTGAGTTTTCTTAAGCTGTAAGCCATAATCAGCAATATTAAAAGAATAAAAGGCTTTCAATATTTCAGTTGATTTGTAATGAATCCAGAATGCATGACAGTTTTTTTTAATTGCATTACAGAAAATAAAGAACTTTATCACAATATTCTAATTTTCTGAGACAGTCCTGTGTATATATATACAACAAAATAAAATCAGCATACATCCAAATCCATCCATATCCACATACACACCCGCCCAACGTTCCCACCCATCCCCTCCCACGTGTTTATACTTCTACATCTACCCTCCAAGAGTAGGAGCCAAAGAGGAGGGAAGGAAGGACCAAACAAGCAAAATAAATAATTAATCTTTTGATCACTGTAACTTAAAGTTAGCAGGAGTAATTGGTTGCTACGCAACAGCTGAACCACATTGTGTTGTGAGAAGACATGAGAGCTGAACAAAATTAAATGTTTTCTGTTAACAATTAAAATTTAATATAATTTATAAAATGATATGCAAAAATTGGCATAAAATAAATATGCAAGGAGGAGGAGGAGGAGGAGGAGGGATGGGCTTCTGAGCGCCGTGGAGCATGTCGGTGCAAAATTCTCACAAGAACTCGAATAAAAGCTCTGTCAGATATCAAAACACATTGATGACAGAGAATAATTTGAATTCCTGAATATTTTTAATGAAGCAAAAATGGGGTCTCCAGCAGAAAGGGCACTTTTCTCATCCAGGGCAAAAGGGGAGGAGCCTGAGCACCACCAGGGGCACGCGCCTGGTCCTCAATCTCCGTATAAACCTGCCTACTATGAAAATGTCTTCAGAAACAAATTATCGTCAGACCAACGGATGGCTTTAGATGTCGTGGTTTTGAAAGATGAAAGGATGTCCTTCGTATACGTCGATGCTACATGGAGAGTACCACACACTGACTTATAAAGCAAAAAAACCCACACAAAACCACACGACTGGTGCCATTTAAAGCTCAAGTGAATAGACTTTTCATTTCAAAGGGATTGTCATTGGCGAGGCAGCGCATCTCCATATCGCAGGATATTAAATTCAAATTGGCCGCAGTGTTAAAGCTCTGCAAGCAGGGACGCGGTGGAGAGACGGTTAATGCTCTCTTTTTTGTTTGTTTTGGACACTATTTGTTTTTCGAGGACATGGACACTCAGCTGTGTGGAGAGTTTTAGTTTCATTGCCCTGAATACACCGAATGCTTGTTTTGGAGTTTGAGTGAAGTGTATATTATGATGCTTTTGTATTTATTTTTGTATCTTATTATCAAAGAGTGGATGCGGTTGTGCCCTCTACTCTGAGTATTTCTTTGAGTATTTGACTAAAAACCACAACGCATGACAAACCAGACTCAAAAACACTCTGATATCTGATATTTACTTAAAGCCCCACTATAGTGTTTCCCTTGTAGCGCCCCCTTCAGGTATTTAACGTGTACTTCAGTGTCGTAAATACCCTGTTACGATAGATCAGGTGTCGTGAACCTCTGGCTCTCGAGCTATTTATGGCTCTTCCGGTGACGCATATGGTTCTTTTGAGTTTGAGTTAAAAAAAAAAAAATCTTTGCCCGCCCCCCTGTTTCTTTCTCTATCGCACCAGATTACAGCAGAAGTAATGTCAGGTGCCTTTTTTAGAGACGTCTTTGTTCTTTTTTTAAACTAAACGTCTGTTATTGATCGTCTCCACAGCAACATGTGCAGATGCGTAGCGGAGCAAATAAAAAGTCACCTGCGAGCGTGGACTGGCACTATGTGACGTTGCGTAATCACTGCCAGAAAGCAGATCCAAGTACCGGGCGGCTACTCAATGTTACATAGTTGGGTTTTCTCCCCACAGACCCCCGATGGTAGTGTCGGAGGCGCAAATCGCCATATTAAAAGTCATCGTAGCGGCACAATTCTTTTCAAGCTGTTATTTTAATGTACAATTGTTACATAATGTTGCTTTAAACTGGGGGGCATTGTACAGGGCAAGCTTAACAAATGTATCAGTTAGAGGAGTCTCAATCAAAAAAGAAATTTTTTGCTCCAGTATTACCTCTATTAAGACTTCCTACAGCCCTTTTAGTACATCCCCAAGTGTTAATTTAAACTACAGTGAGGGAAAAGCTTTGTTCGCCTCCCATTTCATGGGAAACAATAGCCCTTCATTTCAGGTCACCACGGGATTTTAAGCTTTTTTTTAAATGTGCTTCTTGGGGTGTCAGTGGATACGGCGACTGTGGGTTTCATTAAAACTGTGAGGTATACTTCCCTCCCCTCGTCTCATGCTGTTCCTCCTTAATGTCTCTAATAACACAAGAACCCAGCTCCTCTCCAGCTCTTAACAGGACACAATTAAACCCCTCGAGGTATACAAGATATGTCTAAAGCTGGAGTTGTACTCCTGTTGACTCATATTTGCAGGACTAATGGTCACTTCAGTCAGCTTTTAAGAATCAGAATGATGAAGTGGAAGTGGTGCAAAGCTTTCAGTGGCCTCTATTCCCTGAGTGCGCTATTTATTCAAAGCTAATAGACGTGGTGTTGCAAAAAAGTGCATCGTTAATGCGGGACGCACATAAGATTAAAGACCAGAATTCCCTGTATACTTACATTAAGTGCTGATATGAGTGCCGACAACAATGCATGTTGAATTCTGCGTAATGGAGGTTGATCAAAGTGTGCATTATTCAGGCCAGATAGGAAAGGGGGAATCAAACGTGAAGCTCCCCGGAGGAAGTGCATTCAGATCATTCTGGACATCGTGATTCAACCCAAAGGAAAGTGAGAAAAGTTTGTTTCTATCAGCACAATCAACAACAAGGCAATTCAAAATGATTCACATATATATATATATATATATATATGAGTGTACATGTGTGTGGGTGTGTATATACACACATATATATGTACACACACACATATATATGTATATATATAAGTATATACATTTTATGTATATACATATGTATATAAATGTATATACATATATATGTGTGTATATATATATGTATATATATACTGTATATATGTATATACATACATATATATATTAATATATGTATGTATATATTTAAATGTATATATATATATATATATATATATATATTTAAATGTATATATATATACAACCAACAATTATAGTTTCCTACGATCTAATGTTTTCATTATTCTCAGTTACAAATGAAGAAAAGTTTCTTTCAAACACATTAATTGAATGAACAACTTCTGGACAGGTGCTCTTTCTTACCACCCACCCGGTCGTGATATTGGTTTATTGTCCAAGGAGGGATTCGACATGACACCTGTAAATGTAGGGACTTGTTCTTAATGCATTTTCTGATTACGAATTTAGATTCAATATGCAACATTTCACCTGGAGTCCTCTCGCTACTCCCTCTCTCCTCCACCCTGCTCCGACTCCCGGCTGCACACTCGTTACTCAGCTTGACGACCTGTCGTCTTTCACATTCAAGTTGAGGCAAACTCAAATCTAGAAAGAAGTCGCCGCGGGAGCTTGAGAAGCAGATGCCGAGTGTCTCTCGCGTTGTCCTTTGTCGATTCTCACATCTTTCCACCGTCATTGTTGCCCCGATGCTGCGGTGTATTGAATTCAAATGCAAATGATCCGATGCATTTCACCTTCAAAGCTCATCTGTGTAATGTCATATCTGTGGCTTCAAACTTCAAAAAGGCAGAGAGCATGGAATATTTGATCGGGAGTACTGCATTACTTAGAAATCCTGTTAAGCGAAGACGTCCGTTTACTGCATCTGCAACTCATTTAACTGATTTAGGTTTTCCATTTCCCTCTCAGAGTTCCCTTCATTATCTCCTGTGCATCAAGTTCCCCGTCGATAAACACACACACACACACACACACACACACACACACACACACACACACACACACAACAAAAGGCTCTGTTTTAAGTTTGATTTGACAAATGTGATGCACATATACTCCGCCCACTGTTGAGACTCCACCCACTCCTCCTCTCTACCTCCCTCTGCCTGATGGATCGTGGAGGTCTCCATCGTGGAATATGCCAACTATGAACTATTCATACACTCAGTCAGTGAATGTATTTTAACTCGAATCTGTCCTTCTGGTCACATGATATCTGTCCATCCTGGAGAGGGATCCTCCTCTGTTGCTCTCCTTAAGGTGTCTTCACTTTTTTTCCCCGGGAAAGGGTTGTTTGGGAGTTTATCCTGATCCGATGTGAGGTCAAAGGTCAGGGACGTCGTATTTGTACAGATTGTAAAGCACTCTGAGATAAATTTGTAATTTGTGAAAATGGGCTATACAAATAAACTGAATTGAAAACTGAATATATGTTTATGTCACAGGTGTCAATCTGAATCTGTCCCGCCACGTCATTGCATGTGGCTCCAGACGGCTCGAAAGACACACAATCACCTTTTCTTCAAGAAATATACTGTGCTTTTATTTTGAAAGTTCAAGATTAAATGGTTATAATATTAGAGAAATTGTATGTACAATATTTCTACACTCAAATAAACAATAAATACATGACAAGAGAGTTATTGAACAGTATGTTGGGGAGTAGTTATACGTTTATATGCTTCTGTTACAACCGGCCCTTTAAGAGGCGGCCATGAAGTGGATGTGACCCACAGTGAAAGTGAGTTTGACGCCCCTGATATATGTCTACAGTTAAACGCATTATGCTGTGTTTGAACCAGTATTTCTTTCATCAGCGTGTTCGCACTTTGAAGGTTATTAACATCCATTGGATAACTACAGCTTCTTTCCATCACACATCTATAGCAAACTTTGACTTGACAGTGGAATGGAATTTTCTCTCTCGATGTGAGGAACATAAATAGTTATGATCTTTTGAACACGCCAGTATCGACAATGTGCAATTCTTTACGTGATCTTTGTTGAAGGATATGATGAAATCAATTATTTTCAGATGGTAAAGTAACAATGTGCATCCTCTGTAGTCGATGAGCCTCGAAAAGCTCCGTCGACAGACGAAAGGCTCGGTTCAGTCTCCAGAGCGCTGAAGCCTCTGGCTCCATTCCCGCACAGATGGAATGGATTTATCTAAAGTTTAGTCATATTTAATTTGTTACATGTCCAAATTATATATTAGTTTAGCATTGTGTTGATCATCATAAATAAACACTGGTTACGCCTCCTTTTATATAGCAGGAAAATAGGAAATAGTTATATATCTAGTTATCTCCATTTCATTATTGGAACTACAGTATGGTGGAGCTACTAACGTAAAGATATGGACATTGGGAATTATGAAGCAAATAAGAATATATATATATATATATATATATATATACATATATATATATGTATATATGTATATATACATATATACACACATATGCATATATATATACATATGTATATGTTTGTATATATATATATATATATATATATATATAAATTAGTGTATATGTGTGTGGGCATGCATATAAGTACACATATATATATATATGTATATATATATACAGTGTATGTATATAAATATATATGTACATATATTAATATATTTCTGTTTTGTAATGTTTGTAGTTGTAAAGTTGTAAATGTTTTCTCAATGTTTCTTCTCAGAGATTTAACAAAAAACAAAAGAAGAAGAACAGAAAGTTGAAAAACATGCTTCTTACCAAATGTTTTTTTCTTTATAATTGACATAGTTGAATTGGAATTAATCTGTCTTCCACAAGAAAAGGTAAATGTATTCTCAATTTGTTTTTTGTTTTTTTGTTAAATAAAAAACAAAGAACAGAAAGTTGAAAAACATGCTTCTTAGTAAATGTTTTTTTCTTTATTATTGATATAGTTTAATTGGAATTAATCTCTTTTCCACAAGAAAAGGTGTAAATGTATTCTCAATGTTTGTATGTTTTTCTATTTAACAGAAAGCTGAAAAACATGCTTCTTAACAAAAAATGTTTATAAAAAAAAAGAGAAGGCTGAAAAACATGCTTCCTACCTAATGTAAAATGAAATAATAAAATAAACTGGTTCTATATCTTCTTTATTATCTATATCAAACGTGTCCTCTTTTTCAACAGGCATCAAAGAAACACAAAAGCACTACGGGGACAGATTTTGAATAATCTTGCCCAACCATCAAATAGAGCTGCTTCTACTTGAGAGAGGAAGCTCCACGGCGACCGCTAAACCCACTGAAACCAACTGAAACTGTGAAACTCAGTTCAGAAGATCCAAAAAGGGCAAAGACCGAGAGAAAGGAGAGAGAGAGAGAGAGAGAAAGAAAAACAAACTAGAACAGGCACTCGGTAGAGCGCATACCTTCGCATATCACAAGATTGGGCATTGAATTATGAACAATTTGGCATTAGTTGCATGCCAATTGGATAGAAATTGACTGTGCTATGGTAAAAATAAGATTTTGACCTTTTCATGACCTTGACCTTGATCTTTGACCCGATCGATCCCAAAATCGAATCTAATGATCTCCGGATAATAACCAACCATCCCACCAAATTTCATGCGCTTCGGTTTAATATGTTTTGACTTATGCGAATAACACCCACGCACGCACATTACCTTCCACATTTTAAATGCGAAGATAATGATGTCATCCTCCAGCCACCTTGCAGGCCTTGCCGTAACCCCGCCCCCACTTTCTGACCCCGCCTCGGTCCTCAAGGGGGCGGCTGCAGCGACTGTTTCCCCGATGCATTTCTCACCACTAGATTGAGTCCTTGAAGCCGACCCTCAGCAAAGAGGCAGATCCAGCTCCGCTGCCGGGGGGGTGAAACAATCCTCGATGTCTTTTCTCATCTTGAGCGGACACAGACAGAGAGAAGGAGGATCAGGGGCCGTTGGTAGAGGTATGGGATGGCCTCATAGCTAATCACATGTCTGGAACATGTTGAAAGGATGTGCTTTGATTCCAGTTGGAGGAAGATCTGTCCTCCTCATCTTATATGAATTCAACCCTCTCTGGGCATAAAGTAATCCCCAACTACTGGCAAAGCGCCTTGACGGGCTCAAACGGAGTGCGATGAGCATGTTCATTCCCACCGAACCGCCGTTGAATACAAAAACATAATCAATGAGAGAAGGAGGCATGGAGTACGAGATACTTGAAATATCGATGCATCTTATTCATAACCCAACTATAGCTGCTATCTGTCTCTGTGGGTCCACCATGCCCACGCCCCTCCCATCAGCCCAGAGTTCGGCTGGTTCGTCCTTGGAAGGAGACAGTTGGTCCCGCCCACTTTGAGCTTCACAAAGACTCTCCAGAAACCCACTCAACGACTTCACAAAGGCTACGTCCACATTTAATTTTGTGATTATCCCACTTATGTACACACATTTAGATTCCCCCTACCCTTTCTGCTTGCCAGAACTGTAAAGTCTTAAATTCCTTGTTGTTTCTTCGGGAATGCTGTAGCTTCATTATATTCCAGGTCAAGGTTGTGTGAGTGAGTGTGTCTCTTTACAGTCGTTTCAATAAAGTTATTCAAGCCTCTTGCTGGGGGACGGACATGACGCAGGCCGCTCAGAGCGTTCTTTTATTTTATTTCATTTATTTTATTTTATTTGTTTTATTTCATGTATTTAGTTTCATTTATTTTATTTTATTTTTTTATTTAATTTATTTTATTTCATTTGTTTTATTTCATTTATTTTATTTCATTTATTTTGAAAACCCTTAAATAGACAATAAGATAAGACAAGATATTCCTTTATTAGTCCCACAGTGGGTAGATTTAAGGATCACAGCAGTGGGTGCACATTAGAGCATTAATAAAAATACAAGATACAAATACAACATAACAATACTAATACTAAAATACTAAATATACAGAGGAATATATATATATTTGAATATAAAAAACAGTTTATTGGAATTCGGCCTCTATATAATCTTGAGAAAAGTGTTTTATATCAGGAGCGAGACACTTTGCCTGAAACATAGAGCAGCGTTGTTAATATGAACAGGGGAATACCCTTTTATGAAAGAAAAGACGAAAGAAAAGGCATCGCAAGACTTCCACGCTATCCTGGGGGAACCCTCTCTGTAGAGATTATTATTATATTGAAGTGTGCAGTTTGCGAAGAGAGAACATTAAATCAAGAGGATTATTGACCTCAGATCCAAGATCTCGTGTTTTAAAGCCGGAGGAGTCATTTGTACAAAGTCACTCTCTGACATATAAATGCTTCATTTATTTACCCAACTGTTAGGAGTGGCACATCCGTTCATTGTGCCTCACTCTATGGGCTCAGATCACTCAAATGCAAACAGAGACACTCACAAAGAAAACACCAAGATTCATAAATGCACTGTTGGGTTGTAATAGTTTATTTTGATTTTGTAGTCTTGAGATTTAAATTAATACATACAGAAAGATATTACAATAGGAAATATTAGGGTGAATATTGATATTGTTGTTAATGTGTTATGAAGCATAGGGGTACTGTTTACTCTATGCAAATGTAAATGGAAAGAATAAATGTATGTCGCATGAGAGTGAATGTTAGTAAGTATTTCAGATTGTTTGTTTATACTTCTTGCCCTTAAATATTGTTAAACTTAATGCACGCGCATCCGGAGCCTGATTTCCATCATCTGCGAAGAGCCCAGTTTCACTTAGTCTTATAACACGCAGAACAATTCACAAATATATTCCATTGCACACGGAAATACATTTCGATTTATATACAGGTTACAGAAAGAAATCACAAATGCATGCAAGTTGGATTTGTCTATTGTCTATTAGTTTGTGTATTTCTGTGTATTTCTTTGTGGACGCTACACGCTCCACCTGGCGTGGCTCAATCTGTAAATGCAATTATTTTCAACATGGACCCATCTGTAGCCAATCAGATGTCGTCCCGCCTTAGAGTGGGCGGGGCTTATTTCTGTGGCCAAAGCAGTGAGCGTACCTTCTGACAAAAGCCAATCGAGTGCAACGATGAGGTGAATGCAGCACTAAGGCAATCAGCATCAACATCCACATGCATATTAAAATATTCTACAACTAGAAGGGGCACTCGGTAGAGCGCACACCTTCGCATATCACAAGATTGGGCATTGCATTAAGAACATTTTGGCATTAGTTTCATGCCAATTGGATAGAAATTGACCGCACTATGGTAAAAAGAAGATTTTGACCTTTTCATGACCTTGACCTTTGACCCGATTGATCCCAAAATCTAATCAAATGGTCCCCGGATAATAACCAATCATCTCACCAAATTTCATGCGTTTCGGTTTAATACTTTTTTACTAATGCGATCAAAACAATACCGTCCGCATTTTCAATGCAAAGGTAATAATTACCGTATAACTTTAAAGAACTAAACTTGATAGAAACCTGAACATTCAGATAGTAATTCTGAATATGGACCTGGTGGCCAGTACAGTATCACACATAGAATTGGCTGTAATGTTTTCCAGGTTGGATGTGAAAGACTCAGAAGGCTTTCAAACGAGTTGTAGTTTGATTTAGGTTTAGGATTTATCAATACGCCCGAGTAAAAAAAAGGCCGAACTGGAGGAGTCGATTGATTTAGGTTGACATCTTCATGACTCAGCAGGTTTCAGGAAGACAACATAAATCAATGTGATTATCTGATACTAAATAATTTACTAATACAGCTCTAGATGACAGAAATCTAATATTTAGGAGCCCACATGTAATTACATGTGGGCTCCTAAATATTAGATATTATATTATTAGACCCTGCTGTGTTGCACTGCTGGAATAGTGGTGTTAACTTGTATGAGGTTAATTTGTATATTCCTCCTATTCTGGTTACATTTGATTGAATTCATTGAAATGATGCTACCAGGCTGGCTTTTCTCTACTATTGAGGATTTCAGTTTGTTCATTTAATCTAATCCTGTTTTTATGTTTAATATTTTTAAGTTTCATATATGTTTCACCTCCATTCAGAAAATCTTGAATCGGTGAAGTAAACAAACACCGATGGTATTTTTTTTAGCCTTTTTGAACATGTGGATTCGAGTCCATTTTAAAAGTAGTGTACTTCAATACATCCATACATTATGACACCGGCCCTCCACATCCCCTCTGATGAAATCCAGTGTGCTGGCTGTTCAGCAGCTCTTATGAAAAGCCACTTTAGACTCCTCACTGCCATTTCCCACGCAAGGAGGCTCTTTGTGAGAGACATCTTCTATCATTTCAGTACAAACCCTCATGGAAGCAGGTGCATTTTGAGATATATTGACCTTTTGTTAAAGGCTGCTGCCCAGACTGGATGGATAAAAAAATGCTACATTTTCTTTATCACATGTGGATGTTGAGTATACGTCCGGTATTTCATATCCATTAGCTGTTTCCCAGAGCCATTACATACTAATCATAGTCAGTACATACTTATTTTTATATTATGGCTCTGATGTCAGAGCAAAAAGTATGTATCTGATTATGTTAAGCATTTTGCCGGATCCACAACATAAGTCCTGATTCTATAGAGTACATTCTGTCTTAACCTTCGTGAACTTTTATAATCAAAGAGCGTTATTATATTCATGTAATCTGTCCTCAGCAGAAATGCTGCAAAGCACAGATCACTGCATAATGATGAATGGACGGCTGGAAAGGTCGGCGATGACGTTCTATCAAAAAATGTCATATTCTTCCCGTTTCAGAATGTCGTGCTTACCTAAATAATTTGCTGATATACTGCCAAACAATTCATTAGCCACGTGTGCGTAGGGATTTAAGTGTAAGGCAGTTTATATTATATGTAATAAAGTATTGAGAATTCTCTTTCATTAGGACTGTCAAAGTGATCTGCTTCAACATCACTTTATATATATATATATACACACAGAAATGTAGAAATATATTATTTGAATGATGTTCTGTTGATTTATAACTTATATGTATTCATTTATTCTGTATTTATTTATTCCTATATTTATTCATGCATGTATTTATTTATATGCAAGTCTTTTTGAGTCCTCCATATTTTTGAGTCCCCCAATTCTCTATAATTGCACTTCCTTGAACAATTTAATTGTATTCATTAAATGGATGTAAATTAATGTGTTATGAGTCTTGCTCTAAAAAAGTCCTTTCAACCCTCGTTTCCCTCCAGGTCTCAAAGTCAACAAAACAATTTAATTGGCTCTGCAAGCGGATGCTTGTATTCATAATGTCCCAGTTTTCATTCACACTGATTTTACTCTATTATTCTGAAGAACACTTTTTCAATGTCCCCTGTTGCGTGGCTAAAGAATCAGTCAAAAGAAAAATGGGAGGGAAATATGTTTGCTGTCAGCAGGGGCCTTTTTTGCAGCTCTATGAGTGAATAAGTTTATTTATTTAGATCAGCAAAATATACAACCACCAGGAATTTGTTTAAAAGAAAAAGAAAAAAAAATGTTGCCTTTATCCAAAATTGCTTGAAAACGTTTTTAAGAGCCTTATATATATATATATATATATATATATACACACACAGGACTGTCTCAGAAAATTAGAATATTGTGATAAAGTTCTTTATTTTCTGTAATGCAATTAAAAAAACAAAAATGTCATGGATTCTTTACAAATCAACTGAAATATTGCAAGCCTTTTATTCTTTTAATATTGCTGATTATGGCTTACAGCTTAAGAAAACTCAAATATCCTATCTCTAAATATTAGAATATTTCCTCAGACCAAGTAAAAAAAAGATTTATAACAGCAAAACAAAATCAAACATTTGAAAATGTCCATTAATGCACTCAGTAATTGGTTGGGGATCCTTTTGCACGGATTACTGCATCAATGCGGCGTGGCATGGAGGCAATCAGCCTGTGGCATTGCTGAGGTGCTATGGATGCCAAGGATGCTTCAATAGCGGCCTTTAGCTTATTTGCATTATTGGGTCTGGTGTCTTTCAGCTTCCTCTTCACAATACCCCACACATTCTCTATGGGGTTCAGGTCAGGGGAATTGGCAGGCCAATCGAGGGCAGTAATGCCATGGTCAGTACACCAGTTACTGCTGGTTTTGGCACTGTGGGCAGGTGCCAGATCATGCTGGAAAATGAAATCCTCATCTCCATAGAGCTTTTCAGCAGACGGAAGCATGTAGTGCTCTAAAATCTCTTGGTACACAGCTGTATTTACTCTGGACTTGATGAAACACAGTGGACCAACACCAGCAGCTGACATGGCTCCCCAAACCATCACTGACTGGGAACTTCACTCTGGATTTCAAGTAACTTGGATTTTGCGCCTCTCTAGCCTTTCTCCAGACTCTGGCGCCTTGACTTCCAAATGAAATACAACACTTGCTTTCGTCTGAAAAGAGGACTTTGGACCACTCTGCAACTGTCCGGTGCTTCTTTTCCCCTTGCAGGTGTTTTGAGTTAATTAGACGATTCAAGTGATTAGTTGAATACCCTACTAGTATACTTTTTCATGATATTCTAAAATTTAGAGATAGGATATGAGTTTTCTTAAGCTGTAAGCCATAATCAGCAATATTAAAAGAACAAAAGGCTTACAATATTTCAGTTGATTTGTAATGAATACAGAATGCATGACTTTTTTTTTTTTAAATTGCATTACAGAAAATAAAGAACTTTATCACAATATTCTAATTTTCTGAGACAGTCCTGTCTGTCTGTGTATATATATATATATATATATATATATATATATATATATATATATATATATATATATATATATATATATATATATAGTGGCAACCCGGGGGACGTGGAGGTGAGATTCCAAATAAAATCAGGAGAGTCAGAGACGTAGTGCAAAAATAAAGGGTCTTTTAATAAAACGTATAGGAAAGGGGGGGACTGGATATCTAACGGCCACAAAGGATTCTTCCCGGTCGGGGTCTTCAGTCTCTCACCTGCTGTGAGACGGTTTGTAGCTCCTGTATGGGCAGAGCAGAGGAGAGAGGGTCCAGTTACCTCCAGTCTGTTGCGACTCCTCTCCTGAGGTTCCACACTCCTTCTCCTTTCCTCTTCAGGCCGCTCTCCCCTAATGCCTTCCAGTGGAGGGAAGATATACTCTCTGTCCCTCGTTAGCTGACGGGCTGCAGGTGTGACCGCTCCCAGGTGCCAATTGGCTGTAGCACCTGTACTGGGAAGTACGCTCCGTGGATCACTTCCCCCAATCTGAGCTTTGGGATGCGCCTCCGGTGCCCTGTTTACTCGGCTTTTCCCCCTGGTCTGCCACAATATATATATATATATATATATATATACATTTTTTTAAATTAATTTGTCCCCATAATGCATTACTTCTTATGCTTTATCAATACCGTCGAGTCTATACTCCTCCAGAGAGATGTTTTTAAACTATTTTTGGAATTGCACCAAGATTTATACTTTCTTTAATGCCATCAGTTAAATTATTTCACTTATCAGGTGGCATTAGTGGCAGAAACTACTCTTCCTGATCAATGATGTCACCACAGTTTTCTTACGAAACAGCAAATACAAAAACATGTTCTCTTCTTATTTAAAGGTACAGACGCCTCTCTCTTTTCTTATTTTCTCAAAGTATATATTATACTGTATATCCCAGTTATTATCTTTCTCGTGTTGTGTTGTTGTTTTTTTGCACAGATAACTTTCCTCCAAGGCAATACTACGTCCTTCAATTTTTGGAGGCAAGTCAAATCCAGAAGTGTTTTCCAGGGATTTGTGTGTACCTCTACACAAGACGCCTCTATCCTGCAGCCTTGGATCTGGTGATCCGAGTTGATTATGCCAGTAGATGAATTCTTCATTCGTTCCACAACATTCTGGGGCAGCGTGCAAGGTCATGTTCACATTCAGGTGGTGAAGCTGTGATTTATTCCGCGATAGCACGGACTCTGAGAAAGCTCCGAAGAGAAGGCGCACACTTTAAGTGCTCCTCGGTACCCGCCGCCACCGTGGAGGATTTAACGTTCCCGTCGATGCGCCGAGAGGAGAAGAAGCTTCTGGAAGAGCTGACAGTGAGGAAACACTGGTGTGTAGGGGACTCACGAGGGCCCTTTAAGGAAAGGGGCGTTACCCTGGAGAAAGCCAAAAGGAAATACCAGACTCCTCCTTCTTTCCGCAGACCTACAGGTGTCTCCTTTTCAGCAGTGATGTATGAAGGAACCAAAAGCATTACTTTTTTTTTGTCACTTACATTTTTTATTTGTACAAAAATGTCAGACATAAACATATACATACACACATATACTTACACCTACACCCATACACACACACACCCATACATACATACATATATACATATACACACGCATACATACACACGCATATATACACATACCCTCCCCCCCCCCCCCCTCCAAAAAACAACAACAATAAAAAAGAGAGAAACTGGAGCGGCTTCATGCCGCACTTGTTCTTGTTTGGTGTAAATCCGGAGCTTTAGTCCGGTTGCCTTATCTTTTTTAATGTATTTTATTTGTGTTATGTGTTTTCTGTTGCAATTGTTCTATGCTGCTGTCTTGGCTAGGCTTCCCTTGAAAAGGAGGTCATTGTATCTCAATAGGAACGACCTGGTTAAATAAAGTAAAAAAAAAAATAAAGATACCTTCCTGGGAAATGACTTCAGTAAAAGTGAAAGTCACCTATGATAATACTCCTTGAGTAAAAGTCTTAACGTATGGGATATTTACTGTACTTAAAGTCATTTTCTGATATTAAATGTATTTAAGTACTGAAAGTAAAAGTACAAGTAAATGCTGTTAATAAAAAAACAACTGGTTCGATTTTTTTGAATTCTGAACCCCCAGAACATGCAGAACCAGCGTTGGTGTCAGTATTGATCGGTGCTACCTGCAGCAATTGTCAATATCTGGTGATTTCTTTTCTCTGACTGAGAAGGTTATCATTGATTCGATCATCAGAAGTGACGGCCGGTGTTCTGTCATTTTTTGCTGCCTTGTCAAAATTTGCTACCCGCTGCATGAACCGATAGGTGTGTATCGATTCATGCTACCCTATCTGATAGGATGTTATTGTACTATCAACATATGCTTTTCTTTCAAAGTTCAATGTTTCACTTTTCACTGTTAAAGTGTTTATCTTCAACACTAAATACCCTCATAATAAACCAGTGCTTTATTATGATAATGTGAAGATGTATGTGGAAGTATGTCTGTATAATAATAATAATAATAATAATTTTGATTTATATAGCGCTTTTCTGAATACCCAAAGACGCTTACAGGGAACAAGAGACAAACAGCACAAAACAAGAAGAAAGCAGAAAAGATGAACAAACAGGAACAGAAAAATAAATATATAGAGGAAAAAAAACGGGGAAGCTGTGTGAGTCATATCGGGGTCAGGGGTTTGCATGTGAAAGCGAGAAGGTGTGTTTTGAGGACTTGTTTAAATAATGGTAGGGAGGGAGCCTGGCGGATGTGGATGGAGAGAGTGTTCCAGAGGGGGAGTGCAGCTGCTGAGAAGGCCCGGTCACCCCAGGTCCGGCGCTTGGTCCTGATGATCTTCAGAGTGCTTTTGCCGGCGGACCTGAGGCAACGTGTTGGAGCGTGAAGGGGAAATATGTTTGTGCATATATACAGTATATATATATATATATATATATATATATATATATATATAATTATTTGTACACATCTATAAATATATATATATATAAATATTTGTATATATCTATAAATATGTATATATGTATACATATAAATATATATATATATGTATATGTGTGTATATGTATATAAATATATACTGTATACATGTTTTTTTTCTTTATTTTTTCTTTTTCTTTATTTTATATTAATTTTCTGATTTATATTATATTAATTTAGGATAGGAATATATAAGCATTTGCTGCTTCTACCTATACCTTTTCAGTCTTTCTGTTTGGTATATTATATAAAATAATATTGTATTGTATTTGATTGACTGAATAAAACACACAAGAAAAACAATTTGTATAGACATATAACCTTTCATGTAACATGTGTTGGGGGGGAAGGGGCAGCCCAGTGGCGTAGTGGATCCCATGGTTCGCCTCACAGTGAGAGGGGCCGGGGGGTCGAGCTCCAGTATAGTCTTCTGAGTTTGCACGTTCTCCCCGAGGCAGCGTGGGTTCCCTTCTGGGTTCTCCGACTTCCTCCCACAGTCCTAAGGTTAATAGAACTCTAAAATGGCTTCAAATAGGTTTGAATGTGGGCGTAAATAGTCGTCTCTGTACGAGCCCTGTGATAGGCTGACATGTCCAGGTCTCCAGCCTCCCCCGCAACCCTAAATAATAAGCGTTTTGGGAATGCAATGGAATACTTCAAGATAGATTCAATCTAGCAGCAAAGCACGAGGCTTGAAATTACATTCCCAGCTATTTTCTTTTTCAAACACAATTCATATTCAGCGCACTCGGGAACCAACGCGCGCGGTGGAGATTAAACAAGGCACATGCTACATAGTGCACGTGTGTTACAATGCAGGGAATATTTATTTCCGCTCGATGTGTCTTCCGTAACTCTGGGTATGGGTTTTAGGAAGCTTTTTAGCAATACTGGCTACAGAAAATTTGCTCCAGTCCTGCTTATATATATATCATTTTTTATTTAGTTATATATATATATATATATATATATATATATATTTATATATATATATGTATATATACATACATATATTTATATATACATATATATTATTTATTTATATATATATATATATATATATATATATATATATATATATATATATATATATATATATATGCAACAAACTGGTAAAGCAACTTCATATAAATGTAGAAATGCAACATGCTTGCGCAGCATAAATGTTGTTTTGGAAAGTCTGAACTTTACAGATGATGATAAATCAAGCCTTTAATTCAGAGTCTGAGGTATTGTTATGATAATAATGAAGCCGGCGGCCCATTTCAGTGTATTCTTCCATTCAATTGTGTCCATTTAGAAATGTTATGTATCACTATCGACAGGTTATATTTCCTCCCTTCAAACCACCTTCAGGTTTACAATTCTGGTACAAAGAAATAGGTTATTAATGGAGCTCGGTGCTATTTTAATACTGATCAAAATGCATACGGTTGCAAAATAAGTATCTAAAATCAATATGCTCTTCAAATAAACAGCATGATGCCTCTTCTGTATAGCTGCTCGTTAACAACACATACCATTATTTCTCCCTCTGGAGAGGAAAACACGGTCTGACTGCATATTCTGCTTCGCACGACCACCATGCACTCCGACAACTCATTTCCAAAGGCGTCCATAAATTACAAAAAGCAGCTCCCACATTGAAAAGGAAATGCTGCCTCTGAACTTAATCTCATCAAACCATCACATAATTGGGGTTGCAGCCTGTTTATATCCCACCGCCATTCATATTCAGCCTGTAATCTTTACTGCATTGTTTCATTCATTCCTTGTCACAGTCTAATTACCTTCGCATTGAAAATGCAGAAGGTAATGTATTCGCCGGCGTGTATTTATTTTTTGTGAATATGTCCGTCCGTCCGTCCGTCCGTCAGTTATTCGTCTAACTCAGACAAAACTGAGCGGATTCTTATGAAACTTGGTGGGATGATTAGTCATGACCCAAGGAGCAATCGATTAGTTGTTGGGAGTGATTGGGTCAAAGGTCAAGGTCAAGGTCACGAAAAGGTGAAAACGTAAAAACTGAGCCAATTCTTATGAAACTTGGTAGGATGATTGGTCATGACCCAAGGAACAATCGATTAGTTTTTGGGAGTGATTGGGTCAAAGGTCAAGGTCAAGGTCACGAAAAGGTGAAAAACGTAAATTGCGAAGGTATGCGCTCTACTGAGTGCCCATTCTAGTTAACATATGTATTAACGATGTGTCACTACTACGTTGTGGGTGAGTATTTCATCCAATAAGAAAATGCTTAAAAAGACATAAAAAGAGGGAAATGAAGCAGACATGAGTCACAGAACACTCAGAACACGCGTTCACCAAAAATAACTTTGCGTACAAAAGCAGCAACAATAAAAACCCAAATAAACATACAATTCCATTTCACAAGAAAGGAGACAAGAGTTGAAGATGTGCTTGAGGACGCCTCTGGTGGTGTAATCCACGGACTGACAACACTGAAGCTACGGGAGAGTCTTAAACAGTAGGATGGGAGCCAGAGCCTTCAGGCATCAAGCTCCTCCTCTTTTATGGAACCAGCTTCTACCTGTTATCTCTCTATTGCACATTACTAACTCTGCTTCCTCCCCGGAGTCCTTTTGACTTCATAGATCCCATCTGCCTGATGGATCATGGAGGTCTGGATCATGGAATACGCCTACTACCAACCATGCCATGGCCCTGCTGAGACTCCGCCCACTCCTCCTCTCTACCTCCATCTGCCTGATGGATCATGGAGGTCTGGATCGTGGTCCATGCCTACTACCAACTATTCATACCCTCTGTTATACTCATTGAATGTGTTGTAACTCTGTGATGATTCCGTCTGGTCACATGACCTCTATTACACCTGTCCATCCTGGAGAGGGATCCTCCTCTGTTCTCTCCTGAAGGTTTCCTCCCTTTTTTTCCCCTGAAGGGTTGTTTGGGAGTTTTTCCTGATCCGATGTGAGGTCAAAGGTCAGGGATGCCATATGTACAGATTGTGAAGCCCTCTGAGGCATTTTTGAAAATGTGCTATACAAATAAACTGGATTGAAACTGAATTGAATGTATGAATGAATGTTGTACGTATGAATTCTTTACGGTTTCTATTGCACTAATAAATCAAGGTGCGTCAATTCAAAGGAAAAACATCACGTTCACCGATGTTCTCGTGCATTTCCCTGGAAAAAGAAAGCATCGATTCCCCGAGAGGCAGCAGTGTATCCCAGCGTGCTGTTCACACACAGCTCCGTGGCTCCGGCCCTTATCAGAGCATGACACTGATCCCCAGTTTGATCAGTGTGTGTGTGTGTGTGTGTGTGTGTGTGTGTGTGTGTGTGTGTGTGCACGTCACTGTTTGTCAGTCACGATGAGCCGTCGAGCGGTGGCTAAAACAATCAGAATCAGAATGAAAGTATGTTTGCACATTCAAGGACATTTTCTGGGTCAGACTTCACAAAGGCACCCCTTCAGCCACTGGTTTTGGGGTGCTGTTTGTTGCCGGGCAGAAAGAGTAGTGTTTTTGTTGTTTTGTGGTTTTGTTTTTGTTGTTGAGAGCTTATTCCGCTGCGTCTGGAAATTGCATCTGTGAGTGAACAAAACACTCAAGTTAGGCAAAAAAATATATATTGAGCACAGAAACGCTCCAGTGTGATCGTTTGATACACTTTAAATATTTAAACCTTAGAGCATTATTCCAATTTTCATGGTTGCACTGAAGAATTTTACTTTTTTAGCAGAAATAACTGAATAACTTTACTTTCCTGGACACTTTAACCTGCTGGAAATTCACGTTGGTCATTGACTTTTGTATGTATTTTAGTATTCGTATTTAGTATTGTTATTGTCTTTTGTGTTTGATTTGTATCTTTTATTACTGCTCTGTTGTGCACCCGCTGCTGAGATCCTGAAATGTCCTCCCATGACTGATAAAGGAATATTTAACAATATAATCTAATTTAAAAAAACAAAGAAATATGCAAATGTTCAGTGGTGAAACACATTTTTAGGCATGGATCTCCTGTCAGCCCCAAAGCCCCCTGGCTGGGAGCCAAAGTATTTTATGTGAACATATAAACTGATGACATCCTCTGGAATGTTTATGACTTTGAAGATTATAATTTTCCAGAGAAATCTGTCATGAAAAGCAAACCAGTTTTTTTTGTTGTTGATCCTATTCGAAAAATGAAACAAGACAGCTGTTTTTTTTTTTTTTTTTTTTTTAGTGCAATTAGATGCCGTTATAAATGCATGAGGGTCGAGTGTCTCTTTGAGCATCTGCAGGGTGCACGCGCTGCACCGTGAGAGGTCACTGCCGGCAGAAGGCAAAGCAGCAGTTACTTTAGAGACTCGATTTCCTCTCTTCTTCCAGAGAGATCATCCCCCTCTCTCTCTCTCTCTCTCTCTCTCTCTCTCTCTCTCTCTCTCTCTCTCTCTCTCTCTCCTCTCACTCCCACCCCTCCGCGCTCTGCACCTGTGCTGTAGCTGCGCGGCTCGCGCGTCACACGATGCCAACGGACTCATTAGAGCTTCCTCTCAGTCCGACAGCGCGCAAAGCGACTCGACTCGAGGAAGCGGGCACGTGTTCTCCAAAGGTTCTCCAAGGGTTCTCCAAGGATTCTTCTCCTCTAGCCGCTGCGTCTTCTCTGCACTTGTTCATTACAAGACGGGAAACTTTATTGTCTCCTTTTTGTTTTTTAAAATCCTTTTACGCACGGGGGTTCCCAAATTTGGACGAGCATCATCTGCTCCTTCTCCACCAGCACCAACAGTGACCTCCGGGTCTTCACCACAACTTCAGGAGGGACCATGCACGTGTACGTGGCGCTGCTCCTCGCGTATGGAGTGTCGGGTAAGTTCAGCAACTTCTCCCCCGTGATGTCGTCCATCCAGTCTGCTCTGGCTGCTCACAATGAAGGAAACAATTTGGCTTTAAAACAATTGTTTTCCTCTTCTTTTGTTTTACTAATCTGAAGAGCAAAAATAGATCTTTGTGTGTTTTATTGATGTTTTTATCTCCTCTGCATGTTTCTGTGAGATAACGCTGTGGATCTGGTGTTTGCATCCATCTTCATGGAACACTTAATGTGTGCAGTCATCAGTCGCTGTCCTCTGCACAAGGGCAGAGCTCCCTGTGAAGCCTGGGGAACCAAAGGCTTCCACACACTGAATCACCACTGACGGCAATTACTTGGTGGGTCAGAACTCATTGAAGCCGGTCAGGCTGGGTTTCTTAATTTATTTGGGAGGAGCTTTATTCCACTGTGAGGGATTGATCTTATAATCAACGTGGTGGCATTTCAGCTGCAACCCTAAACTGTGCACAGCAGCACAGCAGTTGACTTCAAGGCAAGATAAAGGACATAGTTTAAAATTCTGAGCAAATTGAAAAGTCAAAATTAACTAAATGTGTTTGTTTTTCAACCCGATAGAAGCTCTTTTTTTAAGTGATCACGGCATTCTTTAGATTGGCTGCAGACCCAGTTGTGCTCTGTGCACGGAGATCGATGCTGCATGCTTATGCCTCGATGACGCTGGGTAGCTCGAGGCAAGACGTCTGCTGCACAACTGCTTTCATTCTAGCCAGAACTGTATAGGCACCCAAACGTCTGTGGAAGGAGGTGGGGGGGGGGGGGTCAAAACGAGACACAATGTGTGACATTTCCCCCCTCCAGCATCCTTTTAAGATTTTCTTTTGTATATCACAGCGTGATGCCTTAACAATCTCTTACAGCCAGAGTATGAAGGACTTAAAATGACTTAAGTATAAATAAATAAATGCATGACTAAATACAAGAATAAATAAATAAATGCTTAAATAAATGTATAAATAAACAAGTAAATACACAAATAAATAAATACAATAATACATGTATAAATAAATACAGAAATTAATAAATATAAGTTATAACTCTATGGCTGATTTATTTATTTATTCCTGTATTTTCAAATGTATTTATACATTTATTTAAGCATTTATTTATTTAGTCTTGTATTTATTCATGCATTTATTTATTTATACTTAAGTTATTTTGAGTCCTCCATACCAGAGCCTTTGGTTTTGGAGATGCAGCTGGTCCAGCCGGTCTGGCTGACTCCAGTCGGTCCATATCAGCTTCTCTTTGGATTACTCGACCTACCGAATCAGTGGAGGAGAGCGATCAGTGAGGCCAGACTCGCAAATCATTGCTTCTGTCTATTTAGGGAGGAAAACCTCATGAAGAGCAACTGATGAGGGAAAAATGGGGGTCACGTGTATAGAAGCAACATGATCACATCAAAGTGGGTGACATCATCGTACATAGAAGGTAAACGGATACAAACAAAGGCTCACATAGGCATCTTATCAAAACTGCTTCTTATTTTCTTATTTCATATTAAAATCCCCCAAACAAATAGAGAGTACTTTTTGGGTCGATCGTCAGGGAAATAAAGGCCAAGAAAGTTATCCATTGACGTGAACTTCCATCTTTTGTTTTTGTTTTTCTTTCTGTGATGTTTAAAATATTTTTTATTTTTTATTATGAATACAGATGAGTTCATATGTTCTCTTACAGCCTACATGCATGTTAGCAGTTAGCTGACCTTCAGCTGTAATGTACTCCTCTCAAGTTCAGCGGTTTATCGAAAATGTAAATGATCTTTAACCTGTCATAGGTGGACATCATATTTGTGTCTTGAACTTGCATTATAAGAATATTAGTTAATTATTAGTTAGTTATTATCTGGAGGGCAAAAGACGTGACACGAATATGTCACACATTTCTCTTTTATAATCCTGTAGTACATTTTTCATTTGCAAAATATTTTCTTTATCATGCTGAGAAAAGGGTGGAATGTAAAATGCCAACTGCTGTACAGTAATCCAAGATATGCTTTCTCATTTCTTATGGCTTCATGGCTTCATGACCACCTTATCTATAAGCCATCATCATGGACGAAACCTTCTGTCCCAAGGTCTGCCTGTTACTACATACCTCCAAAACAATATATATATATATATATATATATATATATATATATATATATATATATATATATATATATATATATACATATATATATACTGTATGTTCTCTGATAAAAGAATAGAGGAATAAATAGTCCATTTGAAATAATTTCTTGATTTCACAGTCGTTCATATCTTGAGAAAATGTGTTTTCTCCTTCATTTAGGAGCTTTATTGCAAAATAATCAGATATTATCTTAAATTTGGGTTAGTATATCTTCAATAATGTTTTTTTATATATATATATATATATATATATATATATATATATATATTACCGTTCAAAAGTTTGGGGTCACCTACCCAGACAATTTCATGTTTTCCATGAAAATTCACTTTTATTTATCAAATTAATTGAAAAATGAATAGAAAATCTAATCATTGACAAGGTTAGTTTTTTGTTTGAAATATTATTTTTCTTCTTTAAACTTAAAGTTCAAAGAAGGCCAGTTTTATCGCTAACATAAAAATGGTTATCACGGGTTTTCTACCCCTCCGTTAGTCTTCTAAGGCGATAACGCAATGTACCATTAGAACAATGGAGATGGGCCTCCATACACCTATGTAGAGATTTCATTAAAAAGCTGATATTTCCACCTTGAATAGTCATTTATCACTTTAACAATGTTTACAATGTATTTATGATTACTTTTTTGTTATATTCATTTTAAAAACAGTGCTTTACTTTGAAAAACAAGGACATTTCTAAGTGACTCCAAACTTCTGAACGGTAGTGTAGTTTACTTACAATATGATTGAATTGAAAGATGATAAATCTGCATATTGATTTAACGCTTAGCCCAATCCTTAACTCAACTTATTTGACTTTAAAAATGTGCAACATGTAGTTTTGAGCTGCCACCGTTGCGTCAATGCTTGTGCTGAAAAGGGGACTTCCCAATCCCCAGTTATAGAAATAACTTTGTACATATTTTTTAATTCTGAAATATTTTCCTCACAGCTGTTGGGTCTTTGTTTCTTCCATAATCATAAAAATAACAACTCTTCCATTGCACTTGTGCATTCTCTGATCGCAGCCATCTGCTGGCAGGAAGTTATCTGAGACTGAAATATTGTCTTCTGGTGATGTAGTGGCATGAGTCCCCACACATTACATGATGCGGGGTTAAAGAAATAATTAACATTTATTGCTAATAATGAGGGTCATTTATTTTCCATTTGTTTGAATGAAATAGACATTTTTTTTTTTAAATTGCTTCCCATCTGGCGTGGAAACAGATTGTCTGTGGTGCTGATTAGTAATCAGCCAAGTGGGGGAGTCACAGGTAAATCTATGCACTGTGACATCACCATTATAAATATGATGCACGTCTAAAAATAAGTCAAGTCAATTTCAAAATCAATCTTGTGCACTGAAATTTAGCATAATATCCCTTATGAGAATAAACAGCGTGAGCGTATCGCCAAATGAGAACACACAATCAGAGTCGACTCATTGTCGATTTGTCTGTTGAAAAATGTATAAAAAAAATAATAAAAGGTGTGACGCATTGTCAAAGCACAACAGAGATTGTTTCCTTCCGGCGTCTCGAGAAGTTCGGCACCAATCCTCAGGATTTGAGGATTGCTACTAAGGACCGGAAATAGAAAAGCAGGGAAAAAAGAAACCGGCATATTTCTATCACTTGCTGTGAAAAGAACACATTAAAAACACATTCCCGGAGCACCAAATCCCTCTCAAAGCGACTCAGTAACGGCTTCTCTCCTCGGGCGCTGCGGTTGCCGGGCAGTTTGAGGCAGCCATACATGTAATGGATGGCTGGAATAGATAGTGCATGTGATGTATTTTCTGCATATTTCATTATGATTTACGACAATCATCTTTTACATTTTATTACAGTTCATGGTTACAGTGAGCGATGTTTACCAGAATTGCCTTTCAATACATTTCGATGACATTAACGAACAGAGTCGTTTAGAGACTTTGTGTGACAGGAAAACCAAAAAGAAAGAAGGAAAATTCATGAATATTTATAAGAAGGAGTACGTTCTTCCAATTTGATGGGAAACAGGCATTAACATTAGTTGTGAATTGTAGTTTCCCTTCCAGTGATCAAATATATGGATTCTTTTGATTTTTAAGAACATAAAAGTACATTTTGACCATGAACTGCAATCCAGGATGAATAATTATTCATCTTTCTCTGAATACATTTTTCAATAGTAGTGATGGGTGCTCAAGGTGTCGTTGCCCTTTAGTTCCCAATTAAAAGACAAAGAGAGACGACGTGAGAGGTCTGAGTTGAGACGTCATGTTAAATCAATAATGCAGCACGAAGACAGATTGTTAAGTGCCTCGGCGATAATGAGGTGAATCATAAATTATAATTATTTCTTAATTGGTTCTAGTGCAGCGATACCAGATCGCTGTCTTGTATTATGTCATTTCCTCTTCCAGCTTCATGACGCACAAGGTCGGTTTTACATTCACCGTATGTGTCTCAGTTTGTATGGCTTGTTTGATGTGTGTGTATAAATGTATGGCGGAAATTATATGACCGTCAATTAAAGAATCTGTATCCAACATTCTTAATCTTAACCCTCCTATTACCTTTTGGGGTTAATTTGACCCCATTTAATGTTTGACGTCTCATTATTATTTGTGCTTCATATTTCATGACTGTTCCTAATTTATTGTGGAAAACTGGGAAGAAATCAAGTGTTTTCAATGTCCTGAACATGTACGCAACGGCGTTCTTTGGGATCAATTTGACCCCTGGCTGTTTTTCACTGTGTAAAACATATAAGAAATATCAATTTTTTTATATATTTAAAGGGCTATTTAGGTAGTCAACAAACAAACATAAATTACCTCACACTTAAACTTGGGAAACAATATTAATTCTAATCATTTTCTGGAGGTTTTAACTGCTGGGGTCAAAAAAGGTAAAATATGTTAGTAAATTTGAAGGTAACAGGAGGGTTAAGCAATAAGATGCGAGAGGCAGGACTTTGTGGTCAATAATGTCCGCTTCAAACCCATGAAAAGGACATTATTGACGACAAAGTCCAGCCTTGAGTACCTTATTGCTTTTATGATACTGTTACTGATACTGTTCGTTGTCGCCACCAAAGTTTGTGTATCGCATTTCAGTAGCCGAGAGAAAATAGTCCTCGGATGTTGTGTCTGTTGTCATAGCAACAGTCCGAATATGTGAACGTTTGTTTTTTATTTCTTTATTTTGAGTGCACACCGATATGGAACGCTCAGATAAATGGAAACAGCTGTCGGACATTATGACTGATTAAAGGACACCTCTACAATCAAAACTGTTGTTACCTAGGTGAAAATATAGTGGATAATGGCGTTGCTCTTCCTCTGTGTCTCTTCTTATCTGAACTTCTATGTTCTGTGTTGACATTGAATGACCTTGTCTCTTCACTCTGAGAGCCATTTAGAGGCAATCAAAAGTATCCAAATGTCCTATCTTGCATTTGTAAGAGACTCGAAAACTCAGACGTGTAGTACAAAGAATAGCTCGTGTGAATCAATACACCCTTTGCTATTGGCTTAGAAAAAATACATTGAAAAAATACGCCGCCTTTTATGAGACGCAGAATCACGAGACGACAAAGGAATACGTAAAAAGTGAAGAGAGATTTCTTTTTACTCGGGTGTAGCGAACAAAAAGGTTCTCAGTAGAAGTAGGAGGAGAGGATGGGAACCAGAAATATAATTAAATATAACAAAACTAGGCCAGGAAACCTTCCTTTGGATACACGGAAAAACAATTCAAAATGTCTTCACGTACTCTAAAGTTTAAACAAGGCTCCACCAAAGGAGTTTATCAGTCTCGGTATCATCAGGCATAAAAATATATTTTTAAAAAGACCCTGAGGAAACCCAGGAGCAGAAAGGGGGCGTACAACAAATCACCTGAAGAGGAAAACAAGGGAAGGAGGAGAGGGAGAAAAAAACTCAAGGAGATTTTACTTTTTACTTTTTTTTTACTTTTTATTTTGCTTTTTCCACAAACAGATTATTACTTGACATCGAAGAAAAATTTAAAAAATTGATAAACATATTATATATATATACACACACACACATCTATCATCTATATATATATATATATATATATATATATATATATATATACATCCTTATACACATACATACATACCTACATACCCACATATACATACATATACACATACATACATACATACCCACGTATATACATACATGTACACACACATACACATACACCTACAAGAAATAGAATCAGCACACATCCAAATCCATCCATATCCACATACACACACGCCAAACGTTCCCACCCATCCTCTCCCATGTTTATACGTCTACCCTCCAAGAGTAGGACTCAATGAGGAGGGAGATTTATTTAATAAAAAATGTTTCGTAATCAGAAAACGAAGTTCCTCACGGTGACGTGAAGATGTTTGACGAGGGTTCTCAACGTGTCTTTACCGTAATGTGTGACGGTCGTAATCATAGTCTTGGATGTTCTGCTTTTGTTTGCAGCGCTCAACGTCACCGAGGAGAAGGCGGCGGCGGCGGCGGCGTGCCCCCTCGGGTATTTCCCCTGCGGCAACCTGACCGTGTGCCTCCCTCAGCTCCTGCACTGCAACGGCGTCGATGACTGCGGGAATCAAGCGGACGAGGAGAACTGCGGTGATTTGAATTTAAAAAAAAAATGTTTTACTCAAGCAAAAATGTATGTAATGGATCCTTTCTCATTCTGAAGAGGAACTTTACATCAATTATGTAAATTGCTGTATTTGTAGAGAGGGACACAAACCTTGTAGAAAATAGTGCGAGGCGTAAAGTACGAGGTGTAGGCAAATTGCTATTTGATGCCTGTAGTCCTTGGGGCAGGTAGGATAAAACAAGAGTCAACAAATTAGACACTACAAGGAGATTAGAAATTAAAAGAGAAACACACCCACGATTGAAGCGTCATCGCACACACACACACACACACAAGATCCATTTGTAGATGTGTAATTATTATTCCTTTTGAGAGACTTTCCCACCGATCCATTTCCGTAAAAAGAGTCGGATGCCAGGAGAAGTGTTGTGTATGGAGTGGTTGACCTTTTGACCCGCGTTGTTATTTCTTCTCACAAAGTTCCTCCGGGGAGGAGCAGCGTCATAAAGGATCGTGAAAACGATCATTATACAATGTCAATATTTTACAAAAGGTAACTTAATATAGTTAGTGAGTAGAATACAGTTGTGTTATTACACATGTGACAGCAATATATATATATATTTATATAGATATATATATATCTATATAAATATATATAAATATATATGCATTGTTTCCTTTCTCATTCCTGTTATGAGATTGTTGTAATAGTGAGGCATTATCATTACTGACACAAGTCCGATCGGCAGGGTTGGAGAGGCAGCTCACAGCTAACAGCACAAACAACAACAACAACAACACAAGTGCAGATAAGAGAGAGAGAGAGAGAGAGAGAGAGAGAGAGAGAGAGAGAGAGGGGCCCAGGGTGATATTCCTCCTCTATATCTTGACTACATTAATGCTCTGATTATCATGAAGAGGACTTTTTAAATGTAGCTCAATGCCTCAGAAGATATTTATATTCCCAACATGTCCCAGCAGACATAACATATAAATGATAAACTACTAGTGTACAGAGTCACCCTAACAGAGGCTCTCTTCATACTGCATGCTTCTGGATCTGTTCTTTTTAATACGCTAATGTTCCTCCGAGTTCTTTGCAGGTCCATTATTGACCTTCACTCACAGTTAATTTTAGGCGCCGAGGCGTAGATACATCCTTCGCTCATCAGGGTACTGAAAGGCCACATAACAGCCTGCTGAAAATACATAAACCATAAGGTTATTGTTCATGTTTTGCGACGCACAACGTTCACTATGACCTTGTTTGTGACTCATCGGTGGCGCTCATACCACCGAACTCCGGTGTGTTGTTTAGCTCAGTGGATGCCTTCATTAGTTACGCCTCCATATCAGGATGGCACAGCATGACGGGGAGTTGTACTCAAAGCAGCTTCAGTTGTACTGCGAAAGATGAATGCAAAAGCTATTTCTGTATTTGCTGTCGTCTTTTGTGAATTTCACCTATAGCCTAATTAGTTTTGAACGTATTCAGTAAAGATACAGAATAAAACCAAACATGTCTTATGCAAGAACACCAACCGAGCAGCTGGGTGACTCAAATGGCCGCGATCCATCAGGACCAAGACCTCACGCCACTATAACAGTTTCTTCCCGTCGGCAGTCGGGCTCATTAACAGAACCCGGATCCCCAAACTGACCCTCATTAACAGAGACCGGTCCCCCACTGACCCTCATTAACAGAACCCGGGTCCCCCCACTGACCCTCATTAACAGAACCCGGGTCCCCCCACTGACCCTCATTAACAGAACCCGGGTCCCCCCACTGACCCTCATTAACAGAGACTGGTCCCCCACTGACCCTCATGAACAGAGACCGGTCCCCCACTGACCCTCATGAACAGAGACCGGTCCCCCACTGACCCTCATGAACAGAGACCGGTCCCCCACTGACCCTCATGAACAGAGACCGGTCCCCCACTGACCCTCATGAACTAAGCCCGGGTCCCCCCACTGACCCTCATGAACAGAGCCTTAGTCCCCCGATATATATATATCTTATTCTGCCTGTTTTGTGATAAACATGCCTAAAAGGTGCCTAATATTTCTATATTAAAATAATATTAGCATTATAATTATTATAACTTTTTTAGTTGCCTATTTTTTGGTGCCCCCTCAGGACTTGGAGCGCGTAGTGTGGAGCGGCGGCGCTGTTTAATCTATCTGACAGCCGGCTGAGCTTCAGCGCCCTGATTTCATCATGCGATTCTTCTTCACACATTTCTTTTGACAAGGGAGTTTCTAAGTCAGTGTTATCTCAAACAAGCTTTCATGGGGAAAGAAGGGAGTTTAACTTAGGAGAGCGTCATGTGGGTTAAATGTAATATAATGTCACAGTGATATTAGAGTGGACCCAAAAGCACGACTCAGACAGGAACAAAGATGAATGTCTTGGTTGAAAACAGGCTGGGTCAAAACCGGGAGATTAGTCCAAGAAACAAACAAGTCCAAAAAGTGGTGGGCCTGAGAATCAGAGGTCAGAGCAGGGTCAGGTATACACACTAATAACGCTGGAGAACATATCACAAAAACACAAGACAATCTGGCAGAGGACAAGCGCAAGTAAGGGAACCTTAGGCCACATTTACACATAGCCGGGTATTTACAGAAACAAATATTTCTGCCCCTCCGTTTTCAAAAATAACGTTGTACACACAAGGTTGTTTAAATAAACGTTTCTATTTATATGAACCCGCATAAATACGCCGTCCGCATCCGTCCGCATAGGACACTCACGTGACGTGAAACATTTTTAGTCGCATACTGTGACGTTTGACAACCTAAAACTCTGTTTGACCTAGTTCACACGCAAACACAAAAACAGAGTTTTCAGAAATCTCCAGTTTTTAAAAATGATCTTTTTCCATGATAAAACCTCTGTTGTTTTTGTGTAAATGAAAGGCCAAAACGCGTAAAAATATATGCATTTTCCCAGCGAGTAAACGGTGTCTAAGTAGACAGGGACTAACGAGGGAATGGGCAACAGGTGAGACGGGCATGAAGACCAGGTGAAGGTAATGAGGGACTAACGAGGTGATCAGAGGCAGGTGAAGGGAGTTGGACTGACGAGGTGGGAAGCGGGATCTGGAACTACGAGATCGTTTTTTGAGACAGGATGAAAACAACTAATATAATAAGGAAGGTGTGGAGCTAAACTGTTACATATACACTGTCAGCCTCGTTCCCAGTAGCTGCCACAACAAGTTTCTGAAGAAAACACAGAATGCTCTTGTATACGTTCTATTTGTATTCTTCTATTTTAGTATATACAGTGGGTACGGAAAGTATTCAGACACCTTTGTGTCATTTTTGTTTCATTGCAGCCATTTACTAAAATCAAAAAAGTTAATTTTATTTCTCATAAATGTTCACTCTGCACCCCATCTTGACAGAAAAAAACAGAAATGTAGAATTTTTTGCAAATTTATTAAAAAAGAGAAACTGAAATATCACATGGTCATAATTATTTTTAAAAGGGTACCCACTGTATACCTCATCTGTATTTCTGTCAATATAGATCAATCCTATATCTCAGTTGTTTTACTCATGTACTTATACATAAGCAGATGTTGTGCTACTTCATACTTTACTGCAAATAAGTTTAACTGCATTTATTTGACATCTACCGCTACTGGTTACTTTAAAGATCACGATTATCCACACACATCTGATCAATTTCTAAAATACGATGCAATGCTTTTGAACTGAACTACCAGACAGTATTGAACAATGTCTACGTCATCCAGCTCAAAAATATAAACGCTAAATACACAGTACTGCACAGTAATAATAGTTCCTGGAAGCGGATCAACAATGATGAATAGAGGTCCGTAAAAGGTTTTCTTTTGTGTGACGGGGTGACACACAGAAAATGAGAGTCCTCTTGCCGTTTTCTGAGTCCTGCCGAGAATTTGTTGTCGGATAGCCTTCGGCGTGGACCTGGATTGACAGACTGAAAGCAGTGAAAATAAGCTTCTCATGAAATATTTACTTTCCTCAAAGCAGCACAGTAACCCTGAAAACCGTACTATGTCCGTAAGAGTAAAGCAGTCGTCAAACAAACAAAATTATTGAATTTTAAAGCAACATAAAAAGGAAATTCTTTGTTAAACCGCACACAATATGAAGAAAAAAACACACATTGGCAATGAGCAGGCTGGATGAACTACCGATATGCATGAACTGTTGTATGTATCAACTGAAGTTACACAATACTGACATCATCCTCAGCCAGTGCACTAATGTAAGTTCAGTTCAGCTCTGTGTCCCATCACGATGCAATCAGAATTCATGTGACTCAAGTTAGTGTGATGGCTGTGACTGAACACTGTCAGCGTACTTGTGCGTACTTTCCTCTACTTGTAGGCTCTACAAAGAGTCATAAGGACTGCGGAGAGGATCACAGGGACAAAACTTCCATCCATGGACTCTATGTATGTGCAGCGCTGTCGTAAAAGAGCAGAGGGAATCATTGGAGACCGACTCCATCAAGCTCACTCTCTGCTCCGACACAAACGCTGCACATACAACCTGAGACAGCCGGGCGGACAGCATCGTCACCCACAGGACTCGCATATTCAACAGCTTCTTCCCTGCCACAGTCAGACTGATGGCACAACAAAACTACTGACAATGAGCACTCCTGGAAGTGTGAAGAAATGTGCAATACCACAATCAGTGCAATACCCACACACAACCTCCCCCAACATCTGAACATGTGCAATACCCCCATATAACTGTCCCCTTCCCCCTGTTTCCTTCTTTTACAAGCCAGGCACAGCACTAGCGTCTTAGCTATTTATTTCTCTGCACTCACCTTTCTTATGTTTATTTTTGATAACCTGTTCCTGTACTTACTACTGTTAATACTGTTAATACTGCTATACACATTACCACACTGTTTTTTGTACAGTGCTTTTTAAAATATATATTTTATTTTGTACATCTCTATTACTATTATTATTATTATTATTATTATTATTATTATTATTATTATTATTATTATTATTATTATATTGTGTTGTTTTGTAACTCTGCTGACCTGGAGAGCCCTGCAAAAATAATTCCGATGTGTCTGGACTGCTGGTCTAGGCACAGATGGCAAATAAAAAAACCTTGAACCTTGAACCTTGGCCGTTTCTCAATATGCAAACTTGTGCGTCCTTTCCTCTACTTGTGTCCTCGTGGACTCGTGAAACGTCATCAGTCTCAGCCCGCGTACACGCTCCAATTCAAAGTTTGCTTCTCTCAAAGCACGGTCAAAATGCCCGGATGTGACTTGATCCTCCCACTTTCCGGAGGATGCATCAGAGGAGACTTGTGCGTACTCTGGCCAGCATATATCCCACAATGCATTTCACCAGCAACCGGAAACAATAGCAGAGGAGAAAATAAACAACTGACAGATGACTTTTTATAAATACTACTGTTGTTGAGTCACGGAATGTCATTTTAGGTTGTTTTGTTTATTTGACTGTAAAAAATAATTTACACTGAATAATTAGAGTAAACTCAGGAGCAAGAACAGCTGATGGAGACGTCATCCAATAAGCAGCCATTCCAATCGCAGAAAGACCGTCCTCCCGTTGTCCCGTCCTCTCGTCCTCCGGAGTCTGGACTCCCAAGACCAGACTCCAAAAGAACACAACTCTGCAGTTGTGTACTTTGAATTGAGAAACGGCCTGTGAGTGCCTTTTAGTTGGGCTCATCAGCACAGACGGTTTGAGGCGGTCTGTGAGCTGCCTGTCAGTAATCAGGATCCTGGACTTTGATTTAGTGATTTTCTGCTCCATTTACGTGGTTTTTCGGGACAAATTTGGCATTCATGAATGGTTTATCATGTGGGATTCATTCTAAACTTGGACCGTTGAAGATTACACTCGCTTCAACTCGACAGACATTTTCAGATTGAAATACTTATAATGATAATAATAAATACGAGAATATTTGTAGATTTCACATTTATAGTCAGGATCGTACGAGGCATCGTGATATATATCGTAAATCGCTGATTTTAATCAGTCTGAAGCTACTTTCGCGTTGCCTGTGGAGTCTGTTGATTGTGCACGCGGCTCTTCAGTTGCATGCCCTTATAAGGAGCTAGCTGTTCTTGTATGCAAATCCAGGTGCACGACCACCTCATTTGGGGGAGGACAGCCGAGGACGCTTCGGCTGCGTAAGAACCCTTTTTCAGGCGTTGGTGAATCAGGTGAGATCTTTTCTGACCTTCGTCTTCCGAAGTCCGTAAGAAAATATTTCAGAAGACACTTCAGAAAGTGTTCGAAAATAAAGCCCAATATGTTTCTGAATTTATTTCTATTTTATTTTATGGAATCCTTCAGCCGTTGGTGTCGGTTATGTACGTTCTGCAATATTTTTAAGTCCAGCTTATGGGAAAGGCTAGAGGATGTTTTGTGTCGTGACCTTTAGTAAAAAAAGACTACAGAATGTTGTTGTGGAAAATGTGTCTTTATCTGACAGCCAATCAAATCATGTCTAAAGGCTTATACGATCGTTAACCAATCAAATATTTGCGCACTCTTTTTTTTCTACTCTCACACATATCTGAGTTGGAGAATTATCTTTATTTAATTTTTTAGCTGATTTGTGACGTGTCACTGTAAGTTTACTGCTAACCAAATCATCCATTACACTAGCTGTCTAATCCTAATTTCATGGAGCTAAATGTTGTTGTAGTGTTCGGGCAACTGATGTTGTTTTTTTGTAAAATGTATCTTTGATTAAAAAAAACAAGGTACAAGCTTGAGCACATGTGAATTAAGCCAACTACAACTCCCATGGCGCATTTTGATAATCACCACCAAGCTTTGAATTCTGCCATTAACCACGCAAATTTCTGCGTTAGCTAAAAATGTTGCTGTTGCGGAAGCTAGTCTGAATCCTAACTCGGTTCACTTAAAAAATGTTGGGTTGATTTCAGTATTTAGAAACATTGGCGTTGCATTTTGTTAACAACGTTAGCGTTATTAATGAGCTAGCACTAGCAGGAGAGGCTCATGGGTATCGTAGTATTCAGAGACGTCCGCCGTGACAAAATGATGCACACTCATTATGACGTGTGATAGTTGCATGAAAAATGTATGCAAAAGTGACTAAAAACTTTTCTAATTCTACTTTTATAGTGGCAAAGTCCAGGTGTGTGTGTGCGCCTTCGGCTGTGTGGCATATTTCTTCTGTTAAAAGTTGTTAATTAATAGGAAACCACCTGTCTCACCTGATAACGACGTTGAGCCTTTTTTTTGTTAAGCCTTCAACCTTTTTGTGGAGGGCACATTCCTCCTATGAATGCGTGCCAGCTTCCACGAACCAAAATCCATTTCCAAAGGCCGTTAATTCTGAGCTGCACCATTAGTGAAAATGACTAAACATAAACTTAAATATAGTCTCTTTTCTTCTCTTCTCTGGCTCTTCGGGAGTTTATTCTGACTCTGGATTTGTGGAATAGATTCCCAGTAAGGATTCCTCGACACAACCTTATAAACCACTCTGTCCATACAGGTGGTTTCAGCCTTCGTGTAGGAGAAATACATAGCGTGAAACTCAGATGGTTGCCAGGCATCACAAAGCACATCGATATGCTCTTCCTCTTCCTCACTACCCCGCTGACCTCCACGGACTGACAACCCATTATCTGTCTTTCTGTCGGTATTGACTTTCTCTGTACTGATGAAGGTGACAGAGTGCAGTTTGTGTCATCATCCAGAGGGTCTCTCTCTTGTTTTGTCTCTTATTTTGAAGTCCTTGTGTCATCTGTCTCCCTGTGATTGTCTGCCTTGGTCCTGATTGTTTCCTTCTGTGTGATGCTTGCCCCGCCCTTATTGTGTCCACCTGTGTCTAGGTGGACACAATGAGGGCGGGGCTAATGTCCAATCACCTCCACCTCCCTCTGTATTTAAACCCTGTGTGTCGCGTTCCCCAGGGTGGTGTTGTATCGTTTAGTTACCTTCGCATTCGAGAATGCAGAAGGTAAAGTTTTGATCGCTGTGTATTTATTTGTATGTGTGTTTGTTCGCGTGTGTAACCTGTAAGTAAATAATTAAATATTTCTTTGTAAGAGTTGTAGGCATTTGGGTCCTCTCTCTCTCTCTCTCTACGACATCCTGACACCTTGGGGCTGAACAGCTCCAGACTCTCATGCACTGATAATACAAAGTGTTATCTCCTCGGATAACTTTCTCTTTCTCTGAAGATGCTTGTTGCAGAGGAGCAGAAAAGTGAAGGTGTCGCATTCGCTGCACTTTCGAGTGTTGTTAGCGGTGTTTTGCTCTTCTTCTCTGCTGCCGGCAAAATGTTTGTGTGAGGAGTATTGAGAGAAGTGGTGACATACATTTAAAGTTGATGTTGGATACTAGATTGGTTGGAGGAAAATCCTTGCAGGCGTTTCCAAAAAAGTTATCCAACACCATGAACTTAGAGTTGTGCTTAAATTGTGTGCAGGCATATAACTAATAGCTTGTTTTTCTTCCTCCATCATTATATTGCAGAAAGAAACTATTTTGCTTCAACAATAAATCAGCGACTCCTGCTGCTCTTTCCGGCATAAAAAAAATAGATCAGACTGGAGGTTAAAGCCATTCCACATGGCCTTTTCATGCGCCGGTTGTTGCCTCCCCTGTGTTGGTTGACTTCAGATGTGCAGTCTCCGATGAGCCGCTTAGCGCGATGGTACTCGGTTGGCGATGTTTTTTCAGCTCTTCTGAACATGCTCCCACTTGCGCTGGTCCCAAAAGATAAGAAAGATGATTTATGGGCTGATTCCTCAACCACCAAGGGTAGCGTTTTATAGCACAGAACGGATGAACTACGAGATATCCGATAAAAACTAAATACTCTGGGGCTGCAGAGTAAAACACAAACCTTCACAGACCAGCTCATTAGAGATCTAACATTAACACTCGGCTCAAACTGCGAAAACAATTGGATTAAAAAGCTCAACAGCAATGTATCAGAACCAGGTCTCTCCAGATAATCCACACACCTTGTTTATGAGCAGAATCATGTCGTGACTATCTTCTTTCTACCGAACTACACCCTCTCTGTGCTCTGCTGAGCTGTGACATTAACATATAATGCGCTCTATTGCAACAGGAGGCTTCATTATACCCACTCCTGAAAATAAGGTGGATATTTCACCCTTCATGAATATATACTTTTTATAAATGGCATACTTTTCACACATTTTCATCCATCTACTCTACAGTTTCCTTAATTTCCAAGTTTACATTGTTACAGGTGTATTCCCCACTAGGGGACACCATGTCACAGCTAATGATGGGGGAGATGCGATTTGAAACATGCTAAGCTTCCAAGAAGAAATTATTCTGTGAGTGTCAACGGTATTGTCGTTGGAGCAATACCTGCTGAAAAGAAGAAAGAAAATGACTGTTTCACACGGGTTTTTTACAAAAAAATATATAATTATTTTACAAGAATAAGCTTGTAGAAGAGTGCGGATTGTGTCATTTATTTGTTGACTGATAATACAAGTAATTATAAGGAAGGAACTTCAATACACTTTTTTTCTCCTCTGAAATAAAAAAACGGTAAAACGAATTTAATCATTCCCGTCCACCCTGTGTGGGGCTCAAGGCTCAAGGGAGCATGTTTTTTTATAAAACGTATTTAAAATAGGAAGGAAATGGGACTCAGACTTCACATGGTGCATTTTTATTTTCTCTTATTTATGAGTGTGGCATGTCATTTATCTGTTTCCACGCAACAGCATTGATGAAACATAAGTAACGGTTAATGGGGACAAGTTCTTGAATTTCTGGTTTGTTTGTATATATATATATATATATATATATATATATATATATATATATATATATATATATAGTTCTTTGAAATAAGTTTATTTGTTGAGAAATCACAAGTTAGGGCACTTATAAGCTAGATAGCTTCAGCCTTGACCCTTTCGGTCAGCCACTTTCTTCTTTTGTTTAATTCTGATTGCCGTATACTTTGCTGATCGAAATAAACTCAACACTATAAACTAAACTTCATGTCCCAGGTAAAGGACCAGTGTGTAGAATCCCATGGGATCCATTAGCAGTTAACAAAATGCAATATTTACAGCACATTTGTATGAAACTGCACTGAATACCAAGGAATGAGTTGGAAAATGTTGTGGGTAAGAGTGAAGCCTGGGTCACCGCTACCCGACCCTGGAAAAAAAGCTGATAATGGTTGGATGGTTGAATGCACTGGAGGCTGGGGCTCTCTATTAAATTCCTATCTTGCCCAGAAGCATAAGCTACTGGATATAAGATTGGGCTTCACAGTCAACTACTCAATCATATTCCTTTCCTAATTTTGCTGAAAGTCTTGTTCCTACATACCCTTGTTCTATAGTGCCTTTTTCTAAAGTACTCTCGGGTATATGATGAATGGTAGCTGTGAGGTTGTGCTCTTTATAATGATATATCTGTTCCCAAACCCAAATAATGAAATCCTAGAATATAATCATGTAGACTCCACAAAAATTGCTTTCGAAAAAGTGAATGAGTCTTTTAGAAAACATGAATTAATCACACAAGCGCTGACTGAAGGTAGCGTGTACGTGGCGGCCGTGGTTCAGACCTGTGGGTTTACGTGACATTTGGATTTAATGTTGGCTCGTATTTGCTTGGAAATTTTCCGCACATTATCATGGTTTTGTAAAAAGTATTATTTGTAATGTCAAAGCAGGACCTTTTCAATAAATAATAATGTGTGCTACAGCTGACGATATATTGCAAACTCAGGCTCAGGATTTCAAGGGCGTTTCAACACTGAATCAACATTGGCTCTTTGTCCGAGTTTGCAGGACATCAAAGATGAAAGATTCAGACATCTGAAGGATGAAATGCTGTTTTTACTCAGGAAATTACCGGGCAAAAAAGTCCTTTGGCTCAAAGAGAAACAAGTGTGCTGTCGTCGCACTGTCAGAAGGAAACCTTTTTGGAAAATAAAAAGTAACACAAGAGGCAGTGGTTAGAGAATAAGAACTATCACAATTCTCCAGGTTTGATCACAGCAAACACAGGGTTGAAAGGAAGAGTGTGTTACGTGTATTGAGGTAACTGTGGGGTCATTGGGTAGCAGGTCCGTCTTTCAATCCGGAGGTTGGCAGTTCAATCCCCACCTTAGTTGATGTGCACATGAGCAAGACACTTCACCCTGAATTGCTCGCTGTAGGGCCTGTAATGTTCTCTCATCGGCAGCCATAGTGCTCCTTCAAGTTTCTGTCACACAGAAGTTTCAGTTGTTATAATCTGCAACCTCACCACTAGATGGCTCTAGATTCTACAAACTAGCCCTTCCATGAGAAGATTATGAATACGTTGAGCCCCCATCCACTCATCACCACACTGTAGATATTTTGTATTATAATGGATGTAACGCAACACATATCATAGATGCATGATAGAGTCAAAGTAATTTGAGATATGAAGGGAAAAGGTTTCCATATCAGAAGAGCATACTTCCTTAAGGTAAATGCTGCTTTACAATCTCATTATCGACTGTAGTGAGGGCCCTTGACGATTTAAAGTCTTCGTAATGAACATGTATTTGTTCCATTTCGAAGCCACAGAGTTCTAACCTTTCTTTGGTGAATTGCTGCGTTTCTTGGCGTATGAACTCCCCATCTTCCAACATCTTCTTTTACTGCTCCAAACAAATGCCATTTTGTGTCATATCAGAGTGTGAACATGACCCATGAATGGATCAATTCGTCAACCTTTGTAGATTATGCTTTAATGTGTGAAAATGGCAACAAAACTGGTCTCTTTAAGTCAATCCTTCCAAACACCCGTTGTTCATTTGTTCCCAACTAAATTCCTCTTTTGAGCTTGACCTTAATCTCGGTGCTTCAGTTGGCTGGCATGACACCGGCCTTTACAGGTTAATCCTCCTAGAGAAGATCTGATTTGTTGAAGAATGAGGAGAGACGTACAGAGTCAACTTTCATTTCAAACCCATTGTGCGGCGGGGCTCATTTTTTTTAGATGAACTTCAAAGACTTAAGCTGGATGATGTGTTTTCCGAGAATCGATTCGCCCGGCGGTCTCAGCTTACTTTGTTCCAGTGTAGCATTCATAAAGGCTTTCGCCTGCGGAAATAATGATTTGAATGTAATAAACGGAGCTTGAAGAAGCAACGGTTCTCGCAAGATAAGGTTGTAAAATCGCTTCCCTTTCAGAGACGCACATGCACCCACTTGCCGTTATTCAATCGGCTGCAGAGCATTGAGCAATAGCTAGAATGACCTTCTGCCCAAGATAGAAAAAAACGTGACACGTTTCTCTTAAAGAAAGCAGAACTCTTCACTGAATCATAGTTCAATCAAACTTTTATAACAGTCTCAAGGTCCAGATAGTACAAAACATTAAAATAAGATAAAATACATACAAAATCACAAGTAAAAAACAAACAAAGAACTACACATGCTATATAAATGGACAACTGTACCCGTGTCTCCAAAGCTGGGACTGGTGTTGAGTAGTGCTGAATTTTATATTTGCTAAAAACATGATAATTTCCTTTTTCAGAGTCATCAACCCGGGCGGATAAACTTCTTGAAAACGCATTGATTGTCTTGACTCCTGCAGCCACAAACATCTCACTGGCTCTAGTCCAGCTCAGTCTCTTCAACAGTATCCTCATGGCATCATAGTAGAGACATAGTAGAGACAACATAGACTTGCAGTCTCCGTAGGCTAGGCTCATAGAAAGAGGGCAATCGTGATGAGCAATGGCAGTATCACTCCTCGTCCCCGACGTCCTACCAACTCATTATTTTGACTTTGTGCCCCGGGTAGATCGTAAAAAAAGATGTTTGGAACGATAAATTAATAGATTGATCTAGGTCATGATTCAGGGCCGATGTCTTGATTTGGATGCCGTGAGCAGCGATGTACGTCACACTTATTTGTTTGAGATCATTCTGTATTTATTTACTCTTTTGATGTATCTGAAGTGGGTTCATTTAGTATGTTCACGAAAAAGGGTCTCAGCCAACTGAGGAGCGCATAGCCTTCCTCCACCTGGTTTAGTTCACTGCCAGATGGCGAAAAAAAGTTTGCGGTTTGTTATTGGAAAGAAATCCAATTAATTATTTCTCCGGGTTTGTTTTTTTCAGTTTGATTTCAAATAGTGGCAGGCCCACAATGTTCCCACAGTCTCTCCGCCCTCATGATCCTTTTGTATCACGGCGGTGGTTGAACTCTGAACCGCAATGGGTTTTTCAAATATGGCTTTCAGTGAACATGAGTTACATTGTGCTATTTATTTCTTATTTTATATTCATATTTTACTCTATTTATTTTGTTTAGCATTCAAATTAATCTGCCTTTGAAGCTCAATTTCAAAGTGACTTGATCTTTTCGCTTCCATGGTTAATCAAACCGTTGAATCAGAATTGATGGTTTTCTTGCACTCTTGTTAGACTATTGACTGAAAGAATATTTAAACTAAATTTATATTTCCATGCTGTCTGTGACCAATTGCAAAAAAAGATTTCCTTTCTGTGCGGCTTAATCATGCATGGCTTTTTTATAAATATTAATTTACTTTGAAGATTAACAAATGGATTGTAAGAACAACCCCCAAAAATACTAAAACATTCTGCTTTTTTTGGGTCTTTTTTATTCAGCCCTAACTATAAGGCCATCAAGAGGAAAGTCTTCAGTCTACTCTACATGAGGTGACTGTGTCTGCCTCCAGGACTGAAGGTGGAAGCTGGTTCCATAAAAGAGGAGCTTGATAACTGAAGGCTCTGGCTCCCATCCTACTTTGTAAGACTCTAAGAACCACGAGTAGCCCCGCATTTAGTGAGGCAGCTCTCTAGTGGGGCAGTATGGTACTATAAGCTCTGTATTGGGGCAATACGGTACTATAAGCTCTCTAGTGGGGCAATACGGTACTACAAGCTCTCTAGTGGGACAATATGGTACTACAAGCTCTCTAGTGGGACAATACGGTACTACAAGCTCTCTAGGGGGCAATACGGTACTACAAGCTCTCTAGTGGGGTAATATCGTACTACAAGCTAAATAAGATGGTGTGTTATGAAGGCAAATCACTGTAAAAATCCGAGAGCGCAAAATTCCCTCTCGAGCGAGCAAAACTCGTTCTTGAGCTAGCAAAAGTCACTCGCGAGAGCAAAAGTTCCTCGCGCGAGAGCAACAGCCGCTCGCGAGGATCTTAAACCTGCTCGCGAAAATTTTACCTGCTCGCTCGCAGGTTTTCTTTTTGACAGTAAGGGGGCGTCCTCCCGCAGCGAGCGGCGCCCCGTCCCCCAAGCTGAACCTCTGGGTCAACTCACCGACACTCGCATGTCTGACCCTACAGACTGATGCTCACGGTACACGCGTTCGATCGGGAGCGCGCAAGGGTTTTCATAAAGTTACCCGCTAACTTTATGAAAACCCTCGCGCGCTCCTGATCGAAATAATAAATAGAATGCTTCAATCAACACCGTAATTGGTATTATGGGATCGGCAGATACTATTTCAGTGATCGGCCCAAAAAACCTGATCGGTGCATCTCTAATATATATATATATATATATATATATATATATATATATATATATATATATGGTCATCCATGACTCCCCAGTTTTCTGTTATTGGTCATCGCCTACTAGCAACTTTAGTCCAATTAGATGTCGAGATACAATGGCGACTGGGTACGCCCCCTTACTGTCAAAAAGAAAATCTGCGAGCAGGTTGAAGTTTTCGCGAGCGAGCAGGTTTAACTTTTGCTCTCGCGAGCGACTTTTGCTCGCTCGAGAGGGAATTTTGCGCTCTCGAGAAGGAATTTTGCGCTCTCGGATTTTAACAGTGATTTGCCTTCATAGTGTGTGTCCAATCGAGGCTTTGTAGGTGAGGAGAAGAATGTTACAGCGGTGTTGGATGCCATCTACAGAAACCACATCACCAGATAATTGATCTCTGAGGTGTTCACATTAGAGAAGTAATGGTGCCGTCTCATGGGAGCTTCAACGGCCCAAATCAGGCGAACTATACATGACATTAATGTGTGAACAACCCACGAAGGATGAAATGGTCTGATGCAGTACTTGTGGGCATGATCGAAAATCCTCACGGTCCCTAAATTGAAATAAATGTTGCAGTGACAGAACCCGGGTAACGGAGAAGAGGCATAAGACGGCTCATTTTAGATGTGAGCGTCTCCCATTGGGATCGCAAGGAGAAATGACTCACAAATCAAGTCTCACATCATGCAGCCGGTGGATCAATGCTCCTTTCAGTGTGCGACTGCAACAACTGACAAATGACTAGTTCAAGGAACATAGCCAACATCAGTCCCCGAACCGAGGTGAGTTGAGAAATGAATAGTTTATTTTTAAGCGAAAACAGCTGTAAACATATTAAAGCATCCATGTATTTTTTAGATGTCGCAAACATGTTAGCAAACAGTTGCTTATTTACACATCCAGCGGTTACTGAGCTCCATTTATATTCATTTGGAGTGTCAGGCCGGGATTCCGATCAGAACTCAGACGTGTCAGTGAGCAGGTTTTTTATTCCTTTAAACAAAAACACTCCTAAGAGGTGAAGGCTGAAACAAAGTACAAATAAACAAAAGGCTGGGCTATGAAAACTTCAACAAAGGGCGCTCTTTCGAGGTATAATCAAAAACTTACATAAAAACTCTGTGGCAAAGGACATGGAGCTGGCTTGGGCGCTCGGATGTGAGACGAAACACTTTGACACAAGACAGAGGGAAGACGCAGACTATAAGCACATGAGGGTAATGGGGAACAGGTGGAAACAATCAAGGATCAGGGGAGACAATCAGACCGGTGACACATGAGGAAGGGCAAGTGATCTGAAACGAGAGAAGAGTTAGACTTCAAAATAAAACAGGAAGTTACAAGACAAAACCCCAAGACAAGACAAACTTCACCGCGGTGTGACATGGAGTTGGTGCTCTGCCCACATGATGAATGCAAATACTTTCATGTTTCTCCTTTTTTTTATCTCTGCCAACTCCTGAGGGAAATATGTTGCTTTTTAGCTAAATGTCCCATGATGTTCACCAGCTGACTACTGTCAGTTTGGTGCAGCCTTTCGTGTACAGCGGCAGTTTTTGGAGCTTAAAATTAATTGAGTATGAATACAAAGCATAAACTTGCGGGTATAGCAAAATAAAAGCCTCTGCAAGGCCGAGGGGAGCTGCAAAATCGAGCGATAATTCTCTCTAGGTGCACGGCCACGACGGACCCATTTCATATTTTCATATTACTTTCACATTGTTAATTGGTACAATTGCCAAAATATTGATGGTAGCCACTTTGAACACAACACATCTTTACTTACTGTATTATAAAGTCTGGCTCTGTGCACTTAGAGAATACATATTTGTTTCCTATGTACAACAGCATAACATATATATATTTTTCTATTTGTTTTTGCTGTCTGAAACTATGTGTGTGTTCTCTTTTTATCTGGTGATTCCATTTGATCTCTATATACCACAGGTGCTGTACTTTGTGTTGGTGCTGCATTGGATTGCATCACAAAATAAGATGTTTTTAGACAGAACTCCATCTAAACAAGAAGCAGAATTCATCAAAAATAAACATTTTAATACCAAGTTTCATGCACCATAACAATCCATTCATCACAGCGGTTTCCAAACTAATGGAACTTTATATTCAAGATACAGACAAAAATGGAAAGTCATTAATGCCGAAACCAATTAATATGAAAGTTAATACTTGGTGCTGGGAGCTACCGCAACATGATCAAATAAGAACTCCACATTGGAAAGGGAGTTGTACTTTAGAGACATCATCAGGAAATAGATCCAATTAGTTATGACAACATTATTAAATCCTTCAAGATGAAAAACCAGCACGTCAGGGAAGGAAAAAGGAAGGGTGGACTAGCGTGTCATCATGTCGCTCAACAGCGGACTCACTTATGAAGATGTTTTAGGTACTGGTTTCAGAGAGGAAAACTGGTCTCATCACAAACCAGAGCACCGTGAGAAGAACTCACGCTGGCACAGATCACCTTAGATGTTACACCGTTTTTGCGACATAGTGGCTTTAATAATAGTTACTGTTTTGACCTGGAGGTGTTTCTTAGGATGAGGTTTCTGTGTTCTTTTATTAGTTGGAATGCTTCAGCAGTCCAACTCTTGTTCTTGTCTTCTTTATTAAACTTCTCTTTTTTAAATTTTTTTTTATTCTATTTCTTCCGTACCTTTTTTGTCCCTCTTCCACTCCTTCATATATTCAGCTATATGAACCATTCAAATATTAAAAAAATCAGCTTCATCAGACTTAGAATGGTATGACTTTTCATGTTTCAAATGTTTCAAATATTTGTATATTTAAATACTTTTATGTTATTTTAAATTCATCAGTTCCTAAGGAGAAAATCTTCAATTTTAAAAAGCTTACAGTATCTTCATTTTTTCATCAAATTCAGCAATTAATTTTTTCCTATGTTCAGATAGCCTTCAGCTATTACTGTATATTTTCAAATATTTTTTATCTTTTCAAATTTTCAAATTATACATTTTTTTATGGAATAAATAATGAATGGGATCCAATGAGAGGAATCTTCAAATCCGCTTCAACTTGTTCAACTTTAAAAGCTTACTATATCGGCATAAAGACACAATTCCAGCTTTAAAATGTTGACAAAAGTGTTAGCTATAACTTTATAATTCAGCTTCTTTTCATATCTGGCATAGTTATTTAATTGTTATTATTTTAGTTTTATGTGTTTTTCCGCTCCTCATAGAGTTTACAATGGGTGTGTGTGTGGAAGTCTAGAGCTGTGATGTCATCGCTAGAGTGCAGCGCTGCTTTAGAATCTTGCGGGAAAAAAAAGAAAAGTATAACGTCACTACGGCCACAATTCTTACTCTTCAGACATATTTTGATGATAAAGTAGTAGGGAATCTTGTGCTTGTCGTAGACATGTGACTGTGGAATCCAACAGTTTCCCAGATTTTTTGAGAGAAGCCTTAACGAGGGGAGAAGTCCGGCTTTTTCCTCAGTCATCTCCATTGTAATTCTGAGCACCTTTCAACTCTTTTGAAGCAAACGGGAGCATTTTCTAAACTGCGACTTAACTCTCATTTCTTAGCCTAAAAAATCTTTAAGGACATTTAAACGTTCACAAAAGCCCTGTGCCTCTCAAAATCACGTTACTTTTGCGATTGGAGTTATGGTATTCTATCAATTTCTGAAGATTCACAGGGTGTTTTTGAAGAAATCCAAAGGCAATTCTGCCTTCAGGAGCTGCACGCAGCTGATCCTCGTTAACAATCAACAGGAGGGACACAAGGAGCAGCCTCTGTCCCCATTGTTTATCAACACGGAGGACCAGACGAGAGCAAACTGACCTCAATAATACATCTCACTACTTTTAATACAGAAATGAGGAGAAATAGGTCACATTTAACTTCACAGACAGATGAATAATATTAGCGTGTTCGGCTCAGTCTTTCCTCTCTATTGATTCTACTATTTTGGTGATTTGATCATGTTTTATTTGACAGGGTTTAACAAATGCTTTTGTAGGGAAAACAATCCATATGTTCAGATGTTTAAGCTATGTTCAGCCTATTTAAGCTGTTGGCAGCTATTTTAAGCTATGTACAACTTGAAAAAAACATACATTTCAGCTAATTTCAGACATGTTCAGCTATTTCCAGACATGTTCAGTTATTCATTTCATATTTAAGTTATTTTCAGCTATTTTCATTTATTCATTTCATATTTCAGCTATTTCCAGACATTTTCACTTATTCATTTAATATTTCAACTATTTCCAGACATTTCACTTATTCGTTTCATATTTCAGCTATTTCCAGACATTTTCACTTATTCGTTTCATATTTCAGCTATTTCAGTTATTCATTTCATATTTCAGCTATTTTCACCTATTCATTTCAGCTATTTCCAGACTCTTTCAACTATTCATTTAATATTTCAGCAATTTTCAGACGTTTTCAGCTATTTTCAAACCTTTTTCAGCAATTTAGTTTTTACTTTTCAGCTTCAAGCTTTCGGATGTTAAGCATTCCAACGCATTTTCAGCAGGAAATGCATTTTCTAGTTTGAAATCTTCTTGATGATTAATTGGGATCCTACATCTCTCTTATTGGTCCGTGTTTGAAACTGGTGTGTCCTATATAGCGTAGAGCAGGGGTCAGGAACCTTTTTGACTGGGAGAGCCATCTGGTGCTGCATGATAATAGGGGAGGGGGGGGGAGCCGAAACGGTGAGTCGAGAACTGTTAGCGTGACGCATAGAGACATAATGACATGCTGCTGTGGAGACGATCAATAAGATGTTTAATTTATTAAAAGAACAAATATTTCTATAAGAAAAGTACCTTAAATTACTTCTGCTGTAATCTGGCGCAATAGAGAAAATTACAGGTTGGCGGCGGAGATCTTTTTTTTTAACTCAAAATTGTGTGGGAGCCATATGCCGTCACCGGAAGAGCCATAGGTTGCCGACCCCTGAATTACAGGAATGCTACCATTCCTCTACGCCAGGGGTGTCAAAATCATTTTAGCTCAGGGGCCACATGGAGGAAAATCTATTCTCAAGTGGGCCGGACCGGTGAAATGATGGCATAAAAACTTAAAAATAATGACAACTTCAGATTATTTGATTGTTTTCTTTGTTTTACTTTGGTCAAAATAGTATAAGCACATTCTGAAAATGTACACACCACAAATAATCCTCTTGACAAAACACTTGGAACACACTTAGACTTTGTCTCAGTGTATCTACAAAGCCATTAAAGTCACAGCCTATCTGGGATTGAACACAATACAAAATAAATAAAACAACTCTTCTAGGTATCAAATACCTAATTTGTCATTTCCACATATTAATCCCGTGGTAACTCAACAAACCATACAAACTGAGGTAGAAACTATTCAAGAGGGTTGAGTTACTCCCTACCTTGTAGGCTGAACTATTTATTGATAGAAAAATAAAAGCTGTGCAATGCATGAACAATTTCAACAAATCAAACTTATGAACTGAAGTGACTGACATTATTACAGTTAATTCACACATTGTAAATCACACACTTTCATTTTCACAGAACTATATCGGGGTGCAGTGTCTCATGCAGCATTTTCAGTGGGGTTACCTGTTGTTTAGTTCACTCCTGAAACCTGGCATCTTTTAGCTTTCACAAGTGCATCAATATCAGGCGTCACATCCTGAGTGGCAGCCAATTTCAGGATGTCATTCAAGTGCTTGTGCGTGAGCCTTGAGTGCAGCTTTGTTCTATTGATGCTCATTACAGAGAAGACTTGCTCACAAAGATATGCAGAGCTCTCAAGCCTCACGCATTGAGCGTGAGACTCGCGCATGTCGGTCTTAACTCCCGCTCTCCCGCCACACATCGTATTTCTCACGCTTAAAAAAACTCTCGGCTATTTAATGTTTTAATGTGCCGCTGCGCGCAGACATGAGCCGCTCACCATGGAGGAATCAACCGCCTGGAGTTCTGCCGTGATATGTCACTTATCAGCCAATCAAAAAGAAGAAATGGGCTACACAACAGCCAATCTGAAAGCGTTGCTCAAACTCCCGCAATAGTCCCGTTATTTTATCTTTGAACCGCTTCATGTCCGCGGTATGTTGGGTCGCGCACACAGCCAGAATGACAAGCTAGCTCCGGACTAGCGGTAGCCTTCTTGCTCAGGTCCGGTATATGCAGTTTGCTTGCTTAACATAATTGCTATTGCGACATCCAGTGGAAATATTTAGAACAGCAGGTTTTTTTCATTGAAAAATTGAAGCTTTTTTTTTCCTGCTTTGCAAAATCAAAATCATCTCGCGGGCCGGATTAAACCCGTTCGCGGGCCTGATTCGGCCCGCGGGCCGTACGTCTGACACCCCTGCTCTACGCTATATAGCATAGAGGAACGGTAGCATTCCTCTATGCAGTAACTTAACAACATTTGGTTTCATCAGACAGACAAGAAAAAACATAACCCTAATAAAAACATCAAATCTGACCCTCTGAATAGATGCATTAAATATGACGTACCCATGATGCATCTCACAAAACATCCCATTGTTTCTGCGATGACGGATTGAAAGAAAAATCTAATTTTTGTGTTTCAGGACTAATTCCTAAACCGATGTTTGCTGTAAATAGACAGAATTATTCACTAGCGTTTTATTTTTTAACACTTTATTTGTGTCTTTTCAGCACAGATAGAACACATACACAGTGGGTAGGGAAAGTATTCAGGCCCCTTTTAAAATGTTCACTCTTTGTTTCATTGCAGCCATTTGCTAAAATCAAAAAAGTTCATTTTATTTCTCATGACAAAAAACAAAGGTAGACATTTTTGCTAATTTCTTAAAAAAGAAACTGAAATATCACATTGTATACATGTGTATACAGCTGGTATAGGGGGTAGGATGATACATTCATCTGGACAGGTGTGCATCTGGGGCCAGGGGAACTATTGGGACTGAGTGAGTGCATGTAATTCACAAGTGTGCAGAGGTGTGCTGTCCAGAAAAAAACTGAAAGATTGATTTTTTTTTCAAATGTATTAAAAAACAAAACCATGTGATTGTTCAGTTTTTCTTTTTTAACAAATAATTCTACATTTCTCTTTTCTCCGTCCAGATGGGGTGCTGAGTGAACAATAATGAGAAATAAAATGATTTTTTATTTATTTTAGCAAATGGCTGCAATGAAAGAAAGAGTGGAAGATGTAAAGGGGTCTGAATACTCTCCGTGGCCACTGTCTGTGCATGGGAAGCTTATCGCTTGGTGCCAGGAGCGCTGTCTTTTTATCGTTGCCGATGGGGTACCTAATTCAGACCAGCGGCGCTTTGTGGGATTTGCATTTCACATCCTCAGTGCAGCAAATTTGAGTTCTCCTGCTCAACTAATTGTGAAAGGCTAAACATAAATAGTGAGTGACAGAGGAATGGCAGGGTTTCACAGCTGAGGGTTTGATTACAAACCTCAGGAGAATTGTTTTATGTAGCGTGTAAATGTGACGCGCTCTCTGTTCTTTGTGTTGCGTCGTTTACGTTATTTTATTCAGTTGGCGTAGAGATTTGAAACCCAATCTTGAGGATTTCTCTAAACCTAATATAAGTGATTTTGTGGCCGAGACTTAACCGAGTATGTTTAACGGTAACAAGATGACGTTGAGTGATACGCAAAAAAGATTTGGCATATAGATGACACATGGAAATCTGGTGCTATTCATACTTCTTCTCATTTACATTACTTTACATTTCATTCAGCTGAGGCTCTTATCCAAAGCGACTTCTAGACACAGCTATAGTGAGCAATTCAGGGTTAAGTGTCTCGCTTGGACACATCGACTAGGGATAGCACAGTCGGGGATTGAACCACCGATTATCTAACTGAAAGACAGACCTGCTATCCACTGAAACCATTTAAAAATATATATATTTAAACCTTTATTTAACCAGGTGAATCCCATTGAGATTAAAAATCAACATTTTTCGAAGGGAAGACAAGCAACATAAGAAGAAACACGTTGTTACAAACAAAAAGAACACAGAACAAGAAGTTAAAAGAATCAGAAACATGACATAACCGAGTTAATTTAAGAAACATTAAACATTTTGGGAAATAGCCGTAACCCCTAGTTTCTCACAGGACCATGAGTATCCGGATCTACATTTTCTGGCTTCCCATTTGACAATCGTTGAGAATATTAATTAATTAATTAAAATCTGTCAACCTCATGGTATGACTTATAGAGGAAAGGTCCAGTGAATTATTAGACTGTATCTTCTTGCATATGTTTGGAAAACTTTATGAGAATCCATCCAATAGTTTGAGATAGCTGTGTTATGTTGCCCCCAGAGACACGCCCGTAGCATTACTAAATGATAATACCGCTGCGATGTACCCAAAATAAACTAGAGTGCATGATACGCTGCTATGGATGATCTGTTGTTTTTCCACCGAGATCCAACTCATACACATATCCACGCTTTAAGGTACCATGCTCATTATTTTTGTACCTTTATATTCAACACGTGGTGTGTATCCTGAGGCCCAAACAAACATTAAATGGTTGTGTTCAATATGTGATACAGTGCTGACCTACTTTTGCTGAGCACTATAATGAGGATAGCCTGTCCACCTTAAGGCAAGTAACACACAGAAACGTGTCTTGCCTCTCGGGGTGTTGTAGCTCCAACTCTAGCCCACACTTAGCCTCTGTATTGATGAATATATTAAAAATCATACCCTTTGGGATTTCTAAATACCCTGTAATTCCACCCATTCCTAAACCCCCATTAAACAGATGAAATGCCTTTCATGGAATTATTTTTTGAATCGGGTTTGTTTCCAACAGCACAATTATACTTATTATACATATTCTCCTCTTTTATTAGCCATTTTCTGCCTTCTACTGACACCGACTGCTGCCTCCCATTCGACTCGAGCTTGTGAAACATCTGTGTGTGTTGTTAGAAGAGCCACAAACCGAGACATCGAATCATTGCACTGAATTGTAATTCAACTCACGTTTAGCTATCACTAGACATCTATTAAGACGTTACATCGGGTGCTCCGGGGATCTGCAATAGTAGCAGAAGTCATCTGTAAATCCTGTGATAACCTGCCAATTACATGGCAAATAGACCTTACATTGAAAATAACCCAAAGTAAGACAGAGACTCCATTTGGTAAATTATTCCCGTGTGAATCGGGATCTTACTAATTTGATGTCTCGTAAATTACATGTAATGTCTGTGTTGCATTGTTATTGGACCACAATGCAAATGATTACAATCTTAATTCAGCATTTTGGCTGCAAATCCAAGATTAACTTTGTTGAGTAATGAAAGACAATTACTGCTAATAACTTTGGAAATCCCTTTATTTGTTCCTTAAGTGCCACCATAAAGTGGTTTTGGAGGGATTGCCATGAATTTGCTTCAGATATCAATTTCCCCCCTCTGGTTAAATTGTAATAACGTTGGTAATCTTGTTCCATCGTCAGTTTAACATTTTAATGTCTCATACTTTTGCAACACTAATGGCATTTCCATTAGCCTCGACTGTACTTAAAAAATAAGTAAAAGCTTCAAAGATACAAAATTTCTCTGCAATGCATGTTCAATCCACTTCCAGTTTCTCCTGTTATCTTGCAAGACAAATAATGATTTGACTTTTTATAGATGCTGATTGGTAAAAACAACACGAGCCACTCTGCGCTCCCGTAATTGTGAAGTGATCTTCATTTCAACCTCCACTCCACTATTTAATTGAATCTGGAGACTCTTGAACAATTTGGCATGCGGATCATGTGGAGTCTCAATCATATCTAATGCTTTGTATTAGATGTGTAACTTGGAATCTATAAAGAGCCATTTTAATTTCACAATGAATATCGAATCTAAATGTTTCATGCCAGGAATGAATGTGGGACTAAATGAAACCGTAAGGATGACGAACGTCCATTCAATATGGAATTCTTTAACCGTTCCACAAAAGCCTTGTTCATGAAAAGAAAAAAGGTGAAGCTCTTCTCGCCACACTAGAGTCTGATTATTGGTCCTATAGCTTATAGAAGCTTTGTAAAAAAGGCTAAAGATGAAGCGACAGTTACTTGAGATGCAGCGGCCACACCGTGACTTGAGGATTAGCTTGTTTGGAGTTACCGGAAAGCTCCACGGTTTTGAAGAAAGTTGATGGATAGTTGGGGAAATCCCTCTTGAGGAGACTTCTCCGGGTTCTGGACTCGGATGTGCGTTGTGACTGCCAGGGCAGGATGAAGCGGTTTGGTGGGACCGCCTTCAAAGTCTCAGAAGCATTGAAGTGGGAGCTGAGTCTCTTCTGTCCTGGAAGCGGTACACTGAGTGTGGAATAGTCATTTCTCGGGCAAGATGGGGTTCTTGTACAAGGGACGTGTTGAGGAAACTTAGTGTCCATTAATTACTTATATTCAACACTGAATTCTTGTTTTCGTTAGTACGATCAAGCATTCGCTTCTGGACGTCATAAAGCAACCTAACATTAATCTCTCCTTTTGTGTTGCTTTCCAGGAGAAGGTTATTTTTTATTGTGCACCACAAAGGAGAAAGAGAGTGACTGAGTGAAGTCTTGATAGAGTTGGAACATTATGAACCGCCTCAACTGAATAAAAGATGGCTAGAAGGACACATGACGGGGTAGTAATTGCTTTCTTTGTGTGTCTTGTATTCTTTTCCAGGGGACAATAATGGGTGGCCCCATCTTTTCGACAAGTATTTTGGGATGCCCAGCCACAACACTGGGACCAAATCCAATGTATGCTGTAAGTACTGGTATTCTGTTTCTAACCTTCATATTGTCATCGCTAAAGATTGCTTTCTTTTGAAGGAACTTGTGGATAGTACAAAAGCAGTTCACTATATATATATATATATATTCATAAGAACATTATATATACAGTAGGGGAAAAAAAGTATTTAGTCAGCCACCAATTGTGCAAGTTCTCCCACTTAAAAAGATGAGAGAGGCCTGCAATGTTCATCATAGGTAAACCTCAAATATGAAAGACAAAATGAGGAAAAAAAATCCAGAATTTTTTTTTGTCAGATCTTTTAAGAATTAATTGGTAAATTCCTGGGTACAATAAGTATTTGGTCAAAAACAAACAAGCAAGATTTATGGCTCTCACAGACCTGTAACTTCTTCTTCAACTCGTTACCTGTATTAATGGCACGTGTTTGAACTCGATATCAGTATTAAAGACGCCTGTCAACAACTTCAAACAGTCACACTCCAAACTCCACTATGGCCAAGACCAACGAGCTGTCAAAGGACACCAGAAACAACATGGTAGACCTGCACCAGGCTGGGAAGACTGAATCTGCAATAAGTCAGCAGCTCGGTGTGAAGAAATCAACTGTGGGAGCAATTATTAGAAAATAGAAGACATACAAGACCCCTGATAGTCGCCGTTGATCTGGTGCTCCACGCAGGATCTCCCCCCGTGGGGTCAAGATGATCACAAGAACGGGGAACAAAAATCTCAGAAGCACACGGGGGGACCTAGTGGATGACCTGCAGAGAGCTGGGACCAGCGTAATCACGGCTACCATCAGTTACACACTACGCCGCCACGGACTCAAACCCTGCAGGGCCAGACATGTCCAGGCCCCTCTGAAGATCGCCAGAGAGCATCTGGATGATCCAGAAGAGGATCGGGAGAATGTTTTATGGTCAGATGAAATCAAAATAGAATTTTTTGGTAAAAACTCAACTCGTGGTGTTTGGAGGAGAAAGGATGCTGAGCTGCACACCATACCTACAGTGAAGCATGGGGGTGGAGACATCGTGCTTTGAGGCTGTTCTTCTGCAAGGGGACCAGGACGACTGATCCGTGTAAAGGAAAGAATGAATGGGGCCGTGTATCGTGAGATTTGGAGTGAAACCCTCCTTCCATCAGTAAGGGCCTTGAAGATGAACCGTGGCTGGGTCTGTCAGCAGGACAGTGACCCCACACACACCGCCGGGCAGCGAAGGAGGGGCTTCAGAAGAAGCATCTCAAGATCCTGGAGTTGCCTAGCCAGCCTCCAGATCTCAACCCAGAGACAATCTGTGGAGGGAGTTGAACGTCTGTGTTGCCCAGTGACATCGCTGCTCTAGAGGAGATCTGCATGGAGGAATGGGCTAAAATACCTGCAGAAGTGTGTGGAACGCTTGTGAAGACTTACAGAAAACATTTGACCTCTGTCATCGCCAACAAAGGGTAGATAACAAAGGATTGAGATTAACTTTTGTTATTGACCAAATACTTATTGTACCGAGGAATTTACCAATAAATTCTTTAAAAATCAGACAAAGTTATTTTCAGAATTTTTTTTTCCTCATTCTGTCTCTCATAGTCGAGGTCTACCTATGATTAAAATTACAGGCCTCTGTCATCTTTTTAAGTGGGAGAACTTGCAAAATTGGTGGCTGACTAAATACTTTTTTCCCCCACTGTGTATATATATATATATCTATATATATATATATATATATATATATATATATATAAATATATATTAGGGCTGGGCACGTTAACGCGTTTTGAATATGTTAACGGAGGAGTCCATAAACTCAGAAAATGATGTTATCATGCGTTAACAGCCTTGTTTTAACACTGCTGCAGACATTGACTGAGAAAATGGAGAAAAGTACTTTCATTTTAAACCTCCACCAGGCGGCATAGTAATAAATTTGATAAAAGCAAAGCTACATATCACTTTCAGCCGACGAGTAATAAATGCTCATGAAAGTCTGATGAGAGCCAGCCTCACACGCTGGGTTTACACCAAGTGAGTTTAATCGCTTGACTCTTTGTGGTTTATTCGCGTCATTCGCGCCTTAGAGGGGGCGGGGCTTATCTCTGTGGCTTTACTCTATGGAAACAGTTATCATTTCCGCCATCCACCATGCATGAAATAAACACCAATTCTGCTTTATACTTGTTGTGGACATCCCGCAAATGTCAGACAATCTAACGCCCGTCTTTGGGTTCATAACATCCCCCGTAGGCTCACGCAGCTCGGTGACTTTTCACCGACTACGTCTGAAGCATCTCAACGTCGATTGGCTTTCGTAACTCAGCGGCGCCTACATTTTCTTGAGTTTGTTTTTTCATTCACGCCTTTCGCTGTTGAAAATTTGCGTCAATCACAACCGTTTGCGTCCGTGTATTGACTTTGCATGGGAATCTACTGGATGCATGGAATTTGGGCATCTGACATATCTCCCAACACAAAAACGCTGGAAAAAAACAACTCTCTATGTCAGAAACGAAATGCTTGAGTGCGTCGATTGGGATCACCACCAACGTTTACGTCGTTTTGGGCATTAGAACCCCCCCACTACCACTCGACCCACCCAGTTTAAAGACGGTCCGGTGACCTGGCGCCATAAGTTAGAGCGACCAGACGTCCGGTTTTCCCCGGACATGTCCTGTTTTTGAGACCTAAAAAATGCGTCCAGCAGGGATTCCAAAAACTAGTATTTTCCCCTTACACGTTTTGGAAATGGTATCTCCCTTACGTTCCACCTTCTTGCGCGAGCTCTGACGGTATAGAAAACAGTCATTGGTCGACCGATCTCAGTGTTGCCAGATATACAATAATTATCCTCCAAATAAGACCATTCTGAGCCTTTGGTACGATACTTCACCATTTCCAATCTGGCAACACGGAGCACCTCGCCCATTCAGAACAGGTCAATCTGTGGGGAGGTGTTTCTGACAGGGTAAAAAGGCTGTTTGAAATGATTCTTGTGGTATTTTGACCAAAATATGTTACAAACATTACATTAAGACCCCAAGGAAAATGGGCATAATATGTCCCCTTTAATTAGCAGTGGAGCGTTTCCAATAAAGTCGACACGCTTAGCACGGATAGTGCAAGGAATATGATTCTCAGTGCGTTTGACAATTTCCTGACCAAATGCAGAAAAACACAATCCAGCAAGTGCTGCTGGATTATAACAGCAACAAACATGGATAAAATAATGGAGAGATAAAAGTGGATGTTAAAAGTTACTTTTCTCCACGTGTAACTGCTCAACCTGCATCACTGAAAGAGTTATTTAGTCTTTCTTTCACTGAGATTCTTCAAAGGAAATACAGACGTACAGGTCCCCTACTACACAGTACATTCCAGCTGTGTACTTTTCTTTTGTGCTAGTTCACTTTAACCCTCTAAACAAATGTTCCCTCACATAGAGACTATTCACGGTCACTTTCACACCTACAGGCAATTCCGAGCCTCCGATTCATACATTGGTGTGTGTGTGTGTGTGTGTGTGTGTGTGTGTGTGTGTGTGTGTGTGTGTGTGTGTGTGTGTCATTCGAGACACGCCGACATCAGTGAATTGTCTCTGCTGTGAAACTCTTCGATTCGGTTCAGACTGCTGATGTTGGAGCTGTCACGTGGTTCTCCAGATGATATAACTTTAGATTAGATTAGATTCAACTTTATTGGCCTTGCACGGAGTAAAAGTACTGGAGCCACGAAATGCAGTTAGTGTCAAACCAGAAGTGTGCAGACTATGTGCAAAATGGTAATATAAATAGGATATACACAGTATGATATTAGATATAAGTGGTATGAACGGTAAGAACATGAGCAGCAATAATGGTGGTTAGTGCAGATGTGATCTAGATATATGTAAAATGCAGGTGAAGTACAGGTGAAGGTGGCAGTAGAAGTTATAAATGAGGTAGGAGACATGATAACATTTAAATACGATGAATATGAATATGGACAATACTTCTAAATAAATAGATAAAGATAAATGAACAGCTATAACTGAGGTCTAAATGGAATATGAAGTAGTGCTCATATCAGGAAGATACACAAATACAGTTTAAAATAAAGAACAATGGCTTCTTGACTTTGTGATATTGCTGGTTTATATTTATTTACTTGTCCATGTACATGTCTGTCTGTAAGGGGGCTGCTCTCTGTGTTTGAATGTGCACATTGGGTTTATGTGCAAGTAGGCATACCTGGAGTTTTATTCAGCCAATATATAAATACCTGATCTGTACCTGATGTGTGGACTGGATCAAGATATCCACTCAAGAGTACCTCTGAACACATCCAGCTCTCTAGGAGGTCTCAGATGGTTAATAATATCCCTAAATTAAAATAGGTTTGCCAATTACAGGGAAAACATTTGGCGAACCTCAAAGGTAATTATTTCGACGGATAATATTACCCGCTTCATTTTATCTCATCTGGAACATCCGCGCTGGGATTGGATGAAGGATAATCAAAGCTGTTTTGAACCCAGGAGAAATATTCCATATGCAATATCGAGAAATGTGATTGTTTTATCCTTCAAATCACTCCTAATGAATTCTGCTGTCGTTGTTGCTGACGCACAAGTCTTGACATTTGATTGAATTGAAGTGTCCTCTGATGTCCTGCCCCTCTCTCTCTCTCTCTCTCTCTCTCTCTCTCTCTCTCTCTCTCTCTCACATATATATTTATATATTTCCCACCATCTGTGCAGTGCTGGGTGCCATTCCTGAGCTCTGCCAGTGTCGAGACCTGGAGCTGGACTGCGACGGCGCGCAGCTTCAAGACATCCCAGTGGTGGCCGTGAATGTCACCATGATGTGAGTCAACATTTTTTTTTTTTTTTTGGGGGGGGGGGGGGGGGGGGGGGGTATCTCAAAGCTCAATCCATCCTCAGAAAGCCTCTATCCCTGACCGGGGCTGCCACCGCATGTGAGACTTACTTGAAGCGAGAAGTACAGATAAATCTCTGGCGAAAGTGACTAATGCAAACCCCTCAAACCCCTCACTTTCAGCGGATGAGTAATACATGCCCTTGAACGTCTCACGAGGGTCAGCCCCACACACTTCTTACATTTGGAGAGTCCTCTGTCAAAAAGTTTAGATTTCAAGATGTCATTACGTTTGGGACAATAGTACAAAACATGTAACCAGCAGTTTGTACAGAGTTTGATGGATGTTACAATAGTCTCAGTCTGCATGGGGCAATTTCGGCTGTTTTCATGTGGCCTGGAATACCGAGGCAATCACCCGGCAGATTGGCCTGTCGGCATTATCTCTTACAAAGTTTACAAAGGAATCATTAGCTTCATATTTTAGAAAGATTAATGAATTTGGCAACTGTGTTTACATGTATTGGAGGAAAATGACGATAGAAATAAAACAATAACATAAATATTACTATTATATTATAATACTTTTCGGTGAAATTGGCCATCTAGAAATCAAAATAGTTCATCCACGTTACAGTTTTTTCTGTTTGCTAAATGACAGTGGGCACAACTGGAGTCACATGTGCAAAACTCTAACTACAGTCTGCACTACCAGCAGTCACCTGAGCTGAACAGTTCACATCACCTGCAAAACTCATTCCAAGCAACACAACTCTTAACACATGGCTCAAAACACGCTCAGTGCAGCCATCACTATGCACACCCCTCAGTGAGACAACACACACTGAGACAACACACACTACGCACACCCCTCAGTGAGACAACACACACTGTCACTCAGAACACACAGAGAGTAAAAACACTAGCATCAAACACCAATACAGGAAATACTAACTTTTCATCTTTACAGTTTGAACAATTTCAGTGACTTCAAACAAAGTAATATTTTCTTCAAAGAAAAGAGTGACATTCTTTCAAATGATTTCGATTTTTTTTTAGAACATAACAATTCTTTATGGTAAATGAAAATTAGCAGTTTGCTTCAATAGTCTGTAGTAATTTACGGGATTACAGTAATGAGAAAAGGTAGAAACTAAAAGTAAATACTGTAATTTGAACACATAATTGAGAGGCTAATCCTGCCTCTCTCTAGCATTAGGCCACATGTTTTCATCAACATCACATCTAATGTTCTCTCTTGCCATGCACCTGGGGAAGAACCTTCTGGATGCCTTATCCATCCCTCAGTCTTCTGGACTCCTCATTTGAAAGAACAGCTCTTTGTCTTCCTCCACACATCCACCCTAGCTCCCTGCCTCCCTTCTCCCTCCACGAACCCGTCTTCCTTGTTCCATTTCCAAAATGAGTCTTTCTGAGCTCTACATATATATATATATATATATATATATACTGTAACATATATATATATATATATATATATATATATATATATATATATATATATATATATATATATGTGTGTTCACTAACAAGTCTAAAACAAGACACCTGCTTAGCCCTTCAGCTGAAATCTCAATCATTAGTGTTTGAAAGGCACAAGACTGACATCTATTCCGTTTTGAACGTGTGGTTCACAGTTTTGAAAGCAGTGTGTTAGCAATTGAACAAAGTGCTGTACATCCACAGTGTTGTGCAGGTTGTGGTTAAAGTCATGGGATACGTGTGTAGAGTTTTGAAAACTGTGTTCAAGCAATGAAAAACCAACTAGAGTTTGGTCCACATGACCTGCTGCTGTGCAGACTATAGTTAGAGTTTTGCACATGTGACTCCAGTTGTGCCCACTGTCGTTTAGCAATCGAAAAAAACTGGCATTAAAACACAGAGAAAATGTGACGTGGTGATCTTGGCAATGAAACATCTTTGATGGGATGTGCCGAGTCTTGGCCAATCAGCGTTAAGATGTGGACAACATCTTCACTGGGGAGTTTGTGTTGACCTTGAATGTCAGCTCATCTACCACTGTGATGTTGCACGGTATGGAGGCCGGAAAATGACTGAGTATAAATTAATGCATGATTAAATACAGGAATAAATAAATGCTTTAATACATGTATAAATAAATACAGCAATAAATACATACAAGAATAAATAAATGTATAAATAATAAAGCAATAAATAAATACAGGAATAAATAAATGATGCTTTAATACATGTATAAATAAATAAATAAATACAGGAAACACACATCTGTAAAGTTATGTAACTTTAAAAAAGGCCACATATTGGCACCAAGTAGTTTTTATTAATACCTTGCTGTAGCTAATGTTAATATTAATGCCTTTTTTTAAAGTGTTCAAAAAGCTGAACAGAAGTTTTATTTATTACTATTGATAAATATACCAGTATCGTATTTGTGGTGAATCCTATTTATGGTATTGTATCGAATTCTGGTATCTGGTATCATATTTATGTCAGGTTTCGTATAAGTTATAATTTTGGTATGGTGACAACCAGGTCGAAGCAGAACAGACTCGAGGAACAGAGTCAAGGCTCAGCAGAGCTCACGAGTCCTTGAAGACTTGTCTAGGACAAGGAAGGAAGTTGGTTCATGAACAACTTTAACCATATTATGTATAATGACAACGTATAGTTGTTGTTATTATTATTATTATCATTAGGGCCCGTGTACTGACTTGGTCAGACCGGAGGAACTATTGTTCCTAACATTTTTATTATTATTATTACCATACATATTTTCTGCGTTAGCTTCGATTACCCCCTCCCTCCCACCTCTCATGAGTTTGCAGGTATGTAACTGGCGCCTTACTGGGAGGGTCCCTAATCCCTATAGAGTTGAGCAGGTGCTGGATTCAGGCGGGGAGGCGATCCCGACCAACCGGATTGTCAACCCGCTTGACCCGCTAGACCGGGTCCAGGTGTTTCAACTCTTCCAGAACATGTACGTGTGTATATACATGCATGTGGAGAAGACCGTATAGAATGGCCATTTCAATGTGTGTGTGAGTGTGTGTGTGTGTGTCAGAGAACGTAATGAACAGATGCAGAAGTTTCTAAATAAACTTTATGAACAGCTCGGCATACAGCGGCATTCCTGATGTTCTGCATCGCCGACACTGTAGGATAATGTACAGTACTGTACAACAATGTACAACAATGTACCAAAATGTACAACATGTTACAACAATGTACAACATTTTACAACAATGTACAAATCAATGAGGACCTGAGCACCATATATTTTTGGGGGCGTGGCCATATTCTCCCGCTAGACAGAATGAGCTGGAACAGGTTCACATTTTTACCTTCGCATTGAAAATGCGGAAGGTTATGATTTGATCGCTGTGTATTTATTTGTATGTGTGCATGTTTGCGTGTTATTCGCATAACTCTAAGTATTAAACCAAATCGCATGAAAATAGGTAGGATGATTGGTTATTATCCAGGGAACATTTTATTAGATTTGGGATTGATCGTGTCAAAGGTCAAGGTCATGAAAGTGTCAAAATCTTATGCTTGCTTCGTGGAACCGAAAAGCCTCGCTTATATAATATAATTCTCAAAATTATTAGGTAGTTGAGAAATAGGGCCCCGGATGATTGACACATTCAGGGTGTTGAAGATGAAGAAATGGAGCTTTTGATTGGTGCGTCTGTTCAGGAAGGCGGGACATGAGTGAGTGACACCTAGTAAAAACCCACAGGTAAACCAGGCGCCGGTCAGATTCCTTTGGACTCCCGTTCGTTAAGTCACGCAGCATCATGTCGGAAGAAGGGAAACTGGCTGTCGAAAGGCTGAACTACGACACCACCACTGATTCGCTGAGGCCTTCTCTAAATATGGCGCCGTTAAAGACTGTCAGGTCATCATGGACAGAGAATCCAACATATCTCGCGGGTTCGGCTACGTAACGTACGAGAATCCGGAGGACGCCCGAAAAGCGATTGATGGCATGAACGAGAAGGAGCTGGAGGGCCGCCAGATCTCCGTGAGGATGATGGGAGAACTTCGGGAGGACCAATTTGACCGTATACAGGAACGCGGGCGTGAACCTGGACGCGGAGACGGATGCGGCGGTTACTAGAGGCAGCCTTACCAAACCAACGAGTAAACTCCGCCCCTGCGCGACGTCCTCACTTCGGCCGGCTGCGTCTCTAAAAGAAGCGCATCCCCCATGAAGATGACTGCGTGGTCGCTGAGCTTTGTTTCTTTTGGACACTCGAGCTTCTTTAAAATTGTATCCATGAGTTTGCTTTGTTCATTCCTCGAATAAACCATGTTAACAATTCCACTTCTTTGTTTTATTTATATATTGTATTAGTTTAAGGTGGTTTTATTAACATTTTACATATTATATTAAAACAAATATATATTATCCGATGGGCTTTTTTCTTTTTACACTTTATTACATATATATTAAGTTACAACAATGTACAACATTTTACAACAATGTACAAATCAATGAGTACCTGAGCACCATATATTTTTGGGGGCGTGGCCATATTCTCCCGCTAGACAGAATGAGCTGGAACAGGTTCACATTTTTACCTTCGCATTGAAAATGCGGAATTTATTTGTGTATTTATTTGTATGCGTGCGTGTTATTCGCATAACTCAAAAAGCATTAAACCAAATCGCATGAAAATGGGTAGGATGATTGGTTATTATACGGGGGACATTTTATTAGATTTGGGATCGATCGGGTCAAAGGTCAAGGTCATGAAAGTATCCAAATCTTATTTTTACCGCGGTCAATTTGTATCCGATTGGCTGCAACAAATGCCAAAATGTGGCTGCGGCGAAGGTATGCGCTCTACCGAGTGCCCGTTCTTGTTTCCTTTGTTGCTATAATGATTTTTCCAAACTTGCTTCGTGGAACTGAAAAGCCTCGCTTGTATAATATATCCTTGAAACTATCAGGTAGTTGTGAAATAGGGGGCTGATTCATACATTCAGGGTGTTGAAGGTGAAGACATGGAGCTTTTAATTGGTCTGTCTGTTCAGGAAGGCGGGACATGAGTGAGTAAAAGCCCACAGGTAAACCAGGTGCTCGCTCAGATTCCTTTGGACTCCCGTTCGTTGCGCAGCATCATGTCGGACGAGGGGAAACTGTACGTCGGAAATCTGAAATACGACACCGGCAGAGATTCGCTGACCGAGGCCTTCTCGAAATATGGCGCCATTAAAGTCTGCACAGTAATCATCGACAGAGATACCCAAAGATCTCGCGGGTTCGGCTTTGTGACGTTCGAGAATCCGGAGGACGCCAAAAAAGCGATTGACGGCATGAACGGGACGGAGCTGCACGGCCGGCAAATCTCCGTGAGGGATGTGTTAGACAAATCTCACGGTAACCAGGGCCGCGGAGGCGGACGCGAATACGGAGGCGACTACCGAGGCGAATACGGACGCGAATATGGAGGTGAACGCGGAGGCGAACGCGGACGCGGACGTGGACGCGGACGCGGACGCGGACGCGGCGGTTACTAGAGGCAGCCTTACCAAACCAACGAGTAAACTTCGCCCCTGCGCGACGTCCTCACTTCGGCCGGCTGCGTCTCTAAAAGAAGCGCATCCCCCATGAAGATGACTGCGTGGTCGCTGAGCTTTGTTTCTTTTGGACACTCGAGCTTCTTTAAAATTGTATCAATACCTTTTTTTTGTTCATTCCTCGAATAAACCATGTTAACAATTCCACTTAAGGACTCTTTGTTTTATTTATATATTGTATTTGTTGCAGGTGGTTTTATCGAAATTTTACATAGTTAAACTTTCATATTATCCGATGGGCTCTTTTGTTACACTTCATTCGTCCCCAGTGAATACATGTATAAATAAATAAATTCATGAATAAATACAGGAATAAAGAAATGATTAAATAAATGCATAAATAAATACAGAAAACACACATCTGTAAAGTTATGTAACTAGATATACCATATCATATCATATTGCATCAAATTCTGGTATCTGGTATCATATTTATGTCAGGTTTTGTATAAGTTATAATTTTGGTATGAGAACAACCAGGTCGAGGCAGAACAGACTCGAGGAACAGAGTCAAGGCTCAGCAGAGCTCACGAGTCCTTGAAGACTTGTCCAGGACAAGAAAGGAAGTTGGTTCATGAACGACTTTAACCATATTGTAGTGGACTCAGCAGGTACATAATTCACTAAGGTCTAGTAGTAGGAGGGGGGACGGCACAGGTGACTGCCCCTTTAAGAGAGCTATCGTAGCCATAGCAACGGGGGGATTAAAGGTGACTGGCTGTTGGTGTCACGGCGCAATTGTTTAGAAAAGTTCCGTCTGCTGCATTCCTTTCCGCACTCCCACAATATTATATATAATGACAATGTATAGTTGTTATTATTAGTAGTAGGGCCCGTTTACTGACTTGGTCAGAGCGGAGGACATATTGTTCCTAAAATGTTTATTACTATTATTATTACCATACATATTTTCTGCGCAAGCTTTGCTCTCCCCCCCCCCCCCACCCCCCCACCTCTCATGAGTTTGCAGGTATGTAACTGGCGCCTCACTGGAAGGGTCCCTATAAGGTTGAGCAGGCGCTGGCCTCAGGCGGGGAGGCGGTCCCGACAAACCGGATTGTCAACCCACGACCCCCGCGGCACCGGCTTTGGAGTTTGTTATCAGAGGTTTTATTTTCAGTTTTTATGCAAATTATATTCTTTTAAATCAAAAAAAGTTCCGTCCCAGTTGTGTTCCTTCAGCTGGACTCGCTGAGGGGTAAACCTCTTCTTCTAAGATGACGCGATCCTCTCACTCCGAGAGCCGCCTCGAGGTCGTTATGCAGGTTGCTTTCCAGTCATCATCTGTTGCACCTGACATTTAACGCCGCCTACTGAAGGCTGTAGTAGTAACCCGTCTAATAGCTCCATGGCCGTGAAATAAGTGCCTCTCGTAAAAGTCAGGGACGCTTTGAAGTGTTATTAAGTCTCAACCCTCCCGTTAAATCCGTGTTCCTCGCAGCGCACAGCGCCGCTCTCGTGCCGTCGGGTCAGAAACATTGTGAAGAAATGTCTCTCGGGACGAGATTACGTCTTCAAATGTTTCGCTTTGTTCAAGCAATCGTCTGAAACTCAAAAATATTCTGTTCAATCTGAAGGAAAAGCATCAAATGCTCACATTTGAGAAGCTGGAGAAAACTCATAAAAAGACCAAATTAATGACATATAAAGTCTCATCTCTAATGCTAATGATCAAATCTCACAAACACACACTTCATCAAGAAGAGGTGAAAGTCAAACGGCCGAATCAAGTGATTTACAACGTTTGAGCCATTTGGAGAGTTTAGCAAACCTATAGAAAGATAAGTAAGATCAAATTAAGGATAAAAGTACTTTTAATGTGAGTAATATTTTGGCATGAGTAATGGAAAACATGTACGTCACGTCAATCGCCGCTTGGATAAATGACATTTTTAAACCGAATCACATAAAATGTGTTGGGATGATTGGTTATTATGAGGGGACCATTTGATTAGATTTTGGGATCAGTCGGGTCAAAGGTCAAGGTCATGAAAAGGTCAAAATATTATTTTTACCATGGCACGGTCAATCCAATTGGCATTCTATCCAATTGGCATGCAACTAATGCCAACATGTTCATAATTCAATGCCCAAACTTTTGATATGTGAAGGTATGCGCTCTATCCGTTCTAGTTATATCTGTTTTGAATTTGTGAGACTATGTGTTCGCATTTCAAAATTTCGAAGAGTCTATAGTAAATATTGTATAAACCTTGTATATGTGATCTTGTATTTTGAGGGTTCGTTTTGTGACTATTTATCTTTCGGGACTACAGATGAAAAATAGCCTCTTGGCTAATACCTCTGGCACTGTTACAGAAATATTTTGTATTTTTGTGCCCTGTCCCTTATCATATACAAGCAGGCCACAGGTGAAAGACTTCTAAAAAGGCCTCAGAGGTAAAGCATAATGGTTTCTGTTGCTCCTCCGGGTATTTTAAGGGATGCCACGGAAAATAGACCACCGTCATCCATCAGTTGGCCAATAAATACAAAGTTAGAGGTCGGTAAATCCGAGGAGACGTTGTTAACAGAGAGAACATCTTACAGTGCCCCAAACCTGTCCTCTGTTTAGTGTTTGTCAGTGTGTGATGGATTTTAATTCAACCTTTAATCCGTTAAAAGCTTTGGAATCAACAGAAAGATCCACTTGTTATTTAGCTCTGTCACTCTGAGATGATAACATGGATTCAAAAACACCAGGAGGTCATCGATTCTCTGCTAATTGAATCTGGGTGATTTACTATGGATTTATTTTCTGTGTTGTTAGCTAAATATGAGAATACATTTAAAGTTGTGAAATATTTGTATATCTGACGTTGGCTCATTTTCAGGTTCTTGTGATTCGGGTTCAGCAAGAACATGTTTGCATGCTTTAATGTTCAAATATATGTATGGATTTTTCTCTTCCGGTCTGAATATACCTGTTTGTCTGAAATGCTTTGTTTGAGCACCTTTCTCTTTAAGCCCCTCCCCCCTCATGAAAGAGCCACGTCTTCTCTGATTGTCGAGAGAGAGAGACAGGTGTCGCTCTCAATCCGTGGGTAATATGAACCCGTATGGGAGGAGCTTGTTCAACCACATATTTTCTTATCTAGGCCCCAATAACAGACCGGGTTGTTGCAGCTCCACGGCGTGTGGGTTGAAAAAATAACTCTGGATACACAAATGTCTGGACCACCACTGAAGAATATATTTTTTTAATGATGTATCTGCTTTAAAAATCAAAAAGCAGAACCTATGTGTGACTCACTGGGCCTTGACTAGGGTCATGGAAATGTAATTGCAGGTGAAACGGTACACGTTGTTGGTATTTTAAATGTGTTAACCCTTTGGAGGCTGGGGTCATTTTCTCGATTTTACAAAAAAAATGTAAATTCAACTTTTAAAGGCTTTTGCATATGACACATACCCATGTGATATACATCAAACATTCCAGAACAATCTCAGCTCTATATATCATGAGTCTCAGTTGTCCTCAGGCACAAGTGGAAAGAGAAAATATGGCCCTAAAGCTTAAAATTGAAGTTACATTTTCATAAATTCTTCATATCTCTTGTGTAAAAACATCTTTACTCATGTGGATGAACTGTTTTGGTGTTTGACATTGGTTTACCAAAGGTCCTAGGTTCCCAAAAGAAGGGAAATATATGAATACAGTGCTAGATACATGTAAATAAATGTCGTAAACCAAATTTAGTTTTTATCGTTTTTCGAGTAGAAATTATGTGGTACCATTCACCAAAATGATAAAAAATGGGCCTGAGAAATAAGGGTAAAGTAAAAAATAAATATTTTAAAAACGGAAACAGTAAAAAACGCAGCGCTGCGAGCGTCGACTTCAGAGTTAAAGCTAGGAAAAGAAAACTCCAGTTACAGATAAAAAAAATGGTTGTGTCTTTTTCTGTATCTATTGAGATGGTCATTTTAATAGTGAATAGGTCTTTTGATCCTCAGGCTCAATTGCATGTTATAAGTATATCATTGAAACTCTAAGGGAGGAGATGATGAAGTTGAATGTAAACCTCTCTCTGAAAGCTAATGTTGAGCCCCTCTCTCTCCTCCAGGTCCCTACAGAGGAACCATCTCCAGAAACTGAAAGCAAACACATTCTCCAAGTATCAGAGCCTCCAGAAACTGTGAGTTTATGAATTATGGATCACTTACAAACACACACCCTGGAGTTTATACATTGCAATTTATTTATTGCATTTGATCCTTTTATTGACCTTTATACTCTTTTATCCATGTCTTAGAGGTGTTAACATACATCACCGCCTACAACATTAATTCACAGAACCATATCAACAAAAAAAAGATTACGCTACTAAACTGCTTCATTTCAATTCAGTTTATTTTGTAAATCCCAATATAAAAAATGACTAATTAGACTCAGAGGGCTTTACAATATGTACACATATAACATCCCTGACCTTTGACCTCTCATCGGATCAGGAAAAACTCCCAAGAAATAGAAAAAAACCTCACAGGGTAAATAAAAAGGGAAAAAACCTTCAGGAGAGCAACAGAGGAGGATCCCTCTCCAGGATAGATGTCATGTGACCAGAAGGAAGGATTACAGAGTTATAACACATTCAATGAGTATGACAGAGTGTATGAATAGTTGGTCATAGGCATGGTCCACGATTCGGAGGTGGGCGGAGGGCAATGACAGGAGGCCGGCCCACCCGGCAGGAGGCATCGGACCCAGCAGGTCCGATGGACCCGATGAGACGTAAAGTCAGGAAGACTCCGGGGGGGAAGCAGAGTTAGTCATGTAGGATGGAGAGATGACAATGCATCCATAAGGAGAGAGAGAAGAGGAGAGAGGAGCTCAGTCTATCCTGACGCTTTGACCAAAGCGGTGACTCATCCGTGTTTTTTTCATCAACCTCGCACGACGCCATTGCCTGTGGTGTCGGGGGAGTGAGGCGGAGTGAGATTTCGTCCCTCCAGCAACAACCATTCGGCAACAACCATTCGGCGCCCTCATGCCGTCGGCATTAAGACGGAATGGATTTTTAAAAAGCTTCCCGGAGATACGCACAAGTAAACATCAGAATGAATCGCAACGTGAAATACTAAAAGCATTGTGTTGAGCTCACAGCATGGGCAAAAAAAGAGAGTTTGACAGTTATTACGTTGAACATATACTATATATATACATACATACAGATATATAATCTTTTATTTTATTTATTTTATATATATATATATTATTTTTTTTTGCCTTTTTTATTTTTATTTATTTTATATAATTTCTTTATTAAAATAATTTAGGATAGGAATATAACAACAACAACAACAACAACAACGTGACATTCGGATGTCGGATTCTAATTTCCCGAGCTCGGCTGGATTTCCAATTAAGATTATTTCTTTGTGTATTTCTCACTGGATCGACGTTGAGCTTTACCTTTTGTTTCTTTTCAATGAAAAGAAAAAAAAGCGCAAACGGTATTTCATTTTTCTTTCTCAATCTTCATGATTCCCAAATTGTTTTGTGTTTTTTTCCTCTTGTATAGATATCTCCAGCACAACAGAATTCGAGATGTGAGTCCAGACGCGTTCAGGGGACTCTACAACCTGACGAGACTGTGAGTTTGATGCTAACACAATACTAATGCTTGCACTATTTCAATGTACTATAGACTTTTTATAGCACTACATTTCTGACGTCTTTAACGACATTTTTATGACATACTAGTAACTATATTTATATAGACTCGTTTGTATGCTTTTTTTCACTTATTCTGTTTTACACAGCTGTAGACTAAATCAACTATATGATTTATCGCCAAAATTGTATGAAGAATTTCTTAAGTCGAGGATAGCCCGAGATATATATTTTTTATAGCATGCTTTGTCCAGAAATAAATCATAAAAATCCTATATAAATAAAAAATAAATCATAAAAATCCTATATAAATAAGAAATAAATCAAATTGGTAGTTCAGACTCCATTGACTACGTCCCATCACAGTCATGCAGCGAGATATTGTTAGACGTCTCACTATTAATTAGTCATATATTGTGTCACATAGAGTCCTCCCCTTGTGGGTTCGTGGTGATCCAGGCTCCACAGGTATGAGCTAAAGCTAACGCGAGTGTTGCTGGCTAACGAAGGTCAAGAACGAATGCATAAAGAGGTGTTAGTCACAGCAACCAATCAGATGTTCTCAAAAGTTAGTCCTTTGTTATTCAGTCCTGCATCACCTTCTCGTTGGCTAAAAGTACGCCATCAAAATGGAGCGGTCAAACGTCACGACCCCGGGTCACAACGTCACTTCTGGTCAGACTACTAAAAAAAGTCCCTTCACAATAAAAGCCTAGTATGTTACTTTCCGGATTAAAATAACGTCCTTTCTGAAACACTAACTGACATTCATCCCCAAATCATTTAAGTTTCTATTATAAGTACACATTTATATATAAATATATAAATAAAAAATAAATGTATATATATATATATATATATATATATATATAAATAAATATATTTATATATATACATATATATATATATATATGCATATACATATAAACATACATATAACCATATATATAAACATTCATATAAACATACATATACACATACATATAAACATACATATACACATACATATAAACATACATATACACATACATATAAACATACATATAAACATACATATAAACATACATATACACATACATATAAACATCACCTCTTGCCATTTACCTTTTATCTTCACAATACAGTAAACACAGGGTCTTTCCCTAATGCTTCACAATGAAATCATAATACAGTCATTATTAGAATGGGCACTCGGTAGAGTGCATACCTTTGCATATCACAAGATTGGGCCTTGAGTTATGATCATTTTGGCGTATTTCATGCCAATTGGATATAAATTGACCGCGCTATGGTAAAAAGAAGATGTTGACCTTTCATGACCTTGACCTTTGACTCGATCAATCCCAAAATCTAATCAAATGGTCCCCGGATAATAACCAATCATCCCACCATATTTCATGCGATTCGGTTTAATACTTTTTTACTTATGCGAATAACACGCACATACAAATACACGGTGATCAAAACGCATTTTCAATGCGAAGGTAATAATATGTCCTATCATAATACCTTTCTATATGTATTCATGGAAAGCATAAGACTTCTTCTATGTACATGTGAAAAATCAAAAATAAAGTATTACAACCTAACAATCGCCATGCCAACCGCCTCCGTATTTCATTTGTTTCACACAGAGGCCTCTTTCATAATGCGTATGTATTCCGGGGAGACTTCAACTCCTCTTGAATCGTCTTTGCTGGATAGATTATCTGACAGCTCCCTTTTGTTCCAGCTATACGCATACAACCAGTCCCATACAACCAGTTTGCTCAATCGATTCCTTGATGGACGTGTTATTTTTAGTGAAATGCTGCACACACTCAGTTTTACGGACGCCGTGGGAAGCATGCACGAAGAACAAAGGCCGTCTAATCAGGACGGGTGCGACGCGGCGCCTACACGGCCGCTCGGTCCGGTCTCCGCTTGCTTTGATTTCCGCTCCACATTCAGATCCGCGTGGAGCTGCCTCCGCCCGCCACTTGTCCCCGTAGACCAGGTTCTGTGAAGCACCGCCGCTTCGTCCCTGAACGCCCCATCAGAACCAAAAATACATCCGATCCGCTTTAACGGCGAGAATTTATTTTTATATAATAAAAAATAATTATATATATATTTTAAAAGCTTGCACACACACACGCACATGCACACATGTACACATACCTTTTTAAAATTTAAATAAAAAAATCTCAATACTCAAAATACACTTTATGATGTTGTGTCCACTGTTTCGTCGTCCTTTAGGTGTTATGTCTATGTATTGTCTTTTGTCTTATAATAACAAATTTTTAAAAATTACTGCATGGAACTTCCTTTTTGCATTAAAAGCAAAAGGTTGCAAGTTTTCTTATAAGTTTATGCGGCATAATAACCGAACTCCTCTTCCCTCCGTTAGATATCTGAGCTATAACAAGATTGTCGTGCTCATGCCGGGGGTGTTCCAGGACCTGCACAAGCTGGAGTGGTTGTAAGTTTATTCTTTACTAAAAGAAAAATAATTTTAGCTGCATGCATCACGTGTGTGAGGATATTTTGTAAAGTGAGGTGGATTTTGTTCTCTCACATATCCTGTTGTTCGTTGTAGGATTCTGGAAAATAACGTCATCAACCAAATATCTTCCTTGACGTTCTCCGGACTGAACTCCCTCGTCTTGCTGTGAGTTTTTTCTTCGCTACTTTCTTTTCCTTTTGCTTTGATGGGATTTTTTTTTCTGGGATCCAGTCTGACGTTGTGGTTTTAAGAGGTTTTAAAGATCTCTTGGGAGTGAGGGATCCTTTTTGAGAAGCTTCCCGCCAACTGTTGCTCTGCTTGACCGACAGCGTCATGATGAACAACTCGCTGGCCACGCTGGACGACGTCTGTCGGGAGATGCCCAGATTGAACTGGCTGTAAGTAGAATGTCAAGACACCAGACACATGTCAAGAGATGTGTGTGTGTGTGTGTGTGTGTGAGTGTGTCTGTCTGTGTGTATGTCGGTGTCTGCGTATATCGGTGTGTGTGTGTGTGTGTCTTTGTATGTGTCTGAGTGTGTATGTGTGTCTGTTTGAGTGTGTGCGTGTGTGTGTGTGTCTGTGTGTGTGTGTGTCTGTGTGTGTCTGTGTGATTGCGTGTGTGTGTTTGTGTGTGTTTGGGTGTCTTGAGTGTCTGTGTGTGTGTCTGTGTGTGTGTGTGTGTGTCTGATACTTCCTCTGTGTGTGTGTGTCTAAGTGTGTGTGTGTGTGTGTGTGTGTGTGTGTCTGATACTTCCTCTGTGTGTGTGTGTGTCTAAGTGTGTGTGTGTGTGTGTGTGTGTGTGTGTGTGTGTGTCTGATACTTCCTCCCTGTGTGTGCCGCTCTTTCAGGGATTTGGAGGCCAATCTAATCGAAACCATTGGCAACGTGTCGTTCTGCTCGTGCAGCATGCTGACGGTTCTGTACGTACACGACGACACAACCGACTGCGGAGCTTTGCCTCAATGTTTTCACTGAACTGCTGAGAGACGCAGATCAGCCTCTGGATGTGATCGGCTTTATGCACGTGATCAACGCTGGCAGCTCAATCGACGTGAATAAGTAGATCGACAAGTCTGGTAGAAATATGATCTTGTGTCTCTTCTTCAGTGTCTTACAGCACAACCGGATCAGCCATATACACAAACACGCCTTCTCCGTCCTCCAAAAGCTTGGAGAATTGTAAGTTCATTGTGTTTGAAAACGAAGCTGACGTGGCGCCACATGCATGAGAAATATTGTGAAGAAGGGCTATATATGGAGGACTTTAAAATGACTTAAGTATAAATAAACGCATGAATAAATACAAGAATAAATAAATAAATGCTTAAATAAATGTATAAATATATAAATACAGGAATAAATAAATACATGCTTAAATAAATGTACAAATAAATACTTAAAAAATGTAACTTATATTTATTCATTCCTGTATTTATTTATGTATTTATACATTTATTCAAGCATTTATTTATTTATGTATATAGTTATTTAAGCATTTATTTATTCATTCCTGTATTTATTTATACATTTATTTAAGCATTTATTTATTTATTCCTATATTTATTCATGCATTTATTTATAAGTAAGTCATTTTAAGTCCTCCATAGCTATATGCAGAAGAAAGGGGAAAAAATACTGTTATTGCTGAGTCGGGGGAAAAGTTTGGTATATGCTTGGACAAGTATGTGAGCTTTAATGTACAGTAACTTCCTTTCTCAGCAGTTACAACTTCAAACATAGCTGCAAGCAACACAACATCAATTTATATAGATAAGTTTAATGGTGTCACATTTGAAATTAATAGCGTCATTAAACAAATACATCAACAGCCTCAGGGTTAGCTTATTGTCCAAGACTTTGTTCCTAACCTACACATTTTAAATCCATTTGTGTTGTCCTTGGGTTATTTTGGTGAGACTCTGACCTTTTGGTCACGCCCAAATTTCATAAGAATCGAGAGGTTGGATTTCTGTTGAACATCGATGGTCTCCAGTGTGAATTCTTTTGATAATCTTCTTTAAAAAACAAACATTTGTTGCATCCCGACAACAAATCGATAACGCAAATGCTCCGAAATCCAGTTTCTGTGACTGTGATAATCACGTCCAATCATTTGACAGTATTCCAGGTAAATAGATTAAATACAACAAAAAACAATGAATTAGCAGGTCGCCGTATTTTTCTCTCCATTTAACAATCTGACACACATCATAATAGCACCATTAAAGCAGCGTTCACCACAGGAGTCTTGCTTTTAACTGTGCCTATGACGCAGCCCTCCCCCTGTGCATCGCTCAAAGTTCCAAGTTATGTTTTTGTTGACGTGTCAGAAACCCAGCAGTCGGTCTCTCTTTGTCGTCCTTTGTTTCTTGTGTAAATGACGGCGTGTTTCCCGGCGTACAGAGATCTATCCAGCAACAGACTGGTGGCCATCCCTCCCAATCTCTTCGTCTTACTGGGCGATTTACTCCAACTGTGAGTTCTGCTTTCACAAATACAAGCAAAGTACAAATCTGTATACAAGCGTTGTTATTCCATGGCTACTTAGGAGGGACAGATTATGTGTTATTCCTCGAGACGTTTTCAAAGTGATTAGTGAATATATAATAAACTATCTTAAATTAGGCACTAACTCGTCCCATGGTGGGTCAGTTAGCAGGTCAGTCTTTCAATCGGGGGGTTGGCGGTTCAATCCCACGTATCTGTGTCTACGGTGTATGAATGTAAATTGTCTTTGAGTACCTTAAAAAGCGTTTTATAAATTATTATTATTATTTCCTCCTTCACAATAAAAGCCCCTGTGTGTTTCCCCCAGCAGGAGGATGTTATGTTTCCATTCCTGTTACCTTCAAATGTAGTAACATCTTTTACACTTGGGGTCAATTTGACCCCAGCAATTAAAACATCCATAACATTATTAGAATTAATATTGTTTCCCAAGTTTAAGTGTCAGGTACTTTATGTTTGTTTGTTGACTACCTAAACAGCCTTTGAATAAATAAAAAAGTTGATATTTCTTATATGTTTGATACAGTGAGAAACAGCCTGGGGTCAAATTGACCCCAAAGAATACCGATGTGTACAAGTTGTGTTCAGTGAAAACATATCATGTAAATTTTAGGTTTTTCCAGTTGTCCCCAATAAATTAGGAAAAGTCATTAAATATGAAGAAAAAAACATTATGTTAATCATTTTTTTAGAATGAGGTCAAATTGAGGTTGAATGGGGTCAAATTGACCCCAAAGGTAACAGGAGGGTTAAGACGTTGTAAAAAAGAGTGAACAGTAAACAGTGTGGCTCTTATAAAATATATAATGTATATATCGTGGAATCACATCCTACATTTTCCTGTGAATCTCTCGTTGGTATGTAATCTGAATTACAGGCAGGACTCTCCCACCTCTTATAATTACTACTATCTTGAGATGTATCTGCTGTTTCTTAATACATGAGGATTTCAGATGAAATGTAAACACTAAAAAGTATCAGAAATTGGGTTTTAGAATTCAGGTAATATAACTTTAAGTTGTGGGGGGGTGGGCGGCTCATAAGAGGCCGTCAATTAAAGAGGAATAATGCAAGGGAGTATCTTCAAGATATGCATGTACATGAAAAATGTGATGAATTGACATAAATGATGTGAATAATAAATGGGATGTGTTTCCATGCGATCTAATTGAGGGTTTCTTATCTTCTAGGAATATTTCCTACAATCCCATCGTGGAGCTCCAAGTCGACCACTTTGACAAGCTGCATAAACTGAAGTCTTTGTAAGTGTGTGTTGCTACACATTGTGCGGGGGAGAGTGTGGGTCAGCGCTTAGTGAGTTAGCGGCTCCGTCTTTCAATCAGAGGATCGGCGGTTCGATTCCCGGATCACGGCCCGCCCGTGTGTCCTTGAGCAGGACACTTAACCCCATAGCTGTGTCTACTGTGTATGATTGTCAGATAAATTAAATGTAATGTACATCTCCTGCAGCTAATGTTAAACTAATTAGCACTGTGTATAGGTGCCCTTGAGCAAGGCAGCGAACCCCTGACTACTCGGGGCGCCTTTCTCTGACATTTCCCTTAATAAATGCATGTGCATGGCTCCTGGTTCTGCAAGTGTGTGTTGGATTAGAGGTGTGTGTGCGTGTGTGATGTCTAAAAATAACTACAGCGTGAAAAAAAGAAAGTGTGTGTGCGTGTGTAAAAGGATAAATGATGACTTGTATTTCTAGAGAGCTTTAGGCGGTAGCTCCGAGGATAAAATTGGTATATAAATGCACATAAAGGTCTGCAGGAGCAGTCAGTAACATCAACGCGCATTCTGAGTGTCGTAGAGTCGCTTATACTTTACTTTATTTGCAGAACAGGAACAGAAACATAAATTAAACTCATGCTAAACATAAATTAAACTCATATAAAAAAAGATTAAACTCAGACAAAAAATAAATTAAAAATAAATTAAACTCAGACTAAACATAAATTAAACATAAATTAAACTCAAACTAATCATAAATTAAACTCATAATAAACATAAATTAAACTCATAATAAACATAAATTAACTTCAAACTAAACCTAAATTAAACAAACTAAACATAAATTAAACATAAATTAAACTCATAATAAACATGAATTAAACTCATACTAAAGATAAATTAAACTAATACTAATCATTAATTAAACTCATAATAAACATACATTAAACTCATCCTAAACATGAACTTCTCGCTCGGTCTAATGCTTTTAAATATTGTTGATAATGGCCGATTCATGTGTTCTTAAATGCGGTTGAAAACTAATAAACCTTATGTCACAACAACATGTCAACATGTCGACATGTCAACATGATCAACGATATATATAATAATATAATAATATATGACACTGACAGACACAAACTAGTGCAATGGCTTCCACAAGGTCTGTTTACCTTTTTACCAGAACTAGATAGCTCGTGGGAGGTTATTATTCGGTCGACCGTGTTATTTGGGTCACAACATTTGGCTGCATGATTGTTCTTTATAGTCATTTTGATTATTTGATTAGGCACTCTTGTTATCACAACGTGTATTAACAAATGAAAGAAAATGTATGTGTGGCGATCGGAGAAGTTTCTCACTTAGTCTTGATACGATCTCAAATCAATACGCTATAACATGTGTGTGTGTGTGTCTGTGTGTGCCACTCAATCGATATGTCATTATATTCTCCAGGAGCATTGAAGGAATAGAGATTGGAAACATACAGCGGAGGATGTTTGAACCTCTCAAATACTTAACTCACATGTAAGTACGCCACCACCGTGCTCTGCTGTGTGTTCGTGCTTTGAATCCTCGTCTTCTTGGTCCGAGATTGTCCTGTTGCCTGGAGACCTCTCACATGTGTTTGTAATGGAGGCTTATCAAGATGTTCACTCTTCTCCTCCGACTGGGAGGATGAACTCGAGCTTAGTGTAATCCATCTTCTCTGTGGGTAAAGCGTCCTTTGTTACACCCACGCAGGTCCTCAGAAAGAATGCAACAGAGCGATATATATATATATATATATATATATATATAGGTGCCTCGCTTCGTATAGAATCTCATCATCTCTTCAAGACTCTTTATTCAGTGGCTTTTCATTCAAGTCTATCCACCCGTGAACATTATTTGCTTTTGTCTCCGGGAGCTCTGCAACACAATGGAGGTGATTGGAAATTAATTTGCTGGTTCTTACAGGATAAGAAAAAGGATTTTTATCTTTTCCCCCAAAGGCAACACATCTCTTTTTTATTACGGTTGCTGGGGATAATCCACAGATGAAGTCGTAACCGGCGCGATGTTTCTGGAAAAAAGACGTGTTGCCGGTTAGTCCGGACAAAAGTCCCGATTCAATTCAGTTTATTTTGTATAGCCCATTTTCAAAAAATACTAATTTGTCTCAGAGGGCTTTACAATCTGTACATATAGACATCCCTGACCTTTGACCTCACATCGGATCAGGAAAAACTCCCAAACAACCCTTCACGGGGGAAAAAAGAGAAGTAAACTTTAGGAGAGCAACAGAGGAGGATCCCTCTCCAGGATGGACAGATACATAGATGTCATGTGACCAGAAGGACAGATTAGAGTTACAACACATTCAATGAGTGTGACCACGATCCAGACCTCCAGGATCCATCAGGCAGATGGAGGTAGAGAGGAGTGGGCGGAGTCTCAACAGGGCCATGGCATAGTAGTTGGTATTAGGCATATTCCACGATCCGATGACCGCAGTAATCCCGAGTCGCGATGACGTTGACTTTTATATTGCCTTAAAGTTTGCCACAGACGTTCATGTTCCACTCAAGGTGGATTGTAATCGCCTTGGCGATCCCCTGACCCCTTTTCCTCTAGCGCCACCATGGGGTCTACATGTTCAACACTTTGGTCGGCGACTGAAGGCCTTCATTCCTCCGGGATCGCTCAAAGCAACGGAGCATGTGGAGTTTTGAACGAAGTAAAAAAATCAATTTCAATCCAAATAGGTTTTTTGATTACGTCTACCTCTCAAAGCCCCGCGGCTAGTTTGAACCCAATCAAATCCAAAGTGGAACCCACCTGAACCATTCTGACGTGTCTCAACTTATGATAAGCAAACACTTGAAAAAAGTGTTCGCAATGCACGCCACAACCGTAAACTTTACGACTCCATTATCTTTCGCTCGACTTGACGCTCGTTCTTTCTTTCTTTCTTACTTTCTTCAATCCACAACGGCAGCTACTTCAAGAAGTTCCAGTACTGCGGCTACGCGCCTCACGTGCGCAGCTGCAAACCCAACACGGACGGCATCTCGTCCTTCGAGGACCTGCTGGCCAACATCGTGCTGAGGGTCTTCGTGTGGGTGGTCTCGGCCACCACCTGCTTCGGCAACATCTTCGTCATCTGCATGCGCTCGTACATCCGATCCGAGAACAAACTGCACGCCATGTGCATCATTTCCCTCTGCTGTAAGTATTCACGCATCTAAAAGGAGGGGTGTAGTGGCAACTAGCTTTTTAATGTAGAGAATATCCTTTATCGTCACAAAGCACGACTTACAATCTATACGCAACACGTATTATCCAATTGTGTCATTAGGGGAAAGAGGAAGTCGTAATAGCAGCCAAAAACATGTGTTTCTTTAATTTATTATGATATAATTGTCACATTATAGACATGACTAGCTTCTGGAATTATGATACATTAACAAAAGTGACAAAGTGGTGAAAATAGTGTAATTTCCTGAAGTAAATAGGCCTAATAAAAGCTTAGTGGTACATTTGTAATGAGTTTCCAAAGCGCCTATCAGTGTCTTTCATCCACATTGATTGGGTAATACACACACTGGCACCCTCATGAATAAGACGGAATGAAAAGAAAATTATACCATCTCTTTAATGTGATATTTTTCCATCACTGAATCAAAAAAAGATTCATAAACTCCAAAGAAATTATTCATAGCATGACATTGACACAAAGAAACTGCTCCAGGATAACAGTTGGCCTTTAAGTGAATAATAGCGCTCTCCCTGCCTCACTCACCTGCCAAGATAAACAGAAGTCATGCATAGTTATCGTCGGCTGTGGATTGTCATCCTCACGTCACCCGTGGTTTGTGGACTTGCGTTTTGAAGCCTTTGACAATTTCACCACCGCCGTGTTGTTGTTTTTCTCAACAAATGAACATCATATTTTGAATGTGGAGCAGGGACTGTTCTGCTAGCGGCAGAGACCTGTCAATCACTGTAATCCCCGCCCTAAAGCATACTGTATGTTCTATTTGACTCTAAAATAGAACATCGTTGACGAAATGAACATCTTGCTGCATTGAAGAAGACTTGAAACAAGAGATTAAGACCATAAACTCAAGTTTACAATGTTTACTGAGGGAATATGTCAACTGAGAAGCAATTTCTTCATGGGCTTCGATACACTGACTTCTTTTTGCAAACAGAGGAGTCGCCCCCTGCTGGTCAGTAGATAAAATACACATTTTTAAACCCTTCCGCCTTGGCTTCACTCGTCAGAACCGGAGGGTTGTACGCCTAATAGTTACACATATTTAGTAGCGTTGTGTCATTTAGACGAACGGCGTATGCTCCAAGTAAATCTATAGTTTTCAAGTGTATGCTACCCCTTTGTGGCGTCTACACTCAAAACAAACCCGAGTTGCAAAAAGGAAGTCACATGAACGCATCGTCGTCGTAGAAATGTTCTTGTGTGAAGTTTAGATGACGGCTTCGATATCCAGTAGCATTCGGGTAAGGGATGCGAGAGTTTCACGCGTTCACCCCCCCCCCCCCCCCCAACTGTTCCACTCAAGTAAACACGGGGACCACCGTTAGCTGCGAGCCGCCGACTCGCCATCGCCATCTCAGGAGCATCTCGGAGGCCGTCGCAATGACCCCAATTTGAGGATCTTGCACGTTGATGTTATAATTGGGGGGATGATGTAATACCTTCTCCTTCAAGTTCAGGCTTACTTGCTCCTGCTTTACATATTCTCACCGTGTTATTACAATTCACAGGAGGACATTATATTTATCAGTGTGTGCTCTTAAAGAATATAAGGCAAAGAAAATCATCTTTAAAGCACCTTGCTGCTATGGGAATTCCCCGAATGGATCAATGCGACTTTAAAAAAACAGCTTGTGTACATTAACTTCTTGGTTATTATTCCCAGTGTATGACGATTGTATTAACTTTATCAGAGAGAGAGAAAGCATTGAAGCATCAAACATATTAAAATGTAAATGTGCTAACAAAACATTCATATATGCCTGTGCTGGCATTTTACACCTGTAAGTCAAATATAAAGGATCCCATATCAAAGTAATTGAAATCATAAGAGCTCAGAATATGCAACGCATAAATTCTATATGTAACAGCTGATATCCGCTCACACAATGGCAGCCAAGCAAAGCATAGCAGTTGTGAGTCACGATCTCATACTCGGGTTCACTGGCTTATTAATACGTCAACCTTTTAAAAGTGTATTAATGTCTGTCGCTGTGGACTGTTTTCAGCACCGGGCTAATTTCTGTTGGCTGAGATCCAGACAAAAACAGAGCTGAAGGTAATTGAAGCCAGCAGAACGTGCAACAATGGGTGAAGTCTCCTGTGCAAGCGGGAGGAGTCCGAATGTTGCTTTTAATCTCGTTATTAAAGGTGTTTTTAAGTCGTCAACAAAGATAAAGTTTGAAGCACCAAGAGTGCTTTTCTTTCTCTGCCTCTCTTGCATCTATCCGTTTTTTTTATACAGTTTCTCTACGTTATTTCCAGCTGTCCCAATCAATTTTTACACGGCCAATTATAAGATAAAAAAAACATACAGGGAGTCTCCAATGATGACACATATGTGTGGAATTAAAAGAGATCGCTCTTTGAAGAACATGGCATGTTTCCATATCAAAGGAACTATTATCAGGAGGGTTTGGGGAATGGATTTATCATATTATTTCACACAGGCAAATTCCTTGAAGGATTTAAACTGCAGAAATCTAATTTTACAATACGTGGTACTGGGGTTTAGTTATTTGAGTTTTCTTAGTACAAAAACCTTTACTCAATGTAGGGCATTTGGCTTGTGATAAACATCTATGAAGATGTAATGCAAACAGTAAATACAGCATGCATACGTCGATTTTCAAATCGCTCATTCCAGGGTAGCAGACCCAGCAGTTTGACCCAGACTGCCGTCTCGCCCGCAACATTCTTCAGCTCATTCTGGGGGATCCTGAGGCGTTCACAGGCCAGCCGGGAGATGTAATCCCTCCGGTGCGTCCTGGGCCTTCTCGAAAACCTTGAACGGGAGGCGTCCAGGAGGTGTCCGAATCAGATGCCCGAACCACCTCAGCTGAGTAGCGGCTCGACTTCGAGCTCCCTCCTGATGTCCGAGCTCCTTACCCTACCTCTAAGGCTGAGCCCGGCCACCCTACGGAGGAAACTCATTTTGGCCGCTTGTATCCGCGACCTCGTTCTTCCGGTCACGACCCAAAGTTCGTGACCATGAGGATTGGAACGTAGACCGACCAGTACATCGAGAGCTTTGCCTTTAGGATCAGCTCCCTCTTCACCAAGACGGAATGGTACGGCGCTTGTGTTACCGCCTGTCGATTTCCCGCCTGTCGATCTCCCGCTCCATCTTACCCTCACTCGTCCATGAGATACTTGAACTCCTTCACTTGGGGCAGGCACTCCATCCCCACCTGGAGGGAGCAATCAACTACTTTCAGGCAGAGCACCACGGCCTCAGATTTAGAGTTGCCGACTCTCATCTCTGCCGCTTCACACTCGGCTGCAAAACTGTAAATTGTAAGGTTCTTGTGACGGGGTGAGGCTCAGGCGCAGAGAGACAGGCTGGACGCAATATGAATAACCAAAAAGGCACTCTTGAAAGAGGCAAAACAGTTTACAAAAAAACAACAAGGTCCAAAAGGGCTAGGCAGAGAATCCAGGTTCAACAGGCAGAACACGGACAGGACAACGGGAAAAGGACACGGAACTAAAGACGACAATCACACAGGAGACAAGGGAAAGACTGACACAATAAATAGGGGGGAACACAGGTGTACGACATCAGACACTAACGAGACAAGAGTGGCTGAGGGCAGGTGCAGGGAATTAACCAATTAAGACAGAAGACATAGGAGACACAGAACGCAGGAGAAACAGAACAGGGTGTTACATGTACAGCAGGAATGTGCATATCCAGTATTTACAACATGTACAGTATTTTTTTGTTATAAGTTTATGTGTTTTCTTGTCATAACGACTGGAACAAGCTGGATCTGTAAATTTAAAGAATGGAAAAAATAAATAATACAAAGACAACAATTCTCTATTTCTGGGCAAATTGGACCTTCACTTCCATGCTGCAGAATAATGTGGAACAAAACCCCACAGCTGAAACAGAAAGTTTACAGTTTTACTACAAAAGAAGATTTTTGTGACCTTCAATTGACACAGGCGTGTTGTTTTCCCCCTCTTGTTATTGTTTATGCTAAGCTAAGATAACCGACTCCTGACTCCAGTTACATATTTACCGCATGACAGAATATTATCATCCTCTCTGCACCTCGTACTTTCCTAAATGTCAAACTAATGCACATTTCCCTTGATGTTATTTTAAATTGTACCAAGCTAAAAAGAGGCGTGATCCGAATGGTTTAAGCCTAAATCTCTCTTTTCATGACGTTCTCTTTGACACTTTGCCATTTATAGAAGTAATGCATGCTTGAAATGAAGCGTCTTTGGAGGTAAATATATGTATCTACTCAAAACATGTGTGTATTTTAATAGATACACATTGGATTATTGTGTGTGGGAAGCTGCAGGTGCAATCTTTCTGTGCACACCTGTCATTTATACATCTAACTAGAGTGTAATCAGGAATAACTGGCAATTACAATTACCATAATAATCTGCTGCTGATATGCATTATATCGGTGTGGGTATTATTGTGGTTGAGTAAGATTAAATCAAAAGCCACTTATTAAACACTGTGCAGCTATGCTAGTGTTTATGCATTAACTGTGTATTCTATTCGATTATTTTTAGATCTAGTCCAATGAGTTTGTTGCTACCTGCCTTTTTCAATAACTACCTGCCTTTTTCAATAACACCGAAGCATAATGCTCTCTGCACTCTTTCCTCTAATTGTCTTTATTGATCACCACATTTCAAGGTGTGGCCTAATGTGAGCATCTACTGGTGTGTCCTTGGTTCCCTTGCTGTGAGTGTCTTCCCTTTATCGATCACCACATTTAAAAGTGCTTCCTAATGTGAGCATCTGGTGGTTTGACCTATAGATTCTTCTAGACTACGTATGGATTTCCGAGGTTGAGTGTCTTTTCTCCATATTATGTAACGGAAAGCTTTTAAAGGGTCCTTTCTCTGCATCGATTCTATTGTCGCCGCTAAGAAAAGGCATCGTGGTTCCCAAGTCTTCATATTTTTCGTCCGACATGAAGCTCTAAACAGCAGGCAAACAGGTAGCTCAATCAAAGAGGTACTAAAACAGTCAAACGTGTTTGACTGTTTTCACCCCGAAGTGCCACCTCGGGGTGAGGTGGCACTTTAAACCTCCCATAGGTTGCCACATCTGAATGCGTCTTCCCAGGGTCGTATGAACCAGACTTCTTTACCTAAATCCTCTGAATTCGTCGCAAATGACGGCGCTCCTTCCTCGCAGGTGCAGACGGGCTGATGGGCGTCTACCTCTTCATGATCGGGGCGTACGACCTGAAGTTCCGCGGCGAGTACAACCGGCACGCTCAGGCCTGGATGGACAGCGGTCAGTGCCAGGTCATCGGCTCGTTGGCCATGCTGTCCACCGAGGTGTCCGTCCTCCTCCTCACCTACCTCACTCTGGAGAAGTACATCTGCATCGTCTACCCTTTCCAGTACCTGACGCCCGGGTGGAGACGAACCGTCACCATCCTTTTCGGGATTTGGGTGTTCGGCTTCATCATCGCCCTTCTGCCGCTGGCCTGCAAGGGGCTGTTTCGCAACTTCTACGGGACCAACGGCGTCTGTTTCCCGCTGCACTCCGAGCAGCCGGAGACGCTTTGGGCTCACGTTTACTCCATCGTCATTTTCCTGGGTAGGCATTTGTTCTCACTATAGTCCTTTTCTCTTGCGTTTGCCCATTTTAAAAGCACAGTTACTATTTAGTGACGCATAGCTTTGTTATCGTCGCCCAAGGGTATGCTTTTACCGCAGTTGCATGGCAATCCAGAAGCTAACCCAATGTTTCTCCGCAGGTCTCAACTTGGTGGCATTCCTCATCATTGTCTTATCCTATGCAAGCATGTTCTATAACATCCAGAGAACAGGGACTCAGGCCACTAAATACAGCAACCACATCAAGAAGGAGGTGACCATCGCCAAGAGGTTCTTCTCTATCGTCATCACCGACTCCCTTTGCTGGATCCCCATTTTCATCCTCAAGATCCTGTCGCTGCTGCAGGTGGAGATTCCCGGTACAGTAGAACTGCTATAAACCATTTAAAAGGGATACTCAATTTATTAATCAAATTCAACTCCTCAGTAGGCTATTGCAAGTTTTAAGTGGGCTGCTGAATTCAGTGGCAATTCATGTTAGAAAAGAAGTATCAAAATGGCCAAAGAAATAATACAATTTTATAATTTCAGTTTTAAAGACGATACCTTTGTCATCTCCATCGTTGCATGCCCTCACACAAACACATTCATACTTGTATCAACAACATAACATCATAACATTTTTCATTTTTGGACGGTGGATGCTTCCTCATTATTCCAGTTTTGCTATCTGAGATTTTTTTTTTTTATTAATGCCGAAGAGTAGATTTTTTTCCCCAATATTTTAAAAGACCAATCTGTAAGGGAAAAGTTTACGTAAAGTTCTTGACATTCATTTTTTTATGTTCTCCCAAGGATTTTAAAAACTTTATCACAGGATTAAAAGGCCTTAATGAGGGAGTCACTGCGAGGTTACGTCCATACCACCAAGTTTCTGTTTCTAAATGCATATCTTTTGCCTCGCATAGTCTGCACCCGGAAGTGGAAAAGTCATGTTATTTAAATATTATACAAGGTGTCGAAGGAAATCATTTCTAAAACTGTGGTCGTTTTCGTTTTAAATTGAACATTCATTAATGGACGTAGCCTGATTGCCACATTTTAAACATTTATCTGAGGAGCTTGCCTCAACTATATTCTTATTGATCATTAATTCACATTATTAATCTTACATTTCCATTTGTAGTAATTTCCTATGTAAGTTCTAGACATCTACCATCTACCATTATACCAATATCTGCATTCCATGTAACAGCTTTGAGAAGGAGCAATGACACAATAAGCATAACACAGGAGTAAAGTATACAATAACGTTTTAGAGCCACCTTCCAAGCGCACAGGGAGACGAGTGCTAAAAATAGGAACTTGCAGTGGAGTGTGACCTAGAAATATTGCATTATCTGTGTGTCATCGAATGTGAAAGCAGTCGAGCGGAGACCTCAATCTTCTGTTACGTGCGACCCACTTCAGATTTTTAAAGAATTAAATAAGAAGAAAAACATAATGACTAAAAAAGCTAAATAAATAATGTCAGCCTGTCATTGGGAATCCAATATTAATGTCTTTAGACTAGTGCTGGTTATTTGAGGTTATTAGATATCGCAATAACGATATGTATCACGATATAAGACGTTTTTCTGGCCACTGAATGAATAAATAGTCAATATGAAATAACTACATGGTTATATCCTAGATACATTTTTTTAAACTTTTTGTGCAAATTGATCCGATTTTCTGTTGAAATAGAAGTTTGCTACATGCTTTTTATTATCAATTTGGATGATGAATTTGTGTATCGCGATGTCGCTCCTCGGTGGTGCTCTAGGGCCCACGACTGGGCCCCGGCTTAGTTGTTGAGAACAGCTAGAAGGTATTTCCCACTAAAGGTGTGTTCACACCAAAAGCGAAAACAAATTTTCGTACAGACGTGTGTGTAGATGCGATATTTTCCCGGGCGGTGCGTTTGGGGTGTTTGGGGCGACGCGATGTTGCCAACGCGTTTTCAGCGGTGTAACTTTCGCCCCGAGTTGAAATATTTCAACTTTGAGGCTGTCATCTCGCGACTCGGGCCAATCGGCTCTTGAGTTCCGCTCTCGTAGCTGGAAGCGGAAGTCTTTCAGACGTAACGGTGACTTCATCGGTGAAAGTGACCAAACTCAGTGAGCCTACGGGTGAGGTCATGAACCCAAACACGAGGGCGTCAGTGTGTGGGACGTATGAAGTAGTATAAAGCATAAAGTATAAAGTAGAATTAGTGGTTAGTTATTCCGTGGTGGATGAAGGAGATGATAACGGTCTTTACGGAGACGAGACACAGAGATAAGCCCCGCCCCTCGCGGAGCGTCTCAACGCTTATGGCAAGAACACGGCCAACGGTCGAGCGAGTAAACTCACGCGTTTTGGGCGACGCGAAAAATAGTTGTACAACTGTTATTAAAAGGTATTCATCGCTTTAGGAAGAGCATTCACCTACAACCTGCATACCCTAATGCCCCATTAGTGCATGATCCATTACGTCCAGAACCCGGCCAAACTGGAGCTTCCTAATTAAAAGAGATGCTCATGATAAAAGAATTTCTGATGAAGTGTTCTCCCAACTTATTTTCATGTTAAACATAATGTTTCTTTTTTAATAAGACTCCATACCAAGCTCTGTCTTGACTTCTTCCTCTCTCTCTCCGCAGGTACCATCAGCTCCTGGGTGGTCATATTCATCCTGCCCATCAACAGCGCCCTGAACCCGATCCTTTACACGCTGACCACGCGGCCTTTCAAAGAGACCATTCTGCAGGTGTGGGCCAACTACAGGCAGAGGAGGCCTCTGCTGAGCGGCCACCGGCCTCACCATCCGTCGCTCACCTGGCAGGAGACGTGGCCGCTGCAGGAGAACAGCCCGGGCCTCGCCGCGGGGCGTCCGCCCGCCGCCACGGGCACGATAGCCAAGCTCGCCCCGGTGGGAAATACCAATAATGACATTATCACATGCACAGATCAATTACAGAAGCAGCATACAGAGTTGTGAGTATATTCACAGACACACACACAAACTATTTTCAGACTCACCTAAACGGATCAGTTGTGATTCAGGTTCATTAATCTCACAGTTGTTGATTCGTTCCCAGATTTCTTCGTTGTGTTTTAAACCATCATTAGTATTCATTAGTATCTCCATTACGAATCCCACTGTGTACATGCCGCAGCCATAAAGGCCAAGGGAGGAGGGCAGGAATCCCTTATGTGGCGCTACAGCTCCTCTAATTAAGACTAATGTCGGCTTCCAAAAGATATCCTATCACTACGGAGCTGAAGCCACGCCCCACGTATGGTTTCGCTTTTGTTCCCTTAGCTTTCGTTGCTCAGTTACATTTCTTTGAGAGGGCTTCTTTCTTCTTCCTGAAAGTATTTTGTTCCTATTCTGAGCTGAATATTGATCTGATATTATTCCTCCTGTTACCTAGGGGGTCATTTTGACCCCATTCAACGTTTGACCTCTGTGGTTACGACACTTTTAATAAGCTGCCGTTTCATGCTCCCCAATAATTGTTGAAGTTGAGAAGTAAAATTCTACAATTTGACCCCCCTCAAAAAAAAGTTTACTATACTGTGTTTAAAAAGTGAAAAAAATATTGCCATAATATTTTTTGCTTCATATTTCATGACTTTTCCTAATTTATTGGGGACAACCGGGACAACCTAAAATTCACGTGATATGTTTTCACTGTCCTGTACACAACTTGTACGCATCAATTTGACCCCAGGCTGTTTTTCACTGTGTAAAACATATAAGAAATATCAACTTTTTTATATATTTAAAGGGCTATTTAGGTAGTCAACAAACATACATAAAGTAACTGACACTTAAACTTGGGAAACAATATTAATTCTAATAATTTTCTGGAGGTTTTAAATGTACGGGTAAAAGATGTTAGTATATTTGAAGGTAACAGGAGGGTTATATTAGGAAGGCTAACTTAGATTCCAACATTTTGACGGCACCTCTGTGGTTATGACACTTTTAATAAGCTGCCGCTTCATGTTTCCCATTAATTGTTGAAGTTGAGAAGTAAAATTTTACACTTTGGAAACCGTAGTTTGCCCCCCCTCAAAAAAAAGTTTACTACACTGTGTTTAAAAAGTTATTTTACTAACCAGACAGTTTATTTTGTGTATAATATGGACAAAACAACGTTATCATGATATAGGGATTGGATGGGAGACGCATTGTAGAATTAAACATCAAAAATAGGAGATGAAGTAAAAATTATTGTGTATTTGTATTTGATAATTGCTGCTCACACATCTAAATAACATGGAACTGAAAAAGACCACAACTGTTCATGCATCATGAAACTTTTAGCACGTTTGTTGTCGTTCTTAATGTCTCTGTCCAGGCACGGAAAAGAGGTTCAACATACGTGAAAGAAATTGCAGAAAAAGCCTGAATTTAAAACGTATACCCGTGTATGCCTTTTAATTTCTCAAAAATGCATCGGCACCAGCAGCATAGCGTAATATCATATTCATATGGATTCATACAATTTACACTACCGTTCAAAAGTTTGGGGTCACTTAGAAAAAAGAAACAAGAAAAAAGAGACATTAAATTAATCAGAAATACACTCTCTACATAGTTAATGTGGTAAATGACTATTCTCTGTTGTTTAATGAAGTCTCTACAGAGGTGTGTAGAACCCCATCTCCAGTGTTCTCGTGGTACATTGTGTTATTGCCTTAGAAGACTAGCAGAGAGTTAGAACCCTCTTGAAACCCTTTTTTTAAATAACTTTTTATTTTGCATTTTCCACAAACAGATTATTCCTTGACATTGAAACCCTTTTATGTGAGCGCAGCTGAAAACAGTTATGCTGGTGAGAGAAGCTCTAAAACTGGCCTTCCTTTGAGCGACAAGTTTGAAGAACAACATTAATATTTACAATGAAAATCATTATTTCTAACCTTGTCAATGTCTTACTCTTGATTATATTTTGTATTAATCTTGTATTCACTTAATAAATAAAAGTGTGAGTTTTCATGGAAAACACAACATTTTCTCGGTGACACCAACATTTTGAACGGTAGTGTACATGCAGCAAAGAACTTGTGTGCATCCGGTCGATCTTCTAAGTGCTAAATGCTAATGCAGCGTTAGCATTCATCATGTCTGCTAATGAGGGTTAAAAGGCCAACATTCTAATTCTGTATTTGGTATTTAGTCCATTAAGTGTTTTGTGTGTTATTTGTATAGAAATATTGAATGTAATGTATCAGATATGTATGTTAATCTAAGAATGCACTTCATTTGGGCAGAGGGACGCGCCCCAGCTGGTCTGGGGCGTTAAACTTGGACTCAACCGACCACAACGCCACATGTTTTTTTACAATGATCTGAAGACGTTTGTACAATGGTCATAAAACTGTGCACATACTTTAATAATTGATTCCTGTGGAAATGTATCCTTTCAGACATTGTATGAATGATAAGTTAAACGGGATATTTGTATTTACATAATACTCATGCTGACAAGACGAGGAAGCCAGCTGGTTCCTGTAGATATACTGATAATATATGCAGGTTTATAGTAAATGTTGATATTTTAAAAGAAATTCCCTCCTGGGGATGAATAAATTAAAATCTAATCTAATTTAATGATGGAGGAACATGTTTTTAAATATGTGTTATCATTTAATGTGTTGGGTTGTCTTACCGTCATTATTTAACATAGTAGTTTTTGTAATTCAGTTTTTCTTGAAGTGTGAACAATAAATATATGTTTGTCTCTCATCTGCTTATTGACTTTAAATATAATTTGGTTCATATTGGTTATTTATCTTAATAGTTTTTTCATCGAGTCAGGAGATCAAAGGACACCGAGGGCCTTCGTAGTATTCCTCGTCATTTTGAAGCGCAAAATGACTTGAAGACACATTTTTATTTAGAAATTAAACCAATATTAAATGTTTTTTTGGAATCTTTGTTTTTTCAAATTTGTATTTTTAGTCTTTTTGAGTTTTTTGGTGGCTGAGTGTCTGTCCGTTGGTTCAGGCTGCTGAGTGTCATGAAATGTTGTACAGGCGTGAATGATAATACCTTTTCCTCTTCTAGCGTCATCATGAGGTCAACATTTTAAATTGACCAATACTTTGATTTATGACCAAATACCCAGGCGACAACAACAAATTGAAGCCAGGGCGGGATACCGTCAATAACTACCGAGGTAATAAATCAAGTGAGAAGTAGCGTTTTTTTCCCTTTAGTCTATAAGGGGAGCCAAAATAACTCCTTATTTCTTGATTTATGACTTGATGTAGTACCTTTAACCCTTCGTAAATGGATTTTTTTTCAGATTATGAAAGTCAAGTGTGACCATTCTGGTTGCCTCTCCAGATTAATCCTGGAGAGCGATCCAACATTAAATTATTGTATTCCAGAAAAATTGGTGCTCCAACTAATCCCCAGCCACGATGATTCTAGACCAGAGGTCCCCAAACTTTTTCCTGTGAGGGCCACATAACTTTTCCCTTCTCAGGTGTCAGTTTGTAAGAGAAAAAGTGTGACAATCGCAGGGGTGCCTTAGGCCACATTTACACATAGACGGATATTTACAGAAACAAATATTTCTGCCCCTCCGTTTTCAAAAATAACGTTGTACACACAAGGTCGTTTCTGTTTATATGAACCCGCATAAATACGCCGTCCGCATACGTCCCATAGGACGCTCACGTAACGTGAAGCATTTTTAGTCGCATACTGTGACGTTTGACAACCTAAAACTCTGTTTGACCTAGTTCACACGCAAACACAAAAACAGAGTTTTCAGAAATCTCCACTTTGGTCGGAGATTTTAGAAATGATCGTTTTCCGTGATAAAACCTCAGTTTTTGTGTAAATGAAAGGCCAAAACACGTGAAAATATATGCTTTTTCCCATTGTGTAAATGGTGTCTAAATGTAAACATTTATTGTTTTCCAGAAAGCCACACGTATATACATAACCAAATATTAATAACCCTTTCTGGGATTTTCACAAAAAAATTGTCAGGAAATTTGACAATTCAATTTTCAATTCAATTCAATTCAGTTTATTTGTATAGCCCAGTTTCACAAATCACAAATTTGTCTCAGAGTGCTTTACAATCTGTACACATAGACATCCCTGCCCCAAAACCTCACATCGGATCAGGAAAAACTCCCAAATAACCCTTCAGGGGGGAAAAAAGGGAAGAAACCTTCAGGAGAGCAACAGAGGAGGATCCCTCTCCAGAATGGACAGATTCAGTAGATGTCAGGTGTACAGGGGTTACTCTAGGATTTACGTGGCCAGACTGAAAATAAATCATAATGCGTCTGGTATTATTTAATGGACCGGGCAAAATGTAGAGGCGGGCCGTATTCGCCCCGCGGGCCTCAGTTTGGGGACCACTGTTCTAGACTTTCTGAGACATTAGTCTTTGAAAAGCTGAGTCTGTTGAGGTGAGACGGGCAGCCGGGGAGAGAGCTTTGTAATCTCTGGCGGAGGAGAGAACCGAACAGCAATTCACCGGCAGACGAGAAACAAGTTTGTCGAGCAGCCAGACGTGGGAGTTTGGGAGTTTGGGAGTTTGGGATGGAGGCAAAACTTTCCTTTTATGGAAATTGTGGAGAGAACTATAATGTTCTCGTGCAGAGTGTGTGAACTCTGACTTAACATAAAGTTAAACCGACGTTTAGGAAGACAGTCGGAGTACATTTCTTCAATTTACTTTACTTTTTCCTCCTTTGTGCATCGGTAAAAACTGAAAACAAAAACAATAGAAATACTTAGTCTCAGTGATAATATACATTTACATTGTCGAAGCAATGTAAATGTATATTGCCTCTCTGATGCTTCTCAGTGAGGCGCGCTGTCCTCTGCTGGTGCTCAACCTGTAGTGCTGAAAGCGGCTATTATTTACCCCTCCTATTACCTTTGGGGGCAATTTGACCCCATTCAATGTTTAACAAAAAAATATTGACATCATTATTTTTGCTTCATATTTCATGACTTTTCCTAATTTATTGGGGACAACTGGGAAAACATCAAATTCACATGATGATGTGTTTTCAATGTTCTGAACACAACTTGTACGCATCGGTGTTCTTTGGGGTCAATTTGTAACACATATAAGAAATATCAACTTTTTATTTTTTATTTAAAGGGCTATTTATTATTTATTTATTAGTCAACAAAAAAACATAAAGTATCTCACACTTGGACTTGGGAAACAATATTAATTCAAATAATGTTCTCGAGGTTTTAATTGCTGGGGTCAGATTTGCCCCTACAGGTAAAAAGATGTTAGTAAATTTGAAGGTAACAGGAGGGTTAAATGAGATAACCGGAACCGGAAGTGACCAAAGTAAAATAGTTTAACCGAACGTGATTTAACCGAAAACAAACAAATATTATTGATATTAATTATCTTCGGAAATTAGAACTAAACAAATATAGAACATTAATTTCAGCATCATTCAAAAGACACACAGTTAGCACACACTGCAGTACCAACCACACCTTGCCATGAAAAGTATTGTTTGTTCTCTAAAAGCAGTCGGTTGGCACACACTAATGTTAAATACTTAAAATGCTATAAAAAAAAGAAATGATGATACTGCCAACTGTTCCTTGTTTATTAATTCACTGGCTCCTGACATTCAGCCATAGGCATATCAATATACATGTCTATGTGCACAGCATGTCATTGAGTTCATGTTTGTATAATCATTATATATAATCAATTTTGCTAATGGAAAGCAGAAAGCACCAGCGGTAAAGAGCCACGGTCAAAACACAACACTGAAAAAAGTCTATTCCACATATTTTTGGAAAAACAACATTCGGTACAATAAACCAATATGAGATTAAAAAAAAAGATTTTCCCCATTTCCATTTCAGGACACTGTTCATATTATAATGACAGTCACAGCTCTGTGGAGCCATTTATTCATATAGACTTAGTAGTAATGAATTCATGAACTTCTTCAATGAAAAGATTTGAACTAGAGGCCAGATTAATAATCTACTGCCGTCAACCAGTGCCAATCTATCCTCAAGTGGAGTGGCCATGGAAGCGTCTGTATGCCCTGATGTATACTTGGATGGCTTTTCTTCCATTAACCGTGACCACTTGTCAACGGTTTCTACTTCTAACACGTCTACCTGTCTCTTGGACCCCGTCTCGACTAGGCTGCTTAAAGATGTTTTGCCTTTAATTGGCAGCTCTCTGTTGGATATTAATGTGTCTTTGCTAACGGGTCATTTACCACATTCCTTCAAAGTAGCTGTAATTAAAGCTCTCCTGAAGGAGCTCACTATAGGAACGCTACAGGAGAACATTCCTGCCTATGGCCATGAGGCTTTATAACAAAGCACCACCTCCTGCAAGAAACTAGTGCAATAACACACCCACACCTTGCATTTTGCACAGTTTATTTATTTAATTATTACACTGCTGAATCTCTTCAAATATGTTGTCTATATATACATATTTAATGCATATATGTTGTGTATATATACATATATATTTTATTTTATTTTGTATTGTATATCTCACTTGTATAGTTTATGCACACTTGTTCTTCTTTCTTATTTGTATATTTTATTATTGTGTTTTAGTTTAATGTTTATTGGTGCTACTTTGTCCGCAAATTTCCCCTTGGGGATTAATAAAGTATAATTCTATTCTATTCTATTCTATGGATCCAGAGGGGTTGGCTAATTACAGACTGATCTCTAAGCTCCCCTTCCTCTCCAAGATCCTTGAGAAAGTAGTCACAAACCACTTGTGTGATTTTCTATATTATAATAGTTTATTTGAGGACCTTACTCCTGGTTCCTGGGCTCTGTCCCCTGTCTCCTTGCCTTGCTTCCTGCATATTGCCCCTGACCTGGGCCTGGCCTCCTTCCTCATTGGCCCAGCCTCCTTCGTGATGCCCCCTGCCTAATGGCCTTGCCTCCTGCCTCCTTGGCCCTGCCTCCTGTCATGGCTCTGCTGAGGCCCCTCCTCTCCACTTCCTTCTGTGTACATTTATTGTGGAAATCTGGATTTGATTTGTTTGATGGATATTCATACATTTCTGCTATATTCATTGAAGGTTTTTTCCCCCTTTCTCAGTGTAAACGTTTTTTTTTTCTGGTTTCCCTGATCCGATGTGAGGACCTGGGACAAGGATGTCTATGTCTACAGATTGTAAAGCACTAGGAGGCAAATTTGTAATTTGTGATTTGGGGCTATACAAAATAAACTGAATTTAATTTGATTGGAGAAAAAAACATAGCATTATGTCATGAAAATTGTTTCAACATTTTCATTTTAAATGCAAATATATTTTTTTTCTCCTCTCTCCCCTCAGGTTATGCTGTATTCTTTCAACAAATTCTTTGTTTGTGTACAAACTTACATGGCAAATAAACTGATTCTGATTCTGATTCTGATTCATCACTCTACTTGATATTGATAAGGAGAAGACAGGTCAGGTAAATAATTAATAAACCCCTCCCATAAGATTGTGTTATCTCTGTAGTTAATGTCACACCCAACCACTATATATAGAACTAACATGAGTATGTCCAGTAAATAAAAGAAACGCGTTGACTACTTATTAAATGTTATGTACAGAAGCCCATTTCCGACAATTTGATCAAAAATATCATCTACGTCTTTATTATGAAATACTAACTAAAAATAATGTCTCACAATTATGAATTAGCATCTCATAATTATGATTTAGTATCTCAACATACTATCTCATAAGTATGGCTAACTATCATAAATATGAAACATATGTCATAACTACTGTATGACTCACATCATCTTAATCTTTTCATCACAGGTGCAGAAATAGGCAAACGATTTTATTAGTATGTTATTAATAATCTAGGTAGTATATTGCTCGAAAGACTATACTCAAACTCTGGATTCATAAAGATACCCCTTCTACAGATGACTGGTACAAAGGGATTTTGGAAGTTCTCCCTTTGGAGAAGTTGACTCACACCCTCCATGACAATGTCAAGGGCTTTGTCAAAATGTGGAAACCAGTCTTAGACATGGTGGACCCCTCCGGGGTTGACTTTGTTGTGGCAGATTAAAAACACTGATACTGATGCTGACCTGATCTGAGGATGTAACTTTAAATATGTACTTGTACTGGTGATGTGCGAATGTGTAATGTGCTGTGGCTTGTCTAATTATTTTGTATCCATTATCTATATATTTTTTGTGTCTGTTTTTTGTTGTTTTCTACCCTTTTATTTCTCTTTTCACTTTGTGTTGTATCCTTAATGTCCTGTCTTGCTAATTTGTAAAATCAAAATAAATATATATATAAAAAAATAAAAATAATCTAGGTAGAAAGAGCCCTATACGTCTATAATCTCCCATTGCCTCTATCATATCATATCATCTCATATCATATACTGTAAGTCACTTAAAGAAAAAGAAAAATACCTCTTAAACCGTTGCACTGTTTTGCACTTTTTGTTTTGTACTGCACTGTTCTTGTTGTTTTTTGTGTTGTTGTGTGTTGTGTCATGTTTTGTCTTGTTTTGTGTTGTAAAGTACAATCTATGTAACACACTGAGTCACTTTACCAAAAAGAATTCCTTGTTTGTGCAAACTTACTTGGCAAACAAAACCGATTCTGATTCTGATTCTGATCAGAGGGCTGTGACGCGTGGTTCCTCCACGTGACTCCACTCGGAAGACAGGCAGGGAACATCAAAACGTGCGCATGCGCAGTTTACCACCGGGGCGCTCTCCGCACTGTTATGAGACGCATGTCGTCAGGTATCTTCGCTCAACGTGTGTTTTTCCAGCAGGGGTGACACGAGCTGTCCGGGAGCAGTGAAGCGGGGACACCTCCACGTCTCTTCGGCTGATTCAAGACTAACGAGACGCAACTTGAGAGGGAATAATAATGTTTCCAGCGAGCAGATACTCGAGTAAAGGTAAGTCGGCTCACTGCCTAGCTAGCATTACCTGCTGTACTTGAGCACAGCTCACCTTCATAACTTTATTTTACTGACAGCGGAGTCGTCCTAACATATTTTCTTCTTCGTGCTCAAGTTTGTCTCGAGTCTTTTCTACAGTCGTCCGCGCATGTCATTAGCCACACGACACAGTGCGCCTATTACTGCTAGCATCGAGCTAACATGTAGGTGAAAGTTGAACCAATATATCGGTCACCTGAACAACGTCCTTGTCTTCGCGTTACGACATACAACCAAAGTCCGCGTTTTGGGAATCGAAGAACGTTGTTACGTTGTAATTATAGCGCAGGTTTAATGCTCGTTGCACTTTGAATGCAGCTTAATAAAGAAGTGGTCTCCATAACTCTGTTAGCTTAGCACGATGCTACTTGTTGTGACAGCTGCTCTCGTGCAGCACACCTGTACTGCTTCTTATTGCTGCTGAGGTGTTGTGTGTTTAGAGGAACCCTTGGCGCATTGTGACGCATGCAATGACTTGCCAACAGTTCAATGCATGCCATTTGTGAACCAGATCAGACTAGACTAAACCAGTGTGCACCCTAGAGTAACTAAAGTTACATAATGTGAGTATTTGTTAAGCTACTTCTCAGTAGTTCAACTTTTGTATTAGTATGTTTTAATTCAGTCGTCACATACAACAATGAGTGAAGCTTGTATACAATATAATATACAAATAAATACTGAAACGGTATATGAAGAAGCATAATCCATTTATATTCCTATCCTAAATTATTATAAATTAAACCCTAACCCTAAATTACAAATATATTTCATAGTTCTAACCCTCAAATTGTTATCAACAAAAATTATTGTTATGCATGTTGTATTACCTAATGTCCTTAAGATGCACTTTATTGTTTTTAATTGACAGTAAAATGGAATATTTGGAACTAGTTTATTTCGAGTTGGCATATTAATATATACAAATAAATACTGAAAAGGTATATGCAGAAGCTTTATCTATTTATATTCCTATCCTAAATTATTATGAATTGAATAAGATGAATAATTTGATATAAAGTAAATAAAAAAAATAATTTAATTCACACTTCTAACCCTCAAAAAACCGTTTTATAAACATGAGTTGAACATTCTTACATTCATGTTAGCGTTGTTACATAATTCAACTAATTAAACTTACAAAAAATGTTTAAACATGAGAGTTCTGTTGAGTATGTTTCATAAAGGCTGAAGTTACTCATTTGTTATGCATGTTGTATTACCTAATGTCCTTAAGATGCACTTTATTGGTTTTTATTTCATTGTTTTATCAACAAAAATGAGTTGACCTTTCTTACATTCATGTTAGCGTTGTTCCATAATTTAACTAATTAAACATTTTTCAAACATGAGAGCACTGTTGAGGATGTTTAATAAAGGCTGAAGTTACTCAATTGTTATGCATTCTGTATTACCTAATGTCCTTAAGATGCACTTTATTGTTTTTTAATTGACTGTAATGGGGAATATTTTACTAGTTTATTTTTAGTTGGCATACTCTGATATTCTGAACTAGCTCAGGTTCAAACTGCACCATCTTTTCATTAAATCAATTTGAGAAGTGGTAAAAGTTCTTTGTTTTGGGTCGTTCTGGGTGGACGGTGGGTCCCGCAGCCAGACCAGTTGAGAACCACTGATCTAGATGGTAAACGGCCACATGCCCGTCAATCTCAGCTGTGAATCTGCTCTCTCCCCCGCAGCCCACAGGTGCATCCGGGCACTGCAGACGGCCCAGGGGGAGCATGCCGCCCCTCCGCTGTACGCAACACTCAACAGACGGGCGTGCTCCTCGGTGTCAACACCCCGCATCACCACACACTACACCATCCATTCCCGGGATAAAGATCCCAGATGGGAAGGTAAGACACTGCACTGTATACAGTTACCTTTTCAAGATCATTAGTCCATATTTGAGGTATGATTTTAACCCCAAAAAGTAGCAGAAATGCTTCACAATTTTAAAAAAAATGTAGAAGATAAACCTTGCTTTGCACTTTTCCTTTGTTGTCCTGTAATATTTCTGAATTGTGACCGACCGTGTTTTGTTATCCAGAGAAAGTGTCGGTGTGGATTTGCAGTGTCAACAAGGTTTGATTGATCTAGAGCAGGAGCTGAAGTTTATTTGACCTGTAAAGAATCAGCTTGACCCCCAAAAACTATGATCTGTGCTCATTGAGTTCAGCTTTGAAACTTACACTTTTCCTTTTTGTAAATGTTTCGAGCTGAATCGGAATGCAGTGCCTCCTTTGTTCCTCACCCAGGGATCGAAATGGAGAGGTTTGCCGACGAGGCCGACGTGGTGATCGTAGGCGGGGGCCCCGCCGGCCTTTCGGCCGCCATTCGTCTGAAGCAGCTCGCCAATGAACACGAGAAGGAGCTGCGAGTGTGCCTCGTGGAGAAGGCCTCTCAGATCGGAGCACACACCCTGTCAGGGGCCTGCCTGGAGCCCAGTGCCCTGAACGAACTCTTTCCAGACTGGAAGGAGCGAGGGGTGAGGGCCTTATTCGACATTACCTGGTGGTCTCGTGCATAGATTGGTATCTACCCAGATGGATAGGGTGGTTACATGAGGACTCCATGTTGTAGCTGCTCACACTGGAATAGGGCTGCAACTCATTTGATTGTGTTTGTCCACAACTCAATAAATAAATGCATTCATTTTACTTTCATAGAGGGGTAAAGAAACCGACAAGCTGGAATCTGCAACCTTTGCAGGGGTCATGGAAAACCTGGAAAAATCATGGGATTTTAAAATGTTTATTTCCAGGACTGGAAAAGTCCTTTTTTAAAAAATGATTTCCCCAATTTTTTGGAAAAGTCATGGAAATTTGTTATATTCATATGTTTATTCACGCAATGTTTAATTAAAAAAACAAAAAACATTTATATAAATATTTATTCTTTTAATCAAACTATTGTCTCATTAATTTGTGTCCTATACGGTATACTTGTGTATGAACTGAGATTTCACATGATGTTTGTTCATGGAAATCCTTTGGTCACCAAATAACTCAAACCAGTTATTAAAAACATTATTTACATTATTAACATTATTATTAACATTATCAAAAACATATACAAACATTTTTATGATATGATATTCCCCCATTGTGTGAAGAATAAAGGAATATCATATATCCTAAAAATGTTGCTTATTAATTTAATAGTTGACAACTAATAAATGAATATATCCATTGTTGCAGCTCTAAACTTGAATACAGTATATGTTATTTAGCGACATGTTCAAACACCTACACTGCGTCTATGTATGAACGTGCATGAACTCATTCACACAAATCCTCATAAAGTCGAAATCTGACACTGTGCTCTCACCTCAGGCGCCTCTGAACACCCCCGTGACTGAAGACGTGTTCAGCATTTTAACGGAGAAACACAGAATCCCCGTCCCCATTTTGCCAGGTAAAAATACATTTTATTCTGTTTAAATAAGGCAAAAAAGAAGAAATGGTGTAACGCTCTCTCGCTTTGTACACCACGCTGTTGCTCTGACGAAGGTCCTGCCCCGCAGAGCGGGCGTATCATTGACACCAGAGATTAGGATTTGTAAATATTGCTGTTATTTGCCGCTGAGAGGAAAGAAGTGTAGATTGTACGGGATTTTTAAGTTAAATGCTCTGTAGCAGGAGCATTTGTATCCAGATAAATAAAAGATGATTACACTACCGTTCAAAAGTTTGGGGTCACCCAACAAGACAATTTTGTGTTTTCCATGAAAATCACTTTTATTTATCCAATTAATTGCAATATGAATAGAACATATAGTAAATACATTGACAAGGTTAGAAATAATGATTTTTTTATTTTAAATATGAATTGTGTTCTTCGGACTTCAAGCTCAAAAGGAAGGCAAGTTGAAAAGCTTCTCTGACCAGCATAACTGTTTTCAGCTGTGCTAACATAACAAAAGAGTTTTCTAAAATTCTACCCATCCGTTAGTCTTCTAAGGCGATAACACAATGTGCCATTAGAAGACTGGAGATGGGCCTCTATACAAAAAAAATTAAACAGGTGTTTTAACCTAGAATAGTCATTTACCACGTTAATAATGTATAGAGTGCATTTCTTAATAATTCAATGTTATCTTTATTCAAAAGACATGCTTTTCTTTGAAAAATAAAGACATTTCTAAGTGACCCCAAACTTTTGAACGGGAGTGTATATTCCTCAAAATAAAATGCATTTGGAAGACTTTGGAAACCTGCCACGTGCAGCACTGTGCTGCGTGCTCACGTTTGTCTTCCCTTGGTTGTCGGCAGGTCTGCCCATGGGGAACCACGGCAACTACATCGTGAGGCTGGGCAACTTTGTGCGCTGGCTCGGGGAGCAGGCCGAGGAGCTGGGAGTGGAGCTGTACCCCGGCTACGCTGCAGCGGAGGTGACAAACACACTGTAGCCATCGGGCATATTAAACACACTTGTCAGTTTGTCTCGCTCTCATAATTGACTGAAGTTGGCTAAGTCGACGATGGCATTGGAGTTAATTGGTCCATGAAATTGGCCTAATTAAAAAATGTAAAAAATCTTCAAGCTCATTTTTGTAGGCTTAATTCTGTTATCTTTAAGAGTGTCTTTAAAAATGTAAAAGAACATCTACTCTACTAGTTTAACGATTCATGTAAGAATGATGGATGTTGAACCTTTTATTTCTGTCATTTACAGACATCCATATACACATGCATTCATTTTTCTACTGCTTATTCAATAAATTGGATCAGTTCTTATTGGCATGTGTATTAAAGTAAAAACTGATATAATCTAGCAATCAGTGCCCCCGTTTGTACATCTTCAATCATTTATTGTTATTATTATTATTATTAATCACGTGTTTACAGCTTCTTGTGTTGACCTGCTTCTGTATTGTTCGTGTCCAGGTTTTGTTTCACGAAGACGGAAGTGTGAAAGGAATTGCCACCAACGACGTCGGCATCGCCAAAGACGGCTCCCCGAAGGTGTGCAGTGAAAACACAAATGATATTTAGCTTTTGAGAGGACAAAGCAAACCAGATGACTTTTTATCTATTTATTTATTTATTATTTCCCGTGCTATTGTCGTTATTTGTTTTTCATTTCCGTGTACAGTGGGTACGGACATTATTCAGCCCCCTTTAAAATGAAAAAAACAGAAATTTAGAAATAGTTGCAATAGTTTTTCTTTTTTAATAAATTTGCAAACATTTCTACATTTCTGTGGTGAAAAGACAAAAGTAAAGTGTTAAAAAGGAAACATGAATGAATAATTGTCTTGCTGTGGTCCGTTTGTCATCACTTCATGGAAGTAATAATACAGATATATAGATATATAGAGATATAGTTATAGGCCATTATTTACAGCAAAGAGTGGTTCAGGATTTCTTGTCTGTCTGATGAAACCAAAAGTTGTTTTCAACTATCACGACTGGCATCCCTCTCTTGCTGCAGGATGTCTTCGAGCGAGGGATGGAGCTCCACGCCAAGGTCACCATGTTCGGAGAGGGCTGCCACGGCCACCTGGCCAAGCAGCTCTACAAGCAGTTCAACCTGCGGGAGAACTGTGAACCGCAGACCTACGCCATCGGCCTGAAGGAGGTAAACAACACGGACCCCCGCACGATCCAATAAGTTTGGTGGTTGTTAAAAGTAGTTGCCGGTATTGTTACCTTCACATTGAAAATGCGGAAGGTAATGTTTTGATTGCCGTGTATTTATTACCTTCACATTGAAAATGCAGAAGGTAATGTTTTCGCCGGCGTGTATTTATTTATTTGTGAATAGGTCCGTCCGTCAGTTATTCGTCTAACTCAGACAAAACTGAGCCGATTCTTATGAAACTTGGTGGGATGATTGGTCATGACCCAAGGAGCAATCGATTAGTTTTTGGGCGTGATTGGGTCAAAGGTCAAGGTCAAGGTCACGAATAGGTGGAAAAACGTAAAAACTGAGCCGATTCTTATGAAACTTGGTGGGATGATTGGTCATGACCCAAGGAACAATCGATTAGTTTTTGGGCGTGATTGGGTCAAAGGTCAAGGTCAAGGTCACGAAAAGGTGAAAAACGTAAATTGCGAAGGTATGCGCTCTACTGAGTGCCCATTCTAGTTTATATATTTATTTATTTGTATGCGTGTTATTCGCATAACTCAAAAAGTATTAAACCGAATTGCATGAAATTTGGTGGGATGATTGGTTATTATCTGGGGAACATTCGATTAGATTTTGGGATTGATCGGGTTAAAGGTCAATGTCATGAAAGGTCAAAATCTTCTTTTTATCATAGCACGGTCATTTTTTATCCAATTGGCATGCAACTAATGCCAAATTGTTCATAATGCAATGCCCAATCTTCTGATATGCGAAGGTATGCGCTCTACCGAGTGCCCGTTCTAGTTTATTTATTTATTTGTATGCGTGTTACTCGCATAGCTCAAAAAGTATTAAAAGTATTAGGATGATTGGTTATCATCCGGGGACCATTTGGTTAGATTTTGGGATTGATCGGGTCAAATGTCAAGGTCATGAAAAGGTCAACATCTTCTTTTTACCAGAGCACGGTCAATTTGTATCCAATTGGCAACTAATGCCAACATGTTCATAATGCAATGCCCAATCTTGTGATATGGGAAGGTATGCGCTCTACCGAGTGCCCGTTCTAGCTTTAGCTGTTTTTTGTTTTTCAAATCTAGTCGACATTGAGTTCAAAGTTTACCGTCTCATAGCAAAGCTGAAAAATTAAATAGTCTGCATCAGCCGGAAAGTGAATAAATAATAAATATACTTTTTCTGTCTTCTTGCTTTAGGTGTGGACCATCGACGAGAAGAAGTGGCGTCCGGGCCGAGCGGAGCACTCTGTGGGCTGGCCCCTGAACCGACACACGTACGGGGGGTCCTTCCTGTACCACCTGAACGAGGGCGAGCCGCTGGTGGCGCTGGGCTTCGTGGCGAGTGGCTCTTTTATCAACGTTGTGTTCCCCGTGTAAACCGCTGGTTGTCATGGCAGTAAAACAAATTGCAGCTGAGCCGTTAGAGTAAATAGCTGCTCCGCTGTGTTTACTCTGAGGAGGAGGAAACAACAACAACGTGACTCGATGTTTCACTGTGAAATGTTTGGTGGGGATATATTGTAGATTGCATGTCTTTGTTTATTTAATCGATGCATATTTTCCCATTTCAGTCTGCTGACGACACCCCTTCATTACAGCTTGAAAGGGCATCTAATTTATGTAAATTCAGAGGCGCCGCTGATTTATTATTCATATCTCTGCCCCGCTGCACACATGGACCGGTGGCTCTCTGCCGGTCCTCTTGAGCTCTGTTCCCACTGGTTCTGTTTGAAGACCTTTGGACCCGGCCGGGTTCTGGTACCCTCTCTGATTTACAAAAAAATCACTTTTAACTAGGGATTGACCAAACGGGTTTATTTAGAGCCAACATGGATCGTTAATAATCGAGGAGACCGATCATTAATATTTGGAAAGGATATACATTTGGGGAAATAATTAAAATCTTAGTGTCAAAACTCTAACAGAAAAATAGCTTGAATGCATCGACCGTCTACCCAACGGAGAAATAGTTGCGTATTCGAGTCCTGCCATCATTCGTAGCGTCGATACGTCGAGAGAATAAAGCTTCTACTCGACTGACGGAGCAGCAAAGAAGAAATATGGCAAAACTTTAAGAGAATTCAAATATTTTAGCATAATCTGACACCCTCACCCGCTCTATGGGTTGAATGACTTTGATTAAACGGTGTGTGTGTGTGTGTGTGTGTGTGTGTGTGTGTGTGTGTGTGTCTCCAGGTGGGTCTGGACTACAGTAACCCGTACCTGAGCCCCTTCAGGGAGTTCCAGCGCTGGAAGCATCACCCCTTCGTGGCCGCCACGCTGCAGGGCGGCACCAGGATCGCGTACGGCGCCCGAGCTCTGAACGAAGGCGGCTCGCAGGTATCTAATAATAATAATGATACATTTATTTTATACGGCGCCTTTCAAGGCACTCAAGGTCGCCGTACAAGACATTAAAACAGTTAAGACGACCCCCGTCTGACCCCGTCGGCCTCTTTTCATCACTTCTGTATTTCATTAGAGAAAGTTTTGAGACAATGACGGATAACGACCTTTTGATTCTTTTCAATATGCAATATCACTGTTACCGGGCAAAGATTTTAGATCACATTACACAAGTATGAATAAATGAAAAGATGGGTCTCCGGTTATATTGGTGATGTAATCATTTGGGAGACTTTTCATTTATTCATATTGAAACGGTCCATATTAGTTGGCTCATAATAATAAAAATATGAGATATATGGACGGTTTCATACCGACTTAAAAGTTTCCCCGATGCCAATTTTGAGGTTTCATTGTTTAAAAAAGTGTGATTATTAAAAAAAAGACACACTTTTACGACTTCTCGTGTATTTTTAAATAACATAAATATCATCTAGCACAGGTTTACTTTATGATTATAATATGCTTTATGATTGCACATATACTAATTGCTTTGTGTCCGATGGTCTGCAGTACAATCATGGATCCAATAATTCCTTATTTGCCGTGAGTTGAATGCAACAAAGTGAAACTAAAGTCAATAACTGCGTAAATAAAGGTCCTCTCCTCCTCTTCTCCTCCAGTCCATCCCCAAGCTGACGTTCCCCGGGGGGCTTCTGATCGGCTGCAGCCCCGGCTTCATGAACGTGCCCAAGATCAAAGGGACCCACACGGCCATGAAGAGCGGCATGCTGGCTGCCGAGGCCGTGTTCCCCAAAGTCACCGCCGAGAGCCCCGAGTCGGAGACGGCAGGTACGGGGTTCAAGACCCGCAGGCGGCCATGACGGTAGCACCGGTAGCTGCTTGTAATATCCTCCTCCCCCCCCGTATGGGTCAGAGTGTGTAGAGGTTAGTTAAATGTTGAACATGTGTCAACGGTCGGCCGATAAAGAGTCTCTGCCTTCAAAGCAACCCGAGAAAACTTTAAAATATACCTCAATGTGTATTTAACAGGGTCAATAATCATCAAAATATCTGATCCATTTCTACTAGATCATTACTCATTCAGGTTGTTATCTAATGTAGTTTAAAGACAAAAGAGGAATGGACCTTTGGTTTGTCGTGCGTGTGAGCGTGCGTGTGTGTGTGTGTGTGTGTGTGTGTGTGTGTGTGTGTGTGTGTGTGTGTGTGTGTGTGTGTGTGTGTGTGTGTGTTGGAGTTGGAGGAAAGAGAAACTGCCAATTGTTCCCTTCCTCAGGGGTTAGTTGTGTTTACGCCTCGTCTTTGTGTGCCGGAGCGAAAAGATACCGGCCTTCGAAGCATCCCCCCCCCCTCCCCACTCAGCAACAGCACAACATTTGTTTTACTGCAAACTTGTGTACAAGACGAGTCCACAACGTGCCCCTTGACCTCTGTCATCATGGAAACCGTCGCTCTTTTATAAATATTTGTTTGAGGCCTTGAACTGAAGAGGAAACGAAAGAGCAGAAATGAAATTGCATTCCTCAAATGTATTATTTATTATTTCTTGTTTATTCGTCCCAGGCCTCCACGCGCCCGAGTACGACGACTCTCTGAAGAACTCGTGGGTGTGGAAAGAGCTTCACTCGGTCCGAAACATCCGGCCGTCCTTCCACAACTACTTTGGCCTGTACGGCGGCATGGCCTACACCGGGGTCTTCTACTGGATCTTCAGAGGGAAAGAGCCCTGGACACTCAAACACTGTGGTGAGCGTCTCTCCATTGTTCTCTCCATTGTTCTCTCCATTGATCGGTCTATTGGGAGATTGACTGAAGACAAAGCCGCGTTCATTTCGTGAACCAAAACTATGGCAACGACGCCATTGGACACGACTAACTAAAAAACGTACTGCATTTATACTTAAATGTTAAAAGCTATTTTCTGAATGCTCTTATTTTGTATGTTTCCTTCAATGGCGCAGTGTGGGTCATATCAGGACTACTTCCTGTTGCCCACACTTCACTCGGAGCATCGCTCAATGCATTTCCTACGTCAATGCTCCCCCCGGTGGTCAGTGTCGGAACTGCACGTGTGTCTTCACTTGGTGTTTTACACAAGGAGCAAATAAACAAAAACTACATTATCAAACACATTAAATAACAAGTTAAAATTGATAAAGACAACGACGGGGAAGAAAGAAACCAGGTTTGTGGCTGACATGTTCAATCTGATGGCTAAAACGAGTCTAAACGTCAACATTTTTAATTATATTCAAATATTTCACGTTTTCTTTCACGATAATGGGACTAAAATGCCCAGATGTCCAGATGTTTATTGAATTAAGACTAAAATATAACAGGATGAGATTTAACCAACAAGTATATTTGAAACAGAATTACGACGAAATACTACTAAAAAGCTCCTATAGATGAGGAGAAATGTGATTTTGGGAACGGGGCAACCTTTTGCTCAACGTATGGAGAACATGACGGGCCCAGTGGAGTTGTTCCCCCATTGTTTTCCCCGTGTGTGTAGCTGTGCTGCACAGTGCCAGTGTTCTCCTTCACGAGGTTGTGTTATCTCGGAAGGGAAAACCAACATTGCGTAAGCGCCTGCCCTCGACCCGTCAGGCCTCGACGCAGACCAGCTGAAACCGGCCAAAGAGTGCACCCCGATCGAATACCCGAAGCCCGACGGCAAGCTGAGCTTCGACCTGCTGTCCTCGGTGGCGCTGAGCGGCACCAACCACGAGGGGGACCAGCCCGCCCACCTGACCCTGAAGAGTGACAGCGTGCCGGTCCAAAGGAACCTGGCCATCTACGACGGACCTGAGCAGCGCTTCTGCCCCGCGGGTAACTACGATTAATATTAGAATACGTCAGTCTGCAGGATGGGAACCACAATGCATCGTGTTATTCTTCTTTTATTTATTTTTAGACTCTATTCTCTCCAGATATCATCTCGTATCTCGATAACAAATATAGCTCACTACACGGCATGTTTTCTGGACTCGCAATAAATAAATAGCGTATATGAAATAACCAGAAAGCCTATTGTTTGCATACCTGTGTGTGAAATTAAAAACTCATTTAAAAGTAATGAGTTTTTAATTTAATTTCAAAACCTTTTTGAACTTGATTACAAAGGAAGAGGAATTGACAGCGTCATTAGTTTCAGCACTACATTTTAATTATTCCTGTCATTTTAAATGACCCGTAGTATTGTTTGTCTGTGGTAGACGTTCATTCCATACTTTTCACCGTCAATTATCTTTCCAATATAATTGATTAGTTTGTTCAGCCAAGTGCTCGTCATGATTTAAAAAATAATCATCACGTAGCTTCTTCTTGTCTGACCAACAGGAAATGTTTAAAGTTTGGTTCTTGACATGTGAAACGGAGAACTGTTTTATATAGATATATATATTTATGAATATGTTTTCATATATACATTTATATAAAAATATATGAATATATATATATATATGAATATTTTGTTCATATATACATTTATATAAATATATATGAATATATATATTTATATGAATATATTGCCATTGCCGAACCAGTTCATCGTTGAGATGCATTGACTGGTTCCCTCTAACAATAGAATACATAAAGAGCGTCTTGTTTTTGTTTTTCCAGGTGTGTACGAGTACGTTCCCCTGGAAACGGGAGACGGGATGAGGTTGCAGATAAACGCTCAGAACTGCGTCCACTGCAAGACCTGCGACATCAAGGACCCGAGCCAGAACATCAACTGGGTCGTGCCCGAGGGCGGCGGAGGCCCGGCCTACAACGGGCTGTGAACACTGTGCTTTAAGAAGGAAATATTATTATTATTGCCTCTAAAGAACTGACGGAATCGTGCGTTCAGGGGTCGCAGGACTTTTCAGTTAAGGCCATCAAGCCCGAGTACGGAAAACTAAATAAATGACTTTATATAGCGGTTTGCTCCGAAAAGCAAGGATATTAAAAATGTATTTGGTTTTACTAGTTGGTTAGTTTCAAGTGAAGGACATGAGTTATGAGATAATAATGGACCATATAAGAATGAAAAGGTCAGTTTCCAAGTTATTTTGCATCACTGCTGTAAAATACACTATGAGCATTAGTTTCAAAATAAAGTGTCTTCCATTTTTTTTTTAAGTACTTTAAAACAGTTAATTTATTCCTTCGAGATCTTTCTGTAAATGAACGAGCCGTTCTCCAATCAAGGTTTGTATCAGCATTTATTCTAGTTACGTCTGGACAGCATTTCATCCACACAGTATATTGTACATTAAATGAAAACATCACAGAAATGAATAATAAAGTACTCTTGAAAGGTTCACCCCCTTTTTATTGATCTCTGTAAAAAAAACATAAATAAAAACGTGGATGCACCGTGTGGCCGAGGGCGCGGTATCAAAACCCAACAACGAAACCATAACGGACCGCTTCCTGCTACGCCGACCCACTTCCCGTTAAGCGGCGGAAGTCGGCCGACGGTCAAAAACACTCGTGACGGTGACGACGGGAATCCCTTTAAAAACAACACGGTGAGGGCGGAGCCCCGCTTGGAAACATGAAAGGACCCGCGGCCCGGGAGAAGCTGCTCGCGCCGCCGGCCGGTTGGACGAGGAGGTGACCTCAGACAGACGGGACTAGCGGGAGCGTCGGTGCATTGTTGGGCGAGGAGGCGCTCACGCAAACATCTTGGCGTAGATCTTCTTCTCCTTCTCCTTCTCCTCCTGGATCTTCAGCTGGACCCGCTTCAGCTCGTTGCCGATGGCTGTCGAGAGGGAAACGCTCGGAATTAGCGGCGGCGGCGAAGAATCGTTGAGTCGCTCGGATCGAAGTGATTTAAACTAAATGACCTTTGAGGCGGGTCACATTATATTTGTGTTGCATGCAGAACACAATCACTCACTCCTCCCAATAAAGCTCAATTAGGAGGAACAACAAGCGGAAGCAACAGGACGCATCTCTGCATGAGCGTGCATATTAAGTCTGAATAATACATGTGAATATGCATGTGATGATAAACGGGAGGGGGAGGGGGGAGATGGGGGGAGGGTCGGCAGAACAAAAGAATATAGTGCCAAGAGAAAACGTCCCCACCTTTGTCCTCCGGAGCGACGCCGTGAGCTTTCTTCAGGTCGATCTGAAACGGGCACAAACAGCTGGGTGAGCGATGCGGACCTCAGAACACCTCCAAGACAGATTAGGATTAAAATCACAAACACGTCATTTTGGACAAAATCAACAATGCTGGGCGTTACCATGGCGTTGCCGTTCTCCTTCAGGCCCTGCCAGGCCTGAGCCCGCCGGAAAAGTGCCTTAGTGTTCTCTTGGTTCAGCTCCAGAGCCTGGGACCAGAAACACACGCCACAGGTTACGTTTTATTAGTGGGCGAAATGCATTTGTGACTTTATATCTAAGCGGTCCTTATATTTGACATTTAGCACGACTTTGTGACGCATCGACTTCACCCTGCAGGAATGAACTGACGTCCACTTTTATGATAAGGAATGAAAGTACGAGGTATAACGTATAAGGAGCGTATAACCAATAACGTGCCACTGTGTGACGGTTGCTTTCAGAAAAAGGCACACACACACACACCTCATTGCAGCTGTCCAGCGCGTCCTGCCACAGCTGCATCTTCAGGTTACACGCCGCGGTGTTGAGGAAGCAGCTGAGCGCCGTGGGCTCCAGCTTCTGCTGCGCCTCCTCCGCCAGCAGCTCCCCGCTCACCTCCAGGTACCTGCAGACACACCTCCTCTAGTTGAAGACTCGTGGGCGGGGACGGACGCGGAGCAGATTGTTCGGGGTTGGCGTCACGTGGATCTTCCAACTGAGACGCGCTTCATTAAACATAACTAGATAGTTAACTAGACGTAGTTTCTGTTGATGCTTCCTTCTGATACGTCAACACACGTAGTGCCGGAGGGGGATTGTGTCGAGCCGTAAACATAACGGTGCACGAGCGAATCAAGCTCCGGTTTCTGCTTTACAGCCGTGGAGACGCTGCGTATTAGGTTCAAAGTTTTGTTAGTTATGGTCTTTATTAGATTTATAATAATAAGTAATATATATATTTAAGATACGCGTGCGCCACAATTTCAGCTGTTAGATATTTTTGGTATGTCATTTGTTATATTTGAGTCTCAATGAACCGTCTTGAAAATAAACCACATGTCTGAATATGAGGCTCATAAACCACAGCTGTTAGTTTCACTAGATATTGACATGCATTTTTACAAAATGCATGTCAATAATCATGGAATATGCCTAAATATGAACTATTGATAAACTGTCAAATTCTTTGACTGTATTTTAACTCTAAATATGTCCTTCTGTACACATGACATCTATTGCATCTGTCCATCCTGGAGAGGGATCCTCCTCTGTTCTCTCTTGAAGGTTTCTTCCCTTTTTTCCCCCTGAAGGGTTATTTGGGAGTTTTTCCTGGTCCGATGTGAGGTTTTGGGGCAGGGATGTCTATGTGTACAGATTGTAAAGCACTGAGACAAATTTGTAATTTGTGAAACTGGGCTATACAAATAAACTGAATAATATATATATATATATATATATAAATATACTGGTGTGTGTTGCTTTCTCACAGTCGTCTTCATTTTATCACACATTATATTTATATATATTACTTTTTTTTAAATATATATATATATATATATATAGTTCTTATTTTTAAATATATATATATGTATATAAATATATATATATATTGTGTGTTGCCTTCTCACAGTCGTCTTCATTTTCATCACACATTATATTTATATATATATATATATTACTTTAAAAAAAAAATATATATACATGTATATTTCTTATTTTTAAATATATATATATATATGTATATAAATATATATATTGTGTGTTGCCTTCCCACAGTCGTCTTCATTTTATCAAACGTAATAAATATATTGCTCAAGGGCTCCGGGTCAAGTGCCCTTAACCCGCCGCCGTGTCTCCAGCGCTGATGGAACACGGTCCAAGTCTCTCTGGAGGAGAGCGTCAGCTGAAATGAAAGGTGATATTACCTGAGGGCTTTGCTATATTTGCTGACTGCAGCTTTCCAGTCTTGGTTCTTGAACAGAGTGTTTCCGACGTTCTTCACGTCCTCAGCCACGGACAGAACGCTGTCGACCTGACGGCAAGAAGAGGGAAACGGAATCAGACGACAACACGTCGAGTCCGACCATCTCGTTTGTGCGTTTGCTACATCCACACGTCCTGGATCTCGATCTTCTCCTCTGGTTTCCGAGAAGACAATAAAATCGGCTCAAAGACCTCGGCGACACGTACATCTTTAAAGTCGACGTCAGAGTCCTCGGGGAAGTCCGGGTGGGCGTCGCCCGTCCCGTCGCTCGGCCCGGCGCCGCAGCAGCCGTCCTCGTCCTTATGCTCGCCGCAGTCTGCGATGGAGCACGGCTGCAGGGGGCGGAGGTTAGAACACGCTTCAGACACAACACCGTCACCGGTGAGCAGCTCCCAGCTAAAATGTCTACTTGGGTTACTGACAACATCTTTACAATCGAGACTAGTATTTGAAAGGCAAATATAATTATAATAATAATAATAATCCTTTTTCCAATTGTTTCTATTCTAAAAATCATGATGCTATCATTTGTACCAAGTGTCTTGCAGGTTTTTTTATATATATATATATATATATATATATATATATATATATATATATATATATATATATATATATATATATATATACACACACATACACTATGGAATAACCACAAGTAACTAAAATAAAAAATAAATAAATAAACAAGTAAATAAAAAATAAATGAACAAGTAAATAAAATTAAAATAAACAAGTAAATAAAATTAAAATACACAAGTAAATAAAATTAAAATACACAAGTACATAAAATTAAAATAACCACAAGTCCTTCCTTCCTGCTGCTGTCAGGCTGCACAACAAACTGCAGTAGATCGCTGGAGATCCTGGCAAACTCAGCACTTTACTTTATTTTTACCCTGTATATTTAGTTTTTAGTTTTATATTTATTTTCACCGCTGCTTTGATTTTGGAAATGTCCCCACTGTGGGACGAATAAAGGAATATATCATAAAGAAATCTGAAAGGAACATCTAGAAGTAACACATAATTACGGCTAAATGTATTCTATTCATAGTGTATTATTTAACTGGAGAGCACGTACCTTGACAGGGACGTCCTCGTTGGTGTCGATGGCCTCCAGCATTTTGATGATTCCCATGCCTTTCAACACTTGTCCGAAGACGACGTGCTTGCCGTCTAGGTGCGGAGTGGGGACCGTGGTGATGAAGAACTGGGAGCCGTTGGTGTCGGGGCCGGCGTTGGCCATGCTGAGCAGACCCGTCTTGTCATGCTGCGCGGGGAGAGAAGATCATGAGAACGACAGACGCAACACGGCAGCACCGACACACAAACAGGAAACTAACGTAGAGACGTGGACGTTAGATCGTTTCTCTATTGTTTCTATACAGACGATCACAACATGGAGAGAAAGAAGCAGAGATAGTTTCATAAAGATTCAAGAATTGGAAATTCTCTAAACGGACCTCGTTGAATATGAAATTGAATTCCCCTATTTTAAGATTTTGGTTCATTACTTTACCTTGTAGTGGAAGTTCTCGTCCTCAAACTTCTCCCCATAGATGCTCTCGCCCCCGGTGCCATTTTGGTTGGAGAAGTCTCCTCCTTGGATCATGAACTTCTTGATGACTGCCAAAAGAAAATGTACATTACAGAGAAACCAGACTGGATCTTCAAGATGTGTTCTTGCTGAAATGTAATTAGTTACTGAAGGTTATATATACTTTCTTTACTCTATGGGAAATTATTTCTCCCTGCTGTATTCATAGTTTTGTTACTATGGTATTGTTTTTGTTTCTTTATTTGTTTATGCGTTTGTTTGTTTACTTCTCTTTATACATAGAATCTGATAAATGTAAATATGTGTATGGATCCAAACAGCCTTTATAACAGCTGGCCATATATTCAATTATACTAATGGCTGTTGGTGATCTGACGCCTTAAATAGATATTTGTTTTACAAAAAGGAAGCAGAGACTCCACAAATGGCTTCCTGCATTTGAAGGTTTTTTCAGCCACTTCTACACACACTAAAACTACCAACTTCTAAAACTAAAATAGAGCTTTATCACTCAGATGGTGGCGTTCATGTACTTCTGTGGAAGGGGCATCCTTTGAAGTGCAGTGGTTTCCCAGTCGATTTCCCAGTGCCTTTCTCTCCAGTGCACAGCGCCCGGAAGTTCTCAGCAGTCTTGGGGGTGATGTCCGCAAACAGCTCCAGAACGATCCGGCCAGCTGTGGACAGCAAAAGAAGAAGAGAAATCAGTGTCACTGTAGAGGTTTAGTGAAATATTCTGATTACCTAAAGTAAAGTCGGGTGTAACTTAATAGTTAACGGGAACAACATCACGGTTACATTACTGGTATCAGGGTTCTTACACATGTTGACCGATGGATTTCCAGGACTTTAAACCAAATGTCCATGACCAAACTGAAATCTCGGTATGAACATGAAAACTGCAGAAAATGTAGTGTATTGAGAGATAACGCCAGCTTATATTTTGAGCGTCTTATTATTATAAATATTATTTAAAACTCGGTGTAATTGAATGTCTGATTTTAACAAATTTCCATGACTTTTCCCCAACTTTTATGATTTAATTTTTTTCCCATGATTTTTCCAGGACTTGGAATGACCATTTTAAAATTCCATGACCGTACTATCCCTGCTTTTCTTTAAAATATATTTTAATTATTTCAAACTCAGCGTAAATGAACATGTGATTTTAACAAATTTCCAAGACTTTCCCAAACTTTTATGATTCAAGTTTTTTCCATGACTTTTCCAGGCCTGGGAATGACCATTTTAAAATGCCATGACTTTTCCAGGTTTTCCATGACCGTAGGAACCCTACTGGTATATTTACTAGATAAAAGATGCAGTGGAGCAGGATGCTGAGGTCGTCAAGCACAGGGTTCTTACACATGTTGACCGATGGATTTTCATGACTTTAAACCAAATGTCCATGACCAAACTGAAATCTCAGTACAAACATGAACAATTTAGAAAATGTGCGTTTTTGAGCGTCTTTCTTTAAAAAAACATCAATTATTTCAAACTTGGCGTAAATGAACATGTGAATATAACAACATTTCAATGACTTTTCCAAAACTTTTATGACTGAGTTTTTTCCATGACTTTTCCAGAACTGGAAATGACCATTTTAAAATTCCATGACTTTTCCCGGTTTTCCATGACCGTACTAACCCTGCAGCAGCCTTTACAAGAGGCCTCGTCGGGCTGCAGTAGAACCTGTCTTTGTGTCGTTTTTAATTCATTAGCTGCAGCTGATTAAATCATTAATACGCCACTCAGTTCAAGCTTTTACCTCCACGTTTGATTCCCCGCCACTAACCGCAGTTATTATAAACGCAGTGTTATAATGACGCAGGGATAAATGCACAAGTCACTCGAGACAACACAACCCCACGTGGTGTTAAATGCACTCTCACGAGCCCTGTGACCGTCTTTCTCTCTATATCAGCAAAGCCAGCTCCCGTTAAACATCCGGTAGCTACTCGCGTCGGTATTTATTACAAGCTGGCTTATTTTTAAATTAATTATGTTGGAGAAGTGTAACGTTAGCTCCTGTGGCAGCCGCTCGGGTGATATACCCACTTTGTACAAGTCACCATTACGAGCCAATAATTGTGCTAAGCTAAAAAGAGGCTAACGTGACAAACTGATATTACAATCAAATTATTAATAAAACATCCCGACCTTTTTCTCCGCCGATGTCCACATCGAAGAAGACGCGAGGGTTCTCGGGGTTTGAAGGCTTCTCCGTCGGTATTGAGTGAGACATGTTTAAGGAGAGGGCGATTTCAGACACTTGTTTCGGGCTAACCTAGCTAATCCCGGCCGGCGTAACGTTACTACCGGAGCAGGTTGGAGCGAGACGGGGCTCAATCACTTCCGGTGGTAAACCCTTCAAAATAAAACCGTTCTGTTGGTTTGAGAATGCATCGAATGTCGTTAGAAGACGAGATGAATAACTGAATTATCGTTTTGTTTGGTTTGACAAATAGGATACACATTAAAGAATAGAGTTCCTCAAAAATGTCCCTTGCACGGCATAGTATAGCACTTATGCGTAGTCGGTCGCGTGCGTTCTTGCACAAGACTTCCGGTCATGCTAAATCTAATTCACATTAGAATATATATATATATATATATATATATATATATATATATATATATATATATATATATATATATATATATATATATATATATATATTTTTTTACAATTTTCTATGTAATAGTGGACTACATAATCAAGCAAATTCAGTGTTTTGTTGTAATAATCCAGCTAATATCTAACAAATGCAATTATTTTTAAAATGCATGAACATTGTGCTGCAATGAGTGTAAATACAGCTGATAAGTAAACTCAGAAGTTCTTTCTCTGATGCCACTCTGAAGATTTATCATGCTGTAGATCTGAGGGGTAACAGGATAAAAAAAATAGTTAAGAATATTACTGTTGCACATAATTAAATGTCTTTCTTTCAACGCTTACTTACTTGATGATTATCTCTTCCTCATGCCATGGATAAAATAGGAGAACAAAGTGGTTCTGCATATTCAACAGGTGACAATGGACCCATTGTTGCTTCATTTCAGGGACCCAGATACCATATGGCGGAAACCGATTTAACCCCACCTGAACTAACAGCAAACTCACATGGATCCACATGCTGGTTGATATTTTTCTCCAATCAGACACTTAAAGAGGCTGTCTTAAAAACTCACACAATGTTCCTTCTCGCACGAAATGCAATCACAACATGCCCTCAAGTGGGGTCAGATTGAGACCACCCTATAGCAATGGGAGTGCCAGCAAATTGCAGCTGACAAATGGATGTCTGTATGGCCCTTTACAAGGAAATTGTGTTTTTGTTAGTCTCTTGTGGTAAAGATTGTGTACAGTTATCTCCAACAGACATACGTGGATGTGGTTGCTTTAGCTGTAGGGAAGGATTAGCGGGCGCTACTCATACAGTAATTAAAAGTCCATATCTGTGAGTGAGGAGAATGATCTCTGACACACAAAACCAACTTGGTTATAGTTGTTATTATAGGAGAGAATCGTCAGATTGGCGGATCAGCCATATCTGATGTGTTACACTTCTTCTGGCTGGGAAAACTTTGAGAAAGACACAATTCAACCCCCTTGTGGGACCAGTTTACATTTTCAGATGTGCTCATATTTCAGTAAGTCTAACAGTAGTAAACACAAACTTCCACAAGTGTAGGAATGTATAAATATGATATTTTTGAATAAAACATGTGAATTTCTCCTTCATCATCCAGACTGGAAGGTGTGAAAAATGACATATTGAAAAGTCAGCATGTTACAGACGTTAAAAGATGTTTAATCAAACTTGACGGATCTCATTAGCAGTGGGTAGCAGAATGCCATCTGCTGTTAGCTCCGACGGTCTCTGTGAAACGTGGAGTCATCCGTCATGTCCTTTCTGGGAGGAAACAAATAGAGGCGGTGAAAGAAATTAATGAGACATAAATTACCTACATTTCTCCGTTCTTATTTGCTTTTATCTATTGTTGTTATTGTGGTTTTATTTATTTGTATTGTATAGCTTCGATGTTTTCATTTGTGACGTGAAGCGCCTATGAGTAATTTGAAAAGCGCTATATGTATTATTATTATTATTATTATTATTATTATTATTATTACATGTGTACCTACTTAATTTGTGGTTTTATTCATTTCTCTCATGTTCTATCAGACATTATATGTCACCTTGGAAAGCATCATTTTTGTTGTAATAATGTCTCACATATCCAAAAGCTATTACCCATTGTTTGAGAATTACTGGGAGCTAATGTGTTTCAATATGCTATTATTGAAAAGAAACTCGTTCTTCTTACTCCCAAGGTCACATCAAATGTGTTCTTGTGATTAAAATCTGTAAACACAATTAGTTTTTGTTTCTTTGTGATGTTTTTTTCTCTCTCTTTGTGCTAATTTCGTGGCTCATTGTGGTTATTTTGGCTGCTATCGTCGTGGTTTGATTGTTTTTCCAACAACATATTAACAGTCGATATACAGCGGCTCTGGTCCAATCAGGCGATTCCATTCCAACCCCCTCTGGCCTTCCCCTTGATATATATATATATATATTTTTTTTTCTTTTCTTTTTTTTTATTCCTTAAACCTTCATTCCTGTACAGTACATGTAATGGTTGAGCATCTGCAGCCCTTGCAGTCTTCCCTCTGTCATGTGACCCAGCTCATGGATCTGTGTCATCACAGAAGGAGGTCATTGCTGCGACTTCCAAGAATATCAGCCTTTATAAAAATATATACACTACCGTTCAAAAGTTTGGGGTCATCGAGAAAATGTTGTGTTTTCCATGAAAACTCACACTTTTATTTATCAAATGAATACAAGATTAATACAACATATAGTCAAGACATTGACAAGGTTAGAAATAATGATTGTCATTTGAAATATTAATGTTGTTCTTCAAACTTGTCGCTCAAAGGAAGGCCAGTTTTAGAGCTTCTCTCACCAGCATAACTGTTTTCAGCTGCGCTCACATTAAAGGGTTTCAATGTCAAGGAATAATCTGTTTGTGGAAAATGAAAAATAAAAAGTTATTTAAAAAAAAAAGGGGTTCAAGGGGGTTCAACCCTCTGCTAGTCTTCTAAGGCAATAACACAAAACTGGAGATGGGCCTCTACACACCTATATGTAGAGATTTCATTAAACAACAGAGAATAGTCATTTACCACATTAACTATGTAGAGAGAGTATTTCTGATTAATTTAATGTCATTTTCATTGGAAAAAACTGTGCTTTTTTTCCTTTTTTCTAAGTGACCCAAACCTTTGAACGGTAGTATATATATATATTAGTAGACCTCTTTAAACATTGACTGATTGTTTGCTTGGAGCTGCTTGTTGTCCCCAGTTTAACAGATGTGTGAGCCCCTGCATACACATCCAGGGCTCCGTGCTGGAGCCAAACAGCCCGGCCCCCCATATGCCGTTGTGGTGCATGTGGCCCCTCCAGCAGATGGAGACGCGAACACAGAGGAGAGAAGCAGCTTCCCACAGTGGGACTCGACCAACTCTCCTCCGAGCTCACGGCTGGGATCTGTCGGGTTTTGCTCGTCGCGTCTCGAGGAGCTGCTGATGGCGTTGGGACGCCATCGAGTTCTCCTTCGCGCCACTTTTCCTCTTATTACTTGTGTGATTTCTAAATTATTATTGGGTGTGTTTGGACATCATCCTGTTCTTATATACAACAAACATCAAATGCCCCTTAAAAGAGAAATATTTTCTCTTGGACTATTTTGATTTACCTGCTGTTAAATGCTGCGCTGTGTAGTTTGCTATTGTATTTTATTGTATTATATTTATTATATAATTTAGTTATTACTTTATTACTTTGTCACTTTTTTACTATTATTTCACTTTATCAGACAAAAAAGAGACAAATGTATTTTTATTTTTTTTTAATTCCCTGTATGTTCAACATTGGAAAATTGACAATAAAGATAACTTTGAACTTTATTGTGTTGTTTGCTATTGTATTGTATTGTATTCATTATCATTATCATTATTTATTAATTCATCACTTTATCACTTTTTTACTATTATTTCACTTTATGTCGGACAAAAAAGCGACAAATGTATTTTTAGATTTTCTGTATGTTCAACATTGGAGAATTGTCAATAAAAATAACCTTGAACTTTGATCTTTATTATATTGCATGCTATTATAATGTGTTGTATTCTATTATATTGTGTTGCATACTTTTGTATTGTGTTGTATTCTATTATAGTTATTATATCATTTATTTATTAATTCATCACTTTATTACTTTCTCACTTTTTTACTATTATTTCACTTTATGTCAGACAAAAAAGAAACAAACATATTTTTTCATTTTTCTGTATGTTCAACATTGGAAAATGTACAATAAAGATAACTTTGAACTTTGAACTTTATTGTGTGTTTTTTTCTATCATATTGTGTTGTTCGCTATTTTATTGTGTTGTTTGCTTTTGTTTGTGTTTTTTTCTATCATATTGTGTTGTATGCTATTGCATTGTGTTGCATGCTATTGTGTTGGCACAGACGTGTCGGACTCCATGAAACATGTCGGCAAACATCACAAATTCCCACTCGCTGGTTGTATTTCCTTTTGTTAAGACGTCATCCTTTCATCGCACACAGTTCCCTCCATTCAGCCGCAACACGTTGTGTTAAATACAGCCAGGTGTCCTCCGAACTGGCCTCTGCATGCTTGTCTGTCTGTTCTCTATTTGAGTCTCTCTCCACTTTCTATGCCTGTCTATGTGCTTTCTGCACCGTCGTTAGAATGTGTCGCTTTTGTGTCACAGGTTAGAGAACAGCTGGCTGCTGGGCTGACACTGACAGCCGGCACTGTGACATCATGTGCACTGTCGCTGCAAGTAAAATAACTTCCTCACAGTCTAGTGACCCCAGACAACACCATCACCAACTGAAATGAATAAAATGGGGAAACATATGCACAGGTCACAAGTTAAAGGAAAGACTAACATAACATGTCTTAGAAAGTTGTAGTTCATAGTTTCTCTAAGAAGTCTCTGGGACTCAACTGGAAAAGATGCAACAACGGTTGTAGCTCCCATTGAGGACATGAGCCACGCCCCCCTACTGGGAATTTGTCCACATTGTATTTCCAAATTAATATCATAAAATTTGACTAAAGTCAAAACTTTCTTTGATGGGTTGTGTGCACACACAATGTATATATACTTTAATGGATTTAAAATATACTTAAAATGGCAATACTACATATACTATCAAAGAAATGTACTTTCTGCAAATATATAAAAAGTATAGTAGCAGTTATGTCCTTGGACATTTGGACCTCAGTCAATGTGGCTCCAAAATCTCCAAATTAATATTAAGATGGGTTCTGGTGACTGTGAAGGTCACTTACATCATTTTGATACTCTCCAAATACTCATGTGTGTAGTTTTGGTCTGGAAGCTTCATCTTGTGGTTGCTTTTCCTTTAAGCTAACCACTAGGGGGGCAACATTTGGGGTTTGGCCTGAGGATGGTGCCAGAGGAGAGGTAAAGCCTCGTACGGTGGCCTGTAGGGACATCTCAAACTCAGCTAAGCTCTCAATAACCTTCCAGTGCGTTACGATTCTGAAAGTTATATTTAATTAAGTTAAGTTAAATTGCAAAGGAGGGAGATTTGGAATATCATGTTTACTAATACATCTAAGGGATTACAAGAAAATGCATTTTTATTGTAGGAATTATATAACAACGTTAAAATTAACGTAAGAATGGTTAACTCATTTTTGGTTTTCAAAAGAATTGATTGATTGAAATGTAGGTATATGGAAGATTTTATTAATTCATTATTTTATTTATTTATTTATGTATTTATTAATTATTTATATTAATTATCTGATTTATTTGATAATAATAATTTAGGATAGGAATATATAAACAATTGTGATTATACCTATACCTTTTCAGTCTTTCTATTTTGTATATTATATAGAATAATATTGTATTGTATTGCAATGATTGACTGAATAAAATATACAACAACAACAACAACAACAACAACAACAATTCAATTCAATTCAGTTTATTTGTATAGCCCAGTTTCACAAATTACAAATTTGTCTCAGAGTGCTTTACAATCTGTACACATAGACATCCCTGACCCAAAACCTCACATCGGACCAGGAAAAACTCCCAAATAACCCTTCAGGGGGAAAAGGGAAGAAACCTTCAGGAGAGCAACAGAGGAGGATCCCTCTCCAGGATGGACAGATGCAATAGATGTAATGTGTACAGAAGGACATATTTAGAGTTAAAATACATTCAAGGAATCTGACAGAGTTTATCAATAGTTCATATTTAGGCATATTCCACGATGGAGAGTTTGGAGACCTCCCAAGTGGAGGAGTGGGCGGAGTCCCAGCAGGGCAGTGGCACAGCTGGCGACAGGAACTCACGATCCAACCATCGAAGGTCCATCAGCAGATGGAATCTATGCCGTCTCATAGGGTCCGATGACCCCATGAGACGTGAAGTCAGAAGGACTCCGGGAGAAAGCAGAGTTAGTCATGTGTGATGGAGAGATGAAGATTCATCCATAGGAGAAAGAAAAGAGGAGAGAGGTGCTCAGTGCATCCTAAACATCCCCAGCAGCTATAAGCCTATACCAGCATATCCAGGGGCTGGACCAGGGCACTCCTGACTCAGCCCTGACTATAAGCTCTGTCAAAGAGGAAAGTCTTCAGTCTACTCTTGAATGTGGTGACTGTGTCTGCCTCCCGGACTGAAGGTGGAAGCTGGTTCCATAAAAGAGGAGCTTGATAACTAAAGGCTCTGGCTCCCATTTTACATTTTAAGACTCTCGGAACTACAAGTAGCCCCGCATTTAGTGAGCGCAGCTCTCTGGTGGGGCGTCTGATACTACAAGCTCTTTAAGATATGATGGTGCATCACCAATTAAGGCTTTGTAAGTTAAGAGAAGAATTTTAAAAGTGATTCTTGATTTTACAGGGAGCCAGTGCAGAGCAGCTAGTGCAGGAGTAATGTGATCTCTTTTCTTAGTTTTAGTGAGAATACGAGCTGCAGCATTCTGGATCAACTGGAGGGACCTAAGAGATTTATTAGTGCAGCCTGATAATAAGGAGTTGCAGTAATCCAGTCTCGAAGTAACGAACGCGTGAACCAATTTCTCTGCATCTTTTTGAGACAAGATGTGCCTGATTTTTGAAATATTACGTAGATGGAAGAATGCAGTCCTTGAGATTTGCTTTATGTGGGAGTTAAAGGACAAGTCCCGATCAAAGATAACGCCGAGATTCTTTACAGTGGTGTTGGATGCTAGAGTAATGCCATCTACAGAAATCACATCACCAGATAATTGATCTCTGAGGTGCTCAGGGCCGAGTAGAATTACTTCGGTTTTGTCTGAGTTTAACATCAAGAAGTTGCCGGTCATCCATGTTTTTATGTCACTAAGACATGCTTGAATTTTAGTGAGTTGGTTAGTCTCCTCTGGTTTTATCGATAGATATAGTTGAGTATCATCTGCATAACAATGAAAGTTTATAGAGCGTTTCCTGATAATATTGCCCAAAGGAAGCATGTATAAGGTAAATAGAATTGGTCCAAGCACAGAACCTTGTGGAACTCCGTGACTAACGTTGGTGGTCATTGAGGCTTCATCGTTTACAAATACAAACTGAGATCGATCTGATAAATAGGATTTAAACCAACTTAGGGCGGTGCCTGAAATACCAATCGACTGCTCCAGTCTCTGTAATAGGATGTTATGGTCAATGGTGTCGAATGCAGCACTAAGGTCTAACAAGACCAGTACAGAGAGAAGTCCTTTATCTGCTGCCATTAAGAGGTCATTCGTAATCTTCACCAGTGCTGTCTCTGTGCTGTGGTGTTTTCTAAATCCTGACTGAAACTCTTCAAATAAACTATTCTGATGTAGAAAGTCACACAACTGATTTGCGACCACTTTCTCAAGGATCTTAGAGAGGAAGGGAGGTTAGAGATCGGTCTGTAGTTAGCCAAAACCTCTGGATCCAGAGTGGGCTTCTTCAGGAGAGGTTTAATTACAGCTACTTTGAAGGAATGTGGTACGTGGCCTGTTAACAAAGACACATTAATAATATCCAAAAGAGAGCTGCCAATTAAAGGCAAAACGTCTTTAAGCAGCCTAGTCGGGATAGGGTCCAAGAGACAGGTAGACGTGTTAGAAGTAGAAACCATTAAAGATAATTGGTCACGGTTGATGGGAGAAAAGCCATCTAAATATATACCAGGACATACAGGGGTTTCCATTCCACTTGAGGACAGATTGGCACTGGTTAAGGGCAAGAGATTATTAATCTTGTCCCTAATAGTTAAAATCTTCTCATTGAAGAAGTTCATAAAGTCATTACTACTGAGGTCTATAGGAATACTGGGCTCCACAGAGCTGTGACTCTCTGTCAGCCTGGCTACAGTGCTACCTAGGGTTGTTCTTATTCTTCTCTATTACTGATGAGTAATATTCTGCTCTGGCATTGCGGAGGGCCTTCTTATAAGTTTTAAGACTATCTCGCCAAACTAAGCGGGATTCTTCCCGATTAGTTGAACGCCAAATGCTTTCAAGCTTTCGTGACGTTTGCTTTAATGTGCGGTCTGAGGGTTATACCAGGGAGCAAACCTTCTCTTCCTCACTGTCTTCTTCTTCAGAGGGGCTATCGAGTCCAGTGTCATTCTCAGTGAGCCTGTGGCACTATCAACAAGATGATCAATCTGGGACGGACTAAAGTTAGACCAGGAGTCCTCTGTTATATTGAGACATGGTATTGAATCAAGTGCAGAATGAATCGCTTCTTTAAATTTAGCTACAGCACTGTCAGTTAGACATCTGGTGTAGAAACTTTTGACTAGCGGTGTACACTCCGGTAGTATAAACTCAAAAGTTATAAGGCTGTGGTCTGACAGAAGAGGATTCTGTGGGAAGACCTTCAAATGCTCAATGTCAACGCCATATGTAAGAACAAGATCAAGCATGTGGCCAAAGCTGTGAGTGGGTTTCTGTACTCTCTGACGAAAGCCGATCGAGTCCAACAATGAGATGAATGCAGTACCTAGGCAATCATTATCAACATCCACATGAATATTCAAATCTCCTACAATAATAACTTTATCAGTTTTAAGAACCAAACTTGATATAAATTCTGAAAATTCTGATATAAACTCTGAATATGGACCGGGTGGCGGTACAGAATCACAAATAGAATCGGCTGTAATGTTTTCCAGGTTGGATGTGAAAGACTAAGAACAAGGCTTTCAAATGAGTCGTAATTTAATTTAGGTTTAGGATTTATTAAAAGGCTCGAGTCAAAGATGGCTGCTACTCCACCTCCTCGACCGGTGTCTCGAGGAATGTGAGTATTAACATGACTTGGAGGAGTCGACTCATTTAGGCAGACATATGCTTCATGGCGCAGCCAGGTTTCAGTTAGACAACATAAATCAATGTGATTATCTGTTATTAAATCATTTAGTAACACAGCTTTAGATGACAGAGATCTAATATTTAGGAGACCACATTTAATAGTCCTGTTTTGTTGCACTGCTGAAATAATGGTGTTAACTTGTATAAGGTTATTGTGTACGACTCCTCGTGTTTACTTTAGATTTATTTAATTTAAGTGGCCGTGGGACAGACACAGTCTTCACAGTCTCTATTCTAGAGTAATGGATGGGTAACTGCTTGACAAGAAGAGCAGAGAAGGGTGTTAAACTACAACTCTGCTCCCGGTTCCTGATCTGAACCCCGGATTGTCATGGATTGTCAACAACTATTACACCTTGTTTAGGGAGTACACACGATCCAGTTGAATGTCGATATTGTGGTATTTCTGAATAATGTTGACAAGGTAGAAGATAAACCTTCCAGATTTGTTGTTTTAGTCAGTATTAGTGTTGGCGGTGTGTGTGTGTGTGTGTGTGTGTGTGTGTGCGTGTGTGTCTGTGTGTGTGGGTGTGGGTGTGTGTGTGCGTGTGTGTGTCTGGCTCATGTCTTACCTGCGGCTCGAGGCGGTGTGAGTTCCTATACACAAGAGGGGAAGTGCTGCATTATGGATGGAGGAGATAATCTACAATGCTGTCACTCAACCCTGTGCAAACCTGAGACGATCCCACTTATCCATCTGACACACACACACACACACACACACACAGACACACACACACAGACACACACACACACACACACACACTCACACACACAGGTAATAGGACTTTGAAGGATGCTGTCTTACTGGTCGCTCTGGAACCTGTGACTCACTCGGTCCTCCAACTCTGTCCGCAGCTCAGTTTTCTGTTAGTAAAGAAAAGGGCACCGTTTGATCAAGAACTGAAATGCTTTTTATTTTTTATTTATTTACCACTTATAAACACACTTATAAATCAGACACATCCATCTGCACTATTTTATAACTTATCGTCACTGTTGTTGTTTTTATATTGTACATACATGCTGCTATTTTGTCGTCTTTAATGTCCTTTTTAAATATGTATTCTACTTTTTGTATATTACATGTATTTACGACAAGAGCGTACATGTAACCGGAGTCAAGTGCTCACATACATGACCAATAAATACATTCTGATTCTGATTCTGATTATTCTGTGTGATATGCTCGTAACTGCTACTGTCGTGGTTCAGAATGTGTGACATTTTTACAACTCGACAGCATTTGTGAAATCAATATTCATGATGTGTCGACTCCACACTGATTATCTAATGAAATCGAGTCCCACAAATAGCACATCACGTACGATAAACAACATGTGAAATAAATAAATCCGACCTAAATCGGATGAATATTGTCCATTTATTACCAATATTTTGCATCATATCCGACCATTTCTCAAGGTCGTGCTCACTGTGACCTTGGTGCGTTACCTGCAGAATAATGCTTCTCTCTCATTTGCATAAGACCCACGAGGTGCATTGCAGCTGTACCTTAATTTGCATGTTGCTGAGCAGCGCCCCGCTGTTCAACAGCTGGTTGTGCTGCCAGCCCCAGCCCACCTCCCCCACGTAGCCCTGCCTGGGCGTGGGGGGAGGGGCATCCGGTGCAGCCCGGCACAGGTAGTCGAGGTCACCTGTGGTTGTGGCATCTGGGGATGAGACGCCCGCGCCCACGCACCGGGGGGGATAACTCGATCTGGGCCTGTAGTCTCCGATTCCATCTGGGCCTGGTTAGGAGTGCAGTGGTTTGTTACGGGTGAATGAGTGTGTGTTATCTAAGGATCAACGTCTTTCACAACGCGCATTCTTTCTGATGATTGAATGTCCTCAATAATTACATCCGGGAATATTATATTATCCTGGGAAATGAAAGATTCAACAATGTGTATAATATTACACATAGAAAGTGGTATATAATATATGAACTATTGCAGTGTTAGTGTACACTTATAGATACCCCAATGCAACAACACACAACTGCAGGCTCACACTATGCATGTATGCATCTATGTATATTTATGTATGTATGCGTGTATGTGTGTATGTACATATATATATATATATATATATATATATATATATATATATATATGTGTATGTGCGTATGTATCCATGTATGTTTGTATCTATGTATCTATTTATCTATATATGTATGTATGTATCTATGTATGTATGTATGTATCTATGTATGAGTCTATAATGTATGTGTGTATCTATCTATCCATGTATCTATTTTTGTATCTATATGTATGTATGTATGTATGTATGTATGTGTGTGTGTGTGCATGTAGCTTGTGTGTGTATGGGTGCATGCATGAATGTATGTACTATGTATGTGAGTATGTATGTATGTATGTGTGTATGTATGTATGTATGTAATATGTATTTTGGCCGTGGCCACAGTGCCACCGTGTGTCCAGTTACAGCTATATTATAGTGTATTATTGGACCCTAATGCTGAGACAACATCTACATGTTGAACGTTGGTCCTCAGCATGTTGACTGTAGGGATGGTGGAGGTGTGTGTTCTCAAAGCTTCTCCTACCTGTAAAAAGCATCCGTTGTCCGGGCTGCGGCCGTCCTGCAGCTGCTCCACTGTTTCTCATCATTGTTTTCTCTTCCCGATGACACTCTGTATTAGTGGCAGGTTAGATACACCTACTGTATATAACGGGGCCCCCTTGGGTGATCACTCGAGCCCAGCGGTCGGCTCTGTCCATGGGGTCATGGTCGGTTGTCATGCCACCACCGGTTGTCATGGCATCCGTGGTCGGTGTCCTAGTTGCATACTAAAAACACGGGATGCTCTATCGGAGCACGTCCACCGCATTCATTCACATGAAGGCAGAAATACCCAAACAATAATGTTATATTTTTTTATATATTATCTTATTATTATATATAATATAATTATATTAATTATTATTTAAATATATTATATATAATAATATTATAAATATATATATATATATATATATTATCTATATTATATATTATCTTGTATATTATTTTTCATAGCTGTAATCAGTGGATTTTAATTCAAAGTTGTTTCTATATTATTAATAATATTATTATTGTTGTTGCTATCACTATCTTTATTATCATCATATTTTTGTCATTTTAAATTTTAAATCAAGCTATAATATATGGATTATGTGAAAAGAAGAACTTGAAATAAAGCAAAAATGTGTTCTACAATTTTATATTCTTCAAAGTAGATTCATGTCTCAAATAATTTGAGAGGTTCTTGCCGTAATGCTAGTACTAGAATAATAAAATATAGGACTATTTTATGGAATACCTCGTCACAACACAACTGTTGGTCACAGAGGCAATAAGAAGGTAATACATTCTACAAATTAACTTTAATTAAAAAGCACTCGAGGCAATGACCTCATGAAGCAGGTGCTGGCTATGATAATGGGAGTAACAACCTGCAGGACAAACAGCTGCTCCATTGAAGAAATCTAATTCATAAAACTGTGACATGGGAATTGTACCCAAAGTATTATTTTAGGTTATTTAAAATTAAATTCGAACACTTTAGTGTAATAACGATGATCGTAGCCCCAAATAACTGTATTTGGTGCTTCTTCTTAAACAAAGAGTGTGTGCTATACATGGTATGTTTATTCCATCTTATCCTGATACATACTGTTTACGGTTAACTGTTTTTTTTCCACACCCTTCATGTTCTGTGTCCATCTAAATGTGTATTACCGTCTCGGGTCACTAGATGGTCGCAAAGCATCATGTTTGTCACATCGACATCGTACTTCCTATTCATACTTTTTTCCATTTTTCTTTTTTTCTTCTTTTTGTTAAATGGACTCGCCCATGAGCCGCCCCTTGTGACTAAACCTCTGTAAAGTCAGACACAGATAACCACAGCTAGAAAAATAATCACCTCCCCTTCAGAATAAGATAGCGACATTTACTGACCATGCATACCGTGAGTAAAAAAGACATGTTAGCACGAAACTCATTGAATCAGCAACAGTATAGCAGGTTATATTGGAATTAACTAAAACAGAGATCAAATTATTTATATTACACCCTGAGGTAGACTCAGCTGCCGTTCGCAGCTGGTGTATAATTAACATCCGTCCTTGGGTTTAAATATACCTTTTATTGTTTTACACAAATAGAACATATTTATTGCAGGCCTATTGTTTGAGGGTAAAGTGGATTAGTTTTGTTTGGGGTGGGGGAGGATTCACCAACCTGTACATTTATTTTTAAAAGACCCCTCCCTAAATATATAATTTCCTGATTCGCCTCTTTGTGATAACGTTACAACCCCTTTTATTTTGAAAACCGTTCCCGGAAGTGTAACCATCACTACGGCCGACTTTACCCTGCGGTGTCAGTCACCATGGTGGCATACAACAGAGCACAGTGGCGGCGGACCTATCCCCACTTTTAGACCCATTACAATGTTAATATAGTGGGTTTTTCCTTTTTGACCGGTGAGTGTTCTCGGGTCTGCCTCTCGCGATGGACGCCAGGCTGCTGTTGACGGGATAACTGTTAGCCTACTCTCTTTTTTGAGTGTGTGTGTAATTGTTTGTCTGCTGGATCCCGTGTGTGCAATTTCTTTTTCGTCGCTAGCAGAATGCTGAAGAGACGAGGAATGTCTTTGAAGAGCGTCGGCTTGAGCAGAGGCACCTTTTCTGTTTCACACTGAGAAAAGAACAACCTCCCAAATAAAAAAAAGAGAGGGACAGGGAGAAAGAGTCTGAGCCGAGCTTTTTAAAAAACAAGTTTCCCCCTCTTCCCCGGGACGAGGGGCTGCTGTCGGCGGGGGCAGAAAACACAAGACGCCCCGAAGAAGACCGCTCCGCCGCCTGGCTCCGGTTCGTGGCCTGGCTCCGGCGGGCACTCCCCAGCTTCGGGACCCACGGGCGACGTGAATACAGCGAAGGGAGAGGGGTGGTGGTGGCGGTGTGGGGGGGAGGGAGACTTCTTTTGTTTGTATCCGTGGCGCTGGATATTTCTAAACACTCATTCGGGACGAGGAATCCAACATCCTGCAGACGGCGTCCCCTCCAAAACAATGGCGTCTTACGTGGATAACAGCTTTCGGCAGGCTGTGATGATGAACCCGGCTGAGAGGAAGCAACAGGTCAGGATCATTTTTATTCCTTTACACCCCCTCGCCTTCCCCCCCATAAAAAGGAATGTGCATTTCGCTGTATTGTGCCATACACTCACACAACGCCGCAACGTGCGCTACATTGTAGCGCCCCGCAGGCGGTGTAGCGCGCGTCCGCGTGCAACTGTTGCCATTCGGCTGGTTCGCGTGTCACGCGCGTCTGCGTCCCGCTAAACCTCAAATGCATCCGCGGAGATAATTAGGGCTCCTCGATATAACGGGAGCCGGTAAGGTATGGCATAAAAAAAAAAATCAACAATGCTCCTTGCAAGAAAAACAATAATAAAAATGCACACGTGACACTTTTTGGTGTGTTTCGCTCTTGTATATGTATATTTTTTAATTGACTGTATGTACATACACATTGTAGAAAGCTGTGCACGTGACAGTCTGGGGTTAATCCCAGCCTAGCTAATTGCCCACATTGGCTTACCATAGCGCCATTGAGTTCATGTCTTATTTTTTATTTTTTGTGTCATGTTAGGTAGACTGAGACATCATTTTAAATGCTTCTGAGTAATAGCTTGGTTATGTCTCAGCTGGGATTTGGGCAGTGCCCACGGTCTAATCTGGTGTGTGTATATGTGTGTGTGTGTGTGTGTTACAAATACTGCTGTTGTTTTTTAAAGCTCGGTGCACAATAATCTCCTCGGTGTGATCCACTCCAATAGTTCCTCTTGAAGTGTGGGGGTTTGCATGATGTCTCATGAACATGCAAATCCTGCAGGCTGTGGTTATTACTTAAAGCCACATACACACACAAGCACTAACACACACGCAAGTTTGCATGGCATCAGATATGATCGGTTATGGAATGTTGTAGATACAATGAATCCGCGGTCTGGGTCGCATAGTCTGTGCATCGGACGCTGCAAACGGATGTGGCCCTGGCGGGACGATCGATGGGCCGCCGCCGCCATGGAAACCAGCGGTCAGCGGCGCATCCCCGGACGATCTAACTCTGAGGAAACCATTACGGTGTCATCATCATCATCTTGCATGGGCCCATGGGTCTTTGCAGCTCTCTCGCAGGCTGTAATTTGTCCGAGTGACAGATGCCATTACGGTTCTGGAAACCAAGAAGAGGATCGTCACCGGCTCTGGTTCATTGTCACAATTCCCTTTTGAGCCTACGGCGGCATCTTCAAACTACCTACTTCTTAAACAACATACATTATATGCACATGTAGAAATATGTAGTCATCTAGCAAATTGTCTTATTGCCTCAACATCCTTTTTATCAAAATATTTGCAAATACATTTTCTATTAACTCGCCAAGTCATCCATCCACACATTGCTTGCATTTCTTTTCTAGCCGCGGTGGTCTTGTTTTGTTTTATTCCCCATCTAACTAGGGGGATTTCTCTGAGGAATATTTACTGGTCTTGATGATGTGGCCCTTTTTGTTGTTTAATTACCTGGAATTGGCTTTGATGTGCAAGAGAGACTGTGTTTTCGGCGCCGGCCTCATTCTTCTAAAAGCCACCTGAAAGAATCGAGGTCAGCCCGGCCCTCGGGGTCAGAGCAGCGCCTGGATGCCGCTTCTTTTATTTGTAATATGTGAAGCTGTAATATACTCTGTCTAAAAGATAAGAAGGCTCTGACCCAACATGTCTGATCCGGTCAGGTATGCGGTCCTTGAAGGCTCTGGCATGAACCCACGCCGCGTCGGTATGCACAACACTTCACTCTGACGAGTCTTTTCTTATGAAAGCTGAAAGAAGGGCGGCTGAAATGACTACGCTCGAAACCGATCCAGTCCGAAGAAAAAGTGAGACCTGGAAGCCCTTTTTATTTTATTTTATGGCGCTGCATCCGAGTCCTCTCCATTTCTCATCTCTGATTGTTCTTCAGAACGGCAACAAGACGTAATAACCACTAAGTCCTTTTGACATTAATCTCCACGGTATTGAGAGGTTCACAGGCAGCCCCCCCCCCCACCCTCCCCCCCTCAACGGCGCCGGCTGACGCGCCTCATCCCGTAATGGCGCTTGACAGGGGCCCCTCTGTCGGGATTAGCTCACGGTTGGAGGGCTCCGTCTTCATCGCCGGAGAGCGGCCGTGCTGCGCTCTGACCCTCGGCCTTGACCCCCCCCCCCCCCCCCCCCTCATCGTCACACGGCGGGTGCGGCAGCCGACCGCTCGACGGCCATCGTGTTGATGTCGGCTTCAGGCGACAGGAAGTGCGCTGGATGTTTGTCAGTGAGCAAAATTAGGCAAACCCCCCCCCCCCCCCTCTGATATGTATTATGATAACCCAAAATGGATATTTGATCTCTTAACCCAATTTCTCTCGTGTCCAGAGAGGATTATCACATCGCTTTGAATGAAACTGTGATTTCTTTGGCTCTGAGTCGCACCATGTGGCGGGTTACTTTACGGACACGCCGCTCCCCCTTTTTTTTTTTTTTCTTTCTTCTTCTGCACGTTTCCAATCGGGTCCCTCCAGTTATGCGACGCCTCCTCCCACCATTAGGCCAAACATAAGACTTATCTTAACGGGGCCGTACTAGACGATGCATCTCCTGGCGTCGACTGCGAGTGCTCACGGGGATGATTTCACGTGAATCTCGGAGCTCTTTTCCCTCGGCGACGTCTCTGCACAGACCGAACCAGGACGAGCACTCGATCGGATCTGCAGCCGGCCTCGGCGAGTAGCGGCTCCATATTTAGGTGTTGTAGCGGTGCATTCATCAAAGATATGGCAGGTGACTTTTTATTTTTTTTGCAGGAGACCGTGCCGCGTCCTCGTCTAGTAGGATGTACCAAACGGAGCCTTTTCAGAGCAAATCCAACTTACTGCTTACTGCGGACCATGAAGGCGCCGAGCCGAGATGAGCTGGTCAGAGCGGTGCGGATCACTTTAGCGTTCATTTCTTTGTCTCGGTCATTTCCCCCGTTTGTTAACGAAGGACCGACGATTCTGAAACCCAAGTTGACCCCACGCGGCCGGAGGGCGAAAGACGAGAGGAATCTGTCGTCCTATAGGAACACAACCCTGCACGCCGGTGGTCCCCCCCCCCCCCCCCCCCACCAAGTAGCTGCACTCTCCTCTCGTCCAAGCGCCGAGGTGACCCCCGCTTTCACGTTCACCTCGCCAGAGGGACGAGCTGCCGACCGTACACACCGGTCCCGCATAATCGGCGCCGGCACAGCAGGTCAACCTGCAGCGGCTGAACTAGAAGACGGGACGGGGCATTTTAGGACGGGGTCGGGGGTCAGGATGTTCTAGGCCGTCAGCCGGGCGTTACTCAAACTCTTGATACAAAGGGCAAGGAGTTGAACGGTTAAATATTCAAAGTATTCAAGTACTCCTTTTGTCAGCAACTAACCCTAACCCATGGCAACATGGGAACAAGTACAAAGTGCAACAAATATAAAGGTTGAGAAGAACAGACCTCAGAAAGGCCCATTCATTCATCAAATTGACTTTAAAATGAAGGTGAAGCTGAGGCAGTACAGGCCTGTCCAATGCATCGTAGCGTGTGTTTGTTTACACATGGAGCTGCTCGTCAATGCCTTCAGCTCTATGACATAAGTAATAATTGCGATCTATGTGCTCATACATGACGTAGTTTGAATTCTGCGGTATCGTATATATTAGAAAGTAGAAAACCGGCCTATTGACGATATTCACGTTGCACGTTTTGTTAATAATGTGAGCTGGATACAAATAAATATTTACTCGCAAGAGTACCGGTACACGGTAAAATCCTGTGGTAGCCCGACGTCACGGCCCGACCAGACGGACGCGGCGCTCTGAACCGCGTTGGGGAAGTAGTCGTTACAAGTCGTGTGATGACCGACGAGCACGACGCGCCTCTCTCTCTCTCAGCATCCTGTCCCTTTTTTTTCGTTTTTAATTTTTATTTATAAGAAGCAGGAAGAGGGCGAGGCGTCAGGATGCTTTTTTATTTTTTAACACGAGCCGGAACAATGGCCCGACGGCAGAATGCCTTTCCGCTCCAGAAGCTGTTTTTTTTTATTTTGTAGGAATCTGGGTGTTGTTTGGCGACTGCCTTCCTATTTTCGTCAGAAGCACGTAACTGTTAGTTTATATACGTAGAATAGGAGATCTTTTTAGTTTGAATGAGTCATCTTCCCAGGCAACTCCAGGGTTTTCCAATTCTCTCCCCAAAAATAACCAACCGTGGTAAATTTAGGCGCTTCTGCAGCGCTTAACCCTGCAGAAGAAAAGTGATGTCACATGTTATTCTTGTCTTAAATGCAACGGCTGATGTGGACACACACACACACACACACACACACACTGCGGTCATAGTGACGTATTCTTCCCAGTTTTAAATACAGGGGATGATTTTAGGAAAAAACAAAATGCACCAATGTACGACGGCCACACAGGAGGCCGGCTCACTGTCCTGATTGGCTCGTTTAAAAAAAATAATGCTTTTAATTCCACATCCGCTTGTTTTCTTTTGTATTTCTTTTGTTATATAAAGATATTGTGATGCTTATAAAGCAACGCGTTGCCGTCCCATAAAAGGTATTGGACATTGTGTTAAAAGTATCGACCCGCCAGCGTTATGACTGTACAGGGAGCCGCCGATTAAAAGGTTTGCATTCAATAATCCATCCCTTTACCGCAGGATAGATGGCCGACGTGCGCGTTCCTCCGTTTGACTCGGAGCATAAACCCGAAACACGCTTTCATTCCAGAAAGTGTTCTTTAATGGGATTCAGCGGGATGCTTGGGCCCGAATTTAACTCCGAAATCTAATAATGAAAAGAGCAAATCCAGTTGGGGTTTGTCTTTGTAAATGCACAATTGAGATTAAACTTGGACTAAGATTGAAGACGGTGAACCACGGGACTCCTGATTCAACACCGGCGGCACAAGGAGACGCGCCGAGCGTGATTTGTTGATTTACTCGTCGCTTTCTCGATGTTCCCTTTTTGATGAGCGTCTATTTTCTTAATGGCACTGCAGAACTTGAAAGCTGAGATCTGAGGCTGCATTGCATGCTGGTCCTTTGTGTCCGCAGAGAATTTCAGAATCTTCCAGGTAATTTGATTGTCAAAAAATTATGAAAAATCCCTCCCAGAATTTCTCAAAACCCAAGTTGACGGCCTCTGATTGCAACATTTAAAACTCAAAGGTATGGAGTTTAATGTCGTGCTGAAGAAATTCGATACGTATTCACATTTAAGAAATGAGAGAAATACACACCAAAAATACTCAAAGAACTGTCACTGAATCGCCTTTTACAGTTTACGATAGTTGTGCTATTGGTTTAGAATCTAAACCAGGGGTGTCGGAACTTATTTTCAGCATCATGGCCGCCTTCTTAAAGGGCCGGAAACACGTTAGAAGCTCCTCGAAAACATATTGTTAAATAACTCTCTTTGCATTTGATTATTGTTTATTTGCTTCAATTTCTTTAAGAAAAGTTTTCATGGGCCACTTAAAATGATGCGGCGGGCCGGATTTGGCCCGCGGGCCTTGTGTTTGACACCTGTGGTTTAGATGATGCATGCAGAGGCAAACGAGTATTAACTTAGCAGAGTTTGCAAAAGTATCCGTGAAGTCCTGCAGCGAGATCGCATCGTATATTCAGGCCGGGAGGAAGTTTAGGTAACATTTCTTTTGTTGCGTTTATTGAAGGACCCCGAGCTGGTTTCTGCGTTGCTTATTCTGCAGTCTTCGCTCCAGATTATTATTATTATTATTCTGAGTTATTGTGGTTGAACCTTTTTTCTTTTCCTCCGGCCTTTTGACAGTTTCCTTGTCTCGGTGCACGGAGAACAATTACAACTTCCATTTCACGGCTTGGTGGAGTACTTGATTGAACAATGGTCATGTGCAGTACCCGGGACGTCGCCTTCAGGGCCCCCGCCATATATATATATATATATATATACATATGTATGTATGTATGTATGTATGTATATGTATATATGTATGCATGTATGTGTGTATATATATATATATATATATATATATATATATATATATATATATATATATATATGCGAGGCGTGTGTTCACGGTTGTTGGGGGGGGCTAGCTAGAGTGCTCACCTGCGCGCATAACAGCTGCGCGAGACGCGCGTTAACGGTTGTTGACGGGGGGGGGTGAACCCTGAAGCTGTAAACCTAGGGGAAACACTGCAATGGTAGGGGAAACACTGTATGTGTGTGTGTATATATATATATATATATATATATATATATAATTTGTTGCAACTGCATTGCACACAATAAAAAATGTTGTCTGCATGTTTTGGCTCTGTACGGTCCGCATTCCTTTTTTTTAAAGATATTTTTAAAGCGAAGAAAAGCAAACTCCCCGGAGTCGAGGCTCCAGAAATTCCAGCGGCCTTCCCGAGCGGGAGGCGGCCGACCTCGTGCTACCGGGCGACCGCAATCCTTACATAACCCCCCCCCCCCCCCCCCGACCCACCGGGCCGATCTGGAGACTATAGCATTCCTGACTCGCAGCATTTACATGACCGCTATGGAATTCCTACCCGCCGCGGCTATCATTAAGAGCCTTATTCCTGAACGAGATTTTGGAAAATGCCGGCGTTTTCGGAAAAAAAAGTGACGGCAAAAGGATCGAAGCGAAACACGTTTATTTGAGCACACGTTCAGTTGTTACCGTCGCATTGAAAATGCGGAAGGTAATGTTTTGATCGCCGTGTATTTATTTATTTGTATGCGTGTTACTCGCATAAGTCCAAAAATATGAAACCGAATCCCATGAAATTTGGTGGGATGATTGGTTATTATCCAGGGATCATTTGTTTAGATTTTGGGATCGGTCGGGTCAAAGGTCAAGGTCAAGGCCATGAAACGGTCAACATCATCTTTTTACCAGAGCACGGTCAATTTTTATCCAATTGGCATGCAACTAATGCCAACATGTTCATAATGCAATGCTCAATCTTATGGTATGCGAAGGTATGCGCTCTACCGAGTGCCCGTTCTGGTTTTCTTGGCTGTAATGCGTTTATTGTAAAGAACCATACTCCCCCTTTTTTGAGTTGATTAGCCTCCGGTCCCATGCGGCACCGGCTCATCTCGTGAATAATCTGCCATTTAAATATTTTGTTCTAATCCTCCCTCTTGGTGAACTGCTCAGACGTGACGTGGATCAGATGCAGAGCTGATTAGTTTGTGTGATTAGGGTTCTCTAAATCCCGCCGTGCAGCCAACGCTTGTTTACGCTGCCGGTGACGGCGGCGCCTGAAGACGGGTCGCCCTTTCCACGCACACGGGTCACGATCGGGCCAGTGTTTTGCCGATAAACAAAAAACTCTCTGGCTATTGTTGTCGGAGATTTTAATTCTGAGATTGCTGTGTGTGCAGCTTTTTGCATAATTCATTTGTCGATCAATTATTTTAATAATCGGGAGGCAGGAGGGAGTAAATAATGCCCAATGATCGGTCTTCTTCTTCTTCTTCTTCTTCTTCTTCTTCTTCTTCTTCTTCTTCTTCTTCTTCTTCTTCTTCTTCTTCTGCTGTTGTTTTTTTATGTCGATCGGCAAACATCCTTCGGCCACCCTCCAATCTGGAGTGTATTCTTAATGAAACTAAATATCTTATTCTAGAAGAAAAAAGGACTAATAAAATGAGCTCATATTCTTATCCTTAATCGCGTCGCCTCTAAATATTCAGACGGTACCTTCCAGCACACATCACTACATTTTCTCTTTAGTACATTCAGAATATTTCCCTCTCATCTCCTTTAGCCCCCTTTTTAAAATATCTCTGACATAATAATATACATAATGATATTGCCTTTTTCGTCCCACAGTGGGGACATTTAAAGCAGCGCTGCACATCAGAGCATCAATGAAAATAAATATAAAACGCAAAACTAAATACTAATACTAAATATACAGGGGGAAAACGTGCAGAGTTTGCCAGGATCTATACACTAACACAACGGTCCACCGGCTCCATAATGTTACGTTTTTTAATCTCATGTATACCTGAAGCTGTCCGCCCCTCCATCAGCAGCACGCCTCTGGGGGGTTGAGCACACCTGCTTAGGTCAAAGCTTTCAAATACCCATCAGCCTCAGGTGCTGCTGGCCTCCCCCCATCCTTCCGGGATACATTAATGCACTCTCAGCTATTTACGTATCGACAAGCTGCTGTCGCTCGCTCAGGGGTCTTGTTTTTCTTTGTGGCGCCTATATGATGGACGCTGTGTTCGGGGCGCTGCCACACCAGAAGCAATGGCGGCGACCTCCCGCCACCATTTAATTGTGTGTCTGTATGCAAAGGAAATGCTCCGCCTTGTTCAGTGTAAACACACACACACACACACACACTCTCTACAGAGGAGAGGCGGGCTGCCGCCTGAAGTGAGAGGATGGCACTTTTTTTTAAATTACTCTAACGTGTGTTTTTTAAGCTAATGTTTTTTTTTTTTTTTTTTTTACATTCTTTTGATCTGCAATTTTGAGTCTCAACGACGTTTGTTCGTCTACGTAGTCGTCGAGCGGAAGATTGGCGGCGGTCCTCGAGTGCTGCATCCTGGACGGCTCTAAAAAAAGAGCGCAATAAAGATTAAATAGGGGAAAATAGCTTGGTGTCACATTGTCGTCCCCCCCCCCCCCCCCCCCCCACACACACACACACACACACACCTACACACACCTCCGCTTATAAATCAGTGACTGTTCCACGTCCAGCGCGGTGGAGAGCAGGTTGCCGGACAACATTCGTCTTCCATGGATCCCTATCTTGGTAATCGGTCCCCGGAGCGTTGGTGGAACCTGCGGTCGGTCACGTTTCAACTCTGTCGCTCCCACCGGGGAGGAAAAAAACTAAAAAAGAAGCCCGTTCATTACCACCAAGGCCTCCACGTAATCTGATTCTCACTGGAATGTTTGACGGTTTCTCTCCTGCTTCCTGCTTTTGGGATGGGGGTTTAAATGACCTTCGCCCGCCTGCACTGAAGCCCATCCAGACCGCATCGGGTACCAGTCGGAGAAGGTCAGGGTGCTTTTAAACCAGAGCTGTGTGTGTGCGTGTGTTCCTACTACTGGGAAAAGTTTGTGGAAAACACATTTATTGCTGAGATGCAACCCCCCCCCCCCTCCTCCTCCTTTTCGTCCCCGTTGACATTTATTTGACCCCGGTGACATCGCTCTCTTGCCTTCTCGCACCGTTCGAGTAATAATCCTCCCCTAAATGCTGCGACGTCAGTTTACAGGCCGGCGTTATTTATTAAACGCCGCTGGTTTGGTCGGGCGCCTCCAGACCTTGACCGGGCTAATTGACGCCAGTTGTTTTCCCCATCTGGCCCGATATCCCCCTCCTAACTTCACCCCTTCTTCCCGCTGGGATCAAACCCGTCTGTTCTCATTAATCATTCGTGCCACGATTAGCATGCAGATCACTTAATTCGTGGCGGAGAAAAAGGACGAGTATCAATAAATCGGCTTACGTGACGGCCGCCCGGGAGGCTAATGCGCGGGCGATCTTCTCACGGCTCACTTGTGTTTCCAGTAATGTGGTTAACGGGATTATCGAGGGGAAAGGGCCGCGGTCCTCTCAAATGGGCGAGAATCAAATCACGGTGGCGAAGGAGATCGCCGGCGTCGGTCAGAATGACGGAGACCTGGCGGTCAACACTCAAGGTTTTATTTGGCCTTTGTGACTCGACCAACAGTGCAGGGCTCTACGAGTTTAGAAATAACATCGTAATCAGACCGAGTATAAACGAAAACACGAGACGGAAGGTGGGAATATGAACAAGAACAACACTGGTGCTAGCTTCGTCAACATGTGTTGCGGCTTCAATGTGTTTTGTGGTGTTGGGCGTGTGTTTGTTCTAATAGATGAGTAAATAACGCCACATTTAATTTGTGTAATATCGGCACTGAGCTCGACGACATCGCCAAATATCAGAGATGCGAGGCCATTCATGCGCCCCGTTGCAACCGGCTTCTGCCCGTCGAGAACCGTTGGAATCGCACCAATTATTTTTAGAACAACCGTTTAAAAGCTGAATCGTACCGACTGCAGCTCGTGCCAAGCGGACTGAAACAAAGACGTGCGTTATCGCCCAATAACGCACCGGTTACAGTCCACGCTCTTAATTGTATAGAGCGGTATGCAAAAGAGGCTCAGAATTGCAACAAGTGAACCAATAAACGTCTTTTTTTTTTTAAAGGAGTGATACAGAATATTTACTGAATACATTGATTCCATACATTAAAATATTTGAACGTATATTTTTTTTAAATGTTTCAAACTAATTTTCATTTTCTTTTGTATTTCTAAGGAAGAAAAAACCTAACACCACAAAACTCGAGCAATAAATAGTAAATAACAAATACAGCAAATCTACCATTTTAAAATAAACAATATCGCAAATAAATGCCATGAAATGAAAACCAAACGCACATCTGCGGCGTCTTTCCTCTCGAGGGGCGCAAGTCAAGTCAAGGAAAAGGGAAAACCCGAGAAGATCACAATGGGTTTCGCCGTGTTTTTCCTTTTTTTTTTTGTGTGTGTGAAACATCCTCAGGATATAGGCTGAAGTCCCCCGTCCCGTCTGGAGCGGAGGCCTATTCTTAGTCTGTGTTGAAGTGAAAGGCCTTGGTGTGTGTGTGTGTGTGTGTGTGTGTGTGTGAGTGATAAGGCAACTCTGTAAACAGGAAGCCTCCGTCCGAGATGCCAGTGGGGCACAGATGCACACGAGGAGAGCGGCGGGTTCCCCGAGCGTCTGCGCCTCAGATCTCTTCCAGCGACACACAATAATGGACGGTACATCAAAGGCACTCGCGGGCTATCATCCATTACTTTCACGTACAGGCGTAGCTGCCGTGACCTCACCTGGCGGCGGCCCAGATACTCCCATTAAACTAAGTGGGTTTAGTGTTTTCTGGCGAACAACGGCGGCCTTGTCTCCTCTCGGACGGCGTGACAAGTGTGTCCTGTTTGAGAGGAAAAAGAAGAAAAGAGGGTGAGGAGTCGCAGAAAAGATGACAATTGTCATCTCGGTGACAACAGAAGGCGACGGCGCCGCCGGCTCTCCGGGAACACGCTGTTCAGAGCCCTTTTTGTTTTTTGGAAGCGCTCCAAACACGAGACCGCCGGCTCTGCCAAGGCTGCTCTGAACAAAAAAATATAATTTAGGATTTTACGTTTACAGATTGCCAAACAGTCTAAGTGATATATTTATATTCAGAACCATTCGTACACGTGTGGCAAATTATGTCTCGTATAGATTTTAAGCCTCTCTCTCTCTCTCTCTCTCTCTCTCTCTCTCTCACTCACATCTCTCTCTCTCACTCACATCTCTCTCTCTCTCTCACATCTCTCTCTCTCTCACTGCCATCTCTCTCTCACTCACTCACATCTCTCTCTCACTCACATCTTTCTCTCTCTCTCTCGCACATCTCTCTCTCACATATATCTCACACATATCTCTCTCACATCTCTCTCTCACATATCTCTCACATATATCTCTCTCATAAATCTCTCTCGCTCACATATATCTCTCTCTCATATCTCTCACATATCTCTCTCTCTGCCTCACTTTCATTCTCTCTCTCTCTCTCTCTCTCTCTCTCTCTCTCTCTCCCCCCCCCTGTTAAATTATGGCCATATGTTGTTTTTATGTACCACGTAGCACTGCAGGTACTCGTTGCACGTGTAATGCGGTATCGAGGGGTTTTTATGCCGCTCACATGGGTAATCTCACCTCACGTTGGTGCCAACTTTGGGTCATTTTCCATTATTTGGTTAAAGTGTCTTTTGGCCCTTTTTGCACAAAAGAAATGAGGCGTCAAGGTGTTGGTTCAAACCCCAGATCCAAAGCAGATGGACTGAGCGGGTAAAGCTGCACAAGGCATCAGATTTAAATACATGAAAAACTTTAAGATGATCAAAATGTCGTCTCTACGGCGATAACTAATGGGTCCCCGTGGGCCGGCACGACGGCGTCAACCGAACACGCTCCGAAAACAACGGCACAGGACATTCCACTTGAGATTTCTCTCTGGCAAACGCACTCCAACGTCCCTCCGCGGGTCGGGGAGTGCTTTGTGGGGCCCTCGAGGCCCTGAAAAGAGAAATCTGGCCCACGTGAAAGCGGTTCTGGTAGCGAGAGAGTTTCTCCGGGTTGTTCCCTAGCAACCGGCGGCCCGGCGCAGCATCGTAATGCCGTAGTGACTTCGCGCGGAAGGCCACGGGAGATGGTGGCGCAGATTGGAAGAGATTATTGAATTCCATAAATATTTCAAACGAGATTAATGGCCGTCCGGTCGAGAGAAGCGGACCCGGCGGAGGCTTCACAGCGAGGCGTTGACCCCCGGGCCGGGCGCCGGGAACTCTGTTATTCTTCTCTCGTTGTGGAACGCCGGGGGATTTTTTTTCTCCTATATTTTTTTTTTTTTTTTTTTTTTTTTAGTAACTCTCCACCGGCCTCTTGGCTTCTATTTGTGTCGCGTTAATTGGACAGAAGAAAGGGGAAAGCTGGAACCCAATATATGAGGATCCTTTTAGGACACCGAGCTCCCCCCCCTCCCTCCCACACAAACGGGAAGATTAAAGCACCTCCCCATCCCATTTTCATCCACCCTTTTCTTCGGTCCCTTTCCCCCCCGGTCCTCTTTCTCTTTGAGCTCTCATGAATTGATCTTTTTACACGATGTTGCGTAACTTTGCGATGATTGCGCCGCGCCTCTTTGAGGCCTTTGTCTGGGCGAAGCGGAGCGGCTTTCATCGGGCCAGACAGTTGGCTCTGTTCCCGGACGGCAGACCTGCCCCGATGAGGGTCAGCGGCGGCGCTGAGGGATCTCTTTGTGTCCCGGCGTTGGTCGCAGTCCACCGGTGGATCCACATTGAGGCGCCGCTGTGGCAACGGCGCTGTGTGCATAGCCTAAAATGAGTGTGTTGGCATTTAAAAAAAAAAATGTAAACAACAAAACATTAAGCTTTTTATTGCCTTTTCTTTTTAATACAGTGTAATAACAAGCTAACTGAGATTTGAGAATACCAGAACATCAAATGTTTGGCATTTTGTCTTTTTTTTGATAGTGTATTATAGTATTGATAGTGAAAATAATTCCATTTTCTATCAATAATAAACAATTCTTATAACTCTACGCACCACAGGAGAGTGTGTGTGCTCTGTATACAGCCCGTTTGGGCTCTTGTAGCTGCATCATTGCATCTAGTTATAAAAGTGTGTGTGTGTGTGTGTGTGTGTGTGTGTGTGTGTGTGTGTGTGTGTGTGTGTGTGTGTGTGTGTGTGTGTGTGTGTGTGTGTGTGTGTGTGTGTGTGTGTGTGTGTGTGTGTGTGTGTGTGTGTGTGTGTGTGTGTGTGTGTGTGTGTGTGTGTGTGTGTGTGTGTGTGTGTGTGTGTGTCATGGTGACGCTCTGTGGTCACAGACTGTGTCAAGAGGCTTCAGACTGGAGGTTGTTTACTTGTGTTGGTCTGCATCACAGTGTGTGTGTGTGTGGGGGAGACAAAAATAACGGTCCACGATTCGAGGCTCGTCTTTCCGATAAGATGTCCAGAAAACACAATGAACTTTTGACCTCCCCCCGGGTTTTCTCCCCGGTGACGCTGCTCGTGGGCAGTTGAACTTCAGCTGTCCTCTGATCAATACCTCTACGATAACGTGTCCCGTGACAAAGGGTCACTCGCTGAGATGAACTTTCAGCTCTACAGACAGTTTTTTTCAACTTCACTGTCCTGATAGCCTCTCTCTGTTGTTGGGAACATTTTGGTTTCGCAGCTGTGTTCAGAGAGAAACACTCAACAAAATAGTTCCACTATCTCGAAGGAGTTGGTGGATAACAAAAAAAACATCTATAAAGCGGGATATATTGTGACGGGAAACCGACTCCAAATGAATGTTTTTTTTTTTTTTTAAAGAGAGTAGCGGCTACGTTGTCCCACGGCGAGGCGAGGCCGTCTCTTGGGTCGGGTCGGGTACCGATAACGGGGCCAGTTTAGTACCGTCACGTCGAGCGCAAGTCTTGCATTCGTAAAAGTACGCCAACAAATAATAAATTAGCCATTATAACCATGTTTAAGTTACGATCTACGAGCGAGACGGTCTGATATCCGTTTTTTGTCAGTGCTCCATGAGAAAGGCTCTTACAGGGAATTTGGCCGAAGAGGTTTTTAACGTCGTCATTTTCGATCGTCGTTTTGTGATTTTTTTTTTTTTTTTTTTTTTTTTAATTAATTTTTTTAAGTATCGGTTTAGCACCGGTTAAAAAAAACAAACCATACCCATCCCTTCTCTTGTGTGAGTTCATCTTCCATCATCACGGCTCCATTCGAGATCCTCAATGTATTCTTGTGACGCTCTTGATGGCGTTGACTCTGACATTTTGGTGTGTGTGTGTGTGTGTGTGTGTGTGTGTGTGTGTGTGTGTGACCGAGTCAGCAAATATCATTCGGTGCTAATTGGGTCCCCGTGTCGAGTGTGGCTCGACTAACGCGGCACCAGATGGGCGCGTGAAAAGTTCATCCTCGCTTTTAGCAGAGGATGACTGAGGATGATGGAGGATGACGGAGGATGACGGAGGATGACGGAGGATGACGGTGCAGCACGGCGTGTCTTTTTTCCTTTTTTCTCCACCGATGAAGAAAAATGTCCCGAGTCACCCGAGCGTCGAGGCCGCAGCGGAGCCGGAGGGACGTGAACCTCGCCGAGAGGGCGGTCCACCTCTCGCCGGGCGGCCGACGTGGTCGTGAGATAGCGAGCTGCACTCCGAGTTATTCTCAGCGCGTACTTGACACCGCACAGATATAAACTGTGACGCGCCTCGGACTCTTTTCTAAAACGCGATCTTCATCTAAAGAGGGCGCAGGAGGTTTTGCAATGTGCGACTCTTATTTTTACATCACACGGCATTTAGCAGACGCTTTTATCCAAAGCGACTTGCGATAAGTTCACAACCAAGAGTACGAACTCGGAACAAGAATACAGGAAGTCACTGTTGTTGGAGCTATTAAATTTGACATTTGTATTTACGTTTTATTATGAAGTAATATCGCTTATTTATTGCTTATTACCTTAGCATTGAAAATACGGAAGGTTATGTTTTGATCGCCGTGTATTTGTATGCGTGTTATTCCCATAAGTCGAAAAGTATTAAACCGAATCGCATGCAATTTGGTGGGATGATTGGTTATTATCCGGGGACCATTTGATTAGATTTGGGTCAAAGGTCAAGGTAAAGGTCATGAAAAGGTCAACATCTTCTTTTACATTACATTACATTACATGTCATTTAGCAGACGCTTTTATCCAAAGCGACTTACAATAAGTGCATTTCAACCTAGAGTACAAACTAAGAACAACAAGAATACAGAAAGTAACATTTCCTCAACATAGTCCAACTACAAAAGTACCATAATAAGAGCCATTCAAGTGCTACTAACGTGCAAGTCTGTGATTAATCCAGATATAGTCGGAAAAGGTGCGTTTTCAGTTTTCGGCGGAAGATGTAGAGACTTCCTCCTGTCCTGATGTCAGTGGGGAGCTGGTTCCACCACTGAGGAGCAGGACAGCAAACAGTCTGGATGTAGAGTGATTAGCTTGAGGTGACGGAGTCACAAGTCGGTTGGCTGTTGCCGAGCGGAGCGAACGTGCCGGTGTATGCGTGTGCCCACATCCGGATGTAGACGGGGCCCGATCCGTTCAGAGCACGGTACGCCAGAACCAATGTTTTGAAGCGGATGCGGGCCGCCACCGGTAGCCAGTGAAGAGAGCGGAGGAGCGGAGTGGTGTGGGTGAATTTCGGGAGGCTGAAGACCAGTCGAGCTGCTGCATTCTGGATTAGCTGCACAGGCCGGATGGCCTTAGCAGGTAGACCAGCCAGAAGGGAGTTGCAGTAGTCGAGGCGCGAAATGACCAGAGCCTGGACCAGAACCTGCGCCGCCTTCTGGGTAAGAAGAGGTCGTATTCTCCAGATGTTGTGCAGCATGTACCTACAGGAACGCGCTGTCGCAGCGATGTTGGCCGTCAGGGAGAGTTGACTGTCTAGCGTCACCCCGAGGCTCCTGGCAGTCAGGGTAGGGGCCTTTTTACCAGAGCAGTCAATTTGTATCCAATCGGCTGCAACTATTGCCAAAATGTTCATAATTCAATGCCCAATCTTGTGATATGCGCTCTACAGAGTGCCTGTTCTAGTTTAGGTTATATTTTGATATGTTAGTGGTTTCTTATGATATCCGTAGAGGTGGGGAGGCACAGGACCAGCATGCACCGGGGTGGCCAATGTTGTTTTACCACAGCACAAGGAAGTGTCAACATTTTGTTTGTTCTTTTTTGTTGGTTTAAAAATAAATTATCAGAATAACGGGCGGAAATGGAAATTACCTTTTTTTTTTTTTTTTTTTTTTTTTTTTTTTGCATGCGTCAACACCGAAACCCACGGGGCATCAGGGGCGGTTTGATCACAGTAACACTTCTTCAAGAAAGCCAAACTACAAAAGTTCCACAAGTAAGAGACGTTTCAGCGCCACTGAAGTGCTAATCTGTGTTTTTAATCCAGATATAGTCGGAAAAGATGTTTTTAGTTTCCTGGCGGAAGATGAAGAGACTTCCTGCCGTCCGGAGGTCAGTGGGGGGCTCGGTCCACCAATCAGGAGCCAGGACAGCAAAGGAGTCACGAGTCGATTGGCTGTTGCCGGGCAGAGCGAACGTGTTATTTCCTGAAGTGTTGCGCTAAAGGCGCACAAAACGTACACACACACACACACACACACACACACACACACACACGCACACGCACACAAGACTGCACTGATCAAAGCAGACGGGTCAGCCGACCCTTTTTATTATTTTAATTATTAAATGTGATATGCCCTGCAATTTAATTAAATTATATTGTATAGTAAACAAGCTCGCTGTTTGCCCCCGCCGATGAATAAAGTGTATATAATGTAATGAGTTGCTGCTGAGACACTCGTCCGACTTTCTCTAAATACAATCCACATTTTGTATTATTATTATTATTAGAAGCCGTCCTCTTGTCCCGTTTAGTCCTCAGCTCGACCCGCTGCCACCAGTCAGCCTCTGGTTTGCCTCAGAGTTCCAGTTCTTCTTCTTCTTCTTCTTCTTCTTCTTCTTCTTCTTCTTCTTCTTCTTCTTCTTCTTCTTCTTCTTCTTCTTTCATCCTTGCTGAGCTCTTTCTCACGCCGCCCGACCCGGTGAGAACCAAACACCGGGCTCATTGGCTCCGCCGGCCACTTCAGGGGGTGGAGGAGGCTTCTTCTTCTTCGTCTTTGTCTTCTTTCTTTCTCCTTCTCTTTTTCCTTCTTCCTCTTCTTTTTCTTCTCCTCCTCCACCTTCTTCTTTTTCTTCGCCTCCTCTTTCATCTCTTTCTCCTTTTCCCTCATATTCTTCTTCTCCTCTTCTTCCTCCTCCACCTCTTCCTACCCCTTCTTTCTCTCTCCCTTTTCCTTCTTCTTCTTCTTCTTCTTCTTCTTCTTCTTCTTCTTCTTCGCCTCCTCTTTCTCTTTCTCATTTTCCTTCTCCTTCTCTTTCTTCCTTTCCCTTCATCTTTTTCTAGCTTCTTCTTCTAGCTTCTTGTTATCATCCTGCTTCCTTTTCTTCTTCTAGCTTCTTCTTCTTCTTCTTCTTCTTCTTCTTCTTCTTCTTCTTCTAGCTTCTTCCTTTTCTTCTTCTTCTTCTAAACCCCCACCCTTCCTGAACAGGTGGCGGTTTGTTTTTCCCGCCTCTTAATTCTCCATCGGAGGACGGAGCGTGGGCCGTGTGCTCGGCTAGCTTAACCTGCGGTGTTAACGCCGCGGGCGCAATGCTAATTAGACCGCTAATGCGGAACGTGCCAGTTTCCTCCGGGTGGCACGATACGATAAACCTGACCTCCTTGAAGGATTTGTAAAGTGTTAATCTCCATCCTGATCACAGGCTTCATTACAGAGCTCTATTCTGTCTTTTGTCTCTTCACTCCTGGAGGATAAACCTTGTTGTGGCTCCTTTATCTCACTTTTGAACTTGAGCCCTTTTGCAATCACCCCGTGCTTTGTCTCGGAGAAAGGGGCGGGGGGGCGGGCCCCCGGGGACGGTCGGCCGCGAGATAGCGGGCGCCCGTCACCGCCGTGACCTTGTTGTCGCCCACAAAGCCTCCACCTGCCGCCTCGCGCGCCGGGCTAATGGATAAAAATACCCGGCGGGTCCCACACTCTCCGTCAACAGGGAGTCAAGGGCAGCTGCTTTAACACGGGAACGCACAAACAAAGGCCCGGAATGTACACACACACACACACACACACACACACACACACACACACACACACACACACACACACACACACACACACACACACACACACACACACACACACAGAGACACACACACAGAGACGCACACACAGAGACACAGAGACACACACACAGAGACGCACACACAGAGACACACACAGAGACACACACATAGAGACACACACACACACACACAAACACACATAGACACACACACACACAGAGACAGACCCCCCCACACACACAGAGAGACAAACGGACACACACACACACACACACACACACACACACATTAACACAGACAGACAGACATGCCCACAGTGGCACCCAGTAGAGCATCATACCCCCCTGAGGTGGATGGTGATGAATGTTGTGCACATTTTGAATGAACTGCCGTCGCTGCTGTTTTGTCCGCTCCGGGGAGGGGGGGGCTTCCTCCTCTTCTTCTTCTTCTTCCTCTTCTTCTTCCTCCTCTTCCTCCTCCGTCCCACTTGGCACACGGGACACAGACGCAGCGTGGCGTTTGTGCTGAACCCACAATATGATGCGGCGTGTTGCCATTAGCGAATACTGCACCGTCGGCAACACGACCTCCGCGACCTCCAAACACGGGGGCGGCGTGACTCCCGGCGGTCCGCTTACCTCGTTACGCCGGCTACGGGCCGCTTGCCTCCTCGGGGCCGTGCCCTCTTCACGTAAGCCCCCCCCCCCCCACGAGCGCCCACTTAACGCCGTCGTTCGGCCCCGTGCTCGCCATTGGTCGGCCCGGTATTGATGACGCTGGCATTTTCATTTTATACGCAGCGGCGCGGAGAATCTACGAGGTGAACGGAAGGACCGCGTCGCCTTATCGTCACGGCGATGACATTTAGCACGTTAGCTAACGAACCCCAAGGAGCCCCGGGGGGCGGAGCGCTGTGAGGCGCCGTTGTGTGAATCATGGCCGCAGCTGACAAATATAGTCCTTGTGGGTAAATCTTTTGACATTTGGTATTTTAGAAAATGGCGATTGTCCAGATTTCGTCCATAAACGCCCTAAAACGAGACCCGGCCCTCTGCTTGAACAAATAAATCCTCAGTTGATGAACGCTCGCACGAAACGGTCGACTAATCGATTATTCCATTAAGTCGACATTTGTAAAACAAAGTTTCTCCACAAAAAAAAAAGAAGCAGTTTCTTGGAATAACTTCAAGTACATGTATTTCATTTTTAAAACCCAGAGGGGAGATTTTAGATTAAAAGACCTCCTAATAAAATGTTCTTTTAGGCAGGCCGAGTATGTTTTGTTATCAACTTAGGCTTGAACATTATATTTTTTTTTTACATTTTTACAAAAAAACTCCATCGTCTGCATATCGACACATATACTAGATCGAATCAATTTAAATGTTTGTCTTTTTAGAGTTTATCAATCATTTATTAGTTGATCCATTAGTTGACAATTACTTACTATTTGATAATAATATTCTTTAAAAGTAAGTAATGTCAGCAGTGGGGTTTAAAGGTGTGAACATTATTACATTATATATATTTTTATGTTTCATAGATCAAACAATTACTTACTCGAGAAAACGATTATATGAGGGTGAAAATAGTCGTTGGTTGCAGCTCGAGTGTATTTTGGGAACGCTCGTGTGCCAGCAGGCCCCCAGCTGCACGGTCGTAACGGCCGACCCAGAGGCCACACACACACACACACACACACACACACACACACACACACACACACACACACACACACACACACACACACACACACACACACACACACACACACACACACACACACACTCGACCTGCTATACGTACCTCACAAAGGTTGGAGCGCAGCAGGGGGGGCTGGCAGAGATGGCCTCTTTAGGCCTTGTGTGTGTGTGTGTGTGTGTGTGTGTGTGAGTGTGTTTATCTCGCCAGTGTCATCTGAGCAATGCGAGCCTCACCCCGGCCCGACACACAAGACGGGCCCGTCCGCCGTCACGGTAACCGAACCCGGGAATACGGGCGAGGGGTCGTTGGCGTAGAGAGGCAGACCTTTTTGAAAAGGTCACGGCGGCCCGGAGGAAGGTTCCGGATCGAGGGGGGGGGGGGGGGGGGCAATGAATACATACTGCTCCCTCATTACGGGCGGCTACATGTGATTGAAATATAAATATTTAGCTTGGTTTTAAAACGTGAAAGTCTAAAGTATTCGACCTCGGCGTGGGTCGACCCCTTAATGAGACGCTGAACATATAAAATCCACTCCTCCACATATTTCCCCGAATCATTCTCATTGGATTTCTTTCGTCGCGGTTATGTCCCCCTAATGAGCTTCTCCCTCTCTCTCCTTTATTTCTGTGTATCTTGCGGCCGCGCTGCGGTTCTCAGGGTGAAGGTGGGGAGAGCAAAGCTCCCTCTGACAAGTGAGCAATTGTTGTGGAACTAGGTCGTCCTCGCTAAGTCGCAAGGGCGGATTTTATAATTTGTGCTTTTCCCAGCTTTTTTTCTTCTTTTTTTCTCAACTCGAAAACAGAAGGACAACAAATCCCCCCCCCCCCCCCAACAACAACAACAAAGAGGCGCGATTAGACCGGCATGGGGGAACACGGTCCTAAGCATCTTAAGACGCCGATGGTGTAATGCCCCCCCCCCTCCCCCCCCCCCTCCTCCTCCTCCTCCTCCGAATGCTGCGTCCTGCAAACTGGAAACCGCAGACGTCGATACCGCCGTTTACAGTCGAGTTCTTGCCCTCCGGTCGGTTCCCCACCGGACCCGAGGATCCACAGCCGACCCGCCAGAAGAGGAGGGATCACAATCTGCCCCGGCGAGATGTTTCCCTGCGTGTGAAAGCTCAGCCGGAGGAGTTTCTTTACAAGTCGCTGACAGAAGTGCATATGCCTCGCGGTGGGCGGCCATGTGGCGTCCTCTCTCTCTCTCTCTCGCTCCCTCGCTCCCTCTCTCACTCTAACTCCCTCTCTCTCTCGCTCCCTCTCTCTCTCTCTCCGCTTGGACTAATGAGAGTTGCGGTGGAGTTGGAAGGCAGCCAAGTGTGTAGAGAGAAATAATGAATGAACGGTGTTGTTCGCTCCTTTTTTCTTCTTCTTTGTTGTTGTTTTACAGACGGGAGATTGAGGAGGAGAAAAGCTTTGAGACGATAAGTTTTTTTTAATTCTCAGCCACGATAGCGAATGCCAATTCTAATACCGGCGTTTAATTAATAAGCAGTCTGTCTGTCTGTCTGTCTGGTGATCATTCACTGACTCGTCGCCTTCCTGGCTCTAGAACGCAACATTAACAAATTGGTTATAACTGTATTAGTTAACTTATATATATAAAAAAAAGAAGAGGAATTTTAAGTTATTAGGAATCAGAATTCTGGTCTCCAGCATATACAGATTTAATTCAATAGATCCCTCCCCTAAATATTGATAGATAATGAAGGTGAATGTGATTGATACCACTTCATATTCCCACTCTGAGAGGACAACTAGGCGTGAAACAATAAGTCAATCGTTCAATTGGCCTGCGTTGCAATTATTCCGCAGCTGTTCTATTGATTGTTTTCAGTTGTTTAATCAAAGATGTCGGATTTCTGCTGGTTTCTGCTCCTGAAACGTGACGATGTAGCTGCGTTCTCCCCGTTGTGTTCATCGTTCGTGGCGCCGATGAGGAAAAAAAACGCTCTTGCCCCGATGAAGGGTTTCCGCCACTGTGTGTGTGTGTGTGTGTGTGTGTGTGTGTGTGTGTGTGTGTGTGTGTGTGTGTGTGTGTGTGTGTGTGTGTGTGTGTGTGTGTGTGTGTGTGTGTGTGTGTGTGTGTGTGTGTGTGTGTGTGTGTGTGTGTGTGTGTGTGTGTGTGTGTGTGTGTGTGTGTGTGTGTGTGTGTGTGTGTGTGTGTCTCTGCCAACGCAGGAGACGCCGTCATTGATTTACTCTCCCCCTGTTCCACTCGGTGAGGTCAACCCGCTTCAAACGGCCTCGCCGCGGCCTATTTTTATGGGGTCACACCACTTAATCGGTCATTCCCACGGCGTATAAAAGCATAGCCTCGTGACCCCCGACTAGTTTACGGCGTTGCAACGCGCAGATGTTTCTAAAACGTGCGATTGCGCCGTCGAAATATCGGTATCGGATCATCAATCCGCGCGATGTCCTTCACCTCCCGTTACCCGAGGCATCGGGTTATCTGCCCCTCCCCCACCCCCCCTCCGTTGTCTTTCGATGAGGCTGCCGCTCGGCCCTTTGAGTCTCCGCGGCGGGTGATGGATGCGCTCGGCGCTCGGCTATCTGCGCTCGGCCAGAGCCGAGCGAATAAAAGGACGGAGCGCTGGTGGGACGGGGGGAGAAAAGAAGAAGAGCGTCCTATCAGCAGACGGGCCCTGTGGCGTTGGGAGATAAGCGAAGCTGGAGCACTTCCTAAACGCTCTGCAGGGGGACGCGGCGCTGCTGGATTGATGGGAACTAAAACGGAGGTATATGCAATCGTCTTGGAGTCGTTTATTGATTGAAAGACATTCTGAATCCCATTTTTCTTCCATTTCATAGACCGACCCGATTTCAATGGATCGATCGAGAAAATAATCGCCGTATTAATTGAAAGCGGTCGCTACTCGCAGCCTCGTTGGGATCCGTGCCGAGATGGACCGCGAGCGCCAGCAGCTCTGGGAACGCGCGCGGTTAGGAACATTTCAAATTCTTTCGGGAATCTGTTTCCTCGTGCCGCCGCCGCCGGTCGTCAAGCTGGTATGCGGCAGACACGTTCTCTTTTTTTTCCGTGTGAAGCCGAAGTTGTTTACTCCTGTTGCACGCGCCAATAAACAACAATGCAGGAAGGACAACTCAAGACACACACACACACACACACACACACAGTTTGATCCATCAATACATTTCGTTGCTGCAGCCAGAAACTAAAGAGCATAATTTAATGATTTATTGTCAGTCCTACAGATGGAACAAAGTCACCTGAATGCTTGTGGCACTGTTTGTGTGAGTGTGTGTGTGTGTGTGTGTGTGTGTGTGTGTGTGCGTGCCTGTGTGTGTGTGTGTGTGTGTGTGTGTGTCAAACATATTCATAAAGCAATTTAGCAAAACGGGTTTGTCTCAAGGCGTTAAACTTCATTTAGACATTCACTGTGTGTGTGTGTGTGTGTGTGTGTGTGTGTGTCTCACACACAGCATTAGTATCTGATCCATTAATAATCTGTTGTGCTGTTGCAGCAGCCAGAAACAAAGGAGCATAATAGAACAACTACAAATTGAACTAAGCCATCTGAATGCTAGTCCCTCCGATCAATGCCGTTTGTGTGTGTTTGTGTGCGTGCGTGTGCGTCAGCTATTGTTTTAATTAGTAGACGACATGTCGAGGAAATAACTTGGGGGGGGGGGGGGGGGGGGAGTTTACAGAGAGTTCCTGTTGGCGGCTGGTGACCGGCATGCCAGGAATGCCATTCGTAGTTCTGAGCGAGCGGCTTTGGCCACAAGGTGTACAAACATATGTCATCAGGAACAGCATCTTGTCTCTCTCTCTCTCTCTCTCTCTCTCTCTCTCGCGCTCTCTCTCTCCCTCTCCGGGGACCACCTGTGTTCCTGGCAGGATTAGGGTAGAGAAGGAAGGAGGCGGGATTAGATTTTGTTACTGGTCTAGGAGCCTCGGAGTTTAAGCCTACAGTTACATTGTTTTTAAATGAACATGCGTTGTCTTTTTTATTCAGCGCGCACACACACACACACACACACACACACACACACACACACACACACACACACACACACACACACACACACACACTGAGAATGAATTGGGACTAGATGCAGCTTCATCAGCATGTCCTAGTTCCAGCTACCCGCTGCTCTTGATCCACTTCCTGTCTGATGCAGTCGGTGCCGCTTTCAGCTGAAGACGTGGAGGCTCCATGCCATGATGAAAGCTCAGATCAAACGCCCTCTGTTTGTTCTCTCTCTCTCTCTCTCTCTCTCTCTCTCTCTCTCTCTCTCTCTCTCCTAAGAAACAAAAGCATCACAATCAGCTGTGAGAATAATCACAGTGCAGGTACGGTCCATGTTTGAAATGCACAAATAAATCTGCAAAAGAAACCTTCATCGTAACCCTGGAGTTTTTTTTTGCTGTGATTTGATCTGAAAAACAGTTGCGTTTCCTCACTGTGTGCACTTTGTGGTTAATTGTGTTCTGCTCCGTATGAAAGGAGGCCAGAAAGAGGGGAAGGGGGGGAGGAGGGGGGAAGGAGTAGAACAAAATCAGGCCGGAAAATGACGGGCCCCGTGCGGAGGAGAAGACGGGGTCCTCGGCATTCCTTCCATACAGTCGATACGAAATATTTGAGACTGAAGCCACAATTGATGGTTTTGCATATTTCTCCCTGTGAGGCTGAGTTTGAGTGGCGCTGTTTCTTCCCCTGTGACGTCACCGCAGAGAGCGGGGCGGGAGAGGAACTGTCAGCACTGCCCCCTAGTGGTGACCTTGTGCCTGGATTATTCAGTGCTCAAATCAGTGATCCATGTTTCTTTTCATCTTCATGAATCACTTTATTTATTAATATATATATATATATATATATGGCACTATAGTAAAGTAAACCATGGAAATGATTTACTTTAGTGCTCAATAAACTATTTTTGTAATGCATCACAGAAAGATATGACTCAATAATTGTTTAGTGACCATCATAAAGGACACATTTATGGTGGTTGATATGTCAGACGCAGTTTAAAAGCAGGCTCTACTTTTTTACTTCTCCCGTATATGAGCTGGACGACTGTTTCAAGTCACCCCTTTTCACTATTATCCCAATAAAGGAAATCCACCGCCGTTAACCTGCGAGGACTTTTTAATCATCCACTTTAAAGGCCTGCATCCTTATAGTTAAAAATACTTTTCATAGTGTTTTTAGTATTTTTTTAAACTCTGGAAGGAATAAAGTCTCTGTTTTTAAAAAAATATGTAGAACTCAACATTCAGATCTGTTGGATCTCGTTTCATATAAAATATGGTGAGAAATGCCATAATGTCCACCATAATGGACACGCAAGTCCACATTATTATTTTGTCCGACCAAACCAAAAGTTAAACAGCATTTGAAAACGACTTAATCAATTGATTCATAAATATCCGAGTCGTTGCCAGGTGATTTATGCCCTGCAATCGATGAATCCTCTCAGTTAACATGCATGCCATCAACCCAAACTGCCCTCTGACTTTCCGTTTGCATCCATTCGTTAACGTTACCTAAATATTGCGTATCGATGCTCAACGTCCAATACACTCGAGTGACTCGCGGCTGCGGTACCCCGCTCCGCCAGCAGGTGTCACCGTGCGCCTGGACATTTCCCTTCCTCGCCTTTCACTGACCGCGGACACTTTGAGCATCGGGACTCGTTTACGGAGGATACGGCGGCGTGACGTCACGGGGACCGGCTCCCCTGACGGCCGCTCCCCGAGCGAGGAGAAGAGTTACGAGCGCTGCCGTCGGCCGAGTGGTTTTGATAACCCCGTTTGGATCCGGCTCTGTAGCGTGCGACGTGTTTGTTGACTGTGATAATACACGGTGCACTCCCCCCCCCCCCCCCCTCCTCTTCCAGCTGTAGAGTGTTTTTCCACACTTCTAATGGGAACCTCTGAATCCGACCTTTCCGATGCTCAGTTTCCACACTGTTTTCTTCTTTTCTGTGTAATAGCTACTTGCTTCATGGTTGTGAGGACGTTGTTGTTGTTGTTGTTGTTGTTGTTTTTTTGTTAATCCATCACCTGCAGCGGAGTTTCATGCATCCCTTCGATGAAGAGATGACGGCATTTTAACTTCACAAAAACATTTATTTTTGCCACTTTTATCAGATCAAATTACATTTCAGTGACTCTTTTATCCAAAGCAACTTAGACACGGCCACAGGGAGGGTTAAGCGCCTTGCTCAAGGACACCTTGACTAGGGCGGGGATCGAACCGCCAACCCCCCGATTGGAAGACGGACCTGCAAACTGACCCACAGTCGCCCCTTTTCTCTTCTAAGCTCACGGACTCACGGACTTCTGCGGAAAACCAAATGAGCCCCCCCCCCCCCCCCCCCCCCACAAACACACACACACACACCAAAAAAAGTGTCCTTCAATGTAGGCGGCCGCTCTGAGTCTCTCCACACAGTCTCCGTTGTCCCTGCGCTCGCCAGTCGCCACATCTACCTCCAGTCGCCGCCGACAAAGGCGTCCCCAGTGGCAGCGACCGGCGTCGCCACACACACACACACACACAGAGCCAGTGGGTACCAGTAGACAGTGGCGGGGCTGTCCTGGCTGCCAGCTCTCAGAGAGAGTCACTTTGTTTCACCTCTGACTTGGATTCACGCCAAACAATCTTCGGCGCCGCTCACTGTGGCTCACTTGATGGAGCGACTGAATGGGGAGTTTATATCGTTGTTTTAGTTGAGCTTCCCCCCCTCTTTTTTTTATTTATTTATTCGAGGTGCTTTATCGCTTCTTTTCTAATCCGACGCACAAATCAACGCCCCTGTGTGCGAGAGGTTTTGTTCTTTTTGTGCGTCGCCGTGTTCGCCCTCCGCCGGATGAATGAATGAATAATCGTTCCCGTGTCTTTAAGTGTCGTGGCGACGACGCGGTCGTTACGGAGGCTTTGTGTCCGTCGGGGTGCTGTCCACGCCGCGCTGCCGGCCGAGATGGAGTACGAGCGTTTAAGCCGGCGGTTTGATTCTGACTGAACGGTTCCTCGGCCTTTACGATCTCAACGATTTGATCTTTGAGTTCTGGCCTCCGCCCCGAAAAATAAATCTATCGTCCGTCGTGAAAGCCCCGTCAAGGGTTAGGGTTAGGGTTAGGGTTAGGGTTGACGTGCAATGACATATAAAGTATGAGTTCATATATGTATATAGAAGATGTGTGTGTGTGTATATATATATATATATATATATATATATATATATATATATATATATATATATATATATATATATATATATATAAATAAATAATAATTAAAAAAAAAAAATATATATATATATAATTTGTTTTCTTTTTCTTTATTTTATATATATTTTCTGATTTATTTGATTATAATATTTTAGGAGAGGAATATATAAGCATTTTTCAGTCTTTCTGTTTTGTATATTATATAGACTTATATTGTATTGCAATAATTGACTGAATGAAATACACAACAACAACATCAGAGTCACATTTCAACAGGTAAACACATCGTTGACGTTCGATAACCTCATGAAGTTGACATTGTGAGCAAACGGTTGCATATTCACGTCTCTACTCAAGCGGCTACAGTTGTGTCCGTCGGCCTTTTTTCTGACACATTTGTATTTGACTGAAACCGGCTGCGGCTGCAGAGAGGTCCATCAGAGCGGTGAATCGAAAACACGTTGTCCTTTCATCCATGCATCATGTTTTATTGTCGCTCTGAGCTCCTGTGTCTAAACCCCCCCCCCCCCCCCCGTCCTCTGCTCCTTCAGGACCTGGAGATCGTGTACTCGTACCTCCACGGCATGGAGGCGCTGTCCAACCTGAGGGAGCACCAGCTCAGGTCAGTGCACAGTCATTTTTTTTCAAATGCAAATCCAAACACTTGACAGCTCCAAGGTGTCGGCATCCATAATGGTTGTGGTTAGAGGGGAGAGGGGGAGGGTTGTGTGAACGTGGAGCTATCAGCCAAATGAGGGGCGAGATTCGTCACCCCCCCCCCCCCCCCCTAATTCAGCAGCCAGTCTGCAACCACTCAACAGCTGGACTTATTTTATTCCCTAAAAAAAGATAATAAGGCAATAAGCATCTTTGAGTACCTTTTAAAAAGCGCTATATAAATCGTATTTATTATTATTAAAAGGACTGCAATCCGTCTTTAACTGTGACTGGACAACAAAATAATGTTTTGCTTGATTCACATTTAAATCGGTTCTTCACCTGTCCGTGTTTTCACCTTTTCAACCAAGTGATCCGATCCATTGTTTTCTTGAAGGCGGGTTCACATTCACACGAGACGACGGCCAACTCTCATTAGAGAGGAAGTTCTTCTGAACGTTGGACCCACAGCGGGGGGGGGGGGGGGGGACTTCCCTCTCAAGCGGCGCTCCTCGCTTCATAGTAACTTCAATGTGTTTGGGATTCGGGCTGCTGGTGCAGCCAAGCATATGAAAGTTGAGGACTTGGCTATTATTTGGACATTTTTACAATTGTGATACTCTTTTGGGACTAGTTTCACACTTTTTATTCTTTATTAAACAAAAGTAATTAGTAACGGCCCTAATTTCAGCTTTAACTCTTGTTGTTGTTCTTTTCTGTTGGAGTCAGAGTTCATATGTGACTTCCACTCGGATAATGAAAGGCAAATGTACAAGGTCCAAGGAGCCTCTCTCTCTCTCTCTCTCTCTCTCTCTCTCTCTCTCTCTCCTGAGGCGTATTTGTTTTTTAATCGAGACGACAACAAAAAAAGAAGACAAGCTTGTATTTGCAAACCCCCCCCCCCGCTCCTCTCCCCGGTCGTTTCTGTCTGAGTCTTTCCAAACACTGCCGTGTCAGAAGTCTGTTCCCAGCATGCCTTGTGTGTGGATTACACTGGCGGCGGAAAAAACAATGCGCCAGTACATGACCCGCGAGCTGGAACATTCCACCGTGTGACCCCTCGCAGGCCTCCCGCCCGGCGGTACCCCCCCCCCTCCCGTTTGGATCCTGAGGAATGTCCCCGCGGTCCCACAGACGAGTCCTCCACTCCTGCCAACTTTTGATTTTCCCATCCTTCAGAAAAAAAAGAAGAGAAAAAATACACTTCCCAGTCGTCCCACTTACTACGGGTTTATGTTATAGATCTTTTTTAAAAATTTTCGCTCCACTTTTTTCATCTGGGAGGAATGTGTTGTCGTCCCCGTGGAGTTCACAGTGGCTTGTTTCCTAGAGCCTACATTCACGCCGTCGCCCTCCGGCTGCTTTCCGGACGCTTCTGTTTACTGGAACAGTCCGTCTGTAACCTCGAGGCACGGCCGTCTTCTCTGGAGGAGCTTGATGTGGAGGACCTCTTCTCTGGTTTTATGTCAAATAAGATTAGATAAGATATTCCTTTATTAGTCCCACAGTGGGGACATTTAAGGATCACAGCAGCGCGTGCACATTAGAGCATTAATAAAAGATACAAATAAAACACAAAACACAATACTAAATACTAATACTAAATATACAGAGGAAACAAACAAAACAAAAACAAAACAAATATATATATATATATATATATATATATACACACATATATGTAAGTGTATGGATGGATGTATGTGTGTGTGGGTATGTGTATATATATATATATATATATATATATATATATATATATATATATATATATATATATATATATACACACACACATATATATATGTGTATATATATATTTATATATGTGTGTGTATATATATATTTATATGTGTATATATATTTATATGTTTATGTGTGTATATATATATATATATTATTTTTATATATATATATATACACACACACAAGGAAGTGATTTTCCAGCAGGTTAAAGTGTAATATTAATAATAATAACTTTATTCATATTGCACTTTTAAAAACAGAGTTTACAAAGTGCTTTACAGAGAATCAAAACAAATAGAATGGTAAGATATAAAAACAACAGACAAAATAATTAGGGGAACCAAATGGGTTTTAAGAAGTGATTTAAAAGAAGTTTCTGATTCTGCGAGCCTTATAACGTAACTTGGGGAACAATGTGTTTATTTCCAAAAATCGTAGATGTGTGATCCAACAAATCCAAAGCGTCATTTACCCTCGCAAAAGAACCGAGTGAGGAAGAACGAGGGATAAATAATCCTCTGTTAAATTGTGAAGTACTTTTCATCTGATTATTTTACATCCTTCTAGTTCAACGCTCAATAAACTAAAGGGGAAATAATAATCCACTAATGAGGGCAGTGGCAGCACAAAGTGAGGCTGGGCCGGGTCGAGGGAGAGGAAGCAGAACGAGCTCATTTGACCCGGATGAGTGACACTCGTTTGCGGGTAGCGGCGGCATTAAAAAGTCTGTGCGGTTAATTGTTGTTTGTTAAAAATCCCCAAATAAACGCAGCAACAACAAAGAGAAGTCGATCACGGCGGTGGATGAGTAACGGCCTCGCTCCGGCTTTCATCAGCGCCGTCACCGACAACAAGTGACTGATGAATAAATGCAACGGAGATGATCGAATGTTTGGAGACGATACTACAAAGAAAACAAAGACGATAAAAGCAACGGGGGAAATGACGTATGGCACAAATAAAAAGCCCGTAATAATCTGCGGTTTTTGCAAGTCCCCGCAAAAGTTTCCCTGAAATAAAAGAGTGAGTGTTTTCTACGATTTAGAGCCGTGCGGGCGTAACGCCGACTCGGCGGATTTTGTTTTTTATAGGGAACATCTAAAAGAAAGTCGGTGGAAAATATGACCTGACGTAAAGAAACGTGATCCGTGCCCGTGAAACGGCCGGCACGCCACGTTACGGTATTAACGGCACATCTAAAACACGTACATGGACATTTTCGCGGTACGTGTTTCGTTAAGTGACGATAATAAAGGTTTCTTCGGGACCACCAACTACCACAGTAGGAGTCGCAGACCCGCTGACTCCCCGTGGACCACAATGCAATGCAGCCGCTGTTCTCCTCGAAAACCCTCAGCCATTCATACATACATACATCAAAGAGCACAACTGAACATAAGACATATCAGCAGAATTTCCTCTAATAATTTAATGAACTTGTCAAAAATATCGTCGTCCATGTGACCCGGTCCAGTTGCCGTATCATATTTTGATTTTCGTTGTCTTATTATTGCTGTTTTTATGACGATTGCTCATATGCTGTAAGCCTGAATAAGTATATTTATTATTTTTCAACAACGGTTAAATGTTATTTGACAAGTTTTGAAAAAGTGACCCCAATGTCTTTTTGAATGCCCCGAGATTTCAGTCAGCGGGGCAAAAATATATAATATAAATGTCGATTTACGACGCTGCAACAACTAGCCCGGTTGGGCGGGGCTTATTTTTAAAGCAACGCCCACTTTAGAACAATGTCTGGATCGTTTTCCTTTCTTTTTGTGCTGTTTTTGTAACGTTGCAAACCAACCAGAGATACGACTGTTTCCTCCTATTGTTTTCTGACCCCCCCCCCCCCCTCCCCCCTTCTCTGCCCCTGCAGGATGATGTGCGAGACGGTTCGTTATGAGAGACACGAGGCCAACGAAGTGCTGTACTAGTAAGTACCGCCGCGTCGAGGATGTTTATTCGGTCGAATTCTTACATATCTCCGCAAAATTAAAAAGACAACGTGTGTGTGTGTGTGTGTGTGTGTGTGTGTGTGTGTGTGTGTGTGTGTGGGAAGGGGGGGAAGGGGAGGAGCCAATGTGAATTAAATTCTGTGTGATTAAAGCACACCTCGGCGTAAAGAATGAGTTGAAGCTCAGAGGCAGTCAGTCGAGGCTTTTATGACTGTGTGTGTGTGTGTGTGTGTGTGTGTGTGTGTGTGTGTGTGTGTGTGTGTGTGTGTATCAATGTCACAATAAACCACTCTCCAGCAAAGCTGAAGGACCAGAACCCAGAAGGTTGAGTTTGAGTCCAGGCAGAAACGCCTGCAGCCGCGACGGCTCCTCCAAGCCTTTCCTTCGACGCCAGCTCGTCGCCCGCGGCAACGCTCGCGCGCGTCCTCCGTTCAGACCGGCGCTGCGACCCTAAAGCCGTTTTGACATTCTACCTGTCCGCTTCTGATCGCGTTAGGACCCCTTTTTTTTGTTTTAGAGGCTGCAACAACTCCAGTACGCTGGGCGTTGGGCTGCGGTCGCACGCCGACGTGTTCCCAACACCCGCCATGAGGATTAAGAGCGTTAATTAACGGCATCGGCCTCTCCAGGGGCGACAGAGGGCACCAAGTCCCTTTTGCTGCCTCTGATCCCCCGTGTGTGTGTGTGTGTGTGTGTGTGTGTGTGTGTGTGTGTTGGGGGAAGAGTCAACACTTCATTAGAAGCCCGTCGGCCGTGAGGGACCTGATTAAACAATAGGAATGCAGATCAGGCAGTGGTCACATAATTGACTCCAGTTACAGCAAGAGTCCCTCAGGACACACACACACACACACACACACACACAGAATCTCTTTGCTTTTTTAGTGGTATCATCAAAGAGCATTTTTAGATGCTCTGCTCAAATTCTCCTAAAAAATGTAAACATGCAAATATCAACGAAGTCATCAACTCTGGACTCGGGGTCGGGCTCCGGGGGTATTAACATATGAATTAATTGGCTATTATTTACATTGAGACATTGTTCACTGGTCCTCCACATTGCTCGTTATACAATGAGGAAAACCTATTTATAATAATAATAATAATGGATTCCATTCATCCAAGAATCTCAGAGTTCCACAGAGCCAGTACATAGTTAAAACTATAATAAAAAATTCATTAAATGTATTTATTCGGTACCGATCAACGCAAAACACCCATCGAAACCATTTAAAGATGTTTTTGAATGAAAATGAGAAATAAATGCTAAATAATCATAATGTTGTCATCGGTCATACTTTTACACACGTAAATTCCTCTTTTACGCCTGTAAAAGAGGAATAGTAAAGTAAAATGAAATGACTCCTAACTTCACCTCCAGGCGAAACCATAACGCAGCCGGTTATTGTCGTCTTTTTTTTTTTTTTTTTTTTTTAGATCTTCATTGTTTGATTTAATTAGCTCGAGCGTGACGGGTTCTCGTGGCGTCCGCGCACGCCAGCAAACACACACACACACACACACACACACACACACACACACACACACACAAACACAAACACAAACACACACACACACACACACGCTCGCGCGCGCCGTGAACCCGTCGGCGGTCTGCCGGAGCGCCCCCCCGATAAGAGCCGGGTGTTAACCAGCGGCGCAGGAGATTGACTTTCCTCCCGCGCGAGATCTTAATCAAGCTCCTCTCGCGAAAGCGCCGATCTTTTAACGGCCTCGTCTGTTTCTAACGACGGCGATAATCTGCAGGGAAACGAGGGCCCTAAAAGTCAATGGGGAATTTAATTGTGATCGTATCTCCTATTAAGTCGTGTAAAAATTGTGCTCCCCGCACATCGGGTCGTATGTCAAGGGGTTCGTTCCCTTGAAGGGAGAAGAAGAATGAAAAACAGGTTGCTTTTTTAAGAAACGCTACAGGCGGACACGATCCGACACGAGCGTGTAGGGAGGCCTCTCGGAAGGTTTTAACCCTCCTGTTACCTTCAAGTGTACCAACATCTTTTACCAGGGATCGCACGGTCATGGAACACCTGGAAAAGTCATGGATTTTTTTTAAATGGTCCTTTCCAGGCCTGGAAAAGTCATGGAAAAAAGTTAAATCATAAAAGTTTTGGAAAAGTCATGGAAATTTGTGATAATCACATGTTCATGGAGTTTGTTCATGGAGTTTGAAATATTTAATGTTTTTTAAAGAAAGACGCTCAAAGTATAAGCCGTTAATTATACGCAAAATGTTCTAAAGTGTTAATGTTTATGCCGAGTTTTCAGTTTGGTCATGGAAATTTGTTTTAAAGTCCTGGAAAAGTCCTGGAAATCCATTTGTCAAAATGTGTAAGAACCCTGTTTTACCCTTGAGGTCAATTTGACCCCAGAACATTATTCTAATTCAAATAATTTCTCAAGTTTAGGTGGCAGGTAGGCTACAATAAAAAAAAAAGGTACATGTTTGTATATGTTGCCATGTTATGTGAACTATCCAAATACTGCCCCTCCCCCGCATCACGTGTGAACTATCAGTGGTTTTCGCACTACTACAGCTGTGGTTATGTTTGGGCCCTGACGTGTTTTTGAAGATGATGAAAGTGCATATAGGGACCTCGATATGATCCAAAAGAACTTTGTGGGAATTCGAGAAAGTCGTGAAATATGAAGCAAAAAACATCATGTCATGAAATATGTATTTGAGACCTGTTAAACATTGAACGGAGTCAAATTGAGCCCAAAGGTGACAGGAGGGTTAACTAAACCGTTACGTGTATATTTGTCTTTGTGCAGTGTCCGACGGGTGTGTGTTGTGTGTTGTGTGTTGTGTGTTGTGTGTTGGATGAACTCAGCAATTACCCAGTGAGCCCGGTATATTTGTCTTTGTGCAGTGTCCGCCGAGCGGTCAGAGGAAGTCAACAGTAGCGTATATTGATCCATCGATTTTAGTGTTCGTGCCCAGCGGAGCGTGCGAGGGGAATATCTGCCTGCGGGGAAACCGACGAGCTCGGACCGGGGAACCCCGATCCATCATCGAGTTGAAAACACACACACGGCGTGACGCTTGTGATTAGAGGAGCTGTCAGAAGACCACGCTTCAACACACGGGGCGGAAAGAGACGAAGACTTATTGATATAAACTGGAGCAAATGCTCGGCATCTTTCTTCCTCTTGAGGACGTTTTCCACAGAACTAAATCCTGACTACATAGCAAATGTTGTTTCTTCTTTTTTCTTCCGTGATGTTGTGAGAGAGAAAAGCACTCCGCTCCATACCGATGACCCGGTTAATGACCCGCACACTCCCACTCCCTCTAACTGCCCCCGACAGTTGGCAGTCCTGAAGCAACGATGGGAGGACGAGGGTAATAGTTATAAAAGTACTACATTTTTCCTGCCTGGGGATTTAGATTACTAGAGTGCAAACACTATACACTCACACACACACACACACACACACACACACGCAGTCGCACTCAATATGTCATGAAAACGTCCCGAGCTGTGAATCCACAGATTACGGCGCTAAAGCCCTCCTGAGGTCGAGGCTGACCCGGCACTTTCCACTTTCCACTGGGGAGGAGGGCATCGGGCCTTCTGCTCTGCCTTTTAACCCGCTTCCATGTCAGCTCTTTCCGCGTGACCCTTGACCTTTTTGACCCATCGCTAATCCGTGCGGTCGCCGCTGTAAACTCCACCCACGTGCGACGCAATGGCGTTCTCCCGCTGGACTCGTAGAATCTTTACGGCGACATCAAACTACGGGGCGTTGGAGTCAAGTAATGTGAGTTCTGCATTTTAATTAGATTTTTTTTCTTCCCCTTCTTAATTAATAACTAGTCCATCAACACAACGTTAATTGGCATCATTGTTCCCCGTGGGATGGACGACCGTTTTGAACTCGACGATTGAAGACCGGAGTAATTTTAGCGACTGTTGGATAAGTTGGGAGAATAATTGGCAGGTTAATGACAGTGAAAGTGATTTTTAGTTGCAGCCGTACGTTTAATAATTTAACAATCGGTTTTTTTCCCCTTCGAGGACGTCAGAAGTGAAGCCTGTCCGTCTTTTCGTAGTGTTTCAACGTGTTTCAAGTTCAAATAAGCAGCGTTAATGATGTTTTTCTCCATTTCTGTCGTCATGGAAACGACAACCGAGGGTCAGGTCGGGTTGTAGTGTTGCGAAATCACATTTTACCCCCGCAGGCAGTTCTCTACATGTTTTAATCAAAGTTATTAAATGAGGAAGGAGGAGTCGTCGAGCTGTTGCCGGGGGAGACGGAACAAAAACAGCGTCCGTCGGGTGTCGAGACATCTTCTTCTAAACCGTCTGTTTTCTTGTTTTTAACGTACAGCTCAAAAAAGCATCGGGAACGACCGATCGTAACGATTTAAAAGGACGGCCGAGAGTCATCGTGAGCGCGAATGACATCGTCGTAGAGGAGGAAGACGATGAGGAAGATGGCCCTCTGAAACGTTGTGACCGCGCCGCCGTAGTCTGAGCTCTTTGTTAATAAGCTGCAGCGGGAAGATGGAAGTGACCTTGTACCCCGGCGCTCGCTAACCAGGCGTACGTGTTCCCCCGGGTGGCGTCCGTGCAGCGGAGCGCGGCCCGCTGGTGGAAACGTAATGAGTAGAACATCGGGAGTCAGTGGGAGGATAAATAATCTCATACTTGTGTTTTAGTAGGAAATGATGCACGATTACTAACTGAACGTCTGAGTAATTAATAAACTACCAGGTTGCAGAATTTCCAGACCAACACCTGTACAGCACCCGCCACAATAAGAGTCTACAAAGTGATTTTCAAATGTTACGTATAGACGGCTGAAGTAAAAGGTTTGATCCATTGATTACAGTGATTACAGTCAAGTATACAAATATATATATATATACGTTTTTAATATATATATATATATGTTTTTAACATATATATATATGTATATTTTTATATTTTATATATATTTATACAAATATATTTATAGATATTTCTTTTTAATATATAGATTTTTTTAATATGTATATTTATTTTTATATGTAGTTATTTATATAAATATATATATATATATATATATATTGTTTTTATATATGTATATTTATATATATATATATATATATATATATATATATATATATATATATATATATATATATATATGACCAAACCCCAATCTGCTGGTCAGAAACCTTTTGTTGTATTCAAACTCTTTAAATAACATTTAACCAGTAACCTCGGCCCTCTCCCTCTTTCTTTTTTTTTGCTTTAAAATCTAAGCTTTTTTAGCTGCTTTGTTGTATTGGGCTTTTATTTTGAAACTCCCGCCGTCAGTCCTTCCTGTCGGATAGGTATCGATAAGATGCAAATGATGTGCATCCTGTTAAGAGTCCAAATTTCAGAATTTAATTTGTGGTTCTAACTAACGAGTATTTTTTACTGCAAATAAGACATTTTTCTTCTTGAATAAAACTTTTGATTTCATAAAAGAAAATATTAAAAAAACTGGATTCTCGTTTTCCCAAAAGCCTCGATGCCATAACCGCCTTCATCGCGTCATTATCTCACCCCCTCTCCGTATCCATGGTACCCGTTTAACCCGATACCTGCCTGTTCCCGGGGGGGTCTTTGTGGATCGTGTTTACCGTGTTCCCCGTCGGTGACCCAGTTCAGTCGAGCCGTCGCGGCGCATAAGAGTCTCCGATCATTTTAAGCATTGCACCTCCTCCTCCTCCTCTTCCTCTTCCCCTCCCCCTCCATTGAGTCGCTCCCCTCGCTCTGTGCGTCTGCGTTGCCAGCAATTAATAATTGAAGCGCCTCGTCCCTGTCGTCTCCGACCGCAGAGGAAGAGCGGCGAGAAGGCCGCGGCGAGTCTGGAGGGAGGCGGGCGGAGATCAGGAGGAGGAGGAGGAGGAGGAGGAGGAGGAGGAGGAGGAGGAGGAGGAGGAGGAGGAGGAGGAGGAGGAGGAGGAGGAGGAGGAAAGAGAAGAGAAGATGCTGCTGGGAGAATTCTTTATTTTTGCACCTTGTCAGTCGGGTGTGCCGTCTCCAGCCTCGTTAGCTCTGCAAGACAAGTGAGCAGAGGAGGGGGAGGAGGGGGGGGAGGAGGGGTGAGACTTTGTTCCCGGTGATCAGGGGGGAGGAAACAAACTGTGACGGCGTGCGCTCGTGCACCGGGCGCCTTTTTTAACAAGTGCGACCGTCCTATTACCTTTTCGGTAAGCAAGAACCATTCCGCTGACGGCTCATTGGTCATCGATTTCCCCCTTCTGGTTTCAATTAAAAACAGCCCCACCCCAGACCAGGTGGAAGATATTCAGCGATAATGAAGCTGCTGGCTTCTTAACGCCGGAGCGCCTTCAAGTGCATATGTTTAATTTCTGTGATGAGGAGATGTGTTTTTTGTTTTTTATATTTAGTCCCAGCTGGTAAGCAGACGGGCGGAGGCTTAACTCGACGCTGCGGATTTCATGGCAAAGCTAATTACGGGTTTTCGCACCCTCGGGTGAAGCTTTAAAAGTGACACCTGAACCGATGCGGGCTGATAATGAAGCGCCGCATCTGGAGGTCTTCTTTCTGTCTGCTTTCTTTTACACTTTTATAAAACAACTCGTTAGAAATAATTTGACATTCTGGGCATTCTACGTTGTCGCCTTGAGCTGGAGGAGAAGTTCGATACCGCTGTACGAAACGTGTGAAGACGAGCTGCTTTCTTCCCATTGCCAGACTCATGCTAAGCTAAGCTAAGCTAAGCTAAGCTAGCTGCTATGGCTTTATATTTATAGTAGATGCACAAGAGTGGAAATTATCCTCATCTCAAGCAAATAATATTTCCCAAAATGTTCATGTATTCTTATAAGGAATAATGCTAATATTTGTGAATATAATTTATTTTCTTAATTCTATATTTCTTTTTTCTTATTTCTATATATTTTTTCTTTCTTTTTTCTTAATTCTAGATTTTTCTTCTTAATTCTATATTTTTTTTCTTATTTTTTCTTCTTAATTCTATATATTTTCTTCTAAATTCTATTTTCTTCTTCTTCTTAATTCTATAGATTTTTTCTTCTTAATTCTATATATACATATATATATATATATATATAATATAGCATTCAATAGCATTCATCAAAGCTTCCTTTATTCGTCATTCTTAGTTCTAGTTCAATTCTAGTAAAAACTCAAATGTTGACATAAGTCAAACTCACACTTTGAATATCTGTTTTGTCAGAAAGCTGAAATAAGCAACAACGGTAATAAAAGAACAAAACGAGAAAGGAGTAATACTATGAGCATTTTTCTAGTTCCTGCAGCTCCGGTCGTTCGAGTCGTCGTGGCGACATGCAAGCGGTTTCCTGACGAGTCTATTTCCGTCCGCCGCACTGCCGAAACTCAAGAGCTCATCGGGTCGCATTCCCAGCGCCAAAAAAGCCACGGTATCGGTGTCACGAGAACACGCTTCCCTCTCCGGGGTTCTACTTCCTCTTTCCTGTACAGAGGCCGCCGGGTGACCTGCGTGACGCCACCGAGAAACCGCAAGTCAGCTCGAATAGAAACGAGGAATCCTATTTTTAAATACTTTTTTTTTTAACCAAAATCCATAAATAACTAAAGGTCATTTTCTTCTCTTTTGGCAGACTTGGCTCGGCGCTCGTACGTCGGGTCGGCCGGCGCCAACGTCCATCTCCGTGGACACGCCGCCTGTTTACATTCGCGGCGTGTCGACGCGTGCCGTCCTCTCTGATAATCCGGCGTCTGCGTCTCGGCCTCGTGAGATTATCCAGTTACGATAAACTAGAGCGCCAAAACAAACTCGACGGACGCATTAAACTAAACTACCATCTTTTTTTATTAAAAGAATGCTTTTTAAATACCGACTGTGTGTGTGTGTGTGTGTGTGTGTGTGTGTGTGTGTGTGTGTGTGTGTGTGTGTGTGTGGTGACTCCTCATTTCATTCATAGTTCTCTCTCTCCTACACTCATGTCCCTTTCTTCCTTAAACAACTTTCTTTTTTAAATATAAATGATCTAATAAAAAACGCAGTACAGTGGTGCCAACTTTTATTTTTCTACAAAGAAAGTAGCAAGAAGCTCCAAAAGTTTCTAAATCTGCCCTCTGGCCGCCCCTTTTTTGATTTTCTACATTTGTAGATCAGTAGTGATTTTATGTGTGTGTGTGTGTGTTTCGAAAATATGACAAACCCCCGTCACAGTTTCCCAAAGTTGCTGCCCTTTTCGATTCTGGTGTTGTGTTACTAACATAAATAAATTCTTCACCACCACATTCATAGTGGACCAAGAATGTCAGCAGTGCCCCTTTAGCTTTTATTTTCTTATAAAAGATGAACTGAACTGATGTGCAGCAGCGTCTCTCTAAACATACAGAGTTTGTTACAATAAACCACATACTGAGTTCAAGAAAATAAAATCATTTAAAAATGAAGTTGCTGCGCTCTGTAGCGGAAATCCATCCTAAACTCATGCTTTTAATTTGAAATTATAAATACCGCCGAAAGAGTCGATTTCCCCTCCAAATTGCTGGATTCGATCCAACATGGAGGCTTGTGCGTCTCGCCAGTTTTACACCATCCCCGAGCCGCTACCCCGTGTTCTTATTTTTGTGTCCATCAATAAAGAACATCTGGTTGGTGCTCACTGCGTCTCCTTCTCTTCTCTCCTCCAGCCCCGACGACATCGGCAGCTGCTGGTACATCCTGTTGTCCGGCTCCGTCTTCATCAAGGAGTCCATGTTCCTGCCCAGAAGCAGGTGGGTCCTCCGACTTCTGAACACCGACTGTAGTTTTATTAGTTCGCCCTTCAAAGCTCCTTCAGAGCGCTCACATCGGGGGATTAAAACGCTAATCCTGGACTCTCAAGAGAGGGAGAGGGAGGATTTTAATTTCTGCTATCTCCAAAAAGGTTTGTTTCCACGTTATCAACGCGGAGTAAATACAGAGGACTTCTTTCACCCCAAATTGGCTTTTTAAACATTGTTCGTGGCGTTAAGGTTACAGAGGACACCCCCGCTTGTTGTTTATTTATGAAAAGGGGAAGTTTTACATCTGATAATTACTTCATTTTTCTTTTAATAAGAAGAAAGGAAGTGGTCCGCCGCGGAGCTCACAGAAGGTTTCATTTATATATACTTTATTTTTTCTCTCCAGCCTATGAGCAAAATGTTTACAATCAGACAAAAGGACATATAAATACAAATAAATTAAACACTTTTACAATACAAAATATAAAACGTGTTGTACAGACTGTATGTGTATATGTATATATATATATATGTATGTATGTGTATATATATATATATATATATATATGTATATATATATATATATATATATATATATATATATATATATATTATTGTGTTTAAAGAATATTATTAATATAAGTAATATTACGAAGTACAGTAAGTATATAGAATAGTAACAACTCGTGATTTACAGGAAACAAAAATACTGTCGTCTCTGACGAAAGAAAAGTAGTGGAACGCCACATTTCTGTCACCGCCCCCATTCTGAATAATATGTAACCACAACACCCTCAGAGGACTTAAGACCCCCCCCCCCCCCCACCACCACCACCACCTCTCTGAGCCAAGATCCAAATGTTAAAAAAAGCTGCGATTTCACAAGCGTCTCTGTTGCGCGAGGCGGCTGCGTGGGCGTCCCGAACACAATGATCTTCTTCATCCATTAGGGCTTGCATAACACACACACACACGGGCCACTCGGAGCGCTTAGTCGCCGCGCAGAGCCGGCCCCGGCATTACTGCGAGGGGGGAGGGGGAGGGACTCCGGTCATTCTCCGGATTCGCAGGAACGTGGGAGGCATTCAGAATTGAAGAATCGGAAAAATAAGAAAATATGACCTTTCTCAGTTTGGCCAAGGGGAAAACGTGAACGTGGGGGAGGGGGGGGAGGGGGGGGTTTGCAGGTATTGGCAAATTCAAGTCAACCGCAGTCAGTGGGGAAAGAGGCTGTGAGAATCTTCTTACTGAGCGCGTGCGACACGGAGGCCGACGCAGGGGACGCCGTCGGGTTGATAATTAGCTCGCTTTTGTTTTTTACATTTTCGCGTCTCGTTCTCTTTCCGCCGAGCGACACGCGAGATGCGCGCCTGTGTGCACGGTGTCACTTTGAATCTTTAAATCACAACGTAAAGCTGAGTGGTTTCATCCTCGAGGACGTAAACCGGCTCGGCGCGGAGGAACGAACCGGAACGCGGCAACGGCGATCTTTAAATCCGGTTTCATGCGCCGAGGCGCGGGAACGTTCATCAGGAGGAAGGTGGAGCGCTCTGAGCACGCCGTCACAGATTCAGGGAGGGGCAACTGCAGCGTGGCTTCCCAGGTGACGAGAAGACTTCTCTGCTTCTCTTTTCAAACGACGCGTTCAATATGACACGCTGTGGTTTGGGAATTTCTTTTCTTTTTTCTAAAGGCCTTCCGGGGATCGATGAAACGCAACCCGGCCCGCTCGGATCGGCGGTGTGCGTTTACAACCCGAGCAGGAAGTGAAAAGAGATTCCTCTTGTTGACGTCCGCGGGGTATCGCCGTCTCTACCGGGTCACGGAGCCTGGGGGGAGGGGGGGGTACCTGGCGGCGCTCTCTAGAGGGGAAGTCGTCCCACGCCACTTCCCCGTTTCAACGGCGCTTTCACAGAAATGAAGCAACGTGTTATTCTCTGTCATAAGTGTTGTTCTCTTTGTTTTAGTTTTAATGGCCATAGCAACATTGAAATAAATCGCGACACGAGGAACTGAACCGACGCTTTTACATGTGATGGATTTTGGTTTCACGACCTCGCCCAGAACTGACTGCTCTCTCAAACCTGATATGCTTCCATCTCTCCCTCACTCAGGGCTTCTCTCTCTCCCTCTCTCTCCCTCTCTCCCCCTCTCTCTCCATCTCTCTCCATCTCATCTCCCTCTCTCACCCCCCGCTTTCTCTCTCCCTCTCTCTCTCTCACCCCCTCTTTCTCTCTCCCTCTCTCTCCATCTCATCTCCCTCTCTCTCTCTCTCTCTCCATCTCCCTCTCTCTCTCCATCTCCCTTCTCTCTCTCCCTCTCTCTCTCTCTCTGCTCTCCCTCCCCTCGCTGTGGTGAGATGTGATCTGGGAGGAAGAAGAGGAGGATGACTCACTAGGGGGGGGGGGGGGGGGGGGGGAGAAGGTCAAGAAGCCCAGAGGCCGGCTTAAATAAAGGAACCTCAGCGTGACTCGTATTTAAAGCATGTAGAAACACCGGTGAAACATCGGAGGGTGACTGGACTCTCTCTCTGTCTGTCCGTCCGTCCGTCCGTCTCCCCCCCCCACACACACACACACACATACACACACACACACACACACACAGCCCCGGCAGCGCCATCAACAGATGCTGAAGTCCGTAAAGTCAGATTTACGGGGGCTCTGAGTCCCGAGTCGTTAATCACGGCTTATTGGCGAAGGCTCTTCTTGTCTTCCGCCTCTCCGTTTCGTGGGGGACAAAAGAAACATCCGTAGACGGCGTTCAGCTGCCGGCTTCACGGGTATTAAAGGAGCGCCTCGCCGCCGCTATCGGTCAAACGAGGTGAGGGCAGCAATACGTCACGAAGCAGGACGCGACACGGGGTGGAGACGAGCGATGTCTGCTCCCGACGATGGAGCTCGTCGGTCAGGATGACGGCCGTCTGAACTCGGCATTATGGGTTACGTTTATCAAAGAAGTATGATTTTACGCATTTAAAATCGACTAACCTTTAATATAAATGTGTAGGGGGGGTAAACGGTCTTAATGGCTTTTTTTTCCCCTCCTCAAATCATTTCGGACATTTTCAAATGTTCTGTAATGTTGAAAATATATTTGTAGTTCCAGTTTCAACAACTTGGAACTTCCAACTTCCACCAAGCTATAGATGTCATTACACACACACACACACACACACACACACACGCACACCTCCGTGCTGCCGGCTGTCGGGACTTTTCCTCGCTCACGGAGCAGCTTCTTGATAATCCGCCTCGCCGGTCCGAGTTCCAGGAGCAACGACCCAAAAAGCGAACCCTGGTCTCCCTCGGCGCCGTGAGGTCAGTGACGTGGGACGTAACAGAAACCACTTTCCCCGGCGACTCGTCCGTGAACGCGGGCGACGAGACGTATCGCAGCGGGAATTTATTCTGCGTTCCTGCGAAAACGAAGACGCAAAAACGAAGACGCGGCGCCGGTCGGGAAAGCCTGGAAGGCGATACGATTTTTATTTTTATTTTTTACTCTCGCGTCCTTCCGGACGTCGAAACGTATTTATAAATCACGAGCGATTCGCTAGACATACATTTTAAAGTTGAAGTGAACTGCTGGTGAAGAGTTCACCTGGTGCATGAGCTGTGAGACTCTATTAAGACGTATACGGCCTGTCATAAGGGGGGGGGGGGGGCTTGACCTGTGATATAAATTGGGTCTTAAAAGGTGTAGGTATTTACAGTACCGGGCAGGGACACTACCGCACTGCATTGTGGGAAATGGAAGATTCTGCATTCGGGGTTTTTTTCTTCGTCTTTTGCCACCAGTTGGATCTTTAGTCACATGTAGGACATACAGTTGGAGTTGGCGTCATAAGGACGATTGTAAAATGAGTTTAAAGACCTACAGGCGTTACTTTTTATTTTTTTCTGTCATGGGTTTCTGTTCTGATCAGATGAATCGGCGTGTGACGGATTTGAGTCGCATGAGTAAACAACCCGTCACAAGTCATCACAGTAGAGGAGCGTAAACCACACAAGAGCATTTAATTTTTATTTTTTTATAAATAATTTAATTTAAGTTCTTATTTTGTTACTATGAGTTCATTTCAGTCCCGTGGGTTTTATATTCTACAGAATTCACGAGGAAAGTAGTTCATGAGTCACTTTTACCGAGAGGGGAGAACGGTAGCCGTCCGCTCGCACCCACCCCCACCGTGACACACACACACACACACACACACACACACACACACACACACTCGCACACACTCACACACTCGCACACACTCACACTCGCACACACCGTCCTCTCACTCCCTTGCATCTCTGTGACAGGAAGTGAGTCGTTCACTGGAATGCCGGCTGTAGTCAGAGCACCCGATTACACAGAGAGAGAGAGAGAGAGAGAGAGAGAGAGAGAGAGAGGCAGAGGCAGAGGGAGGGCCAGAGCCAGAGGCTGATCCACACACACACACACAGTTTCCAGAGCCACACACACTCCCGCTTTCAGACAGCAACACTCTGGCGTGCGCAGGACGATATGCCGCAACAGTCGCACCAAAGTCTCGGGACGCTGAACGCGCGCGTCGGACCGACAGCGGATTAACGGGAGGACCGACAGTCCTCGTCCGTCTCCGTGGGCGACCGGGGTGAGTGTTGAGTGTCCGGCCCCTGGGCTCCGGGCTCCTGTTGGCCCCCGGACGCTTTGTGTGTTTGTGTGTCCTCCTGTGGGGGGTTGGGTCTTCAAAGGGAGCCGGCTTCACGTCTGGAACGGGTTACGGCGAAGATGTCGGTGCGCAGCAGTGAGGGGGCGTGTCTTCTTCATGTGGCGTGTGTGTGTGTGTGTGTGTGTGGGGGGGGGGGGGGGGTACGCGGGTCTTTTGGCAAGTTTTTTTTAAAACCAAAACAAAGATGGAGCTCCTGCTGTGGAGAGAATGTGTGAGAGGTTTGGTTTACAGACGCCACGGGGATGGATTGATGCGTCTTGGAAAAGTTTTGAGCTGTCTCTCTCTCTCTCTCTTTTTCTCTGTCTCTCTTTTTTTTCTTCTCTCTCCTTCCCTTCCCCTCCCTCCCCCTCTCTCTCTCTCTCTCCACACTTCAGTGCCCTTTTCTTGTATGTTGTGTATTTCGGGGATGAGTCACGTGGCATTTGCACATTCTTGGCGTCCCCGTGTTGCTGTCTATTTCTGAAGTGGCCGGGTCAAAGGTGTGTGTGTCTGTGTGTGTGTGTGTGTGTGTGTGTGTGCGTGTGTTTCTCAGAGGAATGCCATTCCTGTTCTCCAAGGTGAGAGGTGGCTTTGGGGGGGTGGGAGGGGGTGGGGGGGCATCACATGCCTGGATGCACTGATGTCACTTCAGACACCTCTGACCCCCCCCCCACACACACACACACACACACACACACAGACACCCACCTTCTCTGAGTCAAGACTTGCATAACCAGTTTGTCCCTTTTTTTTGTTAAAGGTCTGGTGGGTTAAAAAAGCAGCTAATGTGCCCTCTCCCCATTTACTCAGTTAAACAATGTAACAGAGCGAGGATCTCCACCCTCCTCCTCCTCCTCCCTCCTCCTCCACCCTCCTCCCCTCCAGCTCAAACCAGGGGCGCAGATCCGGGGTTGCAGTCAGACGGCCGAGTGGATCTGAGGCTTTCTGGTGGCTCGAGATCGCAAGAGCGACGAGGCCAGTGATGCATGCGGGGCGACATTCCAGACGCCCGGGCTCGTTGTGTAACGGGGGAGGGGGAGGGGGGGGGATGTCAATCAGTCAACCAGGAGAGAGAGAGAGCGAGAGAGCTTCCGGGTTTAATGCTAAAGACGCTCCTCATCTTTAAGCAACAGGTGCTATCGTTGGTGCCTTTTCAGACCAAGCCGGCCGCATGATACCGACACGCGGCGGCGGCGTTGGTTTAACCCGCGTCTCTTTCATCGCCTCAAAAACAACCGACTTTTGTTCGTTTGGACTTTTTCCGCCTCTCCCCTCGTTCGAAATGCACCAAGCGTTCAGAAACGACCCCGTTCAACTGGCAATGAAGGGAAACGGCGCCACGCCGCGAACGAGTCCCGAAGCCGGCGCACAGACAAACGAAACGTGTTCGCTCTGCGACGTTTTCTCAAAGCGGCAAAAACATCGTCGATTCAGCATTTTCCGTGCTCTATGATATGATATGATATATACCTTTATTCGTCCCACAGTGGGGACATTTCAAAATCACAGCATTAATACAAATTATTATAAAACACAAAACTAAATACAAAAAAAACTAATACATATAAATATAATAAATAATAATAGAAATAAAATAAATATACAGGGAGAAAACAAAGCAACGTAAAGTGTTTATCGTGATGAGCGAGTCTCCGTCCCTCCATGTTCTGCATCTTTGTGTATTCATGTAGCGCGTCTGTTGTGTTTTTTTAATGACCTCTGCAGGGTGAATTCCACCCGCCAAGTGGAGCAAATATAACGATTTTTAAACATCAGTACATGCAATTGCGCCGTGGAACGTGGCCCATCTACCAGCGTTTCTGCGTGACACCGATGATCCCGGCTCCGTTTTAACGGACTTATGCAAACCTTCGGCCATCTGGCACATTTTCTTATCTCGTTCTTATCCGTTTTTTTCTTTTTCCTTCTTGTTTTTCTCGTATGTGTGTCAGCCAGCACACACTCCAGTTCCCACGAAAGAAGGCGCACGCCTTGCATCATCTTCACCTGCATTCCTCCGCGCTCTGCGTTGTGAAGAACAAATAGTTTGGTGCGCACATCATCGCCGTAATCGCTAGCGAGGCAAATATTTTCACCGGGGAAGAAAAAAAAATTCTGTCGTCAATGGGCTGCAAAAAAGTTCCCACCAAAGCATCCACCGTGAGAACAACATGTTTGTTTGAGGCGCGTTCACACACACACACACACACACGCACACACACACACACACACACACACACACATTTTAGGTCCCCACCAGGACGCGAGTCCCCATGGGGCTGTGTGCAGTCAGGTTGAAGTCCCCACCGGAATAGAGGTTCAAGAACACACACACACACGTTCACCCACACACAGCGAATGTCTCACTTATAATAATAGTATTTGCTCAGGAGGCTTTAATCTGCCCAACAAGACACGTTTGTGTTCTGAAAAAAAGAAAGAAGAGGAAGAAGCCCTCCCTCCCTCCCACCCCCTCACTCCACCTTCATAATCCCTCCTCTAATCTCACGCTGTCAGTGTGGCATTTGCCTCCAGCAAAATGGAGGATTGGAATTACTCATTTCAGGAATGTAAATGACATGACGGACGTCTGTTTCGCGGGTTCAGCTGGAGAAGTAGTGCCGGCCTCGGGAGGCTCAGCAGGATCACAGGCAGCCGGCTCCAAAACAACTGTAAAAAAAAAACATGATAGAAAAGCGCCGCCCCGCTCCTCTGAACAAATCATCTTCTGCTGGAAACGAGTTGCAAAAAGAATGAAAGTGTTTTTGTGTTCTTGTGAGAGGAAAGACGGAGTAGCCTAAGCCCTCCATGCCGGAGCTCTGGCTTTTTGTTTCTTTTGGCCCTGTGGTGGAATTTTGGCTTTGTGCACGTCCGAGAGTTTAAAAAAAGAAAAGCATCAAACTGGAGCTCAGTCCAAAAGTGAGCGGCAGCCAGAGTTGTCTTTGATTTCTTTTGGGAGTTTGTGCTGACTCAGCAGAAGTTCGCCGTGACCACGTGGATCCATCTGGTTCACGCTCTTGTTCAAGAGGCATCAGAAAGTAAAGAAGAAGAAAAAATACGACGACAACAAATTAGTCGTGTGAAATTGCAGCCGCGGCAGAGAAAACAAGGGAACGGCTGACAAAAGAGAAAAGAGGAGAAGAAAAACAAAAACGTCACAAAACACGACAAAGGCCGGACGGTGAAAGGAGGCCCGGCGGAGAAAAGCCGAGCAAGCAGAATTGCCTTTTTTTTCTAAAATAAAGAAAACGGCAAAAATCATTATTTTGCAGGTAGAGACCGAGTCGGGGAGGGGGAGGGGCCTAAAAGCATTTTAGACCACGCCGTGCCTGAGGTCACATGATTGATGGAAGACACAGGAAGCAGTAGAGCAGGCTTTCTTTGGGTCAGCTCACACGCCGAAGGCCTCGACGGACCCCCGTTCTTGAATTGAGAACGAAATGAAATGAGCACGATGGGTCCGACAGTTGAGATCGTTTGTATTTGGGGATCGATCTAAAACCATAATCGTTTCGTCTCGGTGACGAACGACCACCTTGACTTTCCCGGGGCTCAAAACGACGTCCAACGCTCTTAAAATGATCAAAGAACACGGAAAATCTAAATATATTCCGACTACATGAGCCACAGATCGATGAGTGGCTGCAAAAAAATAGAATATAGAAATGAGAAAATGTGAAATAATGTAAGAAAATACCAACTAAATGTTTCCCGTCTTCCCTCCATTGATCAGCTATCAGTTATTATCTACCGTTTGGATGCTGTGATCATTTCAACACTAATGAATTGAGAATAAATCGATGTTTTCAGCTCTGAACGTCTCAGCTCGGGTCACTCGGGTTTATCTCGCAAGAAAAAAAAACAGAAAAAAAAACATGAAATCGGCAAAAAGCGAACAGATAAGTCAGTCGCGCTCTGAATCGGAAAGATTAAAAAAAAAAAACACCCCAGAAAACAAAACAAGGAAGTCCTTGTCTCAGCTCCGAGGCCGGCTCTCGGACAAAAGGCTGCATTCTTCACTCGGAACCCACATTCGGATCTCTTCACGCTCAAAGTTTCCACGGCTGCCGCCCTCAATGGAGGCCCCCCCCCCCCCCCCCCCTCATTAGGCTCAAGGCGTACTGTACGTACCGTGACGTCGTGGAAGTGGACTTTTCCAGAGGCGGGTGTGTTGTGTGTTTCCCTCCCGGTGGGCGTGGCCCTCGGCTGAAAGGAGGAACTGTCCCTTCAATGCCGCTCTGTTCCACGTTGTAATCCAGACGTTCACGTACTGCGTGTTTAAGATGCCGGGCGGCGACTCCCACGGCCGCCACTTGGCCGCCGGCGTGAGAGAAACGACTCCACAAGCAACTATGCCACGGGCAGATTTATGTGACAGGGAGACGACATGAACGTCTTTGTTTTTATTAGGTGAACGGTGACGTTCCACTTTTTATTTTATTTATTCCCACACTCTTCATTTCATTTAATTTCTCTTTTCCAGTTTCGGGAAGCGGTCCGCCGGCAGCCTGCGTCGCGGATGTGAGTGCATCGTCCTGGAACCCTCGGAGATGATCGTGGTGAGTCACACTTCCGTGTTCACGTGGACACTTTTTAGCACGAGGGTGTCAAACGCACACAATAAAAACACATTTAATGTCTTTTTAATTGATTTTGTGGCTTTTTTGTCACCTAAATGTTAATTTTCACTTCAAATCTCGAGTGCTCTTCACTTCAACGCTGGTTTCTGTTTCTAAATGACGTCCACCTGTTCTAAATAATACCGGTAGCTTTCAGTTTCCTCTGACGGATGTCGGGGGCGCTGCTTCGGCTCCATCCTGTGATGTTTTTTTTCCCACCGCTAATCTTTTACAAGCGCCTCCTCTTGACGTTTCGCGGCGTTACCGCCTCTTTAAGAGGCTCCGGTCGGTTCTCGCCCACGTCCGATACGCGTGCGAAACCCGACGTCGGAGAACAAATCATTCCCGTCTCGACCATCTGTTCGCCAGAAGCTTCGGGGTTTTTGTGCTCGAGGGTCCGTGGCAGCGACACGCGGGAGAGACGGAAACCAGCCGCGTCGGCGTTTTTCGTTGACGACGCTACCGTCAGACGATCGTCGGTCGAAATGTGAAATATTGGAAGTTTAGCGAGAACCGGCATGTTTTAATCTGAACGTCCGCGGGTGGACGGTCCGCAGTGGGAAGATTGATTTAAAAGATTATTTTCACGGTCGTAAAAGTACACGTCCGTCCCCGAAGAGATTCATTTATAAAGAGCGTAGTTAATATTTTGCTTGCGGTGAACAAAGCAAAATACTTTGACTAAATAACGCGCGCTAACGCCACCATTTCTAGCAGACGTGCACATCCCCCCCCCCCCCCCCCCCCCCGACAACTTCTCACCAGGACATGGAACGCAACCCCACATCTTGACTGTGTGTGTGTGCGTGTGTGCGTGTGTAATAACGACTGGTTGGCACCGCTCCGCAGCCACAGCACATGATGTAATTGCTGTGTGTCATTATTGTAGATGAGGGAGGGGGGGGGGGGGGCATCTGTGAACTGATCCTGTATCAGTATCCTGTACCCCCCCCCCCCCCCTCCCCCTCCCTCCGGTAATAACACCCTGCCGCTTTGCTGGCTACAGACCCTTTTTCTTCTTCTTCTGGCCTTTCCCCCCCTTTTTCTTACCATAATGGGTGCTAACCCACCCTGCAATTACCCAGGAGGGATTTATGCCCCTCCCCCCCCCCTCTATACGTTTCAGATGCACAGTTACAGACATGTGCAAAGAATAAAAAATAAGCCAGTCGCTCACGTGTCAGTTACTGTACACACACACACACACACACACACACACACACACACACACACACACACACACACACACACACACATACATTGCATCCCAAGTTTGCAATTAGACGCACAATCACACTCTCGCACGCGACTCCCCCTGCCGTTGTCATGGCAGCAGAGAGAGAGAGAGATTCTGATGGTGTAATCCCAGAGGCTGAGCGCTGTGAAATATGAAGCCTGCAGTGAAAGTGGCGAGTGAGCGTGGAGGGGGGGGTGGGGGGGGGGTGGGGGGGGAATGGGTCCAAAGGAAGAAGAAACTCAATAATTTCATTCCGGCTTGAACCAAAGCCGCCCGGCAACAGAGAGGGTCCCGTTCAACCGAAAAAAAATACTCTCTAGAAAACGAGTTTGCTGCACACGCGTCAAAGTGGCGTCCTGTGCCAGTTTCCACTTGGAAAATGTTTCCTCTTTTTCTTTTTTCTGCTCCGGATTTCAGACGATTTCCATATCTTATAAAAATTCTGATTGATCTCGTTTTAATATGCCGTTTCAGCGTGGTTAATACGTTGAGCAGACGCGGGCGGGAGAGTTCCATCTGCTTGTCTTTTCCTCCGTCAGACTCCATCTCTGTTTATCCGTCTTGTCGATCAATCTGCATCCCCCGCCTCTCTCCTCGCTCCTCCTTTCTCCCTCCGTCTCTCTCTCTCTCTCTCTCTTTTTCTTTTTGCTCCGCGAGCTTCCCTTTTGACGTCGGTGTGCATCGCGCAGCCTACACACACACACACACACACACACTTCTATTTTTACGCATTGAGAGGGGCGCGAGGCAGGGAGGAGGAGGAGGAATCAGAGATGAAGTAGGAGTATAGGAGGGTGTTCTTAAATTTCCTTGGGGCGGGTGGAGGGTTTTGTGTGCTTTTGTGCGCGAGCGAAGATGAAGACAGTCACTCCTCCCTCTCTGCGTCTCCCCCCCTCGCCGGCGTCTCCAGGTGGACTATATGGATGAAAATGAGGAGTACTTCCAGCGGCAAGCCTCGCACAGACAGTCCCGCCGGCGCTTTCGCAAGATCAACCAGAAAGGGGAGCGGCAGACGATCATCGACACCGTGGATCCGTACCCCACCGGGAAGCCGCCCATAGACCGGGGATACCACACGGTGAGTTGCGCTGCGGTTCTGTGTTCGCCTCCTCGCTGCGGTGGGTCGCCGCGAGTTCGCTCCCGATGGAGCGTCTTGCTCCTCCTGCTGTGTGTGTGTGTGTGTGTGTGTGTGTGTGTGTGTGTGTGTGTGTGTGTGTGTGTGTGTGTGTGTGTGTGTGTGTGTGTGTGTGTGTGTGTGTGTGTGTGTGTGTGTGTGTGTGTGTGTGTGTGTGTGTGTGTGTGTGTGTGTGTGTGTGTGTGTGTTCTTGAATCTCTATGCCGGTGGGGACCTGACTGCACACAGCCCTATGGGGACTCGCATCCTGGTGGGGACCTAAGATGACACCACCTAATCAAGTCCTCACGGGGCTGCAGGTTCATGTGTGTGTGTGTGTGTTCTTGAACCGCTATGCCGGTGGGGACTTTGACCTGTCTGTACAAACCCCTATGGGGACCTGCATCCTGGTGGGGACCTAAGATGACACCACCTAGTCAAGTCCTCACAGGGCTGCAAGTTCATGTGTGTGTGTGTGTGTGTGTTCTTGAATCTCTATGCCGGTGGGGACTTCGACCTGACCGCACACAGCCCTATGGGGACTCACATCCCGTTGGAGACCTAAGATGACACCAGCTAGTCAAGTCCTCACAGGGCTGCAAGTTTGTGTGTGTGTGTGTGTGTGTGTTCCCGCGTTAAACCAGATTTTCGGTTGTCTCTCTGTTAGCTGGCCTCAGCTTGTGTTTCGGCGTGTCCCAGGGAGAAGGCACCCGTTGTCCCCCGAGGGACCGCGCAGTGTCTGATTGTTGTTGTCTCTCCGACCTTGCTGGATTCAAGTTGCTACACGCTTGTGCGTAACGCTTGTAGATAATGTGTGTAGCTTTCTGCCGGCTTCAATGGATGTTGATGAATGTCGTGGAGTTCGTTGAGCCTCCTCTCATGCCTTTTCTCATCTGTGCTTCTTATTGTCAAAAAAAGGACTTTTGATTGGTTGTTTTTCAGTTTTTTTGACCACAGCGCAGTGTGTGATGGTTAAAACATTCAAGGTGCATGTCGTGCACTTGGGTTCCTTGGATTTCCAGAAAGCGTGTGCTGGAGAATGATGAACACTTGATCATGGAACCAAGTCGTTTAGTTTCTAAATCAGAGGTTCTTGGCCTGGAAACTTAAAGTAAAATGACAGTTTGGAAGAAGCTGTGACTTTTTTGTTTAAGATTTCTTTTACCAAAAAGGATATCTGGGAAACAAACTGATTTGCACAACCTCAAGTTTAATTCCTGAAGACTCTGGGACTCAAAACTTTCCTGATTTTGGCAGTTTTGGAACAATGTCCAATGAGTCTCCCTGATACGTATTTTGAGAGAAGCAGGAGAAGAGGCTTTGGGAGCAGGAGAACGTTCTGGGTCAGATGATGCTGACTTTCATGAGTTCTGCAGCTGTTCTATTCTTATACTTCATCATTTATACTCAGTAGTGCTGGTGTCAAAAGACAATGTTTATATATATTTTTCCAACCATACCCCGACGCTAAAGGTTTCGTTTATGAGACGTCTCTCACGGCAAACTTCTCCTGACTGAAGGGGCCATCGGAGGCGATGCAAAGCCTCCTCCAATCAGAGCACTCCACATCATTTGAGTCTTCACTTTAACCCCACGCAAAGGCATTGGGCTCCAGCTGAGGAAGAGTAAGCTGCCCCCGCCGCGTTGCACCAGCTCCTCTTCCCTCCTGTGCCTCCTTGTTTTTCTCCCTGGGAATGGGAAGCAACGCATTTTAACACTAATGAAGCAAATACCCAGCATGCAGCGCTTACACTCAGCGTTTCCCGTTTTGCGCAATTTGACTGCGTTCCCGACGTTCCCGTAGGTGGGGGCTGGGGGGGGTCTGTCAGCGTGCACCCGGTTCATCCTGGAACGCCGGACCGATCTCGCTTGAAATGCGGCAAGCACCGTCTCCTCCCTCCGGCCCCACCCCGCATCCTAAATATAGACTGTTTTCGTTTTCAAAGGACTGCGCTGAACTTTCACACGGCCCGGCCTCTCTCCCGTCGCATACTCGACTCCCTCCTCCTCCACACACCTCCCCTCCTCCCCCTCCGCTCGAGCGGCGTTCCTGTGGGAAGAGGACGGAGGCAGGTGCCATGGCAACCAGCAGTCCCCGCCGGCCTCTGGTCGAGTGCACTCAGAAGTACAGTAGGGGAGGGAGCGAAGTTACCGAGAGTGCAGTCCGCCGCCGTTGCTGCTGCTGAAGGGTGGAGGTGGAGGGTGGGGGGGTGGGGGGGCGGCAGAGCGACAGAAGCCGGATCCGGGCGGATGCTAAGCCGACGTAGCGGTGCTAATCTCGCAGCGCTTTAGAATGCCAGGCAGCGCTCCGAGTCTCCTGCCTCTCCCCCCCCGAGGCAAATTCAGGAGGTTGAGAAATGCACCGAGGAGAAACTCCGGATTGAAGAAGAGGAGAACAAAAAAATCTCCTTCTGGCAGGCGAGGTTTTTATTCAGCTTAGTCACTCCGGCGAGGTGCAGAGGCATCGGAGGAGCCGCCGAGCCGCTCAGAGGAATTCTGTCGAGAAGTCTGTTAGTATTTGGGGGCGAGAAGCGATAATTCTTTTCATCGATCCCGCCGCTGAGGATTATTGTTGTTTTGTCAGATTAGCGAGAAAGTGAGAGAAGAAGAAGAAGAAGAAGAAGAAGGGCACGTCCTCACGTTTGTGACCGATGAGCAGCTTAAGCTGTCGCTCCGTTGCCACCGTCGGTGTTTCATTTCGGCAGATTGATGAACCGATCGATCGCTTCGGCTCTTTCGTTTTTATTTAAGCCACATCTTAATTTATGTTCCAGACCGGAAGATAAAAGTACTCTTTATGGCTAGTGTCAGAAATATACAGTTATATATTTTATTGCTATTACTGGCGCATTTAAGTAGCATTTTCACATTCTCAGAGTACATTTTTAACTTTTTAACTTTTAGGTAGTTTATTCCATAACACTAACGTATGTAATAAGGTAGCTACTAGTGCTGCAATGAAGCTAAAATACATTAAAGAACCTCTGTTTGATTGTTTTGAAGATCAGTTTATACAGTGACGAATGACGGCTTAATACCCTAAAATATAAATGTAAGTGGAACCCAGTAGTGGAACCCACTGTGCGCACACACACACACACACACACACACACACACACACACACACAGAGTCCCCCCCCCCCCGGGCCTTACTCACTATTATCTGTCTGAAGGGAGGATTATTTGTCTTTCGGGGTTCAAACATAACGCAAGTCTGGCTTTAAGTATAATATTCACGCAAATGACTGGTTTCATTTCGGATACGTTTTTCTTCTTTTCTTCTTCTTTGTTTTTTTTTTTACAATAATTATTCCTGGAGAGAGAATAAGTGTGGGTTGGTACTTGTGTGGATGGTAAACTTAAACGGGCTAAAGTGTCAGGGATGCGGCGTAATGATCCACAGTAATTGCCGGTGGTTGACGGCTGACACGGAGGCGCCCGGTCCGGTAATTACACCGACGCCAACGTCGACGCGTCTGTACATTTTGACTCAGGAGGACAGAAATACCAGTTCTATGACCACGTCCCCCGCCGCTGCTTTGTAACTCTGCTTTTCAACCCTCCTGTGACCTTCAAATGTACCCACGTAGTTTACCCGTGGGGTCAATTTGCTATTAAAACCTCCAGAAAATTATTAGAATTCATATTTCTTTCCCAAGTTTAGGTCTCAGGTACTTCATGTTTGTTTGTTGACTACCTAAATAGCTCATTAAATACCCCCCCCACATACACACACACACACACACACACACACACACTCCAGAATACTTGTTAACGACTATATGCAGATCACCATTAAAATCTCACCGATTGACCTCAAATTGGTATATCTTTTTGGTGTTTTAATGACTTTATATCACTTCTAAGGCCATATTTTTTTACATCAAATTGACCCCAAAGAACAGCGATGCGTATGAGTCGTGTTCAGGACGTTGAAAACATATCACGAGAATTTTATGTTCACCCACTTGTCCCCAAGAAATTAGGAAAAGTCCTGGAATGTGAAGCAAAAAAAGTGATGCGAGTAATTTCTTTAGAGATGATAAACATCGAATGGGGTCAAATTGACCCCAAAGGTCACAGGAAGGTTACAAATTGCGCCTGTAACAACACTGCAGATCTCAAAGTTGTTAGCGATCAGATACAGGGTTCGTACGGTCATGGAAAATTTGGAAAAGTAATGGAATACATTTTTTTTCGTTTCTAGGCCTGGAAAAGTCATGGCAAAAACTTTAAATCATCAAAGTTTTGGATCACATGTAATCACATGTTTATTTACGCCGAGTTTTTAATAATTTATATGTTTTATTTAAAGAAAGTAGCTCAAAATATAACCCGGCGTACACTCTCAATACGCTAAATGTTCAACATTTATCAAGGTTATAACGAGATTTCAGTTTGGTCATGGAAATTTGGTTAAAAGCCTTGGAAAAATCATGGAAAAGCCATCGGTCACAATGTGTAAAAACCCTGAGATACGTTTCAGCTCCTCCAAAAACGGGAATCTATTGACCTTCGCCATCATTCCGAGGTATAAGATGGCAGTTTGGGTCAGATTGATTGTCAAAGCCCACACCTACACCTCCTAGACATTGGAATCTTTTGATTTAAGGTATGACGTAACACGGCTCTCTTTTATTTATTGCACTTCTTTCTGTGCCTGCCGTGTCTGATAACTCGTTTTATCCCCGTATAAATCTCCTCGCGCCGCTCTCCCCGTCATCGTGCTACATTTCCACCGACGCTCGCGCTGAGCTTCTGAGACGCCTGGGGGGGGAAAAAGGAGCCGCAGTCGTCACTTTTGAGCTTTTGTTTGCCACCGTCGAAAGCAAACACCCGGGCGTCTAAAAAAAAAAGTTGTTTTTGATTCCGGGATTCGTGTGAAAAACCCGTTAGTTTTTTCCCGTAGACGCGCCGCGGCCCGACGGCGGCGGTGAGAGAGGACGGCGTTCACGATGCCACACGCGTCTCCTGTGGGCTCAGAGCAGCGGCTCGGCACGCCGGAGCCTTCTTCCCAATGGACACCAGTTATTTCGAGCGTATCGCTTTCTTTCTTTCTTTGTTTGTTTGTTTGTTTCTTTCTTTCTCTCGGGAAACACACACACAAATACACACTTCTATATTCTCCCTTGCAAATGCTCATAATCTCTCAGTCGCTCTCCGTTTTGCACTTTATCTCACACGCGCCATCTCTTCCTCTAATACATCAACAGCCATTTGTGCCGTTGACCTCGCACACAGACACACACACACACACACACACACACACACACACAGATGTTATCGCTGGTCTCTCACTCAGCCACTCACTTAATGTCTTTGTGCTGTCACTCAGCCCAGATGAACTGTCGGCGTGGCGACCGTTAGGCGGCCTCATTGTTTACTGAACGCTACCCTTCAGATTTCATCTATATGACAGATTATGATGATTTATAATATCTCCTTTACTCTTTGTCCTCCTCTCCTCTCCCCTCCTCTTCTCCTCTCCCCTCCTCTCTTCCTCTTCTCCCCTCTCCTTCTCTCCTCTCCTTCTCTCCTCTCCTGTCCCCTCCTCTTCTTCTCTCCTGTCTCCTCCTCTTCTTCTCTTCTCTCCCCTTCTCTTCTCTCCTCTCCTCTCCTCTCCTCTCCTCTCTCCTCTCCTCTTCTTCTCTTCTCTCCTCTTCTATCCTCTCCCCTCCCCTCCTCTTCTTTTCTCCTCTCTCCTTCTCTTCTCTCCTCTCCTCTCCCCCTCTTCTCCTCTCCTCCTCCTCTCTTCTCTCCTCTCCTTCTCCTCCCTCCTCTCTCTTCCCTCCCTCTCTTCTCTCCTCTCTCTTCTCTCCTCTCCTCTCCTCCCTCCCTCTTCTTTTCTCCTCTCTCCTTCTCTTCTCTCCTCTCCTCTCCCCTTCTTCTCTCATCTCCTCTCCCCTTCTCTTCTCTCCTCTCCTCTCCCCTCCTCTTCTTCTCTCCTCTCCTCTCCTTCTCTCCTCTTCTATCCTCTCCCCTCCCCTCCTCTTCTTTTCTCCTCTCTCCTTCTCTTCTCTCCTCTCCTCTCCCCTTCTTCTCTCATCTCCTCTCCCCTTCTCTTCTCTCCTCTCCTCTCCCCTCCTCTTCTCCTCTCCTCTCTTCTCCTCTCCTCTCCTCTCCTCTCGGGTTTACCCGGTGGCCATTCGGGCGTTCGAGGCTCCAAACAGCTGTTCTATAATTATAGGAGCAGCAGGAGTCGGCCAATCAATACTCCTTCTACTCTTTTCCTCCACCCGTAATCAGAAGGTCACAGGTTTGAATCCCCGCGCTCTGCCCGAGTGGCGTGAAAGCGTTTCGCCAGACGAGGACGAGTCTCTCTATTTATGTTGCGGAGCTGTGAAATGCAAAAAATAAAAGACAACATTTTGAAAAAGTTCAGCACTCGCACGCCATAATCTAATCACGGTAAATTAATGTGAATATTGACGGCGAGGCGGGCGCTTCATGGCACAGCTTCACTTCCCCCCCGCCGTGTCCTAACGTCCCTGTTATCAGGGCTGATGGAGTTCATTCTGCTTTTGAATTGACATTTTAAAAGGGTTCACTTCAAAGGAATAGTTCGCCGCTCTGTCAACGTGTGCGTTTGCGATATTTAGGCTTAAAAAGCCGGTTAGCTTTGTTTAGCTGGAAGCTAACCAGCAGCGAGAAAGCTCCTTTATTACCATGTTATGACTGGATTAGTTTATTCTCGATAAAATGAAAGGCACACGGATAAGAATAAGGTTATTTATTATACAGTTACGACTTCTCCCCCCCCCCCCCCCGTTTCACTCCTTGTGCTATGCTAAGCTAACCAGCTGCAGGCTACAGTTTTAATACGATATCGATCCCCTCTTCTAAAAAAGAAATCACAGACGTGTGTTTCCCAAAGCGTTGAGATGTTCATTTGATAATATTTAGTATATTTCTCCTCTCGCCCCGCTATGTGGAGCCTGCCGCTGGTGAGCTTCAGTTGAAACGTGCTCTTTACTTTTGAATCTGCTTTCTCTTTGGATTATTTGATTTGTATGAAACATGTTCATCTCTCGCCGGCGGGCGTCACGTCACGATGATTCTTCATGTCGACACGGAGGCTGACCTTGGAGCTGACCTTGGAGCTGACCTTGGAGCTGCTCCTGGGCGCGACCGAGGCATCGGAGCGTCCTGTTAGTTCTTATTGAACGTGCCAAAAGGTTTCGCCGTTCATTTCCAGAAGTTGGCAGTGATTTAGAATAAAGCGTCGCACGCGGCGCCTCTTTTCATAATTGGGAATCTTATTGTCCGCTGGGGGTCAAACACGAGGCCTGCAGTGGTAATGAGGACGTTTAGGAAGAGGCCTGCTCTGTAGTCTGCAGGCACGCTCAATGAAAGGGTGTGAGTGTGTGTGTGTGTCTCTCTGTGTATGTGTGTGTGTGTGTGTGTGTGCATAAGGACACTGCACTGAGAAAGTTTAGTTTTCACCTTGAGAGAATGCATTAATGTGCCAAGTCCTAGAAGAGGAGGAGAAAAAGGCGTTTCCAGTGGGTTGATATAACCTTTAAACGAGATGTTTAAATGTTGAAATGATTTATCTACTGTAGGGACGATTAAATAAAGTCTTTTATTCTTATTGGGCATCCATTGGACACTTTCCTCTCTCTTTCTGTGTGTGTGTGTGTGTGTGTGTGTGTGTGTGTGTGTGTGTGTGTGTGTGTGTGTGTGTGTGTGTGTGTGTGTGTGTGTGTGTGTGTGTGTGTGTGTGTGTGTGTGTGTGTGTGTGTGTGTGACAGAAACAAGATGGCGAAGCTGTCGCCTGCTATTTCTCACACCCTCGACTGGCAAGTGGCATGTTTGATAACTTTCGTCTCCTCTGCTTCTCTCCTTGGCTTCCTCCTTTTAACCCTGGCTCCCAGGAATGCAATAAGGTACCGTATCTATTGACAACGTGCTTTAGTGTTTTCTATACGTGTGTGTGTGTGTGTGTGTTCTAGCTGTCCTGTGGTTGCGTTCCTGCCGGTGCTTTTTTCTCTCTCTTCTATCTGCCTCCGTTTCCCATTAGTCGTGGTGGTACCAGCAGCTCCTGGTCCAGACTCCCTTCACCAACACCTCCCGTTGGCTGGCGGCGAGGTCGTGAAAGGCGAAGGGGAGAAGGGCCGCTTCGGGGTTTTTTTCTTCCCTTTTCTTTAACGTCCGTTCTCGCCCATCCTGTCGCCGGGTGACGAGCGAGAGGCGACGAGCATCTCCCCCGGTGCGGCCCGTAAACCGAGATAACGGCGACAATTAGGCTGATTCCATGGCCATCGCTCCTCCGACCTTTGGCGGTATCGACTGCTGCGTGGGCGTGGCCTCCCGATGTGCCGAGTGTTTGATTACGACGGCTTCCAGAAGACATTAGGCCGAGTCGTAACGCAGCTGTTTAAAGAGGAGCCGCGTGCAGAGTCTCCCCCCCCCCCCCCCCCTCTCTCTCTCTCTCTCTCTCCTCCCCCGCATCCCAGCTGACTTATCTCAGTGTTTCATCATCAGAGTCCCGCCGTGAGGTTAGAGGGCCTCGGAGATCGGAGCCTGAGGAGCCGAGCATGTTCAGAAACGGCTGAGAGACGGCGGGGCCATCGGGGGGGCCGGGGGGGGCTCCTATTTTTAGAGCCGTCCTTGTGTGACAACCTGCTCCGCTTCAGCTGTGTGCCGAGATACAAAAGCCTCAGTTGTGAGAAGACGCTGTGTGGGAAGAAGAGACACTTCATTGTACACTCTTTCTTTTTTTTTCTCCTCCTGAGCTTTCTCTCGCTTCTTGCATTCCTTAATCTTTGTGTGTTTGTTTAAAATGATTCGGGGAGGGGGGGTGGAGTTATGTTATTTCTTTATTCATTAATCCGTCAGAATAATCTATCCATCGTTTGTTGGCGTCGTCATTTCTTAAATCCGAGCTGGTATTATCCAAGTTGTTTTTCATGTGTCAAAAACCTCAGAGGTTTTGAGTCGGCTCGGTTTGAGCTGCTGGAATTCTGCTTAACAAATGACTCGGACCCCAAAATCCTCTGTTGAAACAGTTAATTTTCTGTCAATCGACGACATGTCGAGTTATTCTTTCAGCTGGAGATCTTATTGTTGTGGAATCTTAAAATACAGAACATGTCTGACTGGTGAAAGGGAAAGGGAACGGGTCGTAGTTCACGTTTTCCCTTTAATATATAATGAATATACATGTTTATTTTTAGTTGTAGTCTTTCTTTGTTGCATCGGGCGTCTCAGTCCCGGCGCTACATCTGCGTTTATAGTTATTAATAGCCAACTATCCGATCTCGACAGGAATAGACCAGATATCTTCGCTGAATTCGTACGTTGGTTAAAATGAATAAAACTGCTCCCCTCAGCCGTCGATATCCAACACGCGCACTGACATTTGATTTGCTTTTCATGTCACTTTTGACATTCAAAAGGCCTCTTTTTTTTCCCTTCATTATTCATAAAGCGGAGCGTTTTCTAAAGGCTCGGCGGTTGACATTTATTTCTCGGCGGTAACCAGCCTGCGCGGCGGCGATAACAAAGCACGCAGTTTGTTTGCTTTTTTTTTGATTTCACGGAAATACGATCACACAAAAAAATCTCTGCCTAGCAGAACGGCGTGAGCCCGTCGGACGACGCAGGGTGCTGCAAGGGACACCGGAGGGTGCTTATTCAGCTGGTTGGGCTCAGGGGAGGGTGAACATGCGTATTGTACGCATTTAAGAATTAAATGCGTGGGACCGTCTTGCTTAAAGTCGGGCGCTCGGTCTCCGTAAAGCTGAGGAGTACGAGCGTCTGACACGGCGCTCTGAGACTTTCATCAAACGTTTGCATAAGATGGAGCTGCATTCAAATGCTTAGCACTGAACAGTTAAGCTGCCCGAGATGATTCCACCAGTCCATCCACCGACTGGAGGCTCTTTCCTTTAAATTCCACGACACAAGAAGCGTTAAATCTTGAGTGGATGGAAATACTCGGTCTCTTCCCGTTTACACGTCAATAGTGTGTGACTAACATTTAAGTTTGAAAAATACATAATAAATCAGCATGAATTCTTGCTGTTGCCCATTTTCTTCGTGTTCTTCTAAGGCATGTTGGGTTATTTTGGTTTTAGTGAAATATATACATGTGTGTGTGTGTATGTATGTATGTATATATATATATATATATATATATATATATATATATATATATATATATATATATATATATATATATATATATATATTTATATCAATACATATGAATATTTATTTATATATGTGTTTATATATATTTATATAAATACATATGAATATTTATTTATATATGTTTATATATATATATATCAATACATACATATTATTTTTATATATATATATATTATTTATATATATATATATATATCAACATTTAGATATGTTGATGTATATATATATATATATTTCTATATATATATATATATATATATATATATGTATATATATTTGTCCCTCCATTCATAATAAATCCTTTTGATGATCTCTTAATTTTTCACGAGGGCCATCACCAGGTAAAACATGTTAGTTTTCCCAATACTTACTTTTATGACCAAATGACATAAAAAACTAATTCCCTTTCCCATCATGCACCTTGCACTTTATGTTCAGCTCTCATAAGTGTCGTCGCAAAACCGAAACGTATAAATAACACGGCTTTGGAGAGTGTTGTTGTCGGTGAGAAGCATGCTGACGTCAACGTGTCACACACGTCGTCCTGGTGATATGGAAAAGGAGAGAAACGGGGAAATATTGGGCAAGAAGCACAAAGGTGACTCACCCCCCACTCACCCACACACACACACTCACCCACCCACACACACACACACGGTCCATTACCTTCCACAGTGAGTCTATAACCTGATCCGGAAACCTCTAGTTTCTGATCAACTTCTAACTCGCTTTGCCACTCATTCTCCAAGAGCTCTCTCTCTCTCTCACTCACTCACACTCTCTCTCTCTCTCTCTCCATTCGCTACCTTTTTGATTTATGCACTCATGTGACAGATGTTTCGCTCCCGTGAACCTGCATGTGTAATCTTTTTTGTAAATGTGTCTGGCTGCCTGTTTTTCTTTTCTTCTTTTTTTTTTTCTTTCTTCCCTCTGCATAATTATTTTCCGAGCGTCGACAACGACGTGATAAATGAAATGATACCGGGGGGGGGGGGGGGGGGGGGGTGATGAAATCTCAGCCTCCTCGTGAGATCACCTCTCCGGTTCTAACGATGCTATTCGGGGCCCGTCGTCATGGGAGCGACCCGGAGGATTAATGCACTCAGTCAGCGAGGACGGAGCGGATCGATGAATCAAGAGTTTGAGGACTCTGATCCCGTAATAGCCGACGCGTGTCTTCCGACGACTCATTTGTTCCTGTTGAAGTTTTCACAAGCAAATTTATTATGAAAAAAAACCCGTCAAGCGAGATGCTTCTCGTTCAGGCGGTGAGATGATTTACTTCTTCTTCTTTTTTTATCGCTCCTGGGCTGTCGGATGTTCAACGTGATGTTTTCATCAGGGTTCGGACGGTCGTGGAAAACCTGGAAAAGCCATGGAATTTTAAAATGGTCATTTACAGGCCTGGAAAAGTCATGGGAAAAAATGAAATCCTAATAGTTTGGGAAAAGTCATGAACATTTTGTTATCATCACATGTTCATTTACACCGTTTGAAATAATGAATATGTTTTTTTTAAAGAAAGACGCTCAAAATATAAGCCGGCGTACGCTCTCAATACGCAAAATGTTCTAAATTATTCATGTTTATACCGGGATTTCAGTTTGGTCATGGAAAATTTGGTTTAAAGACCTGAAAAAGTCCTGGAAATGTTATCATCACGTGTTCATTTACGCCCAGTTTGAAATAATTAATGTTTTTTAAAGAAAGATGTTCAAAATGTAGGCCGGCGTACGCTCTTAATACGCCAAATTTTCTAAATTGTTCATGTTTATACCGAGATTTCAGTTTGGTCATGGAAAATTTGGTTTAAAGTCCGGGAAAAGTCCTGAAATATTCTTTTAAAAAGTCCTGGAAAAGTCCCAGAAATCCATCGGTCAACACATTATTTTTCCTGGCTTATGTGATATCCCGTTGTTCTCGGCCTCACATTAAACTGATCTTTATGCGTCGTTCTTATCGTCAAAAAGATTTCCCGTGAGAGTATCGATCCTCCGAGCCTCTATATTTTATTCATCGTAATACATAATTCAGCCTCGCCATCGCACCTCGACTCCGTCCCTGCAGTTTGTTTACCACAGCATCGCCCTGCCGTTGTAAATACCTCTTATTGATCCGCAGCTGAACGTATTGCTTTATTAACTCTGTAGAGTAATGTGTGCTTAAAGGTTGTTTTCTCTTCTTTTTAATGAAATGATTTCTTTTATTTTTAACCAGTTATCAGAGATCTTCAGGGACTGGAGGGCCACGGACGAGGGAAACGAGTCTGCAGGAATAGACGAGCGCGTTGCGTGGACTCAAAATAGAAACCCTAAAATCTATAAAACCCCGGTTATCTACAGTTATATTTAAGTTAAGTTAGACTAAGTTGTACGTCTGTGTGAGTGATTTCCACTTCATTTCGATTAATGTAATGTTTTGGTGAAATCAGTTCTGCCACTCTGCATCATTTAACCCCATCTAGTCTTTTTTTCTTTTAGATGCTTTTGGGTAAAACTCATTAAAGTCCCGGTACACGGACTTCTGAGTGAGGAGGCGAGCTGCAGAGTGAGTCCCGGATGTGACATGTTGGTTTGTTTATGGCTTATCTTTGGGGGCGTCTGTCTGAAGTGAACGATGACATCATCGCTCCTCATCGCTTTACCGTGTTTGTTTTTTTTAAATCTCGCCCGCGTCGTGAAAGGAACGCAAAAACACCTCGCCTCGCTCCGCCGGCTGTCGTACGGACGCCATTCATCAACTCGTATTCCAGAGGGCGGAGTTGGGGAGATACAAGGAAGGTGGATGGCCGACTCGTCCACGTGTGATGGGTTGTTTTTCTTTCTCCACGTGACGCCGACTGTGTCACCCGGCGGCGTAATGATTTATTAATTTTTTCACGTTGCTCTATGTGCGTACCAGCAAGCCCCCCCCCCCACCCACCCACCCAGGAGAGCAGCAGGCTGAGGCCCCGCCCCCCCCCCCCGCTTCACCCTCACGCGTGCATATAGCACTCGCTGCTATTAAGGCATTAACGTTACTCTCAAGCATCATTTTTCACGTCACTGTCCTCATAACATCGATCCCCCTCCTCCTCCTCCTCTGCCCCCCCCCCTCTTCTCCATTTACATGTAGCCTGTGATTAGTGGGTGAGGAAAAAAAGATTAATTGGCTTGTTTGTTCCGAGAACGCTTTTTAAAACGATGGGGGGAGGAAGAGGAGGGGGAGGATGGTGACGGGGGGAGGGGCAGGAAGGTCTGATATTCCCAAGGCACAAGGCCGTTGCCGCGGTGATGTAATGATGCCCCTCTCCTCCCCCTCCGGTGGTCGTCGGAGACGTTAATGACCCGGCTGCACGGCAAAGCACCTGAGCTTTTCTTCTTCTTTTTTTTTTGCGGTTGTTGTGATACATTACATCATGGCTCGGGGGCAGGAGAGGTGATGTCATCCCGGGGCTTCGGCTCCCCCCTCCCCCCCCTCCCTCTCCTCCCACTCAGCTCCCCCATTACTCTGGACTGGAGCGGCTCCAAAACCAGCGAGCGCTGCTCTCGAGGCATTGTCTCTCCCAGCATGACGCAAAGCTCCAATGCTTCGTTGGTTATTGGATTTGCTATTTTTTTTTGTCATATATAAATTATTACGTGTGTACATTGTGTGTACGACCACGTTTGACCTCCGATTCAGCGTCGCCGCTCTCGTTTATGATTTAATGCTGAGCTGCAGCTACTAATCATTTTTTCGCACTCTGTTGGTTTTTAAAGATTTATTTTCAAGCTGCAAAATAGCAACAAACGGTAGTCCGACGCTGAAACGTTACAATAACATAAAAAATACGATCTGAAGAACAGCGTATGGATCGGCGATCTGTCGATGAACGACTTGAACAGTTAATCAATCGTCTAGTTGTCTGAGTTTTAGCGCTGGGACCACGGTTCAGGGTTCCGTTTGTTACCGGGCAGAATAGCGCGTCTTCACACGGCGACGTAAAGGACTTGTCCGCGCGGCGTTGTTATGTGCTTTCTGTCTCGGTTGTGATCTGAATTCATTCCTTTGATGCGTTGTCTTTGTGAGGTGTGTGTGACGTGTGAGCGGCAGCACCTCGTGTGTGTCGTCTCCGCCTCCTGAAGACCCTCCGTCGTTGCCGGGGACGACGTCTTTTGGTCCTTTTTTTTGAAGCGGCGTCCTCGTGTCTCCGTCTGCCAGGAGACCGTCGTACGTGGGACCGCCTGTGGATCCGATATTCAGGGTCTCTGGAGGCACGGCCCGCCACCCGACAACACACACACACACACACACACACACACACACACACACACTATATTCTCACCCCCCTCTCTTTCGCCGTGGTGTGTTTATGTGCCGTTTGTTTGTCGATGACGCTGCTGCTCATTGTACTCCAGCTGAGTGAAGGTGAAGTGGGAGTCTATTGCCACTTCTATTTCACACACACACACACACACACACACACACACACACACGCACACGCACACACACTCGCTCGTCGACCTTCCCTCCCTCCATTTCGCCTTGTCTCGATGCTCCCGTCGCCACAGCAACTAGGAGCTCTCGAGGCTGTGTGAGGCGGGGGGGAGGGTGTGTGTGTGTGTGGGGGGGGGGTGGGGGTGCTCACCCAGTTGCCATGGCTATTGCAGCTGAGTGACAGTGACAGAGTGACATCATCGCTGCCAGCCTCATGTGCTCCCTTTGAATACTTTCAGCTCATTTTACTCTCTGTTTCCCATAAGAGGCGATGCTACTCTCTTCACCCCCCTCTCTCTCTCTCTGCCTCTTTTACTCTCTCTCTCTCTCAAGAAGAAGTGCTGCTGTCTCCGTTTCTGTCTCCCCCGCCCAGGAAATGGCTTTCCCTTTACTCCGTTACCATGCCGACCGGCTCTTGTGCCGAAGTGAGCGTGATAATGGCATTACGCGCACACACACTGTGCTCTCCGCCTCTCTTCATCCCTCCATCGTCCGTCCTTCCACCTTTCTTCTTCTCCTTTTTTCATTTAACGGCAGCCTTTCTTCCTCCCAGCCTCTCGACATGTGCACCAGCGCTCTCTCTCTCTCTCTCTCTCTCTCTCTCTCTCTCTCCTGACGATTCACTCTTTTTGTCACCTCACATCAATGCTCCCTCTCATCTCTCTGCCTCACTTTCATTGTCTCCCCCTCCTCTCTCTCTCTCTCTCTCTCTCTCTCTCTCTCTCTCTCTCTCTCCTCCCTCTCCATCTTTCTGTGGGTGTGTTGTAAGCCCTCCAGAGGGGCACAGCCATAGCAGCTCTTACAGCATCACCGTCTGGCAGGGAGGAGGTCCTTACTCCCCCCCTCCCCTCCTTTACCCGTGACACACATCCCCCCACCCCCTCTCTCCCTCTTCCTCCCTCCCTCCTCCTCCTCCCTTACAAACAAACCCCTGGCTTTAACGTACAGTACCTCGGCGGAGGCTGCAAGCGTCTCGGTCTTCAAATAATGTAATGGTGCATAAAGGCGCGCGCGTTCCCGTGAGTGTGTGAATGTGTGAACGTGTGTGTGCGTGTAGCATTTTACTTTCGGGAGCGGGAGGGAGAGAAAGAGAACGAGAGAGAGAGAACGCGAGTAGGCGGAGGGAGCAGACGTGAGTGAAAGTGTTGTCAGCCATTTTTCTCATCTTTTTTTTATTTCCCCTGTTTTCTGCGCGCCGCTCCGACCGGGGACGTGACTGTCAGGTGCGCGGAGAGAGAGAGGGAGAGAGAGAGAGAGAGAGAGAGAGAGGAGAGAGAAATAGAGAGAGAGGGGGGAAGAAAGAGAGAGAAGCCGACTCGTCTTCGCTCGGATACATGTTGTTTTTGTTCATCCTCTGTGTTTTTTTTAAGCTATTTTTCCGTGGCGAGCAGCGGGGCCGTTGCAAGGAAAGGCAGGAACCGGGAGTCGGTGTTTGGACTCTAATCGGGCGGAGAGACAGCGGATAGTCGACGTCCCCCCCCCAAAAAAAGAAAGCTGTCAAGCCGCCGCCTCCTTCCCAGAGGCGAGAGAGAGAGAGAGAGAGAGAGAGAGAGAGACTTGCACAAGGATGGGGGGTCTGTGCCATGGCGCGTCGGGCAGCTCCGGGTCCTGTTAGCCCGGAGAAGCTCGCTCTCCCCAGGATGAAACCGTTAGCGGCATCAGACAGCAATGGAGTCCCGAGCCAGAGCCCGGTGAGTAGCCCACGGAGGCGCGACGTCTCTCTCTCTCTCTCTCTCTATCTCTCTCCCTCTCCATCGTTCTCGTCTCTCTCATTTATGGATATGATTACCGGCCGGATGTCACGGATGCGCATCGGGTTTCTGTATCGACCCCCCGCGGGGTGAATGGACGTCGGGCAGGGCTGGTGATCAGTGTGTGCGCGTCGAGCCTCCGATGTGTGTGTGTGTCGGTGTGTTGTACTAGAAACGGCCGCCATGTGCTCGCTGTCACTCGCGCGCGCGGATACGCGCACCCGGATTTCTTGTTTTTTATTGATCTCGTAAAAGCCGAACCGTTCACGGGGGAAAAAAAATAGTTTTATCAAGAGTAAAAAAAAAAACAGAAGTGGAAACGAATACAACGTTGAATCTGACACATTCGAGGCTACTTATTGATGCGGGCGTAATGGTGTGTTTTCCCGTTGCCCTCGTTATGTTTAACGACGCACTGACATGACACTATCTGATTGTGAGGTCCCTAATATGTTCCCATAAAATAAATCACGCCCGGTGTCTTTTGCACTGGAGGGAAGAAGAAGAAGAGGAAGAAGAAGAGGAAGAAGATGAAGCATCATTAATACATCCCTGTGGTTGGATGGGAGGTGATGTCATGTGTGTTACCCTGCACCTCCTCACCTCTACAGGCCCAGACCGTGATTACAAGAAGGCACTTGGTGTGTGTGTGTGTGTGTGTGTGTGTGTGTGTGTGTGTGTGTGTGTGTGTGTGTGTTACTCGTCAGCCCCTCCCGCTGCTGGCGGCGCTGTCCGTGGTGCTGGAGCCTCCAGCAGACACTCGGGAGGCCTCGGCTCATCCGCTCCCGAACGGTAAACGGATAGATCGGCTGTCAGCGCCGTTGGCATCGCTCACACGTCGGGGGCCACACACACACACACACACACACACACACACACACAGAGAGAGAGAGGCAGGGCCGTACATCACAATGATGGACGGTTCCTGGATCGCAGAGCACGGATGCCGATGGGAGGAGGGGAACAGAATCACCTTAATCCTCCTTTAATAGTCATGGACGTGTCATTGTTGATGACATATTTCACCCTGCTTCCTCATAGTTTGTGCAGCAGGGAGGCCTCTCTCTCTCTCTCTCTCTCTCTCTCTCTCCCCCCTCTCTCTCTCTGCTTGTGTATCGGATGCATTTCTAAACTATATGATTGCACGTTTGAGCGTCTTCAAAAAGACATGGTAAACAAAACAGAGCCATTTATCTGATAACACCCCCGATATGTTTTATGCGCTGGATGCGGTCCTCCTCTATCAGCTCTGTGATTGGTCGCCCGTTGCTTCTTTACGATGACGACGCCTCGATACGAGCCCTCCTACTACGTGGAGACGCCGTGACCGTAGTACTCTAGCTTTCATCCAAATGGAGCTCTCCGCATCCATTCGGCCGGTTCTCCAGGAATCTTCAGAAAAGCGAGCGGCAGCTTCTTCACACTCTTCAAAAATACCCATAAGGTGTTGATTTTAGCGTGTTTACTTTTAAGGGATGGCAAGTTCTGTCAAGCATAGCACGTTGTTCTAATTCAGCGACGTGTTTCTGGCGGGATGGGATGGTTTCTACAGCCCCCCCCCCCCCTCACACACACACACACACACACACTCGCACACACACCTCGAGTTGGAAAAACAAAAACAAGCCCACGTGCCAACGAGTTAACACAAACGGCAATTATCTCAAATATTAATAAACACGAGTGCAGTGATTTTGGATGCAAGTTGGTCTGAATTTGGGGAATAAAGGAGTAAAACGGGGTTTTGCCCTTTTTCCCTGGGAAGATGGATGGACTCTTCACCTTCTTCTTCCTCCCGCTTCTCCTTTCTTTTCTCGTGTTCTCGGCATATTAATGGAGACGAGTGTAAATATGAATTCATCCCAGCAGGAAACCCGGCACGGGCCGAGTCAATAGCAGCCGGCCGCTCGTATTACAGCGATGACATCACCGTGGCGGCTTCCCATTGGCTCCCGCTATACGTCCCACTCCCCCCTGTTTGCTTATCTTTTTTTATTCTTTTCCGGAGACCCGGGGTTTTACGCTCTTTACCGCCAACCTTGCGCACGCCGACTCGCCGGCGTTGATTCATTACGGGTTTTTTACGGACGTTGGCGGCTTTATCTGTGGTGCTGACGACTTGACCATAAACGCTGTCTCCTTATCTGTGAGCGTTTCATTGAGGTATTGCAGACGCAGGCCCACACGCTTCAGGCTCGCCGGGATAATAACGCGGATAAAAAGCGGACCAGACGCCCCGATCATCGATGTTTTTCTTTATTCCCTCGACACGCCGTCGCCCGTAATCCTGATAACCTTGTTAGCGACTGGCAGTTTTATGAAAACGGTGTCAGCAAACGTCGTTTCTGGAGATTTGTTGCACAGGAGAAGCCGACTTCTCTTCTCGTTCTTCTTTCTGGAACAGCTGTGGTTGTAACGGCTATCAGGGTTCGTACAACATAGGTCGGCATAATGTAATTTGATTCATTTAAGGTGTATTGTATGCTTTGTAATTATCATTGTTTGAATACTACATTTTCAAAAATGTTCATGTATACACCGAGAGTTCAGTTTGGTCATATACAGGGTTCATACGGTCATGGAAAACCTGGAAAAGTCATGGAATTTCAAAATGGTCATTTCCAGGCCTGGAAAAGTCATGGAAAAAACTTAAATCATAAAAGTTTTGGAAAAGTCATGGAAATTTATCACCTGTTCATTTACGCCAAGTTCGACATAATTCATATGTTTTTTTAAAGAAAAGCGCTCCAAATATAAGCCGGCGTACGCTCTCAATACACTACATTTTCTAAAATGTTTGAGTATATACAGAGATTTCAGTTTGGTCATGGAAATTTGGTTAAAAGTCATGGAAATCCATCGGTCAAAATGTGTAAGAACCCTGCATATACATTTTGGATAAGTCCTGGAAATCCATTGGTGTCCATGTGTAAGAACCCTGGGCTATATATAGTGGACTGGCCTTTATTCCCCCCGTGCCATGGAGCGTTGGTCCTAAAGCCGTCGGCCTGGCAGACCGGTGGAGAGGGGAAAGCCCCGGGAGAATATCTATCGGGCCCGTTTAATCGGACACCCGGCCGAGAGGGGTTTTAATCTCTTGATCCGCGAGGCTCAGGAAAGCGAGACCCGGCCGCCGTAGTCAGAGGGAACTCTGGGAAGTCTTTGAGCCGTCAAACGTCGGCAGCGGACCAAGTCGATGAAGTTAAAAGCACATGTGGAAAGTGTTGCTCCGGAATTTAAGATCATTAAACCAACAACTTGAATATTGTTCCTTTGCAGAAGACGATCCAAAGGCTGTGTTTTTAAGACCACTTAATGGGTTTTCTCGCCGTGTTGTATCTCTGAGCTCACGCCAACCACGATATCGGACGCCCGGTGCGGCGTAAAGAGATGTTGAGAGGCGGCCCGGCGCGTCGTCCACCGGGCAACCTGGGTCACCGGGTCGACGGCGGCGTTCAAGAAGAGCCACGTCTGCTCACGTGGAGGCGGAGCCCGAGTGTCGGAGCGACGCTTAAGCCTCCCGCGACAGACGAGTGGAGAGAGGGAGAGAGGGAGAGAGGGAGAGAGAATGTCAGAGCGCAGGGAGGCTGCTTCTTAAGGTAGGAGAATAATCACAATGTCATGCTGTGTTTGATCACTAACGGCTTCAGACGATAGCGTTGTCCGTGCGGATCGATCGTGGGTTAACCCCGACGCGCTGAGAGACGGAGACGGACCGCTGACCTACATGAGCGGAGAGAGAGGATTAAGTGTTTATCATCCGCTCCCTTTATCTCTCCCTCTTTCCTGGGGGTGGAGGGGGCGGGGCTTGCTGTTTTATGGGGGGTTGTTGCTGGTTGTGGAAACCGGGGGGTGGGGGGGGGGTATTATTATTATTATTATTATTATTATTGATGTATAAACCATTCGGCGGCGGGTTAGATGGCCCAATATTGACAAACGCCACATGCCTGGTCCTGTACTCTGAATAATGAGGATATGGAATTAGTTTACCGTGGTTGCACTCAAACTGCTCAGAAAATGTTGATAATTACCAAATGTAATTGAACTTGAGGTTTTTATTTGATTCCCAATGAGCAGCAGTGTTTCCTATCTGCATTATTTTTTTTATTTTTTTTTAAGGGATATTATTAAAAATTCTTAATAATAGATGAGATTAGATAATCCTTTATTAGTCCCACGGTGGGGAAATTGCAGGATCACAGCAGCGGGTGAACATTAGAGCAGTAATTAAAGATACAAATAAAATACAGAAATTCAATATTAAATATACAGAGGAATACAAAATGTATACACAGAGGTAATTAAATTGTATTGTTTTTTTCTGCAGCCTGACAACACAATAATATGCAGATGATATTCTATATTTTTTTTATTGTGACCAAACGAAAGAGAAATAAGAACAAGAGGAAGATGTGAGGTAATCAATATAAATGGTCACTCCTGGGGTTTTGTGTTACATCAGAGATATGATATTCCCGCTTTCCCAAAATCCGTTCAGCTTCCGAAAAAACCTGATGGGGAGGAGACGGGACGAGGCTTCGGCGTGAGACGGACAAAGAGATTCATCACGCGGCGCAATAAACGCCCGGCCAGCAATAATAACCACGCGGAAGTCAGCTGGAGGCGTGAAGCCGACCAGACGAGGGAGATATTAGCTTTCAAAGTTTTTACGATCAAGAAGAAACATTTAAATTCCTTCGATGCAACTCTAAAACCCGTGTTTACTCTCCACATGTGAAATGCAGCGTGTACAAACCGAGGTAAAAGTCCCTCCCTGTGGATGTTTAGAATCGGCTTTGATGTCACGTGACGAACGAAGCGACCTCGTTTTTAATATCGGGCCATATTTTAATTTCGGGTGTAAAAAATAAATAAAAAATTAATATTGATGATCTGCCGCAGCCAGAAGTGGAGTTTAAAGCGGTCTCCCTGCTAAGTATCAGATATATGTTGGTAAATAAAACATTTGGCCATCAAATATTTACATCCATAAGGCTCCATGTACCGGTTCACGCAGTTTGATTACATTCATATCTCATCCCAGTGGCTTTTTAGTCACATTTGATGGGTTTATTTTCCGGAACACGATGCGTTATGCCCATGTAGAATGATATATTTACAGATTATAAATCAACGTTGTGTTAACATGTAAAGGACTTTGGATATGGTTAAATAAAGATATATCCTGTACCCAGTGAGGCATTAAGAGAATGATGCTAATTTTATTACAATATCAAATCTCTACGACTGGGGATATTAAGTAGAGTTTACTTATGGATAAGTGTGCCGGTCAAGTTCATTGATGATCGTTTTCTCACTTAAATGTGCAAAAATAGTGAGAAATGCCCAAGATGTTGACCTCCTGGGCCAAATCACCACAATATAGAATATAAAACGATAAAAAAACAGCGACTCATATTTAAGAAGCTCCCACCAGGAAAATGTGTCTTCTTTCTTTGAAAAGTGTCATTTCAGCTCGAACGCCGACATGTCCAGTAGTTCTTCACACACACACACACACACACACACACGGTTGTGATCATCTGCGCCTTTAAATATAACAAATGCGTCTTTCTGTTACTTTATACACGATAAATAACTCAGAGGGTTACCCCATTAGTGCGTGGTGCTTTAAGAAAGGTATTCCCTTGATGTTTTTATTGGTTAACTCTGCAAAAAAAAATGAAGAAGATGATGAAGAAGAAGACTGTCCTGCAGCACTTTGTAGAAGCAGGAATCTGAGCCTGAGGTCCATGAGACCTGTTGGGAGTGAGTCAGCTCTGTGTGTGTGTGTGTGTGTGTGTGTGTGTGTGTGTGTGTGTGTTATACTCTATAAACATTTTTAACAGATTCTGTGAAAGTGGATGATTTTTATTAACGTTGCTCCTATTTTTTCTTTTTTTCCCTGCCTTTTTTTCTCCTCGCTTTGATAATAAACGGCGTAAAAGTCGAGCGCTCGCAGTGGGACTAATTAATGCTTTGTTCCCGTTGACGTTGCGTAACAGCGGTGGAGTAAAGGCACCGATTACCCGGGTGGTGTTCATGAATGGAGGAGTGTTTCAGGCTAGTTTAAATAAAAAACAGAAAAGAAAAGAATGCTCTTTTGTAGATCACATCCCCGAAAGAATACAAAAGAATACAATGTTCATTTCACCGTGATGACTCGTTCACGTCCGCTTTGAAATGATCGGAGACGGGAAAACAAAACGCAAGGAAGATGACGAGGAAAAAAGTGCGTCGACGTCCAAGTACGGAAAGTCTGGCGGCCAGCGTGAGCTTTAGCGGGAGCGTTAGCGGGAGCGTTAGCGTGAGCGTTAGCGGGAGCGTTAGCGTGAGCGACGGCGGAGCTGGCTGATACTGACCATCTGTGTGTATGTTGTGTGTGTGTGTGTGTGTGTGTGTGTGTGTGTGTGTGTGTGTGTGTGTGTGCGTGCAGCTCCCCGCAGACTTCAGCAGACTTCACCTGGCCGACGGCTTGCACCCACAGGTGACCCACGTCTCCTCCAGCCACTCAGGATGTAGTATCACCAGCGACTCTGGAAGCAGCAGCCTGTCAGACATATATCAGGTAAGGACGCCCCACCCCCCCCCCACCCGGCTTTACGACGCTGGATCTCCCACCCCCACATGTTGGACACCCGACCCCCCCCCCCCCCACTCCCCTGCTCGCCCTCGGATATCTCAGGTGTGGCGGTTTGCGAGTCGCAAAGTCGCTCACGTGAGATTTGAACCTCAAGTCGTTCTTCAACCAGATTAATTTTTCGTAATCCCGCTCGCTGCGAGTCGACGTCTCATATCTAGAATGAAAATATGAAAATACGGCTGCTGACAGCAGAAAGACTGGAATCACAACTTGTTGTTCTCGGGCTTTGCGTTGTGTACAGACGAAACAAACGAGATCAAAGCCACTACTGGTCACATGATGCCAGGCGTCTTTCTGGTCGTTTCTAAGTCCTGTGCTAGCGAGAAGCTAACTAGCTGCTGAACACAGACATTAGAATCAAATGATTTTCTTTGATAATGAAATGCGTATTTTTATTTCTTTATTTTATATATTAAGTAACATGACGTCAACTAATCCTAAATCAGAGTCGTCCACCTCAATCTGTCCGGATTAATGAAGCAAGTGAGCTGAAGCCCAAACTCGGACCTAAAGCGGAGCGAGAACGCTTGGTGGACGAAGTGGCCGCGAGATGGGACGCCGTCGGCGCTCCACGGGAGGCGGCGAGCGCGCCGGCCTCCACCCTGACTTCAGAACTCCAGGGAGCGTGACGTACGACATCGTGCGATAAGGAGCTTTATGAGATGATGTTACAGAGAGCGACTCGGATATACAGATTTAAATATATCCCCCCCCCCCCACCAGCGGTAAATAAGACGATTCAGCTTGAAGAGCACACACACACACACACACACACACACACACACAGGATCTCGTGACTGGACGGCCCAGAACCCTGCCACTAATCCTCTTAACGCGGCGCCCCCGCCCCATTGGCTGCCCACGCCGGCACCTGCTGCGGGCGCCTATTTGTGTGTTTGTAAGTGGGCTTGTGGCTCTGCTCAGGGGCGTCCGTCACAACCACTCGGTGTTGTTTGGACCTCTTCTTGGCGCGTGTGTGTGTGTGTGTGTGTGTGTGAGCCATTAGATCATATTGTTTGAATGCAGATTTGTGTGTGTGTGTGTGTGTGTGTGTGTGTGTGTGTGTGTGTGTGTGTGTGTGTGTGTGTGTGTGTGTGTGTGTGTGTGTGTGTGTGTGTGTGTGTGTGTGTGTGTGTGTGTGTGTGTGTGTGTGTGTGTGTGTGTGTGTGGCCAAGCTTTAGCTGGCTGGAACAGGTTGAACAGGCTCTCCTGTCCGCAGTCTGTGATCGGACTCTCACAGCCATCTGCTAGCTCGGTCTCTCTCTCTCTCTCTCTCTCTCTGAAGGACACTGTCTTGTTTCTTCTTCTTTCTTCGGGGCTCTCAATCCTCCTCTGCTGGAACTCTAACATCTTGTAATCTACCTGTAGCATCAGCTGCTCTGTCTCTAAGCGCTATATATACACACACACACACACACACACACTCGGTCACTCAGACCCTGGACATCGTTCTCTCTCGTCTCATGTGGTCAAAGCTCTCTGGTGGTGATCTACTCACATCTGTCCCTCCCTCCGGTTCCTCTCGTACGCGGTGAGCTCTCCAGCGCTCTCTCTCTCTCTCTCTCTCTCTCTCTCTCTCTCTCTCTCTCTCTCTCTCTCTCTCTCTCTCTCTCTCTCTCTCTCTCTCTCTCTCTCTCTCTCTCTCTCTCTCTCTCTCTCTCTCTCTCTCTCTCTCTCTCTCTCTCTCTCTCTCTCTCTCTCCTCCGCTGCGCCTGTCTGAGTCGGAGCTGAAACAACAAGTCGATTGATAGAGGAGGAATAAGTGCGGCTGTCCCCACAGTCTCTCTTTTTACTTCTTTCTTTTGGGATCATAAGTGCCCACGCATTCGCTGCTTCTATTTTTAAAAAAATTGTGTAGCTTTTCTTTTTGGGACCGTTACATCAAAGAAGCATTTAAAGGATCACAGTTTTTGTTGGCTGCATTATTTCGACTCGAGTTCACTTGCCAAGCGGGAGCTCCGACCGTCGCCGCGTTTTACCGGTTGCGTAAATCCGTCTGTGGGCTGCGATTAGTTCAAATGGCTTTTAAGCGTGTCGTGTCTATTTTCCTCTCTCAATTTAATAATCTTCTAAACCCTCAGATGTGTCTAAAGACTGCTTGTAGCAGTAGATGTTTTTGTTGTCTTTTACTTTAATCAGCCAGACCTCAGGATGGAGCCCCCCCCCCCCCCCCCCCATAACTCTGCACACAAAGCATTAAAGGAGATGTGATGGATTAATACTCCATTGTCCTGACGTGACTGTTTGCTGTGAGCACGGTTACTCGGTTGCACCCCGCCCGCCGGCGTCAGAGCGACTGAGCAATGTGGTCGTGGATTTTTGGGTTGTGAGGAGGCTGGTTCTTCTACACTCGAGACCACAGGAAGTAGATAGCGCAAATAAATATTGCGTTTTATATATATATATATATATATATATATATATATATTTTTTTTTTATATATATATGTGTGTGTTTATATGTATATATTTATATATATATGTGTAAATGTATTTATATTTATATATATATGTGTGTGTGTGTGTGTATATATATATATATATATGTAAATGTATTTATATATATATATAAATATGTGTGTGTATATATATATATATGTGTATATATATATATATATATATATATATATATATATATATATATATATATATATATATATATATATATATATATATATATATATATATATATATATATATATATATATATATATATATATATATATATATATATATATATATATATATATATATATATATATATATATATATATAGTTTCTCAGCAGAAAGGGGGTCCGTTTTGAATAGTTTAACCTCCACGTCAGTCCCACGTCACTTCACGACGCCTCATGTTGTGCGCCTGAATAAATCATGAAACAGGTCCTTCAGAAGGACTTTGGGAGCATTGATCCAAGAATAGCCCCGATGCAATATTAACAACGCCTAAATCGCCCGTCGACTTGCAATGCTTACTGCACATTAACGGCCGTTTGATGCATAGGAGCCCGTCGCACGTAAAAAGAAATATTTGAAAAAAGGGCGTGCGCACAGGAGACTTGTATTCTCTCCACGCGGAATAAATTCACCGTGGTGTCGACATAGGAATATGAATCCTCGCTTCTCTTTTGCTGCAGAGTTATTTTTTGCAGTGAACCCGTCCAGTGTGTCCTCTGCCCATCTGTAGAGAAATGGGCGATGAATATGCAACTGTTTGAGTTTTTTTGCACAAAGCGTGCTCAGGGAATACTTTTCAAATGCATCTGAGAATGTGAAGTCAGTATTATTTTTACCACCAGAATTATTTCAGTGCACCAGCTGTTGTTATCGATCTATTACATTATGAGAGAAGCTACACTGCGCCGCACTGGGGCCTCACGAGTACGACCGGATCCACTGACTCCGCCCACCCGGGGTGCGGCGACGCCTCCGATTGGGCCACCCGGACACCGGCGTGAATCATGGATGAGCCCCGCACATGGCCTTGTGAGGGGGGGATGACACAGTGTTTTCCGCCAGAGGGGCAGGGCGGGGGACTCGGAGCTGGAAAGCAGACTTGACTCGGCGGTCTGGGAGGTGAAGATGCGTCTGGCTCTGGGATTCTGTGGGCAGTTTGCGAAGGCCACCTTTTCTTCCATTCCCATTAAGAAGCTCGAGCCCCGGATCGAGGTAAGGAGGGCTCGACGTTCCCACCGTGGCGATGGAGTCGGAGTCTTTTTTTTCTCCCCTCCTCTCTCTCTCTCTCTCTCTCTCTCTCTCTCTCGACGAGGGGCTGCTTCATTTATTTCTCCTCGTCGCATTTCATCTTTGTGCTCTCGAGGAACCGGATGTGGCTCGGAGGCGGCCGGTGGAGCGTTCTGAGGGCGAGAGGAAGGAGCCGGGGAGTTAACGAGCTCGGCGCTATGCGCGGCGAGAGTGTGTTGCCGCGGTGTTGACGCCTGTCGCGCTCGCACGATGCCGAGCACCTCTAATCCATTTCGTTAAATGGGTCAAATCTGCACAGCGGTTTCACAGAGGCTCGTGTGCTGCAGCGGATATTTGCACTGTATAATGATTTCAGCAGTGTGTGAGTGTGTGTGTGTGTGTGTGTGTGTGTGTGTGTGTGTATCCTCAGCCTCTGCATCCTTACTAATGCTGATTCTTTACCCTGGCTCTCATCAGCTACCATCTTTTTCTTTATTATCTGCTTTTCAGGCATCTGGTCGACCATCTAAAGCGATGTTTGCACGACCTGCGGATGGACATCTGAACTTTGACCCCGTTTTCTACCCGTAGATCTCCCGAACTTCTGGCGTTGGACGGAGAAACCAAATCCTCCTCCTCCTCCTCCTCCTCCTCCTCCTCCTCGAGCGTTAATCTGACTCCTGTCCTCGTGTGTTTTACTCTTTCTCAGGCCACAGAAAACGAACCCGGCGACATGGACCTGAGCGGCTTGCCGGAGACCGCCGTGGACTCCGAGGAGGACGACGACGAGGAGGACATCGAGCGAGCGTCCGACCCCCTCATGAGCCGGGACATCGTGCGCGACTGCCTGGAGAAGGACCCCATGGACCGGACCGACGATGACATCGGTGAGCGCCCGAAAGAAAAAAGGACAAGAAAAATTCATTCAAAAATACAATCTACTTCCTTTTTTTTCATGCAATACTGCGAATTTTAAAGATATCCTTAACAAAAGCACAGGCGGGGTGGTTCCCTGCTGGGGACGGGACTCCTTGCCCCACTTTGAGAATAATTCAGGGCGGTATAGAAGCCGTCGGTCTCGGTGAATGTCGGCTTTCGAGTAATTCTCAAAGTCCCAACAGGCTTTGAGAATCACATCCCTGAAAGCCGTGACTCGACTCCAATGACGATGATCGGCATGAAAGAGAAGGGAGTACACACTCCCAAAGCTCAGCTACAGATGTGGATGATGCACTGGATGAGGAGAGGGACTGCCAACCCTCCTCCTCCCTCCTCCTCCTCCTCCTCCCCCTCCTCCGGTACACCCCTCCCTCTGCCGGGAGGCTTTTCTAGGTCACTCCGGCACATCCTCTCGCCTCACCTCTCCCGGCACATTAAACTTTCAGTGCTTCCGCAGCTTCACACACACACACACACAACGCTGTTGCCATGCCAAGCACAGGTCAGCCAGTACGCCAGACTGCTGAGAGAGAGAGAGAGAGAGAGAGAGAGAGAGAGAGAGAGAGAGAGAGAGAGAGAGAGAGAGAGAGAGAGAGAGAGAGAGAGAGAGAGAGAGAGAGAGAGAGAGAGAGAGAGAGAGAGAGAGAGAGAGAGAGAGAGAGAGAGAGAGAGAGAGAGAGAGAGAGAGAGAGAGAGACTTGGCAGTGCTGCAGAATGTCTTGCGCCCCTGCATTATATAAATGCATAAATACGACGCATGTTGGGACACGCCCAGTCAGATACACCCAATATTAAAGCAGTTGACCTAAATAATAAAATAGCATATTTTCTTGCTTATTAGCCGTGCACATGCAGTAGTTTTAGTTGTGCCCTATTTATAAGAATTATAATAATTCCTTCTCTGAAATCTCTGCTAAAAGGAAGTGAACATAATGTATTTTATAAAGGAACAGCAACTTCCCACAGTGAGATCTGTGTATTATTATGAATAACTGGGATTTATAATAATTGATTAATTGTGTTGGTCAGCAGAAATATAAAATGTCCGATAGTTCTAGCTCCGAAGATCTGAACTACTTCTCATTTGTTTCTGATTCTGTAGAATAAGGAAGTCATTTAGCAATAAGCCAGATGTATAATATCCACCTTCCTCTTTAAATGGTCACATTCATAGTCATAAAGTATGTTAATTGCTAATCTTTCTAACACTAAATGGTGTTCGGCGCCCGCGATGGACGTCTGGAACTCGCTCCGAGGTCACCGAGTGACGCGTCAGCGATTTATTTTGTAAAAGAAATCCCTTGGCTCGCTTCGAAGGTTCATATCGACAGAATTGATATTTGGCTTCATGTTCTCCGGGTCATGATTCCTCTGTTGGCGATTCACTGTGTTGATGATCCGTTTTGAGGATACAGCCTCTGGGGGGGGGGGGGGGGCGACACAAGTGTTGCCAAGAGCGCTGCCCCTCCTCCTCATCATTATCATCATCCCCTCCTCCTCTCTGGTCGTCGAGACTCTTTTGACCTCTTTTTTCTCAACCTCCCCCCTCTCTCTCTCTCTCTCTTGCTCTCTCTCTCTCTCTCTCTCACGCAGAGCAACTACTGGAGTTCATGCATCAGCTGCCGGCGTTCGCCAACATGACCATGTCAGTGAGGAGGGAACTCTGCGCCGTCATGGTCTTCGCCGTGGTGGAGCGCGCCGGCACCATCGTCCTCAACGACGGCGAGGAGGTGGGTGCGCCGCCGTGTCACGTGACCTTCCCCCGTGGTCTCGCCCGTGAATCTGTCGTCTTCCATTAAATGGGTTTTTTTCCGCACTATTAAATGCGAATGGCGGGCGAACCAGTATCGCCGGGCCTCGTCTCGAGATCCCCGAGGCAACGAGAGGCGGGATCACTTACTCTCTCTCTCTCTGGTTTCAATGAAGACCTTTTTCTTCTTCTTCTTCTATGATGCACTCAAATAATAGAGAGCAGACATGTGCTTTTAAGGCCTGGTCGCTTTAGTAAACACCCGGTCATTGAGACGTCAGGGTTCAGGGAGCATCGCATGGCTGCCGGGGTAAAAGATGAGATGACCTGCTTTACAGAAATTCTGAAAGACATCGTTTTGTTTTTATTTAATTCCTCAAAGCAGAAGAAGGGAGATCGTTCTCCATTTCAAGAAATCTTTTCAAGTTTAAGGTTTTATTTGCCATTCGTGCCAAGACCAACAGCCCAGACCCTTTGGACATCTAGTGCAGGGCTCAGGCAACAGTTTAGTAATAACACTGTAATAAGAAAGAAAAAAATATTAAAGAAAACACGACATAGAAGGTGGTAATATGTACAAGAAAGGTGCTCATGTGTACAGTTTGGGATACAGTTTTAAATTACAGATAGTAATAAAATTTCACATATTGCACATAATTGTTGTGAGGTAGAGATGGATTGCTACACATATTTTAATAGGTTATTACACATATTTTATTATGTTATTAAACATATTTTAATAGGTTACTACACATATTTTAATAGGTTACTACACATATTTTAATATGTTATTACACATATTTTAATAGTTTATTACACATATTTTACTAAGTTACTTCACATATTTTAATAGTTTATTACACACATTTTAATAGGTTATTACACATATTTTAATAGGTTATTACACATATTTCAACAGTTTTATTTTAAGTATGACTTACAACAGTAGCTTGGCAGTTTTGCATCGTCCTATTCTGTTTCTGTTTATCTCGCACCGTGTTGCTGAGGGAAGTAACAGCCCATCTGTTAGTGCAGTACCCTTGTAGTGGTTTATTTTGGGTTAATAACTTTGACTCATTACGGGACACCAGATGTTGGGAATATATTCAAGATTGAACTCAATCTGATTTCAAATTGTTGTTGTATTGTTTTGTTCTTCTTCCACCATCGTACTGATTTCATAACCCCGTCTCTAGCTGGACTCGTGGTCCGTGATCCTGAACGGCTCGGTGGAGGTGACGTACCCCGAGGGCCGGGCAGAGATCCTGTGCATGGGGAACAGTTTCGGGGTGTCGCCGACCATGGAGAAGGAATACATGAAGGGCGTGATGAAGACGAAGGTGGACGACTGCCAGGTACGACAAGACACTCGGCCCTAAATGTTCCCGCTCGGCGCCGTAGGGTCACGGGGTCAGCGGAGTCCGCTTCATCTGCAAAAAGCTGTATTCTCTAAATATTATTTTCTGTTAAATCCCCCTGTGACCTACTCTTTTGCTTTGGAGCGCAAGCATCCAATTAAATGTGAGAAACGGGTCGTTTTCAAAGAGAATAGGCCAGCGCACGCAGAGAGCCAGATCACACTAACGGCATGGTGTGTTTAATGGGAGTAAAGTCCTAAACATTGAAGACATTCCTTGAGTCCTTTAATCATCGGGAGCCGAGCTGCGTGGAGTACAACCCTGCTCCTAATTAGGGAGATGCGAGGATAGCAGTTTGGTTGCTAGGCAGAATTAATTTTTCATGTTATCGGATCTAGAAACGGGAATATTAGACACGTTGACATACACGCGGCTGCCGAGTGTGAACGTGTCTCTAACTGTCGCCCCGTCCCGTCCAGTTTGTGTGCATCGCCCAGCAGGACTACTGCTGCATCCTCAACCAGGTGGAGAAGAACATGCAGAAGGTGGAGGAGGAAGGGGAGATCGTCATGGTGAAGGAACACCGCGAACTGGACCGCACCGGCACCAGGAAGGGGCACATCGTCATCAAGGTGACACGGCGACCTACAAAGCCACGCTGCATATCATCATGTTGCTAGAAGTTCTTTGTTTTTATAACGCCTTGATGACCACCCTCAGGGCACACCGGAGCGTCTCACCATGCACCTGGTGGAGGAGCACTCGGTGGTGGACCCCACCTACATCGAGGACTTCCTGTTGACCTACAGGACCTTCCTCTCCAGCCCCATGGTCGTGGGCAAGAAGCTCCTGGAGTGGTTCCACGACCCCAGCCTCAGGGACAAGGTGCGCCTGTTTGACTTTCCACTTTCCACCCAATCACGCAGGCACTCAAACGCACCACACGTTTTTTAATCATTTTTTTATAACCCATAAACATTTCCAGGTCGGGTCGTAAACGCAATATTAATAATTCACACGCGACTAGTCGACAAGTATGTTGACCCCTGCCCATCGTGTGACTTCTCCAGGTTACACGGGTAGTCTTGCTGTGGGTAAACAATCACTTCAACGACTTTGAAGGCGACCCCGCCATGACGAACTTCCTGGAGGAGTTCGAAAGCAACCTGGAGAGAGAAGTAAGTGGAGACGACGCGCACCGGGATCAGCCCTCCTGTTACCACAGCAATTAAAACCTCCAGAAAATGATTAGAATTAATATTGTTTCCCAAGTTAAAGTTTCAGGTACTTTGTTTGTTTGTTGACCTAAATAGCACTTTAAATAAATAAAAAAGATGATTTTGTATATGTTTGACGCAGTGAAAAACAGCCTGTGGTCAAATTGACCCCAAAGAACACCGATGGGTACAGGTTGTGTACAAGACAGTGAAAACATTTCATCATGTGAATGTTATGTTTTCCCGGTTGTTCCTTAAAAAATTTGGAAAAGTCATGAAATATGAAGCAACAAAATTATTAAATATTTATTGGGGTCAAATTGACCCCAAAGGTAAGATAAGATATTCCTTTATTAGTCCCACAGTGGGGAAATTTCAGGAGCACAGCAGTGGGTGTACATTAGAGCATTAATAAAAATAAAAACACAAAACTAAAAGTCATACTACTACTAAAATACAAATACTAAATACTGAAATACAAATACTAAATACTAATACTAAATTACTAAATAATAAAATATAAATAAATAATATAAAATATAAATAAATAATATAACATATAAATAACTAATATAAAATATAAATAAATAATATAAAATATAAATAAATAATATAAAATATAAATAAATAATAGGCGGGTTAAAAAAAATACATACATATATATATTTTGTTTGCCAACTTATTGCACTTTCCTCACATCTGTGTGTCGCACCGTCTGTTTTTTTTGTTGTCTTCTCAGAAAATGTGCGGCCACCTCAGACTGTTGAACATAGCGTGCGCCGCTAAAGCCAAGCCGCGCCTGGTGACGCTGACCAAGCCGTCCAGGGACTCCCCGCTGGCCTTCAGCCTCCTCGGGGGCCAGGAGAAAGGCTTCCGCATCTTCCTCGACGCCGTGGAGCCCGGGAGCAAGGCGGCGGAGGTCGGCCTCAAGCGCGGCGATCAGGTGACGTGACTTCCGCTTCGGTCGGTCTCCTCTGTTGTGAGGAAGCGCCTGTTGTGCTTTGTTGGAAACGAGGGATTTCTCTTCCTGAACTGCAGGCGAGCTGTAAAGTCAGCTTTTACATTTATTTATTTTTAGTCTGTAGGCAACAACTGCGAGTGAGAAATCCCTCGTGTCACACCGACCAGCTCATGGATTGATCTTTTCTTCTCGTGTCTGGAAGCTCACGCTTGTTGTTTTTTTTATAACATTTTGCTTCAACAAGCATTAAAGTTATTTCTTTTTCTTCTTTTCAAAGTCTCAAATTGAACTTGCGAGTAGCCGCGGGGCCGACCCTGCCTCGGCTTTCGTCTCGCAACTTGACTTCTTAGCCGTTTTCTTCGCACTCTGCACTCCTCCGGGTTTTAAGCAAAGTCCCTTAATCCCTGAAACCATCTCCGAAGTGTGGATGCCAGTTAAGTCCTCTTCACTCCAAACATCCCCTGCAGCTGTTTTTTTCCCGGGAAAATAAAAGACGAAAGAAAAAAGGAAGCGGCAGAAGCTGGCGTCCTTAGAAGCATTCCCTCTCCCATACCTTGATCACACCTTCCTAAATGGTCGTAAACGGCTTCAGTCATGAGCGGCTATCACTCAGAAGTTATCGTTTCAGAGCTTACGGGAGTCGTGGCGTTCGTTTCGTCCCCAGAAAACACATGTTGGGCTTTGCGGCAGCAGAGCGTGGCCTGCACTCCGTCACAGACGACTTCCTCTTCCGCTAAAGAGGAAGCGGCAAAGGACGCCGAGCAGATTGCGTTAAAATGCAAATATGCAATACATCCGGCCCAGATGCAGAGGTCATGTGACACGGGCCGCGCTGGTGTCAGAGCCATGTGTTGAGCTGAATGTCAGCGTGTGCAACACGCCGGGCGGTTGCACCTCAGTGGACAACATGTGTAGTTCAGAGGGCTGTGACGGTTACATGAGGATTGACGTTTCCTGCAGCAATTTGAGTCTTAATCCCTGTTTCTTTTTCATGAGTTCTGTATTGTTGACCGTTTGGTTAAATAAATGCACCTGATATATTTTCCTTCTGTCTCCTTTTTCGTCAGATCTTGGAGGTCAACGGGCAGAACTTTGAGAACGTGCAGCTCATCAAAGCCAACGAGATTCTGAAGAACAACACCCACTTGTCCATAACTGTGAAAACAAACCTTTTAGGTGAATATTTCATCATATTTATGAGACTAACAGTGAAAGAGTTTAGGGAAATGGGCTGGATGGTGAACTTTAAAATGCTATTTCTTCACCTGACATTCACTCAAATATTTACTCTTTTCTTTGGAATTCCTGGAAGATATAAATAAAATGGTAAAGAGTAAAGATTTTATAAATAAATTAAATACATTAATTAAATGCATTAAATAAATTAAATAAATTAATAAATTAAATACTAAATAAAAAAATATATATACATGTAACCGTGTCTCAAGTAGACGCAAAAAACAAAATACAACGGCTGTATCAGTTATAGCCACGCTCGCGTTATAACACTAATAATATTCCCCTTCCCCCGCATGTTCATCTCTTCCCTCCTTTCCTGCGTCCAGTGTTCAAGGAGCTGCTGACCAGGCCGGAGCACGACCACGACGCGGACGGCGAGGAGGAGCACGACCGGAAGAACGGCGCGCCCCACCTCCCGAAGATCGGCGACATCAAGAAGGCCAGCCGCTACTCCATCCCCGACCTGGCGGTGGACGTGGAGCAGGTGATGGGCCTGGAGAAGGTCAGCAAGAAGGCCAAGAGCAACTCGGTGGGAGGACGCAACAAGCTGAAGAAGATCTTCGACAAGACGCTCACCAGCATCCTGCCGCCCAAACCCTACAAGTACTGAGACCTAAGATTCTCACTTTTATTAGCTCTGCGGTTTTCTAGAAGGCTCTGAGAGGTAAACGTTGGGGATGTAACATGTTAGCGGTGCATCATTATGTTGGATGGCGCCAGTGAACTGCACACGGCGGCTTGTTCGCCGACGTGTTGTTGTTTTATCAAAAGGATGCTAGAAGAGAACAACGTGGTGAGGACTGAGTCGGGAGCGGTTCGTGGTTCCCCTGCGAGACGCTTTGATTAGTCTTGAGCCGCAGAAGGGAGCCGGCGTGTCTGATTGAGACTGATTGGGCCGTCAAATAGAAGAAAAAAGTCGGAAAGTTGCTGGTTTCTTCCGCGTCTTCGCGACTCTGATTTATGCAAAACGAACGTACGGAGCGATCGATCAATCAACCGCCCGCTGAGCCGAATCAGACGGGTCTCAGCGCATCTCATCAGTGGGGTTACGAGATGAGGAAGATTCAAACGATCGCCGCACTGATACTAGAAATATGATGTAGGGAAAACTTGAATGTAAGGAGGAAAGTGCATCCTTTTAAATGTTCTTTTATTTAACCAGGTAAATCCCATTGAGATTAAAAATCTCTTTTTTGAGAGTGACCTGGACGATATATGAACCGCACAGTTACAAACAAAAAACACATGCAGAGACAAGACTTTGTTACCATAGTAAAATTACAATAGTGAAGATATTGCTGAGTTTTTGACACCATCCAATCACCAAATATCAGGTGTCCATATGTGGTTTATTTCTTGTAGTCTGTGGCCAGACACCAACATCGCCCCCTGTCTGCTGTCGACAGAACTGCCATCTCACCCCTCCCAACGCGCTCTGCTCTCTCCCCTCCTGTTTCCATAGTGACGTTTGCGTGGGCCAATCGCAGGACGACAGCATCGTGGGGATGAAGCAGTCCAAGCAGATCGCCCCGGCGCTGCCCGTCAGCGGCAACCTGTCGTCGTCGAACCCCGACCTGCTGCAGTCTCACCACCGCATCCTCGACTTCAACAACCAGCCTGGTGCGTGTTCACCATTATTATTCACTCTTTTTGACATCATCATTGGCAGATTAAAAACCAACAATAAAGATGATATTATTTAATTTAAAATATCAATATAATGAGTTTAATATAACGGCCATGAGCAGCAGTTAGAACCTTCTTCATGGGCATTAATGAGCTTTTAGAAAAATAAAGATATACATATCTGATATATATGATATATGATATTACTTTATTTGTCCCACAGTGGGGAAACTTCAAAAATAAAATAGATACAAAATATATTATATATATGTGTGTATATATATATATATATATATATATATATATATATATATATATAATAATATATATAATATATAAAAGAATATAGAGTTAAATGTGATTTGAAGAATACTTCTTTCACAAGCTAATATAGATACAATATAATATATATATTTTTTAAATGTGATACGTTATTTTTTAATTATTAATTTGGGAAATCCGTTGCCTAAACAATCCCCTCTTCTGTTTAGCTCTCCATCATAACATTGGATCAGCAGCAGGTGGAGTTTGCCCTCGCTGTTATAAAACTGTAGCTCATAATTAATTTATTATTATAGACTTAGACCTTGTAAACGTCAATCGACAATTCAACTCAAACATTAATTTAATTGAGACGCTGTTTGAAGACGGAATAGCCGGATGTAATTTCCTGTTTCTGCGGCGAGAATTAAATATCCATCCAGCATTCTGCAAAAAAAAACTTCTCTGTAAACACGTCCACGACGGGATGACGCAACTAGAACGATACGAAGGAAATGAATTAGCCAATGATGAGCTACGTACGCTCTCCACCTCCATCTCCACTAACTCCTGTCCATCACATGTTGTTTGTGTCCTTCCAGCCCCGGTCACACCGAGTGAGTATCTTCACAGCCGCGTCTTGTCCTGGGTCACGTATTTTAGTCGGTTCCCGTAACACAAACGCAGTTAATCTGCCCACATGCACGCTAAGCGCTAATTAAGTCAAGCTAACGGCATTTTGAACCGACTGCTGAAATTTTCCGAGGGGAGCGTGGGTATTGATTTCCTTTCCTTCTCTTCTTGGTGAGGTTTTGTTTCTGATCAAACTAACGGATGATGGGAAATTCAGGTGTGAGGGTGACGACGCAAATATGCTCCGATGGAGGCGGGCTTTCATAAATCTCGGGAAACGAGCAGCAAAAAACAAACAATCAGTGGTGGTTCCTTCCAAAAACCCGATGCCGATGAGTAAACGCAAGGCCTCACTCCTCTGTTCACCCCCAGATATGTCGGACCAGGTGTTGCGGGTCTTCAAGGCGGACCAGCAGTCCCGGTACATCATGATCGGGAAGGACACGACGGCGAAGGAGGTGGTGGCCCAGGCCATCAGGGAGTTCGCCCTGACGGCGGCGCCCGAGGCGTATTCTCTGTGCGAGGTGTCCGTCACCCCGGAGGGCGTCATCAAGCAGAGGCGGCTGCCAGACCAGCTGTCGAAGCTAGCCGACAGGATCCAGCTGAGCGGCAGGTAATTACAGCTTGGATCGGATGTGCGAGTGGAAGAGCCTCCTTTTCTTTTGTTGTTTTGTTTTGTTGTCGAGATTATTATTGCTTTCTTTTTCCTTAAAAACCCAAGAGACCATCCTGGTTGAAATAATAAAGGTCAAATAAAACTAAATTAGAGCTGCAATAAAAAATATTTTTTTATTTATCGACTGACCTCGATGCATGTATTTTTTTTTCTAGCTAAAACAAAAGAAAACACACTTGTTGAATTTAAAATATAAAATAGAGAAAATGAGTAAATCCTCTTCTTTAAAGAAGAGCTGACACTTCCACTAGCACAAAACAAATGAAAATACATTTATTTTATTTAAAATATAAAATAGAGAAAATGAGTAAATCCTCTTCTGAGTGGAAGTGACACCTTGTTTTTCTTTCTTTTTTGTCAGGATTATTACTTTCTTTCTCCTTAAAAATATTGATTCTAACCCAAGAGATGATCCTGGTTCAAATAAAGGTCAAATAAAACTAGATTAGAGCTGCAATTATTTTTTTATTTATCGACTGACCTCAAACCCAAGGAGGGTTTAATGTATGTGTTTTTATCTAGCTAAAACTAAAGAAAATACTTTTATTGAATTTAAAATGTCAAAGAGAGGAAATAAGTAAATCCTCTTCTTTAAAGAAGAGGTGACATTTCCACGAGTGCAACATATAATAAAATACATTAATTTAATTTAAAATATCCAAAAGAGAAAATGAATAAGTGCCTTTTTGACTTTCTTTTTTTCTTTTTCCTTAAAAATCTTGATTTTAACCCCAAGAGACCGTCCTGGTTGCAATAAAAGTCAAATAAAACTAAATTAGATAAAAAATGAAAACAGAATTTTTTTTATTGTGTTTTTATCTACTTAAAAAAAATACTAATACATTTATTGAATTTAAAATATCAAATACAGCAAATGACAAAATCTCCTTCTCACAAGGGATGAAACCGGCGTCCTCCTCACTTCGTGTCCGCCAACCAACCCGCACGTTCCCCCCTCTTCCTCAGATACTACCTGAAGAGCAACATGGAGACGGAGACGCTGTGCTCCGACGACGACGCCCAGGACCTCCTGCGGGAGGGCCAGATCTCCCTGCTGCAGCTCAGCACCGTGGAGGTGGCCACGCAGCTGTCCATGCGCGCCTTCGAGCTGTTCTGCGCCATCGAGCCCACCGAGTACATCGACGACCTCTTCAAGCTGCGCTCCAAGACGGGCTCGGCCAGCCTGAAGCGCTTCGAGGAGGCCATCAACCACGAGACCTTCTGGGTGGCCACGGAGGTGCTGCGCGAGCCCAACCAGATCAAGCGCATGAAGACCATCAAGCACTTCATCAAGATCGCCCTGCACTGCCGCGAGTGCAAGAACTTCAACTCCATGTTCGCCATCATCAGGTGAGACACAAATGTGTGCCGTTGTGTCGGAAGGCATAGGGCGCTTTTGTTAGGTTATGTTGTGATCGCCGTGTATTTGTATGCATGCGTGTTATTCGCATAAGTCAAAAAGTATTAAACCGAATCGCATGATATTTGGTGGGATGATTGGGTATTATCCGGGGACCATTTGATTAGATTTTGGAATCGATCGGGTCAAAGGTCAAGGTAAAGGTCATGTAAAGGTCCAAATCTTCTTTTTACCATAGCCCGGTCAATTTGTATTCAATTGGCAACTAATGCCAAAATGTTCATAATGCAATGCCCAATCTTGTGATTTGTGAAGGTATGCGCTCTACCGAGTGCCCCTTCTAGTTACCTTCTTATTGAAAATGCGGAAGGTAATGTTTTGATCTCCGTGTATTTGTATGCATGCGTTTTATTCGCATAAGTCAAAAAGTATTAAACCGAATCGCATGATATTTGGTGGGATGATTGGTTATTATCCGGGGACCATTTGATTAGATTTTGGGATCGATCAGGTCAAAGGTCAAGGTCATGAAAAGGTCTAAATCTTCTTGAATCGCATGATATTTGGTGGGTTATTATCCGGGGACCATTTGATTAGATTTTGGGATCGATCGGGTCAAAGGTCAAGGTCAAAATCTTCTTTTTACCATAGCACGGTCAATTTGTATCCAATTGGCATGCAACTATTGCCCAAATGTTCATAATTCAATGCCCAATATTGTGATATGTGAAGGTGTGCCCGTTCTAGTTTTCTATTTTTTAACGCGCCCATGTTTTTAATGTCTCCCTCCAGCGGTCTGAACCTGGCTCCGGTCTCCAGGCTGAGGGGAACGTGGGAGAAGCTCCCCAGCAAGTACGAGAAGCTGTTCGGGGACCTGCAGGACCTCTTCGACCCCTCCAGGAATATGGCCAAGTACAGGAATGTGCTCAACAACCAGAACCTGCAGCCGCCGATCATCCCCCTGTTCCCCGTCATCAAGAAGGACCTCACCTTCCTCCACGAAGGTAAACACAGCCCACCGCTAAGAGGGTCGGATATCGTGTGTATTATTCAGCCATGTGATGAATGAAATGATAAAATGTCTCTTTTAAAAAAGTTAGACAGAAAGAAAAAGTTACACTATTGTCATCTTGTGCTCTTTCATGACTTATTATTTGATCCAGGGCTCATTGATGTGGATAATACCTAATATAAATAGATTTGGACTATCTTAAGAGGATACGCTTAAAAATAAAGTGATATATAATGTCTGAACTTTCCTGTTTCAACTAATAGTATAATAAATGTATATATGTGTCTTAAAGTTAGCCAAACCTGACATGTTTATAGATGTAACACTATTTAGAGGCGGTTACAGACCCATTTACACTTTTTAGTAAGACTAACAAATGAATTAAAGTAACATTTTAAATGAATCATAGGAAATGTGAAAAGTATGTAAATAGAATAGAATAGACTAGAAATATACTTTATTAATCCCCAAGGGGAAATTTGTGGACACAGTAGCACCAATAAACTAAACACACAAGAATAAAATATAAATATAAGAAAGAAAGAAACAGTGACTGTGCATAAACTATACAAAGTGAAATATAAAATACAAAATTATATATATATATATATATATATATATATATATATATATATATATATATACATATACACAGCGTATGTGCAAATAGCAGTGTAAAATTAAATATAGACAGTAAATAAAATATAGACAGTTGATATAATACGATCACCAGCCAGCTTTGTTATTATTATGCATTTCTTGCGTTGTTGTTTGCCGAGTTTTGTAGTAACTGCGGACAACAAAGATTTTCCTTGGAAATTAACCATTTAAAAAAAATATATTGATTTATTTAACCAGGAAATGCTTCATTAAGATTAAAAATGTCTTTTACCAGAGCGTCCTGGCCAAGACGGCAGCAGCACATTACACAAAGCTTCAGACAATACGACATAAACCAGTGACTGACAATATAAAAAAAGAAAGATAATCTTTTAGACCAGAGCATGAATAAAGACCCAAAACTAAGACTCGAATCATCGTAACCCAGTTCACACAGGTTTATTTATTTCTGCGGTTGTTGTTGTTTGCCTCTCAGCTGTGTAATGTTTTGAGTCTTTTCTCCTCCTCCTCCTCCTCCTCCTCCTCCTCCTCCTCCTCCTCCTCCCTTATTTCTCAGGCAACGACTCCAAAGTGGACGGCCTGGTGAACTTTGAGAAGCTGCGGATGATTGCCAAAGAAATTCGCCACGTGGGTCGCATGGCGTCCGTCAACATGGACCCGGCCCTCATGTTCCGGACCCGGTAAGACGACCCCCCCCCCCCCCCCCCCCCCCAAAAAAAACACGACGTCGCCAGATCTTCCGATAAAGGATCCTTCAGACCGGAGTTCGCCGGCTCGCGTAGATTCAGTCAAGATTCCGGCGTCACGCTATTCTTTTCGAGCAGCTGTCGTTCCCCCCCCACCCCTCCCCCCGTCCACATTGTCAGCATCCGATTGTGCACAGCGCTCCTGTGAACGTGTGTCTCTGTCCGATGACGTCGTAGTGGTGTGTCCCCCGTTTGATTTCCCCCTCTCTGACTTCCACGTGGGTGTAATTTGCGTCTCTTTTTGGTGATCTCTGGTGATCTTTCCTGTCCCTAAGCTTGTGTCTCTTTCTCCCTCCACTCATCCACCCCTTTGCCCTTCCGTGCTTCTCTGTTCATGGCACACACACCCACCCCGCCCTCTAGGAAGAAGAAATGGAGGAGTTTAGGGTAAGTTCGGTGACCCCCCCTCCAAACCTTTTTTTTTTCTGCACCACGGACCCCCTTTTTTATTTATTATTTTTTACGACATTTCTTTTTATGCGTGCTTCTTTCCTTCTTTCTTTTGAATCCTTGGTTCCATTAACCGGCTTGAGTTGAATCCTTCCACTAACACTTGCCTGACCCCCACCAAACGGCTTGGAGTGAAACAAAAGTCACTTGTGCTTTTTATTTATTTATTTTAAACATGAAAGCTGTTGAGCTTCCAACATGAATTAGATGAAAACTAATACATGTAAATAAATTCCTATCCTTGCTGATGTTTGTTTTGCCTAACGATCTGCATGCAGCTTCAGTTTTTACCTCTTTCTGGAGGTTTTATCTGAATATCAAACCTCCAAATAGTCAAATATTCTCGACATAATGTTTTTTTTTTCCCTCCTGGTTTACATTCCTGTGGTCACATGTGCATAAAGCGCTCAATGGAGAACACATGGGCAGCAGCACGCTGAATAAGAGAAGGAATTCAGTAGCTCATAATTATGACGCGGGCGTGTCGTAATTACAAGATCCGTATCTCTTAATTATGAGATCTTAATCTCGGGAATACGAGGTGCGACGTTGTAATTACAACGTACCGACGTAATACCTACATGAATTTCTTTTTCTTCGAGTATCCGTACACACCGCGACACAGATGGTATATTTTGAGAGGAGGTGTCACTTTTTCAACCATCCATACAGAAAAGAAAAAAGAATAAAATGTATTTCATTAAAATACAAACATGGCCTCTCATTGGCCGACACGTTGAGCTTCCACGGCCGCGATACCACGACGAGCTCTGACTCAGGCCACAGAAATGTAAACTATGACAACCCCCCCCCCACCCCGCCCCCTTTTTTTTTCTTCTCTCTACTCGCCTGTTGTTTGGCTCCAGCCGTCGCCCCGCCCCTCCCCCTCCCTCCGCTGACAGGAATGACTGGAATGCCTTGGAGATGAGAGGAATGCCTCACGCTGCTCTCTGCATGCCCCTGTGTCGCCCCGTGGTTCAACCCGTACACCGACTCCTCGAGAAAAGGCGTGTTTGTTAACCAGTTATTTTCTCTCCATGTGTGTGTGCGTGCGGCCCCCCCCCCTCCCCCTCTCTGCGTGTCCTCCCTCCAGGTCGCTGAGCCAGGGCAGCGCCAACGCGGCGGTGCTCGACGTGACGGGCGCCGGCGGCCACAAGAAGCGCGTGCGCCGCAGCTCCTTCCTGAACGCCAAGAAGCTGTACGAGGACGCCCAGATGGCCCGCAAGGTCAAGCAGTACCTGTCCAACCTGAGCCTGGAGACCAACGAGGAGAGCCTGCAGACGCTCTCCATGCAGTGCGAGCCCTCCATCAGCACCCGTGAGTAGAGAGTGGAGGGGAGGGGAGGAGGCGGAGCTAGGGAGAAGTTAAACACACTCGCTCTCGCTTTAAGACTCCGAGGCAGAGGAGAGAGATGCTCAAATGTGCAAATCAATGGGACTCAGTCTCCTCTGTCCTCCCTCCTCCCTCCTCTCTCCTCTGTCCTCTCTCCTCTGTCCTCCCTCCTCCCTCCTCTCTCCTCTGTCCTCTCCCCCCTCTCCTCTGTCCTCTCTCCTCTCTCCCCTCACCTCTCCTCTGTCCGCTCTCCTCTCTCCTCTCCTCTCTCTCCTCTCCTCTTTCATCTCTCCTCTCTCTTCTGTCCTCTGTCCGCTCTCCTCTCTCCTCTCCTCTCCTCTTTCATCTCTCCTATCTCATCTCTCCTCTCTCCTGTCATCTCTCCTCTACCCTCTCTCCTCTCTCCTCTCCTTTCATCTCTCCTATTTCATCTCTCTATATTCTCTCCTCTCTCCTCTCCTTTTTTCCTCTCCTCTCTCCTCTCACTCCCCCCCCCCCCTCTCTCTCTCTTTCCCCCCCGCCTCACTCAGTGCCCAAGAACGCGGGTGGGAAGCGACCCGACACGTCCCCGGTGGTGTCCAGAGCGGCGAGCCAGCAGAGGGGCCAGCTGGCCAAGGGGAGCCAGGCCCTCCAGGTCCCGGCGGTGGCGCTCTACCCGTCCCGGAAGAAAGTGCCGGTCAAAGATCTTCCCCCCTTCGGTGAGGCGATGGAATATTGAGATTGTATTCAAATGCATACCTACCTCCCTGTTCCCTAATAACATGCACATTTATAATGTCTATGTATTTGTCGTGGTGTATTCCAGGAATGTATTTCCATTGTAATTTGTATAAACGCATCTCTAGTGTGAGGGATATCACGTCACATCTGGGATAAAATCGTATTATTTTTTCCTAATAGTGGCCACAATAATCCCTTTAATAATATCAATGCGTACATCGTTTCTCTAACCGTGTTGTTATGGTTACGTGGGCGTCGGCCTTCAGAGAAGCTCCTCTAGTGCCGCCATGCTCCGCTCTCTCTTCCACATCCTGTCGCTCCACGGCAGTGCTGCCCCCTAGTGGCCGTCTGACAACCAACACGCAATAAATAAATATAAATAAATCCCAGACAATGCCGCTTAGCATCCCAGCCTCCCAGCCAGCGGCGTTGGCAATGTTAGTGTTCTCCGTGCTAATTCCTGCTCATCTTCTTGTAAATGTCCACAGGCACCAGCTCCCCTCATTCTCTGAAGAAGATCCTGTCTCTGTCGGAGGAGGGGAACGAGCGGCACCGCCGGCCGCCGGAGGACACCGTGTCCAACGCCTCCTCCCAGCTCTCCTCCCCGCCCACCTCCCCACAGAGCTCGCCCAAGAAGGGTAAGCCAATAATCCTCCCTCCCTCCTTCAGGCGCCTTCTCTCTCTCACAGTGGGACACACGCGCCACCTGGTGGCTGCAGGCGTGCATTGCAATGTGTTTTCCAGATATGCTGGTTGGTACTTGTAGTTTTCCTCCAAAATAAGACTCCAAATTCCCACCTTGGATCCAGAGTGTGTTTTTATATATTTATAATATAATTATTGGGTGGATCCATCTGTTGTCAGTGGTTCTATTTAAACGTCACTTCTTTTAGATGTTCATTACATTACATTACACTGCTAGCTGCTCGTCATGAAGCTTTTTTAAAGCTTTTTAAAACAGTTTTTCTTTTTTTCTTTCTGATTCAAAGCTCTAAAGGGGCCTGAGGAGGTTATTGAGGAGGAATGATTGAGATACGAGCGCCAGGTCGTCCCACAGTGACGCTCGCCTATAACTAGAATATATGTTCCCTCCCGTGTCATCGCTCTGTCGTGTAGTTTAAACTCCCCTCGCGCTCGTCTCCTGAAACGTTCCTCTACGATTATCCCTGTTTAAATACACCGAGATAACATGGGAATCAAAGAGGATTTATAAGGGGTGGGGGGGAGTGGGGGGAGGGGGAGGGGCTTTGAGTGGGACCCCGTCAGCACGTAGGGACGGAGAACTTTCTCAACCGGCAAGTTCTTAGGCGAAAAGACCTGAAAATTAAATCTGTCGGGTTCTCTGTCTGCAAGCAAATCAATGGGACTGAGTCTCCTCTCTCTTCTTTCCTTACTCCTCTCTCCTATCTTCTATCTCTTCTTTCCTTACTCCTCTCTCCATTCTCCTCTTATCTCTCCTCTATCCATACTCCTATGCTTTCTCCTCCCTCTTCTCTCTCCTCTCTTCTTCCTCTATCCTCTCTTTTCTCTCCTCTCTCCTCTCCTATCTCCTCTATCCATACTAATATCCTTTCTCCTTCCTCCTCTCTCCTCTCCTTTCCCCTATCTCCTCTCCTCTCTTTTCCCCTCTCTCCTCTATCCTCTCCTTTCCCCTATCCCCTCTCTCCTCTCTCCTATCTCCTCTCTCCTCTATCCATACTCCTATCCTTTCTCCTTCCTCTTCTCTCCTCTCTCTCTCTTCTCTTCTATCTCCTCTCTCCTCTCCTCTCTCTCTCCTCTCCCCCCTCTCCTCTCCCCTCTCCTGTCCTCTCTCCTCTCCTTTCCCCTATCTCTTCTCCTCTCCTCTCTCCTCTCCTCCCTCCTCGTTCCTCCAGGTTACAACCGGATGGGTGACGCCTACTCGGACTCCGGCCACAGTGAGATCTCCTCCCGCTCCAGCCTGGTCAGTAACTCCTCCTTCGACATGGCCCAGGACGAGAGGAGACTCCGTCACTCCGGAGGAGTCGGGGAGGCGCACAGCGGCGGCCAGCGGCTGGAGCGCCGAGCCGCCACCGACCCCGACCAGTACAGCCTCGGGTAGGAGACCGCTTCTAGAACAGGGAGTCCAGCTCCTGTTGCTCACGCCGGGGTCGAAAAGTTTGAGGCCTGAAAAATCTCCAACATTTTGGAAAACTGAAAAACCATTGTTGTATTCATGCTGAGTTTTAAATAATTAATATGCTTTTTAAAAGAATGACACTCATATTATAAACCGGCCTTCGCTCTTTCATACGCGCTGCAAGTGAACGCACGCATTCTTTTACTGAATCTAATTTGTGTCATTCAAGGTTTTATATACCACACTTTATCACTTTTTCATGTATGCACAGAAAATTTAAAAAAAGATTTTGGTCATGGGAATTTGGTTTAAAGCCCTGGACGTCATAATAATAATAATAATAATAATAATAATAACAATAATAATAACAATCATAATAATATTAATAATAATAATAATAATAATAATAGTGTATTATATTTATAGAGCGCTGTATAATATTCTTAAAGACGCTTTAACATAGTCGGGGGGGAAACGGTGTGAGAGACAGACGGGAGACGAACGACAATAAGCGACGCACACAGACACGATCACATACACACACATGGACTGATGGGTAGGGGGAAGCAGATGAGCAAAGATGTGTTTTGAGGCGGGTCGAGAGTCGACGTGTGCATGACCTCTGACCTCTCGGGTGCCGTGTGTCGTGTCCCAGGTCGTATTCGTCGATGCAGGACTGCCGGGGCATCTACTCCGGCTGCCCGACGGTGCTCTCCTCGCCCAGCTCCGAGGAGCTGACCCAGGATCAGGGCGATCGCGTTTCACTGGACGCCGCAGACAGCGGCCGCGGCTCCTGGACTTCCTGCTCCTCCGGCTCGCACGACAACATCCAGACCATGCAGCAGGGCCGCAGCTGGGAGACTCTGGCTTTCGGCGGAGGAGGAGGAGGAGGAGGAGGAGGAGGAGGTGGAGGAGGTGGCATCGGGGGACTCCCACCCAGCGGACAGGAGGCCTTAATAGGGGGACACGCCGCTCTGTGGGCGGCCCAGGCCCGGGGCAGCTGGGCGTCGGCCAGCTCCTCCTCCTCCTCGGCGGCGTACTGGGGAGAGGACTCCGAGGGCGACACGGGCACCATCAAGAGGAGGGGGGGGAAGGACGTGAACGCCGACCCGGAGACCAGCAGCATCACCTCCACCGGGTCGGAGGAGGCCAAGCAGCCGGGCCGACCCTCCCCGTCGCCCGTCACCACCGGGGGCAAAGGCGTGCTCAGTGAGTGGAGCCCTCAGAGATGCTTAGTTAAATGTGTTCCTCACGAGAAAAATACATGTGAAATGTAAAAACACAAAGGTGCATAATGTCCCATAAAACCATAACTCTACGCAAGAAACTCTGAACCCTCCTGTGACCTTTAGGGGCAATTTGACCCCCGGCTGTGTGTCAAACATATGAGAAATATCAACTTTTTATTTATTTAAATGGATATTTAGGTAGTCAGCAAACAAACATAAAGTACCTCACTCTTAAACTTGGGAAACAATATACACTACCTGTCAAAAGTTTGGGGTCACCGATAAAATGTTGTGTTTTCAATGAAAACTCACACTTTTATTCATAAATTAATACAAGATTAATACAAAATATAAGACAGTGACAAGGTTTGAAATATTAATGTTGTTCTTCAAACTTGTCGCTCAAAGGAAGGCCAGTTTTAGAGCTTCTATCACCAGCATAACTGTTTTCAGCTGCGCTCACATTAAAGGGTTTCAATGTCGAGGAATAATCTGTTTGTGGAAAATGAAAAATACAAAGTTATTAAAAAAAAGGCTTTCGAGGGGGTTGTACCCCTCTGCTAGTCTTCTAAGGCAATAACACAAAACTGGAGACGGGCCTCTACACACCTATATGTAGAGATTTCATTAAAAACCAGAGAATAGTCATTTACCACATTAACTGTGTATAGAGTGTATATCTGATTAATTTAATGTCATTTTCATTGGAAAAAACAGTGCTTTTTTTCTAAGTGACCCCAAACTTTTGAATGGTAGTGTATATTCTAATCATTTTCTGGAGGTTTAAAGGTTAAAATATGTTAGTAAATGTGAAAGTAACAGGAGGGTTAAACTACTACATCCTGCATCATGCAAATGGTCAGTAAGTAGAGAGAGTCAACTTAGTACTAATATTACTTTACATGCGTTTTTTACTTGGAAATTAAACATTTCTTTACCTTAATAATGTGTTCAACATAATCTTCACGTCATTTGAACCACATTCGTAGTATTATAGCGTCACATCTGTGTGATGAGTCATTTATGTTCCCTTTCCCTTATTTATCATGTAAATAATCTTTAGTTAGTTCAGATTTTGTGAATTCTTTTGGGCAGTAAATAATTTCCTGGTGGTTTAATCTGACGATTTCTGCCCGGCGACATCCTGTTGCATCCATCTTCTTTTTTTTCTTCTTTTTTTTCATGTAATAATTTTTCTTTTTTCTCGCCTATCCTCATCAAAAGAAGAAAACAAGTTGTTTTAGAAATGACGCCGTGATTCCTCTTCTCCGTCCCTTCAGCGCGGAAAGAGAGCCGCTACCGCGAGCCCCCCCCGACCCCCCCCGGCTACACCGCCCTGACCATCTCCAGCCTGGCCGAGGGGCAGCACCCGGCGCCCTGCGTCCCCGCGGCGACCGCCACGTCGGCGTCGGCGCCGGCGCCGGCGCCCCACTGGCGGCCGCCGCGCCGGACTACCTGCGGCGCTGCAGCGCTCGCGCATGGTCACCCAGTCGCCCGACTCCCACCAGCAGGGCGCCAAGCAGCGGGCCGCCGGCGGCGGCGGCGGCCTCCACCGCACGGGCTCGCCGGCCGACGAGCACGAGGCCGAAGAGGAAGAGGAGGGTGAGTCTTCCAAACTAGTCGCTCTGAGGAAGCCAAAGGCTCAGCATTCACCCGAGACTCCCAGACCGTGAGAGTGCGTGCGCGGGGGTTAACAGGCAGGGCCCCTCCCCCCGAGGCAGGTAACAAAAACTCATTTATCAGGTTCCCCCCCCCCCCCCCCCCCCCACTCCAATGAACCTGCATGTGAACAGGAGACTGATCCTTCCTCCACCCAAACTCCTCCCACCCCACCGCACCGACACGTCCCACTTCAAATTACAATCGTTGTTGTTGTTGTTTTTTTAGTTTTTTCGAATGCCCCCCAAAAAATGAACAAAATCTAAAACCATTTTTGTATCGATGTGTCATCATGCATGAGTCATACTGGTTGGGGGCCAGAAGCTCGCCACACATTCTGCTCTCCTCTCTCGACACCCCCCCCCCCCCCCCCCCCCACCCCACCCCGACCCACTGCCTGAGCACCTCCATCCTCCTCCTGCACCGGCACGCACTCTGGATGAATGCTGTGTGTTTGTGTGGCAGCGCCGTCGACACACACACACACACACACACACACACACACACTATGGTGATTGAAAACTAATGTTATTATTATTATTATTATTATTATTATTATTATTATTTTACATCTGTTGTTTCCAAAGATGTATGAATTATACATTAGAAGTTTATTTTGTCACATATTGTTTTCAAACAGCTGAGGAAACCGACAATAGTGTGACGGTTGATAGACAATGTTGCTTTTATTTTAGTTAGCGACTTAACATTTAATAGTAAATGTTTTATATTTGGAAGTAAAAAGTGAGAGGTGAAAGAAAGGGGCGGAGACTAAATGTTCCTGCTGCTGCTATACAGGAGATGGAGATGAAGGACAGTATGGGGTGGAGCTACTAACCGCCCGGGATGAGAACTTATGTTTTGGAAATGCAAATAAAAATCTGCATTCAACTCCAAACTACATCACACATCCGGCTGCTGATGAATAAAATGTTCTCGTACTCTTAAAGGGCCAGCGCGCAGCATTTAGGGGCATCTGTTGACACAAATGTAATATAATGTTCACACGACGTAGACGATTCAGTTGATTGCAATCTACAACCTCGCCACTAGATGGCACCCAAGTAAAAGGAGATATATATATATATATATATATATATATATATATATATATATATATATATATATATATATATATATATATATATATATATATTTAGTTGTGACCTCTGTGACCTCTTGTCTCTTCACAGAGGACGAACAGGTGTCGGCGGTCTGAGGGACACCAGTGGACGTCCCTTTGCAGTGACTTGAAGTCCCCCCCCCCCCCCCCCCCCCCCCGGTTTTGGGGGTGGTGTGTGCAGGATGTAAGGATCCTGACCGACCGATGGACTCTTCATCGGTCACGTACGTGCCTGCCTCCTCCTCCTCCTCCGCCCGTCGCCCCTCCCCCTGCCTTAAAGCATCAACGGGGGTTCAGTGACCCTGCATGCAAAAAATACAATAAAAAAATACTGTGAAGAAGAGATGGAGGGAAGGTAAAAGACGACGGCTCCACGTCTGGCACTTGGGGGGGGGGGGGGGGGGGGGCTACACAACTGGAACTGGTGCTGGGGGGGAGGGAGGGGGGGGGGACCTGGCCATATACACACAAAGCCACATAGATGTTGTTTTTAGAGAAGCGATTGGCCCCGCCCACTGGTAACTCCACCCCCCCCTCCATCGTCGATCTCCATCCGCACTTTTTCTCATTTTCTACAGACGATCGCCGGCGGACGGTCGACTCGACTCTCTGGACATCTCCCAACTTCCCACTAGATTTCATTTCTTTATTAGTACTTTTTGTTGTTGTTCTGGCTGATTGCACTCTGTGGGCCGAGAGAGAGAGAGAGAGACAGAGAGAGACAGAGAGAGAGCGAAACCAAGCCCCCCCCCCTGTTCCTCCACCTGGACTGAAACTCCACCCGTCTGCTGAACTCTGGATCCAGTATTATCTCGTGTTCCAATGGAAGCGAGGAGGGAGAGGACCGACACGCGGACAGAGCTACACAACGACGTTGTACACACACACAAAAACACACAATTCATTTATGAGGAAAAGCACTTTCAGCACAATCTGGGGGGGGGGGGGGGACCCGCATCCCACCGCCGGAGCCCGTCAAAGTCTTTCTTTTTTCTTCTTCTTCTCTTCATGCTGTTGCTCAGCCCGTCACGTCGGGAGAAGAACATTTTAGAGGTGACGTCGAGAAGGAGGGAGAAAGAAAGAAAGAAGGAAAGAAGGAAAGAAGGAAAGCCCAGAGGTGACCTGACCGCCTGTCGGACTCCCGAGGAAACGGAAGTGGACCCTCAAGGTTTTTTCTCCCCCAAAATTGAAATTCGGTGTCGGCTGAAGTTCAAACTGGGAGCAGTGAGCGAGCGTTCACTGCCCCCCCCCCCCCCCCCCCATGAGGCGGGAGCATCTGCATCTTTAATAAAGAAAAGCTGCCAACGTGTGAACGCTGAGCTCTGCAGCTATACTATTGATACTTTTTACAGACGCTCTTGAACCGAGTCTTATACCGACACACACGTACCCCCCACACACACACACACACACACACACACAACCCTTTCAAGATAAAAAAAAGGACTCGACAAAATTCCATATCTGGCTTCTTCATTTTTTGTATTCGTCTTTCTTCCGCCACACGTTGGTTGTGAGCGTCCGAAGCGCCTTACGAAGCCGCCGCCGCACGTCTCTGCACGGCCGTCGCTCCCCGTCGCCGGGCGCCTCGACTAGAGCACCGGTGGAGAGAAATGCCTTATTCAAGATACTACCCCCCCCCCACACACACACACACACACACACACGTTAAGACTCGGTACAAGACAAAGCTGTTTGTGCTCCTCAGAAAACTCCCGGTCCAGACATCAGCCCCGCGGACAACGCCGTGTGTGTATATCGCTAATGGCCCCGCCCCCCCACCCCCGCTCTATATCTTACCATCAATTGAAGACTGAAGATTTATGTTTTTTGGGACTCCGGTGGGGAAGTTGACATGTGAAGAAAATTATTATTATTATTTTTTCCATTATTTTATTTTCCTTTTCTTTTTCCAAGGCTGCCAATCAATGATTTTTTTTTTTTTAAATCCTAATTGGGAAAAGTGACTTTTTTAGTTTGCGTTTTGTTCCATCAGCGAGCGGACCTGATCACATTGATCAGTCCTGGGAACGGCCGACCGAGGGAGCGACGGGCGCTGTGGTCTGTGACTATACTCTAATGAATTCCTGGGTTTCTTTTCCTTCTTGTAACTCTGTTTGTTTTTTTGTAACGGCTGCAGACGGATTGTTGATAACTTGTTTGTGATACAGTGGTGCATCATTCACTTTTCATCCAACTCTGAAGATAAATGTGCATATTAGCGGGCCCGAGTCCTATTTCGAAAAACAAAAAGTTGCACAAAAAATGTACAAGCGTAAAGATAAGTGTGGTAGGTAGAACTGCTACTCCGTTTGATGTGTGATGTCAGTGAGAAATGTACATTTAGCTGGTGATGACCTTCGTTCCTTCATTCTTTCTCGGACTGCTCAGGCCTGTACGTCTTTTACAAAGACAATCGGTGGAGTACGTGTCAGTTGTTTTTTGTATTTTTAATACAATAATTGTAAATATTGGTTATATTTTTGTTCAAATGTACTATGTTTATGCCTCAACATCCAGTTTATATGAAGCTGGGAATCAATAAATACTGCATAAAGAATCAACACATAGGTTTAAATGCACTTATTCATTTCGATGTTTTTCTTTTCCAATATTTTTTCTTCCCCCCCCCCCCCCAGATACCGTCTAGTGTTTGCACAAGTCATGGAAGCAACTTGAAAAGTGTAACTCTCATACTTTTCTATCTGACCGCAGTGAGTCAGAATTAATAAAAAAGAGATATTAAAGTCTCTCCTCGCTTTTATTTACTTGTGTCGTCTTGTTCTAGAGCGATGAAACTCTTTGTTTTTGTTACGAGTTCTTTTTTGTTTCTCTCAGCATTTTCATTTAATAATATAATTCAATATACACGTCTGACTGCGCACCACATACCATAATAACAAAAGTGATTACTTTGGTTGTCACATGTTGTTGTGCATTACATTTGTACAGTTTTCCTTTTTTTATTTATTTTTTACTATTTTAAGATTAATTCAAATGTTGAATGACTAAAAAGGAAGATTATTAAACAAAATTAAGACTTTTTTTATTTAATACCAATTAATGAGACAAATAATATTTAAAAAATGAAAAGTCAGACCTGGCAACAAAAGAAGGCATATTGAGATAATAAAATGAATTTGTTCTGCTTTGCAAAAAAAAGAACAAATTAAAATAAGTCTGCTTTCCGACCACACGGGGGCGCTGTTTCACTGCTAATACGAAACCACAGTTTCCAAACTGACAATGACTGACAGTATATTTCATCTTTGAAAATACTTTAATTATAAATAAAACACTTTGTGTTTATTGGTCTGTATTTTTATAGAAAAAATGACCATATATATTCTAATAAAAAAAATTATAAAAATAATATATTAAAGAAGTGAGTGAATAAAAAGAGGACCATATTCGTCATTCAAAGTGTTAACTGTGACTCGTTGTTGCCACCAGGCTTTTCATTAGCTGTTTTATCGCTGTGGAGCAGATGGGCAGCTATTGGCTCGTACAGTTTGACATTGTGTATCTTTGTCATGGCGGCAGACAGCGCGTCAGCACGCTGACTCCTCATGAATTATGCAAGCTGGACGCTCCGGGTCGACTCCATCACCGAGCCCAGGGCCCCAATTTGTCTCACTTTACCAACATGTCTTTTTTTTTTTCTAAAGACACATACTGACCATGAGAAATCGGAAGCTACACACAAAAACACACACAACACACTGTCAGCCTGTTAAATATTAGGTACACATCTGTCTCTATTTATGTATCTACCGTCGGTTTCTCACCATGCAGAGGGAGAGAGGAGCACGGGAGGATCTGAGAGGTAAGAGTCATTGTTGGGATCGAAGATGCTAAGAAATGTGCCAAAATTCAGAATATTTGTAAATGTGTCCATGACAGAACAGCCAAAGGGATGCTGCCCCAAACATTCAATTCATTCTATGGAGAAGAGGGAAAAGCTCTCAAGTGTGTCCAATTCAATTGATTTGCTGTTTGTTTTCTTTTCTTCTCACTAAATGCGGGGCTACTTGTAGTTCCGAGAGTCTTAAAATGTAAAATGGGAGCCAGAGCCTTTAGTTATCAAGCTCCTCTTTTATGGAACCAGCTTCCACCTTCAGTCCGGGAGGCAGACACAGTCACCACATTCAAGAGTAGACTGAAGACTTTCCTCTTTGACAGAGCTTATAGTCAGGGCTGAATCAGGTTTGCCCTGGTCCAGCCCCTGGATATGCTGGTATAGGCTTATAGCTGCTGGGGATGTTTAGGATGCACTGAGCACCTCTCTCCTCTTTTCTTTCTCCTATGGATGAATCTTCATCTCTCCATCACACATGACTAACTCTGCTTTCTCCCCGGAGTCCTTCTGACTTCACGTCTCATGGGGTCATCGGACCCTATGAGACGGCATAGATTCCATCTGCTGATGGACCTTCGATGGTTGGATCGTGAGTTCCTGTCGCCAGCTGTGCCACTGCCCTGCTGGGACTCCGCCCACTCCTCCACTTGGGAGGTCTCCAAACTCTCCATCGTGGAATATGCCTAAATATGAACTATTGATAAACTGTCAAATTCATTGAATGTATTTTAGCTGTAAATCTGTCCTTCTGGTCACATTACATCTATTGCACCTGTCCATCCTGGAGAGGGATCCTCCTCTGTTGCTCTCCTGAAGGTTTCTTCCCTTTTTTCCCCCTGAAGGGTTATTTGGGAGTTTTTTCCTGATCCGATGTGAGGTTTTGGGGCAGGGATGTCTATGTGTACAGATTGTAAAGCACTCTGAGACAAATTTGTAATTTGTGAAACTGGGCTATACAAATAAACTGAATTGAATTGAATTCTCATATGTTTGTGTTGCTGTGTGTTACAGGCCCTGTGGAGGAAATCACCTGCTCAACGAGGGAAATGAGACCACGTTGACCCCTGGACGTTATATAATCCAACATATCGTCATACAACGGAAAAACAACCAATTCATTTACGATTTCATACTCAGAAACTTGGGATGTGGCTCAGTTTTCACAAGGTGTCATCACTGCATGAACAAGTGACTTTAAAGCAGCTTTGTATATGAAATACATTTTTTTTAAACAGCCCTAACGCTGACATATACAGTTTTTATTGAGACGAAGCATCTGAAGAAGAAGAAAAAAGAGCCATTCTCACTGCAGTCGCCTGCATTAGAAAGATAAGTGAGACTGACAGGGCGACACCAGCTAAACACTCAAAGCACGGCCCTGTAATCTGTCCGACAGTGGAACCACCCCCCTTCAATCCCTTCACGGCTCACTCGGCTGTGAGACTGCGCTGCGCCCTGTCAGCCACCAGGGGGCACTGTTCCCTATGAGTTACCCTCCAAATGGACGACCGTTTCCCCCGCGGGCAGCGGCTCTTATCGAGGGGCAGCAGGCAGCCAGTGGCCCTCTGTAGATAGCCGGCCTCGTGCGTGTGAAGGCCGAGCCCAGAGTTGACGACCGCGTTCAATCGGGGGGGGCCGGGGGTCGCGTCGCGGGGCCCGGCTGGATTCCCTTCATGGGGAATCGGATCAAGGCGACCGCCGCTAGAGCCGAGAGGCGGTGGAGACGTCGCGGCGGTTCTCCGTCCAGCACGACTCCACGGGCCCCCGGCTCGCAATTCACTTAAAAAGGCTATTCGGGGGGGCAGAGAATTTAGAAGAAAAGAACGATTTAAAAGAAGAAGAAAAAAGAAAGCTGTTCGTTGTACTCGGTTCAGGTGCTTTCGCTGTTCAAAAAATAAATAATCCAGCGGAGGTCGAGCAGATTTAATTGTTTTGATTGAGAGGAGTGTTCCCACGGCGACCGCGGCTCCTTCAGGGACGGAGGGCAGCTTTTCTTCTCCAGAGAAATGGAGACATGGAGTTCTTTATTTACAGCGGGCGCCTCACCCGGGATTATTACACCTCGGGATTGTCTCAGACATTTTTTTATTGGAAACGATATCTAATACACAGCTAACTTTAAAATATGTCTGCTCTCAGTAAGAAGTAGTACCATGCCCCCTCTCACCCCCCCCTTCCTAATTGGATAAAAGCTCATTTCTTCACAGAGATTCTCTCCGCTGTCTTCTTCAGCTTTTCAAACTGCACTCTCCCACCTTCCAATAACACGTTTTCCGAGAAGCAACTGGCGCTGTGGAAACCTAACATGTTGAGCTTACCCAACGATTCATTTTGATATCTTATAACAATATGAAAATAAAAATATATACTACAAAAGCTCCAGCAGAGACATAATTACCTTCGCATTCGAGAATGCGGAAGGTTATCTTTTGATTGCTGTGTATTTATTTGTATGCGTGTTACTCGCATAACTTATAAAGTATTAAAACGAATCGCATGAAATTTCGTGGGACGATTGTTTACTATCTGGGAACCATTTTGTTAGATTTTGGAATCGATCGGGCCAAAGGTCAAGGTCATGAAAAGGCTGTGGCGAAGGTATATGCGCTCAACCGAGTGACTAGAAGTCTTTTCCTTTTAAATAAGCGTCCCCAAAATCCTCTGGATCTGTTGTTACTTGTCAAAGAGGATCCCATTTCTTCGGTTCCGCTCTCGGTGCTCGCTGCTGCTCTGGCTCTCGACTCCCACACCGGGGGAGGGGGGGAGACAAGAAGAAGGAGCCTCCCGATTAAACAGGGAACAAAAAAAGCAGCTGTGCAGCGACATCCCTCCCAGGACTCGGGTCTCGTCTCCCGTCTCTTTGGACTCGTCCTCCGTCTCCTCTCGTCCTCCGTCTCCGCCCTCCCACGGCTCCCAGCGTCGCTCACAATGCTGGCACCAAGAGTCCCCGAAATAAATCCGTGGCTTCCTGCTCCCCGTCGCCTCCGAGAAGCGACCCGCGTGAGCCCGCCCCTCGCCCGCGGTAACGACTCGCGTGTCATTCTTTGTGCTCGCAGGAGAAATCTCCGAGCCGGTGAAAAACATCCTCCACGTGTCGGGAATGTCTGAGGTGAAGAATCTGAGCTCGGGGTTCACGTGTTCAGAATATACCAAAATACCTGTATACATACGAGACGTTGGGAGGAGAAGTACAAACTATTTTATTTACTTGACTGGTCGACATTTCTCTGCAATAACAATTATTAATCTTGTCCGCTAATGCGCAGCAAGAAAGGGAATTTCACTCCCATGACGCTAGAGTAAATGTGAGGCTACCGCCAAGAGGAAAACCACTGTTTTACCGTTACTTTAAGCTAACCCAAGCTGGCTAGCTTTTTACCGTTTTACCATTTCTTTAAGCTAACTCAAGCTAGCTAGCTTGGGTTAGCTTAACCCTGTAAGACCCAGACATATAAATAATATTTTTTTTTTAAGTCAGATGTTGTTGTAAGAGTATTATAAGGCAGATAATGAAGGATTAATTAAAAAAAAAAGTTTTTGTAAATGTTTAGGGAAACGCTATGATATTGCACCTTTGGGCCTAGTTGGTAGCAACATTTCAGCATGTTCTCTCCTTGCTGGTGGCTTTCCTATTCAGGCGATACACTCCACTGATGGCACACAATACTGTCTGGCTAGCCTAATGTGCCCTCTACTTACATTTACAAAAGGAAAATACAACCCCACCCAGAACTCTTACATCCTCATATTCCAAAACATTTACATCTCTCCCTCAACAATAGATTATATATGCAACCCCCACATTCCAAAACATTCACACCTCTCCCTGACCAATGCAAAATACATGCAACTCCCACACTCCTGAACATTTATACTTGTCCCTGAAACCATCCTTCAAAGCATTCTACAAACATTCTACCCTAACCCATTTAGAATATTCAAATATGATCTAAACTTAAAATTATAAGAAAGAACCCTTTTGTAAAGTGTGAATCATCAAATACATTATATTTCTGTAAGTATTTATCGTGTATCTGAACATCCGAGAGTGGAATGTCTCCACGTAGTGTGCAAGGTGCACCTGCTATTTTAGCTCCATATTCACCCAACGTTGTAAAAAAACAGCAATGACATAACAAGCTGTAAATCTAATGTGATGCATTAATTCCACAATAACTTAGTATTTACATGAACTACATAGTCTAACAATCACCCCAAAAAATATTTCATGGAATTTAATTACTTCAATGTTGATATATCCAGTTGAATGAACCAAGGAGATGTGCTTCTGGGAAAGTTTGCAGGTAGAGAGTTCATGGCCTTATGGCCACACCTATATACACATTTACAATCCAATGGCATTGCGAAGCAAGACAATAGGACCCATTGACTATGTAAATAGGGTCTTTCCCCAAACAACGTTTTTGCAATTGTGATTTTTAGAGAGATAAAAGTGACGTTGATGTATTACAACCAGTGGTCTTACAGGGTTAAAGTAACGGTAAAACAGCTTTAGCCTGGCTTGGTTAAGAAGTACTCCTGTATAACTCGGCGTAAAAAAAAAACACAACGTGATGTTTTTACATGTTTTTATACAGCTAGCGGCCCGTTATCGGAGTTTGGCTATTAGATTGGATATGTGGGTAACCGCTAGCTAGAATTGCATCGGGTGGTATCAAGAGCAAATAAGTGTGTTTGGCCACACTTGACTTATTGGGGAAAAATAGATTTTATTAATAACAAACACTCAAATTTGAATCAGAAATGAGCCACATCAAGTTATCAATGCATTCGTCGGCCTACAGTCACGAACCACTCAAAACAAAAACTTTACTTTGTGGTGATGTACAATGTGTAGGAAGCATGGAGCTCAATAAGTGACTCACCCCATTGTGTGTGGTCTACATGCTGTGTTCGACTCCCTTTCCTCCACCCTAAAGGATCTTATCTGAGCGATATCAGAGCCGTAAATATAGCCGAGAGCCACGTTTGAGATGCTTTGAATTCAAATGGTTCTTTTGAGGGAACAACCACCCATGGATTCACTTTCAGACCTGACTTCCAATAAGCTCGTTGGCATGCAGAGGAGAAGAGGCTGGCACTCCCTCTTCAATGACCTGCAACGTCTGAGTGTGTTAGTTTGTGATTTAAAGATCTCAAACTGCTGAGGGGGTCATTTAAAAATGCAAAACATGGTTTAATGAGGTTTTTTAAAGCAGTAAGCCGTGATTTACTACTGATTTATGTGACTATTCTATCTTATTTTAGCTTTTTTTTTTTCAAATATATGAATATCACAACGGATGATTGTTGAAAACATAAATGGTAAAAAATGGTTACTGTCATAATATTTGATTTCTCCAATGAGGTCATTAAAGTCACATTAATATCCTAAGTGTAAGCAAAGATGTTTTATTTGTTAATAACTGTGATAATCCACAGTGACATTTACACCAGCCACCCATCTGAAAGGAGGGATGTGGAAAGTATGATCTGTGTTGCATTTTGCCGTCTCATATTATACAACATAGTTTTATGAATGGAGCAAAAATGCGTTTTTCTACTCACTTTTTTATGTCAAACTAGAAGGGGCACTCGGTAGAGCGCATACCTTCGCCGCAGCCACTTCTTTGGTACTTGGCATGAAAGTGTGGGGAGCTTGATGTCATGTGAACATTTTGGCATTAGCTGCATGCCAATTGGATACAAATTGACTGCGCTATATGTTCAAAAGAAGATGTTGACCTTCTCATGACCTTGACCTTTGACCTGATCGATCCCAAAATCGAACCAAATGGTCCCCGGATAATAAACAAACATCCCACTAAATCTCATGCGATTCGGTTTGATACTTTTTTAAGTTATGCGAATAAAACAAAAAACACACACACAAACAAATAAATAAATACACAGCGATCAAAACATAACCTTCCGCAGAATGCAAAGTTAAAAATATCCGTTAACTCACAGCTCCAGCCTTGTGTCGATGTCAGTATGGAGAATAAATAATTTAAGTCAGAGTCTTTTGATTTCTTTTATATGGCTCCTGTCAGTGGCTAAACATCCATTGTTCACAAATCATAAATAATTATATATATTTACTTAATAAGCCCTGAACTGCCTGATTATGCACAAGTGATGGAACACTACAGAAATTAAACTACTTCCTGTTATCAGTGAATGCTCGGTCCATGTTTAACATGTTTACAGTTGCAGATTTTCAAATTAACATCCTTTTATTTTCCAATTTGAGCTTGCTGATATATTCCTGTACGTTGCTGTTTACTCACGTTGAAGGCGATCGGCCCTCTGGGATCACTTATTCTACCTTTAGGTACACTTGATGCAGTGAACGTGATTATTTACCTCACGTTTTCTTAGAAGATTAAACCAGATTAGCGAGCTTTAGGTGCCGCCAGGCAGACTTTATTACATGCGGACGAGCGAGGATCGCAGTCCCCCCCCCCCCCTCCCCCCCGTTTCTCCATGCTAAGCTAAGCTAACGGCCTGCTGCGCCGCATAGCCTCGTATTTAGCATACGGTCATGAGACGATTGGCGTCGAGCGTCTCATCTGACTCGGCATGAATGCAAAGCAACCAGTAGAGTCCACAGGATTACGTAAAGAGACTAAATAAGCCTTTACGGATTAACAGTTACTAATAATTAGCATCGCATTAGCCTCTGACAGCTATGGACGGCCCGGTTAGCAGCTAACGGATCCAACAATTGAATTCTGCTAAATGCGAGAAAGCGGCTGTAATCAAAGGGGGACACAGATCCTGGTCCAACGGGGACTACGGGCAGTAGATAAAAGACGCTCGCCAATATTTGCTTCGTCACGAGTCTCTAAAAAAGAAAACGTGGATTGTAACAACGTCGGTTTAACCGCTACCAGCGGTGGTCGCTATGGAAACGGAAGGTTCAATAGAAACAAACAGCCGGTTACGCTTAATTGTGTTACATGCCATTCCACATATCCGAGAATAGAATTATGAATGGTTCTTCCTCCCACAGTTGTCAAGCATTGCAATACAATACACACAGTATTATTCTATATAATATACAAAGCAGAAAGACTGGAGGTGGAAACAATAATGCTTATATCCTAAATTATCAGTATCAAATAAATGAGATAATTAATATGAAATAAAGAAGAAAATAAATAAATAAATAAATTTAATATATATATATATATATATATATATATATATATATATATATATATATATATGTCTTCCATATACATACGTTTCAATCACACCTATGACCCTCACATTTTTTTGTATAAATAAACCAAAAATGAGATGACCATTCTTAATTCCATTTTAAGGTTGTTCCATAATTGGGCTCCTACATCTACAATATAAATACATCTTCTTTTAATCCCTTTTTTAGCTTTTTGTACATTAAACTTACAAACATCTCTCAAATCATATTTACACTCATGTATTGAAAACAATCTGTGTCCACAGTCTGGCAGTGACTTTGCTTCAGCTCTGTACGTTGTCTGCATCATTCGATAATAAACCAAATCATTAACTCCCACAGTCACAGTTCTCTTTTGGTCAGCAGCGCTAAGGTCGGTGCGGCGAAAATGTAAAAATAAAGCAATTAGAGTCGATCCCAGTCGATTGCTCTCTGGTGGCAGACTCCCTGATGGGTGCCACAACACATAAGAAGTAGTGCCCCCCCCCCCCTCCATAGACTGAGATACTGTATATTATCCAGCTGCTGTGACAGTCATCAAAACAATGAGCTGACATTCACCTCCCTTCTAAACCGCTAATTGGCCGTTAGGCCTAACTGGGTTTTGAAGAGCCACAGACTGGTCAGACTGGTCAGCTCACCTCAACACTGTTATGGCAAGCTGCCAACATAATAGAGCTAATAAGATATGTGTAAAACGTCACAGAAATGTTGATATTCATATTCGTTATTTAAGTTGTCGGTCAAACTCAAATGTGAGGATGCACCACTTTGCTCCGTCTTATACCATTGTTAACGGAATATATTTGAGTTGTGGATGATTCAAGCATTATTATTGAAATGTATGACTCACAATGATGACTGATATTAATTACTAATAATAATAATAACAGCATTTTTTTATAATAAATGTGTGGTTAATGTCAAATCACTTAAAACGTGAAAAAAAACAAGTCAAAACGAAGAGAAAAATAAACAGAAGAGACGACGATGGAGTTCAATAGTTTTTCTTTTTCTTCGTGGGCTGATTCAGCGAGAGCCCAGATCTAAAATGCACAACTGGATGCACACCGGCACACAGTTCAGGATGAACAGGAGGTAAACTCACAGGTCAGAGCATCAGAGGGCTCTCTCATGTCCGCCGTGCTTATAAAGGGCGCTCGGCCGACATCGAGGGATACCACGAGGCCCTGCTGCCGCTGCTCCTCGACACGACCGGCCGTATCACTCTGAGGCTCTTTTCTTCACTACATAAAGCCGGCATTCGCTCTGCTACTATTTTTTGTTTCTCTCTGTGGACGCTGAGCACCGTTGCAGCCAGTTTTAATTACAGGCGTATTATCCGAGTGCTCCTTTGAGGTCGGAAGCGGTGGGCTGGGGGCAGATGGACGTAGCAGCTATTGAATAAAATTATGAACTAGAATGGGCACTCGGTAGAGCGCATACCTTCGCATATCACAAGATTGGGCATTGAATTATGAACATGTTGGCATTAGTTGCATGCCAATTGGATAAAAATTGACCGTGGTATAGTAAAAATAAGATGTTGACCTTTTCATGACCTTGACCATTGTCCCGATCAATCCCAAAATCTAATCAAATGGTCCCCGGATAATAACCAATCATCCCACCAAATTCCATGCGATACGGTTTAATACTTTTTGACTTTTTGAAACAAATAAATACACAGCGATCAAAACACAACCTTCCGCATTTTCAATGCGAAGGTAACTAGAACAAAAAAAGTTTGATAATTGAAACACTTATGACACTTTTAAGTCATATCCAGTCACATCAAGTCCAGCAGAACGGAACGAGTCCAGGTTAAGCTTGATTCCCGCAAAGCTGATTTAATCTGGGACATCATTTCAAAGGCTTTGCATAATCAATATTATTCATGCAATTAAGCAAGAGTGATGTGGAGCTTAAACTGCACACCAAAAACTCTCATCATGCACCAATTTTATACTTCAAAAGTTTCTGGTACAAACGGTCAATAATTCATAATTAATACTGAGCGGTGACGGAGCCATATAAAATGGCCATATATCTTTAGAAAAAGGTGTTGACGCGTTGCGCAATAAGTTTGCTTTGAAAGGTCAGAGGGGCTGCGGCTGGTTTGTTATGCAGAGCGAGTTAAAATATTCTTTCTTTTTTTAGGAATATACCTGTAGAGCCGCAAGTATCGTCTACTGAATATCTTACACTGGCCCCCGGCAGTTTAAACAGTCAATACAAGCTGTGCATAATCCCCCCGTCATCATAGTTACCTTCGCATTGAAAATGTTTTGATCGGCGTGTATTTGTATGCGTTCGTGTTATTCGCATAAGTCAAAAAGTATTAAATTTCGCATGAAATTTAGTGGGATGAAAGGTTATTATCCGGGGACCATTTGATTAGATTTTGGGATTGATCGGGTCAAAGGTCATGAAAAGGTCAACATCTTCTTTTTACCATAGCACGGTCAAATTGTATGATCATAATTCAATGCCCAATCTTGTGATATGCGAAGGCATGCGCTCTACCGAGTGCCCGTTCTAGTTTGTTTATGCATTGCTGTCGAGACCCATTTCTTTCCACAAAACTTTGTGTTGACAGACTTGAAAGCGCACGGACATGTGGAGCGATGATTAAGAACAGCACTCGACGGCACTCTCTGTGATCTGACTGGCGTTCTCCATCCTCTCTTTGCAGCAGGTCCAGCGCTCAACCAGCAGCCTCCGTTGAGCGTTTGGGAGGCAGCGGCGCGGCGGAGGAGGGACAGGCAGGGTAAACAAACCGGTGTTTAAAAAAAGCTGTGGACAGCCTGGAGGCGGCGGCAGCAGAGGGAAAGGCTGAGGACTAAAGTGAACTCCGTCTTCGGCAACTTCTCCCACCCCCAACGTGGTGGGCAGAGAGCTCCGTGACCGGCTCCGTCCTCACGAGGCGCGAGGCCGAGAGCCGTAACCGCTCTCGTTGTGTAATAAACACGGCTGCATGTAGGGCGAGGAGCCAAAGCGTTTGTGAGATCTGTGTAGTAATTCATTTTCTTGCAGAGAGTGAGGTGAGAATACATATCAGGCAGCAGCTGGTTGGTTGAAACACTCGGGGAAACAGCTCGCCCGCACGACCAGAAGGTATTTAAAAATCTGCCGACCAGCAACTTTAAAGTTCTCTTATGTAAATCACGTTTACAACAAAAACATGTAAAAACAAGGCGCTGTGTGAAATACTGGACTGACTCCAGCGGTACTTATCATCATCATTATTATTATAAATGTAATGTTGATTAAAGATTATTGTTATGTGCTCAGTCCTCCCTCTCTTCTCTCTCTTTATTATCAGATACAAGTATACACATGGTTATACACATGCACATGTGTGCCCTGCATCAACCACTTTTAGTACCTGGGTTTAAATATTCATAATAACAAATATATTGTACATTTCTATTTTGTTTGGCATGTATGGTTTGGTCTATCTGCCTGTTCCTGTCTATTCCAGTGTGTAGCATGTCTCTTTCCCTTGGCACAATGCTATTTTAAGTAAAATTGGCACTGTGCCACTGTGCAGACATTCCTTGCTTCAAGTCCTGCATTCAAAAGTTTTACAATAGTATCGAAAAAAAATCTAATTCCTTGACGGAAAAGTTCTCAAGATGCGCAATCGCCCATTTCAGAATCAATGCATGTTGTATTACAAAAACATCAGTATATAATCACATCAGAAAAATCATTTTAATGTTGCAGCTGATTAATATTGTAGCAAAAAACATCAAATATATTAAAGTAAAGTATAGTTACCTCTGTACTAAAGTACTTTGCTGGCCGCCTGTGTCTATTCCCTGGAGCCTGATGGACCGCTTGGCTGTAGCCATGCTCATCGTTAGCCATGCTCATCGTTAGCCTAATTAGCTGCACCTGCAGCTCGTTAGCGTCTGACCGCCGCCGCCCTCTCCTCTCAACTACAGGCAGCGAGTCCCCTCTGGTTTACCACCAAAAAGGTCCTGAGCTACTTGCACATTTACCCCACCGTAACTTACGTTAGCTAAATCTTCCATCAGCGGAGGAGCCAACCGGCCGACTCACGTGGAGCGGGACCAGTCAGGTGCGACAGATATCTGCAGTGGGGCGCCATTAACCGTAAAAGGGTTTATTTAAAATGCTGTTTCGACTTTACTGCTGAGTCACTCCACTTGCTAACGGTGCTACAGCTGCTCGCGTCTCATAAACTAGCTTATGTTAGTTCACGAGATGTTAGCAGTAATCGTGGTATCTCAAAACGGTTTGTGGAGGAATTAAACCTCTTTTCTAAAATGCAAAAAAAACCTCCTTCTCATTTACGGTGTTTTACTGCTAATGTCTCTCAGATATACTTTTCAAACCTTGACGTTTTGAACGTCCTGACCTCTACTGCTGTCTGCACCCTTCGGACTGTTAGCTGATCGCAATGATTGTTTTTTTCTTCTTCTAATTATTGTCTGTCGATGTCCTGGCTTGACGCTCGTGTGCCGTTCCGAAACTGCTGGCTCTTTAAGATGTGCTTTTTAATTTTTTGTGTCAATATACCGCCGTCTTCCAGCCATTCCCTTCTGTTTGGATGCTGCTGCTTTCCCTATTTGTGCATGTTTGCATTGATATTAATTTGGAATTTGCCTAATTTGTTGCGGCTAAGCTCCTCGGCGGTCGTTCGGCAGGTGCGTTGCGACGCTCTCACGCTGTTTGTTGACAGTGGAAATTAACATGGCGCACGCATTTGATTGACTTTAAATATTTCGTATGACATCACCGCTGTTTTGACCGATTGCTCGCCAGCTCCGGTCTCTTATAGAGGCTAATATTGCACCGTTTATTGTCTTAACTCGACTAGCTTGCACACAGGCGCATTAATCTATTAAAATATTTTCTTCTAGGAAATCCGAGTCACGTAGCATAGGTGGTCATGTTTGCGTTCTCGTAACACGCTTCATATCAGCGTGATACCACAGAGGACTCAAAGCAATGTGACACATTGCTTTACTATTCTGCATATCATAATTACATCTAAAATAGCGAGCTGCTGTTGGGTTTCCTGCCGCTGCACCCCGGTTCTGATGGCCATCTGCTTATCCCATGACATCAAGTCATGAATATTTTATGATCCTTTTTTGTATTTTGTATTTTTAAATGAGTTATTCATCCGCTGCATTGCTGATGTGCCTCACCCCGCCGCACAAGAGGTTGATTGCTGGGTTTGAATGGCTCCATTCTGATTCCCTAGATTATACGGCGTAGAATTACAGTAGCGGATTCCACACAATGAAAGTCATTAGGCTCCTCGTAGTATGATTTAACTGGATGTTTTTCGGCGTTGTATTGGGCGACTGATTGACATAAGTGGGTTTGAGCGTCACTATTTAAAGTAGAAATATCTGTGCCAATGTCTCCACAGAATAGTCCCAAGCAGTGTTTATTTACTCTGGATCGTGGCTTCACAAGTCCTTTAAAACCATTTGCGTTTCTTTTGTCTTTCATTCCACCTCTGTATGTATAAAGTCAGAACAATATGAGATAAAGTGAAGTAAGCTTCCAGAGGGTAGGGAAAACAGGATTATTTTAACCCTGTAGCTTTAACATTTTAATGCATGGTCGTTAATGCATGTCAAACTACAACGGGCACTCGGTAGAGCACATACCTTCGCTTATCACAAGATCGGGCATTGAATTATGAACATGTTGGAATTAGTTGCATGCCAATTGGATAAAAATGGATATGGTATTGATATGGTAAAAAGAAGATTTTGACCTTTGACCCGATCAATCCCAAAATCTAATCAAATGGTCCTCGGATAATAACCAATCATTCCACCAAATTTCATGCGATTCGGTTTAATACTTTTTGATTTTTGCGAGTAACACACATACAAATAATAAATAAATACACGGCGATCAAAACATACCTTCCTCCTTTTCAATGCAAAGGTTTTTTTCATCTCATTAGTTTTTGCACACTATCCAGATATATATATATATATATATATATATATATATATATATATATATATATATATATATATATATATATATATATATTATTTGCACACTATCCAGATATATATTTTTTATTTTACAGTGCTTTATTTATATTTACATATATGTTGTGTATATGCTGTGTATATATACATATATATTTTATTTTATGTTATTTTATATTTCACTTTGCACACTTTACTTTATGCACTGTCACTTTCTTTCTTTCTTTCTTATATTTTATTGTGTTTAGTTTTATCGGGCTGCTTCTGTTGTCAACAAATTTCCCCTTGGGGATTAATAAAGTATATTTCATTTCGTTATATCTGTGTATTGGCTGTCTAATGTCCTTTGGTTCTACACAGATTATGTGTTTCAATCATTAATTCAGGAGCTTGTCAGTTTCATGTGAATTCTCCTGCCTGTGATGGAAATACAAAAATTGTAGACTCCAACACCCGTGCGCTGTACTTCTTTATTTTATGCTTTCGTGCTGTTTCCTTTCATGTTTTATGCTTCAGTGGACCAGAAGAAATTGTAACTAATGAACAGACCAATAATATCGGGGTTTTTGACAGATGTAGTTGGTGGGCCGTGTAGCTACACCGCAGAATGGCGAGTCCGATGAAAGGTGTTCATGTTTAGTTTTTTACTGGAAACAAGGCTGTGATTGCAGGAATCATTGTTATCAGTGTTTTCAAATGGCCCCAAAAAACATTTTTAGCTCCTCTCCCATGACTCAACCCGAGTCGTGCGGTGGCTCCTCCACCTGAAGCTGTCATGTGACCTCTCATGCAGCAGGGGGAAGTGGAAGGCTGAAGGGAGTGGGGGGGGGGGGGGGCACATCCCACCCATTTCACACACACACACACACACACACACACACACACACACACACACACACACACACACACACACACACACACACACACACACACACACACACACACACACACACACACACACACACACACACACACACACACACACACACACACACTCTCTCTCTCTCTGGGGAAGAGCCAATCAGCTGCCTGATATTAGTATTCCTCTATCCCGCCACGTGTTATTTTCCCCAGCTGCCCCCCGAACATCCGAGTGGACGTGACCGTTTAAATGTTGTCCACTTGAGTTATCTTGAGCCATTAGCATGGAGCCAGCCGCTTTCACACAACATTAAGCCAAATTCAGATAATTTCATATTCGCGGCGCGATCATCAAAATGAGTTATGTCAGATTCTCCGATGTGAGGCGGTGAGATGTTAAAGAGGAGTTTAACTCGGCCTGTGATACACTACCCTAGATCATGAGGTTAAGTAGAATGACAGGAACAGAGGAAGGAAGGACGGATACTTACATACTGTATGGCCCCTAGCAACAATTAACAGGTACCCTTTACCTATTCCCCTGAAGGCCTGAGGTTCAGCTAAGTCTCTGAAAAATGAATACAACAAAAGTATTATATATGATGAGCTTTTTTATATTAATTATCTCCTAGCAACCATATCCCTTCACTCATAGGGATATGTTGAAGAGGTGTTTAATGCAACTTTTTTAAGAGCCCTTATGGAAAAGATATGCTGCGATCATAATCAATAACAGGTGAAACTCCAGTGTCTCCGTGTCTCTGGAGTCCTTCTTCTAAATCCTATCAACGTTTAAGAGGAGAAAAAGATGAAGATTAAATATTTTTATGTGACGTTAGACGGGGAAACGGCGAACGCCCTGCAGCTCTCCGCATAACGAGGAAAACATTATTAAACATTAGCGAGACTGTTTACGGAGCGGCGGTGTTGTTTTATTCCGGTCCTCACACCCTCACACTAGTGCACGACACACTCACTAATCGCACAAAATAACTCTGAATGATCGGATAAGCTCCGGACGAGTTACTAGCAACCGGTGCATGAGAAATTAAACGTACTTGTCTAATTTCGGTACGACAATCCAATCAACAACGCTGTGACGTGGGGCCGCGTTGGGGTTGGAGCGATTCCTCATATTTTGGGTGAGTTGAGGCGGAAGTGTGCAGTAAACATCAGCATCTTTGGGACTACAGATGAAACATAGCCTCTTGGCTAACTCTGGCACATTTACAGAAATGTTTTATCAATGTGCACTGTCCCTTATTAAACCATATTACTATTTTATTTTTTATATATAACAGTAACAGAAGAATTACGTCAGTCGTGCCATTTTTATCCCTAGTCACCAAATATAATCCTCCCTGTTGAACATAATTCACATTCAGGGGGCATTGGAGATGTAGTTAATGATTATTTACATTATCAGTTGATCTGATTATTAAAAATGACCCTTCACTGTTTCCTAAAGCTCGGTGTGCTGTCTTCTAAATGCTGTTTTTTAAAAATCTAAACCCCAAAGATATGAAATGTAAAATATTGGTAAACAAAGAAAATCTTTGGAGAATCTGCACTTAATGTAATATTAATGTTCTGTCAATCCATAGTTTGAGCTCCGAGCTATGGTGTTAATTATGCAGCATGTTGTATAATGCATCACGGTTTGATGCTGAGCGCTGGGATCACTGTTTGCATTCCCTCTGATCAAAAACATGATATTTCATATTTAATAAATAGGGCGGCCATTAACTGTTAAATTCATATAGAACTTTATATTTTATGTATAAAATGTTGTAAAACAAACAAGTTGTGTCTAGTTTTGTCCGAACAACCTCCAAACACCCCAAAATATTCATATTTTAAATATTATAAAGCAGAAAGAAGTGTCAAATCTCGTCACGTTGCAGGAAGTGAACATGCACGTGTGTTTGGTTTGTCTGCTTAAAAAATTATTTAAACTATCAAAAGTCCAAACACCTGTGGGAGTGTACAGCAGCCATGTGCACGTAGTATATGAATAATGCATCAAATAATCTTTTGCACTGATATTTTAGAAAGAAAAAGCATCATCACACTAATTATGCGATCCTCGACCTGCGTTTCCTCTTGGCAGGATTAGACAACTATAGCTTACGTTTTCTTTATGAATAAATATCAATTATTACATGGCAACGACAGTACAAGCTTTCTGATTGGCTAATGGGTAGTCGTGTAAAAAAGAAAAAGGAAAAAAAGCACGGCTAGATATCAAAACTCATTTGGTGGGAATGGATGACAGAGAAAGTCATTTTTATTCTTAAATACTGTTGGATGAAGAAGAAATGTGTCTCCAGAAAAAGGGGCAGGTGCTCGAGCACCACTAGGGGTCGATCTGTGCTCGTGCCTAATATTTCTGGGTCTAATATTTAATCATCAGCTCTAACTTGACTCCAGCGTGACAAGCCAATCGGATGTGCTCGTTAGCAGAGATCTGACGTCTGGTTTCTGACCTAGAAAAGCCTTAAAAGGTCTTTTTTTTTTTTTTACTGACTTCCATGTTTCTCATCCAAATAAATAATCTATACAGCAAAGGCTCTGAATACCTATGACCATGTGATATTTCAGTTTTTCTTTTTTAATAAATGTGCAAACATTTCCACATTTCAGTTTTTTTCTGTCAAGATGCGGTGCTGAGTGAACATTAATGAGAAATAAAATTAACTTTTTTTGATTTTAGCAAATGGCTGCAATAAAACAAAGAGTGAACATTTTAAAGGCGTCTAAATACTTCCAAACCTGTGCATTTTAAATTGAAAAGCATTTGGAATCTGTTGGTTTTCACAACTCAAGGTCACTTTGCGAAACGCTAAACGAAGGACTGTTGTCGCTCCAAGAGAGCTCCGGTCTTTGGCTGCGTCCTAATATCCGGTTTCGAGGCTCAGCGTGATATTTTAATATGTGGCCCTAATCAGAGTCTGAATTACCAGTCGCACCGTCTGCCACTTCTCTAACCCCCGGTCTCCACGGCAGCAACCAGAGCGGCGACGTAACGCGGCTGTGAAATGTCAGGGATGCTCTCTCTTAAGCTGCATTCACAGGGGGGATTACAGACGATGCGTTTGAAGGGTAAAAGACAGTTGTCTGTTATGATGGCCGGGAAACGAAGCGATTCCAAAAAATGATTGTTTAAGTTTCAGGTGTTCTGACCTTTACCATTTCGTCGGCGTTTGATTCATGAAGTCGTGTCCTTTTTTAACGGCGCCGCGTTTTTTTAAGCAGATCGACCGAATGGCCTTCGGCTAAGTGTCATGGGTGTGTGTGTGTGCAGAGGAGTCGCTGCGAGTCGGCTTGCCTGGCAGGCAAAGCGGAGGGCAGAGCCTCGCGGGGAAATGCACTGCATTTCTAAATGTACAATGTTACGAGCTCGCCAAAGCACCGAGTCCCTCGTAAGAAGAGACTTGTGTGTGTGTGTGTGTGTATATATATATATATATATATATATATATATATATATATATATATATATAAAACAGGGTTCGACATGTCGCTCATTAAAAGCAGACACAGAGCGCGATAATATGGTCGCTATCTCATTGTGTTAAATTGAGCACGAGGAGCACGTTGTCCATCAACCGCGTCCTGATGCTCGGGCCTCAAACAGAGTCTAGCTCCCCTCGTGCCGCAGGAGTCCTGATCCCGGTGCCGCGGCCCGGCCGCAGAGCGCAACTTGATCCGGGATGAGCGATGGAGCCGAGAGTCTCTGTTGAAGATGTGGGCTCAACAGTCACCGACCTCCCGTCTGCTTTCATCCATCTTCATTTTCTGCAAACTGGGCGTCGGACAGCAGGGAGCATGCTGGGTAGTGGAGAGGCCTTCGGGTCCCAGTTGGGTTGGCGTAGCGTCCGTCTGGGGCAGATGTTGCTGGAGAGAGATGCTTTTTGTAGTTTGTTTTGTCTTGTAAAGCTCATGGGAACCTGCAGAACTGGGTTATTATTCTGAGCCGGAGACTTTGTTTGTATAACAAATGTATTTGTGCACCTTTTAATATCAAAAATAGTTATAGGTGCTGTCTAATAATTCAGATTTAAAACCTAAAATGGATCGCAAAGACAGGAGCAGAAATGCATGCAGCTCACGTTCCTGTGTGGCATAGTACAATCCATAACTACTATTATATATATTGAGTTATACAATGAAGTGAACTACAATCAAGACGTTTGTTATGGAGTAAAATATAACTTTAAATGGTCCAAGACAAATTTTAATTCCGTGATCTATCGTATGAATGAATAATACATTAGATATATTGTTATAATATGTGCATTTTTCCAATTGCTCTGTATTTCTTTGGAGGTTGTATGAATACCTGAACTGTGAATGACTCTTAAAAGGTTCTGTTAATATGGTGATTATTTATCCCGCAAGCCTTTATTTTGTAAGTGACTTTGTTTGGTTTAGGTTCTTTTTATTTTGAAACTCTACCGGTAGTAGACCGGTATAGTAGACGTACGTCTCGTAACTTGACTTCGCAAAAAGTACGTTAGCTAACAGTGTGCTGAAGGAAAAGGTGTTCATGAGTACTTTTATGAAACATAAGTTACTCTATACACTACTAAGTCCCGAGCTGGAACGGGAACCAGGTACTTTGTGTTTTATTTGGGCTTTGACTACACGTTAAATTACTTTAATGAACTTGTAAAATGAATTTTAATAGGATGATAATGCTAGAATTTAGCCGTATGTTCCCTTTAAGAAATACAATGTTGTGATTAATGTCCACACATATATATGAATCTCATCTAATTCATGTTTACCCTCGTAAGAGCTCATTTCTGTTGTATTCGTTCCACATAGCTCTTACTGTGATTTATAAATCAAATTTCTTTGATCACTTTTGACCATTTTGAGATCCACTTCCCTTTCATACTTCTTTACCCATCTCCACGGCGGCCTTATTCCGACCCAGTTTTTAAAACCCAGTCACAACCCAATGCAACAGCCGCAAAAGACTTCCTACACATTATTATCGTGTGAAGGAAAAGGATAACGCATTTAAACCTTTGGGACGTCTGCGTTCTCAGGATTGTGTCTTTGTGTTTGTTTACGATCCTCGGAGACGCAGACGATCCCAAATATGATTTCTGTACTGTTTTTACACCGGGATTAGGATTATTCCCCCCCCCCCCCCCCCCCCCCCCACCGCTGAGCCTTAAGGTGCGTTCACACCTAAAGCAAAACTATTTTTCACGTCGCCCAAATCGCGTGAGTTTACTCACTCGACCGTTCAGTGTTTACACCATGAGCGTCGACACGCTCCGTGAGGGGCGGGGCTTGTCTCTGTGTCTCATCTCCGTAAAGACCGTTATCGTCTCCTTCATCCACCACAGAATAACTAACCGCTAGTTCTGCTTCATACTTGTTGTGGACGTCCCACACACTAACGCCCTCGTGTTTGGGTTCATGACATCACCCGTAGGCTCACTCAGCTCGGACACTTTCACCGATGAAGTCACCGTTACGCCTGAAAGACTTCCGCTTCCAGCTACGAGAGCGGAACTCAAGAGCCGATTGGCCCGATTCGCGAGATGACAGCCTCAAAGTTGAAATATTTCAACTAGGGTGAAAATTACGCCGCTGAAAACGCGTTGGCCACATCGTGTCGCCCAAAACACCCCAAACGCGGCGCCCGGGAAAATATTGCGTCTATCGCAGCCACACGCCTCTATACGTTGACTTTTCATGGGATTCGGTCGCGAGAAAAAATTGTTTCGCTTTTGGTGTGAACGCACCTTAACGGAGGAAAACCCACGATAGAAAAGCTCTGTGGAAAACAGGCGTATCGGGTCTTTACTGCCGATATCGGCTGCGGCCAATACAGTGTGTGTGTGTGTGTGTGTGTGTGTGTGTGTGTGTGTGTGTGTGTGTGTGTGTGTGTGTGTGTGTGTGTGTGTGTGTGTGTGTGTGTGTGTGTGTGTGTGTGTGTGTGTGTGTGAGAGAGAGAGATCTCATTCGTTCTTATTAAGTGTTTTTCTATTCTTTTGCATATTCTCAGTCCGACCAGCTGACAACCCCCTGTGGCTGCAACTTGCATCTCCCCCCTACTCTTCCTCCTCTCCGACTCCCAAGTGTGTTTGTTGGTTCTGGATTGAGAAGAGCACTTATGCTTCATTAGTAGGATATTGAAGAAACAACAGCAACGACAGATACGTTGGCAGGTTGCTGTCTCGTTGTGTTTCAGAGTGCAATCAAAGAGCCGAGAGCTCCTCGAGAACGCGGTGGAAACCATCAGCGTATCTTTAAAGATTTAATAGCCTCGCCGTTGATGTAAACACGTCGCGCCACATCGGGCCGCCCTCAACAGTTTCAATTTGCGTCGATAACTTCTAGACTTTGTTATTTTACGCGGAAATACATTTTAAACAGTGCGTTTGAGACTTTAATGAAATTAAATCTAATGTAGAAAATATCTAGACTCAAATATAATATATATATATAACATCTGTAAAACGTGTGTTATAAAAATAAGTGCAGCCGTGAGATCAGGAAACAAATAGAAATGCATCGGCGATGGCTGCAGATGCTACGGAGGCTGAGATAATCAAAGTCGGGTCTTGAGTGTGTTGAAAAAACGTGACGCCTGTAGATTCGATCTAATATCACATTTACCACGTAGAATAAGTCGGGGAACTCAATCGAGTACCTCGGCCGGCCTCTGGGGGCGTCGTTCACAGATGCCACTCTGGTTTGTCGTCCAAGACCATTTATAATCAATTAAAAAATTTCAAATCTCATAAATATTTGAAGTTTTTTTTAACACTAACTGTGGAATAAAATGTTCCGGCTCCATTCCAAAGCGAATTACTTGTTTCACCGTATTGATTAAAACGCGATTGATCCGCCCGCTTAGCGCGTTTCACAAAATAACTGCCTGGAAACTGAGTTTTAGATGCTGAGCGACGTTTATGTGCATAAGTCGTCAATTTTAATGGAATTTCCAGCTGTGGATAATTCCGAATGGACGACAGGGAACTGAGTTGTGGCGTCCGGCGCTCGTCTGGCCGTCCTGATACGGCTGCTTAATGCGCGGCGAGATCAATGACACGTGTTGTTCCTTTAAAATTAAACGTCTTTGGAATTACGGTTATATGGGCTTATTAAATTTTATGCGTTAGTGTATTCCCATTTGAAAAGGAACACTGAGTACAATATATATTTTCAAAGGGGTATTCAGTGATTTTCTATTTTAATCAACTTTCTTTTTCCTGCTCACCAGGAATCCGAGCATTGACAAAGTGTGTGTGTGTGTGTGTGTGTGTGTGTGTGTGTGTGTGTGTGTGTGTGTGTGTGTGTGTGTGTGTGTGTGTGTGTGTGTGTGTGTGTGTGTGTGTGTGTGTGTGTGTGTGTGTGTGTGTGTGTGTGTGTGTGTGTGTGTGTGTGTGTGTGTGTGTGTGTGTGTGTGTGTGTGTGTGTGTGTGTGTGTGTGTGTGTGTGTGTGTGTGTGTGTGTGTGTGTGTGTGTGTGTGTGTGTGTGTGTGTGTGTGTGTGTGTGTGTGTGTGTGTGTGTGTGTGTGTGTGTGTGTGTGTGTTCTGTACGCGACAGTCATCCATCTCATTCCTCCGGTGAGCAGAGAGCTTTTGTTCTGAAATATGCAGCCTGAGTCAGAAAGTGAAATGGCACCCACTGAAGTGAAAGTTATTGGTATTGATTGATCAACCACCCCCCCTCCCCTCCCTCCATCGGGTGCATTACAGTCGGATTGTGCTCCGGTGCAGTAAATATCAAACATATTGACGCATGAAGACATTTAACGCAATCTGTGAAAACGCACACATTTAATGCTAAAGGTAGAACGTGTCACATTTCAGCCGTAAAAATCCCTAAAAATGATTCTTAATGCACATCGATGTTCAAACCCGGCGAGATCTGTAACTCAAGGTGCATTTAATCAGGTCGCTCGCCTGCAGCGGCTTCATCTCGACACGGAAGGAAGTCAACAAGCCCCTCTATTGTTGACTATGTGGGACTTCATTGTTCTTTCGATGATTCATTGCTGTTTGCTGTGCTTGCTCATAAAGTTGTTTGCAGTATGATCCTTTAAACCGCGCCGGGGTTTGCCCACAACTCCATCTGCAGCTGGACGTTGGCTCCAGACGCTGTAGGGGTCAAGGTACTACTATATACATATATATAGTAATACTAATACAAGCTGTTACACCGTAGGTTTGACAAGTTTGTTTTTTAACTGTAAAATGTCCCCCTAAATTCACGTTGTTAGCTAAAAAAAGAAAAAACACCGACATTTAATATTGTTATTAAATAAAGTTTGCATTTATTGATATCGGTAGTGGTCTCTGAAGTCCAGTATACATTTGTTTTTGGGGCTGCAGGGATACATTTCTTCTCAAGGTTAAGTCTCAAATCAGAAAGCAAAAAAAAAAAAAAAAAAAAAAAAAATTAATACAGCACATGTTCATTAGCGGGCTTTATGCCCATGTGGTCTTAATGGGGGGCTTATTCTGTGAACCTTTGATGAGCACCTTCATATTAATACTTTCCGGCATTAAAAGTGTCACATAAAAAGACAACACAGATGCTGGTTCCATCATGTAAAATGGCTGCCCTCAGCCTGGGGGGAGGGGGGGGATTGTTTTGCAAAGTGGCGAGCGGGGGTCCGACCGATGAGGAGTGTGTGGTAATTAGCCACTGGGGCAGCAGCCGAAAGTAACGGCCTCCCTCGAAGCTGTCGTCTGCCGCGTGCTGATAACATTGACACGTCCTCCTCTCGCACCGAAGTCCGCCGCCTGCCAGACGAAAAGTGGGGGAGCAGCCGGAAAGAGAGAACGTGGAGGAAGACAGTGATGGATGAAGAGGGGGGCTGACCTTCGCTCATTAGTGAAGCAACCTTTTATAATCGATGAGCGGCTCAAGTAAAGGTTCAAACCCACCTGACTAATGTAACATGTGGTAAAGACAGCTCGAAAGGGTCCACTGGGTCGTCTTTTATTAAAGAGCTTTTGTGTGTGTTTCATAGACTTGGGACGTTTTGAGAGGTTTAGTTGTGCAACAGCTATTGTGATGGATGTGATTAATAACTTCATGCATTAAAAGTGGAATGTATGTGTTCCTCATTTTCCTATATCAGTCATATTGTCTCTGGTGGTATGAAATGGAAACACTAGATCGAGCCTTGCATTATTACATCGTGGACCTCCTGCTAAGTCTGACTTCTGAAGCCAGACCTCGGACCTAGAGGCGCCAACTTGGCGTCGTAGACCGGCTCGAGGGACGTGGAACCTCACCTCTCTGGCTGGGAAGGACCTAGAGCAGGAGATGGTGCTATATCACCCGGGTAACGTTGGGCTCACATCCACAGATAGCACCAAATTCCTTCTTTGAGAGGCGGCTGATGGACTCCGGAGGGCCGGCTTGATCTCGAAGCTAGTAGTGCTTTATTATTAGACTTCCGGGATATTCAGTAGCCATCGTGTTTGAGCAAAGGGCCCCAGAACCCGTCAGGCCATCTGTCTCGGACCCTCGGGTCACTGATGACCACCATGTTGAAATCCTCCAGGTAATAATCCAGGAATCGGAACATTTTGAGCACACTCTGAAGAAAGGCTGTACGTCTTCTTCGAGGAATGTCTGGCAAACCCCCAAATCAGAACCAGTGGACCAGCCCGTAAAAAGGAGGTCATGGGGAATTTGCCTATCTGCTCTTTGTCTGTTTTGCGGACTTGGAGAAGTTTTGCAACTGTGTCCGCAATGGGGAAGAGCGACTCCGGTTCTTGGACCTTGGAATTGGGTATCCACTCTTTGCAGACAATGTGGTTCTGTCATCCGGGCGTTTGGGCTAAGACTCAGCACCTCCCCGTCTGAAGCCACGGTTCTCGGCCGGGTGCGAGTATCTCCAGGTCTCGCCACGACCCCCAACCGGCGTAGATGAGCTTGCAGCTTTAATTTCGTTGTATTGTTGTATTGTTTAGCATACAAGCCACTTGCATAATGACAATAAACTATCCTTCAATCTCCATCCAGATCGGTTCGGGTCAACTGCATTTTAAATCCAGCGTAATTATTCCCAGACCTCTTTAGATTAGCTCTAAGTGTCCTTGGGTCTCTTTGGGGAAAGGTCTCTTTTAGTTGAACATAAGTGTATACCCCTTCAACTCCAATGATGAGCGGACTAAATAAATGACCTTGCATTTAAATGACGATAATGAAGTGCCGGGTGCTTTTGGCTAGTTGTTCCAAAGTGACCTGCCGACATTACTCAACAAGCGTATCGAATCAACAACAGTGGCAACGGGGGGTGAGGAAATGATGTACGCGGCTTGCTAGAGGACCTGCAGCTTTTCTCAATTCAAAGTACACAACTTCAAACTTGTGTTCTTTTGGAGTCTGGTCTTGGGAGTCCAGACTCCGGCGGACGGGAGGACGGGACATCGGGAGGACGGTCTTTCTGCGATTGGATGACATCACCATATCAGCTGTTCTTGCTCCTGGGTTTACTCTAATTATTCACTATTGATTATTTTTTACAGTCAAATAAACAAAACAACCTGAAATGACATTCCGTCACTCAACAACAGCAGTATTTATAAAAAGTCAACTGTCAGTAGTTTATTTTCTCCTCCGCTACTGTTTCTGGTTGGTGGTGAAATGCATTCTGGGATATCTGCTGGCCAGAGTACGCACAAGTCTCCTTTGATGCATCCTCCCGAAAGTGGGAGGATCAAGTCAGATCCGGGCATTTTGACCGTGCTTTGCGAGAAGCAAACTTTGAATGTGAAAATGTACCCGGGCTGCGACTGATGACGTTTCACGAGTCCACGAGGACACAAGTAGAGGAAAGTACGCACAAGTACGCTGATTGAGAAACGCCGCTGGAGTCCGATGTTGAGCGAGCTTGTTGTGTCGCGGTAACACGGTGTGAATGAGATTGACTTTTGATTTGCCCCGGCGGACGCCTTCAAGGAACGTCTCCACGTCATAACGCCGGGACCGCCGCCCCCAAAAGCCGCCTCTCGTCCAAAACATTACCTGGGGACGCGTCGGCTCCCATCCGTCGTAACGAGCTCCTGATCAAGCCACTCGAGTCTCAAGCATGTTTCGTTGTGGCCTCGTCGGAGCGCTCCGTGATGTGTGGAACGTCAACTAAGGGCTCCGACAAAAGGACAACGTAATGAGGTCTGGAAAGCCCAGACCGACTGGAGGCGTTGCCACGGCTCCCGTGATCAAGTAGGTTTTTAGTATTCTGCTGGTTTCCTTTTTTTTAACGTGGCAGTCTCCCGGAGATGTGATTTTTTTTTTTTTTTTTTTTTTTTTTTTTTTTTTTTTTTTAGACAAGGGATTTGAATCTATTGACCTCGCCCTATCATGACTCAAAAAAAAAAGAGAGGCTGGAGCTGGAACTATTACGTTGGTCATTGCACAAAGTCGACTTTTCCCCAAATGTCGTGTTTGCCTTCGCTTGTTTAAAAAAATAGAGAGAGGGCCAAAAAAATGAAATGATGACGAAAAGAAGTAGAAAAAAAATCAAATTACTTGCAGAAATGAAACAGGACGAAACCCAGAATCAGGGAATTTGAGCAAAACGGACAAAACGGAGACGGGCGAGCAGGTATGCGAGGCTGGTGGACCGAGCAGACCGACGGGGCAGCTGGGAGTTATGGGAACGGGACAGTTCTGGCCGGAGCAGAGCAGCATGGGAGGCCAGCTGTTGTTGACCACCTGCCACTTTCCACTAAGGACTCAAAGATCACGATGCACGGCGTGTCCCCCTCTGCCTTCCCGTGGCCTAACAAATGTAATCTGATAATCCAATTACCCCTAATTTGTGGATGCAGTCACGAGGCAACTCAACTTTTCATGATAAATATGAAACGGTAGAAATTCATATTGGACGATAAGGGAAATCACCAGCTAAATATATATATATATATATATATATTATATGGGATATGCATCCTTAACCACAAGAAAACACTCTTTTTTTTCTTTCCCAGCAGGTTCCAACCTGTCTCAGAAGAAGTCTCTGTGTGGGAATATAATCATTAAGCCATGTAGCCACCACCTGGTCCCCGTCTTACAAACACCCAGCTTACTGCTGTACGCTCAGTACACTTTCAAATCCCCTCCTCCACATAACAATGGAGGGAAGAACATTGGTATCGTTTGTTTTTTTTACCCATTGGACGTTGTGGCTGTTCGTTTAAAATGCATTGGCCACTTTCTTTTGTGTTTCTCTCCCACTTGGCTAAATGATTTGTCCGTTAATCTCCCCTCACGGGGAGGGGGTTTATTCTGCTTAATATTCTATAAGGAACAAAGAGAGCGTGAAAAAGAAAGAGAAGTAATACTTAATTTTTCAGTCTTTTAATGCACTGAGGGAAGAAAACTTTATCCACTAAGATGCATTTAGATATACGAGTCAGGCCAAAGATGAATATTCTGCATACAATTGTGTTAAAAGATAATAATAATAATAATAGTAATAATTATTATTAATTACATTTCTATAGCGCTTTTCTAAATACTCAAAGACATTCCCTTTTCCTTCTTTTCCTCCGTCTCGTGCCATGTTCACTTCTTCAGTGGATCCAAGGTCAAATTTATGAATCTAATACACCATAACATGTATAACAATAGTGATACGCTCACGAAAGCATTACTTTTATGTTTTCACAGCAATATAAACATGTAAATGATTGAACCTCCAACTTCCTAATACTACATGAATTAAAACGACTAATGCCAAACTGTATTTTTAAATAAAGTTTTAATTAAAAAATAGATTTTGTAATTTTAAATGTGTTTTTATACAAATAACCAGTAATTACAACAGAAATGTCAAAAGATAACATTTCGATTTTTTTACATGAAAAGTATAAAAGATCAATTAAAAAAAAATAAAAAAAAATAAATATATATATATATATATATATATATATATATATATATATATATATATTAATGAGGCAGTGATATGAAAAAAGTAATTATGAAGCTTTGCCTGTATGTTGGCCGAGTCTTTTTCCTCCAACTATATTCATCATGAATCGATAAGCGAATCAATAAAGAATTGCATCGATCATAGAATCATGATAAAATCACATCAATTCCCTCGGCTCACCAATTTAAAGTCCCTCCATTCATAATAATCAATTGTGCTGTGCAGGCCTCGACTCGGTGAGTCTTTGTGCGCCAGTCTTCCGCTCAGGGCGCCCATTAGCGCCGGCGATGTCTCTGCACCGCGCCGATCCCCGGCGCACAATTCTGCCTTATTAATAAATTGTTTACCTGCAATCATCCTGCCACTCAGGAGCAATGTTACCGCATCAATCTTCTACTGAGAAGAGCTAATCACCCTCTGAATGGGCCTCACAATGTGTGTTTTATTATGATGGCGACTGTAAAACTCGTAACAATAGCTGCAAGGGGTTAGCGGCTACCTGCAAAGGTGGTCAACCCCGATAAGTTGTTTTATGACCCGATCGAGAATATCACAAAACAACAAGTCTGACATTAAATCTCATGAGCAATAAACCCGCTGCGCTACATGAGCAGGCTGCAAAAATATGAAAACGATGCAGGGAAGTGGTTAAAGAGCATTTTACAGTTGATTATGTGAGTTGGGTTATTGTCTTAGTCTTTTGTGACTACTAATATCTTCCAAATGAAGATGGTACATTCACACTCTTCCTCTGCTGTACATACAAATGATAGGAATCATCATCCTTTTTAAACAGGTGAATACAGTTGATTTTACTATTATTATTATTATTTTATTATTATTGGTATTATTATAATTGTATTTGTTTATTTATTATGATTATGATTATTATTATTGTTAGGATCTGGAGTTTTTTTGTCTTGTTTTATTTTGAAGTCCCCGTCCTCTGTTTCCCTGCACTTCCTGTCCCTGTGATCTTCTGCCCTGTCCCTGATGGTTTCCACCTGTGTCTGTTCATCTTTCCTGTGTATTTAAACCCTATTTATCTCATTGTTGGTTTGTATTGTTTACATTGTGCGTTGTTGACCTGTTTTTTTGTCTGTGTTAAGGAGATTAAAGTTTGTGTGTAATGTTGTCGGCTTTTTGGTCTTTTCTCTCTCTGGCTACAGCATTCGTGAAAATTATGTAATAATAATAAGATGATATTCTATATATACATCACTTTTCTTAACAATGTTATAAAGTGCTTTGTAACAGGAACAATAGATAATAAAAAGAAATACAATTAAATAGTAATAATTTAACATTTGGTAACTATTAAAAATACATTATTGCGCAAACATTTTGCACCGGCAAGCATTAATTTAACAAGGAAAACTAATGCTAACGTTTATTTTTAATCAATTCCACATCTACTATCCTGCTGGATTAACACACTTAATGTGGATTATGACCCGATATAAATAGTCCCCAAATCCTGCAGTTGTTATACTTTTATTTGATTATAATGTTCATAAAACTACAGTGCCCAGCTGGTTTTCCAGATATTGAGCCTTTTCTTAAAAAAATAATCTCTCGTGTTTTTAAGAAGATGCTCAGGAGGACATAATGAGCATCGGGCAAAATCAGAGAGCATTTAAAGACAGACTAATGCATTGTGGGTTCTTTGGGCAAATAGAAACCCAGAACTGAGGTTCAATACCAAAAGCAGGATATCAACTCTGTCGATTTCCGTTCTAAATGAAGGCTCAATGGTGGTTTAATGCTAATTCCTTTGTCTGAAAATGGTATATTCCAAGAGCTCTGCTGCATCCATGGATTTGCTGTTTAAAAATAAATGGTCTCATTTAGTTCTCGCAACTGTACCTCGCGACTTCCCGGGAAGCATTATCGTTACCGAGACGGTTATCCTGGAGACGCCGAGCCGAAGATGAAAAAAAGAGAGAATTATCTCACGGCTCCCCCGAGTACAAAGACTGGAGCGCGAGGTGTCCGTCAAGCCCGTTTTAAAGGATGTATCGTCACGCGGAGGTGAAGCAGCCTGATGAGTCCTCTTAGAAATGATACTCGCTCGTGCGTGGGTTCGGAGTCGGGAAGTCCGTACGAAAAACTGCTTTTTAGTCGTGGATTTAATGGGCTGGATTGTTTGTCTTGATTTTAATGACTAGAGTGGTGCTTTGTGTTTTACGAGTCAACAAATCAACATGCGTCTGATGTTTTTAGTGCCTGTTGTGACAACACATTACACATTGCCGGCGTGTATTTATTTATTTATTTATTTGTGAATATGTCCGTCCGTCCGTTATTCGTCTAACTCAGACAAAACTGAGCCGATTCTTATGAAACTTGGTGGGATGATTGGTCATGACCCAAGGAACAATCGATTAGTTTTTGGGCGTGATTGGGTCAAAGGTCAAGGTCACGAAAAGGTGAAAAACGTAAAAACTGAGCCGATTCTTATGAAACTTGGTAGGATGATTGGTCATGACCCAAGGAACAATCGATTAGTTTTTGGGCGTGATTGGGTCAAAGGTCAAGGTCACGAAAAGGTGAAAAACGTAAATTGCGAAGGTATGCGCTCTACCGAGTGCCCATTCTAGTTCTTTTATATTTTCATCCGGAATTTCGACAATTGCCCCTGTGACAGTTTGGGAGTCACGTGACTTGCTAATGGGCTCCTTCTTTAGTGATGGTGGGCACAACAGACCCCAGATACTCTTCTTACCTTCGCATTGAAAATGCAGAAGGTAATGTTTTGATCGGCGTGTATTTGTACGCGTGCGTGCGTGTTATTCGCATAAGTCAAAAAGTATTAAACCAAATCGCATTAAATTTGGTGGGATGCTTGGTTATTATCCGGGGACCATTTGATTAGATTTTGGGATCGATCAAAGGTCAAGGTCATGAAAAGGTCAAAATCTTACTTTTACCATAAGTAAGATTCATTCAAAGTCCATTTTTATCCAATTGGCATGCAACTAATGCCAAAAAGTTCTTAATGCAATGCCCAATCTTGTGATATGCGAAGGTATGCTCTCTACCAAGTGCCCGTTCTAGTTGAAAAATGTGTTTAAGCTATTTCAGATGGCTCTCATACACAATATCTTAGATATTAAAGCGTGCTCAACTTTGACTGTTTTATGCCTGTTTTCCTACTTTTAGACTAAAGTTCCTTCAGGGAAAGAAGTCGTTAGGAACTTCCCGAATCAGAACTTAATACGCAGCACAGTCGGTGGACGACTTTGATGCTTTACGATTGAAGCTTATTTAGAAGCTCCGAGGAAAGAAGATAAATAAAACAATAACAAAAAACAAGTTGATTTAAAATATTGATGTCGACGCATATTGTTACGCCGACTAATCGCAGCCGCCTTGCCGCGGTTCGCTGTTTTCTCTCTGAAATAAACTAAAGCGAGGGCACAGCTTCCTCTAAAAAAACACCATGCATTATTCACCAGGGCACGTCGCCTCAGAATAATTGTCTCTCCCCTTCATGGAATTAAAGCCTCGCAGTCTCACAACACAGTGAGAGGAAAGCCGTGAGTTTCATCACACTCATTTGTGGCTTAAACCCTTTTTATGTTTTCACAGACTGGAGACTATTATTTAGTCTCAAGCTCACGCCAAGCGATTCGGAGGAATCTTCAAGAATCGGAGGTCAACGAGGTCAAGTACACGTTGGCATTTGTGTTTACAGAAAGGAGGGTTTTATTCCTAAAAAGGCCCATATTTGTTTAAAGGAGGCTTCAAATCAACCAGAAATATAAAAGTGGGACTTCTGTAACGTGTTTGATAACGTAAAGTTCATTCCTTCGTAGAGGTCAGCTGGATGGGGGACATTCCTCGGTCCCTTTAAGGGGCCTCTGGGCTCGTCAATGACACCGATGTGTCGAGCATGCTTTTGCAGCGTGGGTAGTAAATGTCTTTTCTTCTATCTTGTTGCTCGCAGCCGGGGAAAAAAATGAGCCAGTCAGCTGAAACACAGCTGATCGTATCGGCCGGAGAGGGAAATGTTACCGAGCGCTACTCAGGAGAGCCGCGTGGCGTTCAGGGCGTTCCAGGAGTGGATTTACGATGTCGTGGATATATTTACTTTACCTCAACCTGAGTTGTTCTTCTCTTTCATATAGTGGTTTCTCGTAGCTCATAGAGGGCCACGGGGCCTGGTCCCACCCACCTTGAATTCCCCCAAAAAAACAACTGGTCGGAAGAATTAAAGGGGACATATTATGCCCATTTTCCTTGGGGTCTTAATGTAATGTTTGTACCATATTTTGGTCAACATACCACAAGAATCATTTCAAACAGCCATTTTACCCTGTCAGAAACACCTACCCACAGATTGACCTGTTTTGAGTGGGCGAGGTGCTCCGTGTTGCCGGATTGGAGATGGTGAAGTATCGTACCAAAGGCTCAAAATGGTTGTATTAATAGGAAGGTAATTATCGTGTACCTGGCAACCCTGAGATCGGTTGAGCAATGACTGTTCTCTATACTGTTAGACCTCCCGCCAGAGCTTGGGAGATACCATTTCCAAAACGTGTAAGGGGAAATTATAGTTTGTGAAATCCCAGAGAAACACAAATATCCACGAAGCAAAATCCCGGACGTTTTTGGGTCTCAAAACCTAAAACCTAACCCTAACCCTTTTTTAGTAGCAATAAAAAAGTGGAATTTTCATAATTTGTCCCCTTTTAAGAAAACACGAGAACACTTGGATGCACACGATGACTCCTCAAGCAGCCATGTTGGGCAAAGTGAACGTCGCTACAGCTGGAGGACGACTAGGAGGAGGTGAAGAAACAACCTAATGAGGTGGATAAGTCCATCTTAACCCTTTTATGGTATTCATTTTTTTGTTACTCAGAAGGGTGTTGTGGGTCTATTGGACCCGCTGTATTTTTGGGCTTTTAATTCAACACAATCAAACAGTTTGATGTTAAAATACTGAACAGATGTTTTCTTCATCCCAATTACGAGCAATATAAACAGCAAATATGGTTAATATTTTCCCTTTAATTTTGTTATAACACATTATGAATTAAAGTGCTAGTGTTTTTTTTGTAGTCGTTGATCAAATCAAGAAAACTAATTTCAAACAAGATATGAGTGGACAATATTCAACAAATTTACAAATAAAGCAAGGTTGTTCATAACTATTGACTTATTTATTTGAATTTGTTTTGAATTTCATTCACTCTGGGTTCAATGCCATCCAGATAACAAAGGTGTTGAACGCCGAGATGTCCAGCATGTCAAAGACAAATCCCCAGTGACAAGCATAGAGTCCTCCTCTTGCAACTGTAGGCAGACACCAGCTTGTCCAAGTTGTCTCCTCCTTTTGAGGCATTGTTATCTCTGGTTTATGATGCTCCAGGCCACAGATTCTCCCATCCCTGTGTAGTGTACTCATTAGTACCACATTTTTGGTTTTCTTTGGCACATATGATACCAGGGATGTGTCAGCCGTGTAGACAAACTTCGACGAGTTGACATGCTTATTCTTTGTAGGCAGAAATTGAGGTGGGACTTCAGACCTGTTTTTTCTCATCGTTCCAACCATGGTCAGTTTCCTCTTTAGGAGCTCCTGTCCCAGCTTGTACGATGTAAAAAAAATGCACACATGTGATGTTATGTCCACTGACACACATACTTAGCTTACATACTTAGCTTACATACTTAGCTTACAGCAGGCCCACACACACACACACACACACACACACACACACACACACACACACACACACACACACACACACACACACACACACACACACACACACACACACACACACACACACAAACAAACAAACAAACAAACAAACAAACAAACAAACAAACAAACAAACAAACAAAAAAACAAAACAAACAAACAAACAAACAAAAAAAAAAAAAAACAAAAAAAAACAAAAAAACAAACAAAAAACAAACAAAACAAACAAAAAAAACAAAAACAAACAAACAAAAAAAAAAACAAACAAAAAAAAACAAACAAAAACAAACAAAACAAACAAACACAAACAAACAAACAAACAAAACAAACAAACAAACAAACAAACAAAACAAACAACAAACAAACAAACAAACAAACAAACAAACAAACAAACAAACAAACAAACAAACACACACACTTACAGCAGGCCCACTCACATACACACAAGTGCGAACACCCACACACACGGGTACACACACACACACACACACACACACACACACACACACACACAGTGTCTGTCTTCCTCATGTCTGGGCCTGCTGTAAGTGTGACACACTTACAGCAGGCCCAGACAAGAGGAGGACAGACTGAAGGTACACAGGACCAACAATTTCTTTTATTAACCCGGGTCCAGTGGACCCGAACATCCTGTATGTAATACAAATGTGTAGGGGGGTTACGGTGGGCTGTCGATGAAAATGTTGTCTGATATATGTTCTTCGCAGAAAATGAGTCAAGGCCAATAAGTCTGAGTTTGAAAAAATATTGAATCATATTATTTTTGTTTTGATGAAAAATGAAAACGGGTCCCACAGACCCGAATACCATACAAGGGTTAATATATAAACATGTTCTTTTATATTGTTTACATATAAATGATTTATATTTTGTGATATTTATAATTTATTTGAGAAAAATATTTCCTTGAAAAACACGATGGCATCACTTAACCCTCCTGTTACCTTTACATGTACTAACATATTTTACCCTCGTGGGTCAATTTGACCCCAGCAATTAAAACCTCCAGAAAATTATTAGAATTAATATTGTTTCCCAAGTTTAACTGTGAGGTACTTTATGTTTGTTGACTACCTAAATAGCCCTTTACATATATAAAAAAGTTTATATTTCTTATATGTTTGACACAGTGAAAAACAGCCTGGGGTCAAATTGACCCCAAAGAACATCGACAATAAACATTGAATGGGGTCAAATTGACCCTAAAGGTAACAGGTGGGCCGTTCTATAAAAATGTAAAGAAGTGATTCAAAAGACGTTACTTTTAACTCACTAGTGACGTGCACATACATGTGCGTATGCACCTTGACGTCTCTACAGGCTGCAGCTGCAGCAAAACCCCAAATATCCCCGATGCAGGCGTGATACTCTCCATCCAGAGATGGCGGTACAAGACCGACTCTCAGCTCCATGATCTAGACCTGTGAACTCGCTTTTACCTCCAGTCGGATTTTCACAAATACCCTAAATGTGAAAATGGCCAAATGATTAGCGTCCCCTCCAATCATATTTCTAGAAGGAACTTTGCCCACCCAAACGGGATTAACTCGGAAATACATTGTTATGAGCACCGGTGCCGGCGTGGCCTTGTGTACAAATGCAAACCTTCCTCTACTTTGTATTCATGCGGATGAATGGAGCGCGCAGCCGAAGGACTCGGGGAAGTGTGATGTAATTAGGAACACGTTGATATGCCCAGCACCCACAGTCACGATTCAAGATGAAAGCGTCTCACCTGATTGAGAGGAGAGTCCAGATCGGCTCTTCCATCGTGAGAGAAAAGGCATGCATGTCTTGCGGATAGGGGTTAAGATCATGTTTGCGCGCTGCGGCACATTAAATAGCCTAGAGTTTGTTTTCAGCGTGAGAAATACGATGTGTGGTGGGAGTGCGTGACTAAAGACCGAAATGAGTGACTGTCGCTCTCAATGTGTGACACTTGAGAGCCCTGCGATGGCGACAGTCTGATAATCGTTTTTCACAGGGAATATGGCGGAAGAGGTTTTTAATGTCGTCATTGACAATTGTCGTTTTGTGCTTTTTTTCTTCTTCTTCTTCTTAAGTATCGGTTTAGGCAGCGGTATCGTTTTAAAAGTACCGGTTTAGCACCAGTTTCGGGAAAAAACTAAACAATACCCATCCCTACTTGCACACAAAGCCACGTTTTGAAAATGTGTAACCGCTGAAGAGGATTTTTGCCAACTGACGGGAGTCGGAAAATATCCTTCCTCCAAATCCACGAAACGTGTGCGTAAACATCCTGTAATTAGTACCAAAAGACGTAGAAACATGTTCCATTCGCTCCGATTCAATGGCAGCAAAGCGGCGTACGCGGTTTCCACCTCCACCGGAATATTATTATGCATTCGGCAGCGACTGGTATGAGAGTCGCCGCTGCCCTGCGGGACACCCTTAAAAAAACAACAGATATTGAGATTTCGTGACTCGGAGAGGCGGCCAGCTGCTCAGCCCTCCTCTTAAGTAATAAGATTCTGGACCTGCTGCCCCCGCTGTCTAAACAGCCACGGGCGAGACGGCATGTGGGCAAAGTAGGTGTGTGTAGGTGTGTGTGTGTGTGTGTGGGGGGGGGGGGGGGTTGGGTGTGATTGCTATAAAAAAATAAAAAGAGAGAGTCCAGCTGTAGTTGTGTTGATTTTATGCCGCCGCCTCTGGTGAGCGGACGCCGTAACTCATTCCACTGTCTCGCTGAAGCAATCATGGCCCGGGGGCTTTTCAATGCTCCTGAGGGGGGGGGGACATAGACCTGATCCTCACAGGAACGGCCCGCTGTTTCCCTCCCTCCCTTCGCCGTGTGGTCAGGAAGTGTCCAACTTCAGCTAACATGAAGATCACCATTTGTGTTTCCTTCGTCAAACTTGGTATTCATACTCGGTCCTCCTCTTCCTCTCAGGAATCAGCCCATGATACCTCTTCATCGACGTAAAACCTCCTTTATATTCCGTATCCGGTGTTATTCGTAGTACTTTTATACCAGACATGACCACACCCACTCACCGTTAATCTGACATGCTATGTGTGACGCGCTCACATAATGCAGTACATTATGAAGGTTATAACACTGTTTAATATCTCTCTACAGCACCAATAGATTGCTATTCTTTTATATTTGTGCCCCTCAGGTGTTCTGCAGTCGCTCAGTAGAAATCTTCGCACTCAGGTCATACGCGAGACCCCAAATTCAAATGGAAAACCTGGAAAAAGTCTAAAAGTTTATTTCCAGATCTGGAAAAATCCTTGACATTTTTTTAATTTATATTCATATGTTCATTATATGTTCGTTATTTTCATATTTCCATTCATGCAGTTTGATTAAAATAATAATAATAATAACTTTATTTATATACCTTTAAAAACCAAGTTTACAAAGTGCTCTACAGAGAATCAAGGCAAAAAAAATTGAATAGTAAGAAACAAATATAACATTTAAAAATAATGTGTATATATATATATATATATATATATATAAAATTAAAATCAAAATTAAAATGACCATTTATATACATATGTATTATTCTAATCAAACTTGTCTCTCTTAAGGTATATACTTGTTTATACACCCATCATGTTAACGAGGTTTAAAGTCCTGGACACCGATCGATTGGTCGACGTGTGTTTGGACCCTGCCGGTTGTAATTGCCTCCAGTTTCCGGTCCGTGTGTCAAAATGTTAAAAAAAAAAAAACATCCACACGGTAAATCTGAGTGGACGAGCTGTCGGTTCTGATCACGTTAATTGTGTGAAAAGTTAAATTTAAATTTAAATGCCGTTTGTGTCGATTTTTCGCCGCCAATGCGTGTCAATTAAAGGCCCGTTGACGTCTGACTGCCCTCTGCTCTCCTACTGACCCACGGTCCTTTGGTGAGGATTAATGAAAGCATGCCGTGTTTGGACGGGGGGGGGGGGGGTTATTGGATCGGGTCCAAACTTCGGGGGACCTGTGAAGAATTACATTACTCTGTACACCATCTGGTCGACTCCGCTGTAACTCAAAGCGTTGTGAGCGGTCGGATTAGATGATAGGACTAAACGATGGCGGCGAGAAAAAAATATTTCTCCTCGTTTTAGTCGATGCCTACGCCGAAGCTCGAGTTGAAGAGTCTTAAATTGGTCAATTTATAGAAGCTTGTATTTGTGCATGCTGGGTGGAGGCAATGGATGTGCTCTGAATTGAGTATCGAGCAGCTTTTTAAAGAATGTGGAAAAAGGATATTTTCAATTTGAAGCACCGAGTTAAGTGAGCGGTTAGGTTTTTAAACTCAGAAGGATATTTCTTCAAATAGTTACTCACATAGAACCTTCTCAATGGTGGATAGGGTGTAATTATAACATGGGTGGAGTTGGAGTTAATTTCCAAATTGTCCTCCTTCTTCATCCCAATTATGTATACTCATTCGACATCTCCCACACACATAAGAAAATAAAAAAATAGAATCGGACCCTCTCTTGTATCCCCTGAAGTTAAAGCTTTTTCTTTTTTTCATGATAAATGTAACCTGTGGCTCTATTTTAATAATATTTGAACCAAAGTCTATGGACTTTCGGGTACGGAGCTCAACTGTGGGAAAAAACACCAAATCAAATAGCTCAGTTTTATGTTTTTTTTACTGAAATTTCAACATAAATCAAGTAACACACATATATATATATATTTGTAATGAAAAATAAACTTGCTCGCAGTGAGTCATCCATGTTGATCCAACTTGTGGGTCGCTCGCCATCTGATACAAAGAGGTGGTCATCTGCGTCTGACCGCTGTCTGGTACCCAATCAAAACAGGAAGTGACCTTTCGTGAACCGGGTATTTATCAGGACTCCTGTCCTGGATTGGCCAATTAAATGATTTGCCTCCATGAGCCAATCAGTGGGCGACACAAAGGTAACCCTGATGTATGACTCAATGTTTATTTGACAGGTGAAACCCCCGCTGCGTGAGTGTGAACACACACACGTGTGCGCGTTGTTTTTAGTCCTCATTGATTCCCATTAATCCACTGAGAATAGCACCATCTCTGTGCTTCATGCTGGTGTGTCGCTGCTCGGGCTCGGAGATCTCCAGGAATCCGTTGGCACATCTGGGTGCTGACAGTCGGCCAGATGTGCCGGTGATGAGACACAAGGCCGAACACACAGGGACACGACGCCGCAAGGTTTTATTATTTGTCATTTGTGCCGAGACCAACAGTCCAGACATTTTTCCCCGGACATGTCCTGTTTTTGAGACCTAAAAAATGCGTCCAGCAGGGATTCCAAAAACGTCCGGGATTTTGCTTCGTCGGATATTTATGTTTCTCTGGGTTTTCACAAACTAGTATTACACGTCTTGGAAATGGTATCTCCCTTACGTTCCACCTTCTTGCACGAGCTCTGACGGTATAGAAAACAGTCATTGGTCGACCGATCTCAGGGTTGCCAGATACATGATAATTACCCTCCAAATAATACAACCATTTTGAGCCTTTGGTACGATACTTCACCATCTCCAACCTGGCAACACGGAGCACCTCGCCCGCTCAAAACAGGTCAATCTGTGGGGAGGTGTTTTTGACAGGGTAAAAAGGCTGTTTGAAATGATTCTTGTGGTATTTTGACCAAAATGTGTTACAAACATTACATTAAGACCCCAAGGAACCATATCAACTTGTGGAAAAATATGTCCCCTTTAACTCTCTTACCTGAAGCCAATGTCGTAACAATAAAAAAAATCATTGTGTGTGAATGCTAGTGATTTCGATTCTTTGAGAAATCCGTGTTTTTTAAAACTTTTTTATTGTCGTTTTAGATATTTTGTTATCGCCAGTCAACAAGGGATATGTTCGTCATGAGGGTGGAAAACGTTTCGTTAATGCCGTCGAAATCATAAATGAAGGCTGGAGCAAGCCACTCCACTGTCATGTATCTAAAGACACGCCAACTCCTGTGTGTAGTTATTCAATGTGTGTCCTTATCGTAACAGTCATGTCTAATCTGCAGTGAGTGCTGCACATGGTAGAGTATAGTTACGAGGATATATGTTGATCCGTAGTCTCGAATATAAAACATAAGAGATGTGAGACAGCACAGTGTTGTTGTTGTTGCATCACAAGTTAATCGGAGTCGATCACAGTTTCCCACAGCTGACAGCGGTGGGCGAGCTGGGTGCAAACAGCGGGCTACATGCTTCATTACACACTGTATGAAGAGTAAACTGGTCTCACATCGACTTTACGTCAGATAACGACATATAACATAAATATCAGACTGACAACAAGAGCATTTTGTCAAGTATTTATTAAAGTTAGTAGTATATTGAACAGGCATCAGCAGAGTCACCTACTTTGTCCTCGCTCCGTGTCCTCCGCGTCTCAACTCCAGCCTCCCGAACAGGTATGACATTTTACAGCAAAGTCATCCGTGTTTAGTCTTTAAAACATTAGCGTTACATCAAAAGAACGTGACAGAGAGGCTAAGCGACGGAAATGTGCATTTCCTAGTTAGTCGAGACGGGTCCTGAGAGGCAACTCGAGGCCACTCCTACGGAACATCTGCCTCATGCGCGCGTACCAAAACCAGTTAATTCAAAAACCAGTTAATCCCAAACACCGATTAGCATATAGGCTCGAGGAGAAGCTCCGGGTTTACGTCCTCCCGCGGTCACTGCTTTGCTGCAGAGTTTTTAAATCCGGATGTTCGGGTCCCAACTCTTTCAGCCTCTTCTTGTCAATATCTGGACGCACCGCCACTGCATAGTACCCAACTGAAATAAAGTACTACATAATGTAGATTTTTGCATTATGAAACACAACCAGAGCAATGAGACGCACCGGTAGAGCTCCGGTGAACGTATCCGTGTCCACATGTCAGCTTTCAGTCGATATCCGAGCACTGGGGTCTTATTTATACACCAAACGCCTCTCTTTAGGCCAATTAGAGCCCGTTTTGGAGAAAGTTTCGTCTAAATCTAATAAGTATGGTTATTTACAGCGTGCGTGAATGAATGGGTGGACGTGCGGGTCCGTGGTCCCTCTCCTGAGTCAATCGTGAGCATTTATTGGCGGAACATATCCGGTTTCTCACCAGTTCGACGGCGTTCTCATGAATAATTGAGAAGCCGAGTGGAACCACAGCGCAGCGTCCGTCGGCTCCGGTGAAGGTCACGCTCTTTGCGGCCCTTGACGGGATATTTTCCAAGAAAAAGGACGTCAGAGGATTGAACTCTAGACGATCGTCGAAATCAACTCGTGTTTTTACATCTATTGATTTGGCCTCGTGGCCAGTTTGGGATTAAAAATCCCTGAAAGACAAGAGTCAAGGAAACATGGTGATAGTGACGTGAATGCCAAAGCATTTGCAGAGTGAATCATAATCTCAGTTGTGTAGAAAATAGAGGTTGCAAACATGACATCACTTGTCTTATTAATTAGTTAATTAATCTTAATTCTTTAATTTTTTTATTTTCCCTTGCCTGGAAATCAATTCAATTCCACGTACATGCACACACGCATACATATACATCTGCCTTCATCTATGAATTTTGTTTCTTTAAATAAAAATAAAAAGCTTACACGCACCCACACATTTATTTTTTTCAATACTCGGATTTTATGATGTTTTGTCCTCCGTTTTGTCTTTTGTCTTCTAATAAATAAATTCACTTTTTTTAAAAATAATAATAAAAAATAAATAAATAGAGGTTGCAAACATGAGACCACTCATCTTATTGATTAGTTCATTAATTTTAATTATTTAATTCTTTTATTTTCCCTTGCCTGAAAACCAATTAAATTCCACATACATACAGACGCTCATACATATACATCTGCCTTCATCTATGTATTTTGTTTCTTTAAATAAATAAAAAAGCTCACACACACACATTAAAAATAAATTATAATATATATATTTTTAAAGAAAATAGAGCATTTTTTATTTTTGACTGAGAGTTTACATGTAGTGGATTTTATATGTACTTGCACATGTGAAGGAGAGTCTGTTTAAAATATATATAAGAAAATAAGGGATATTCTGATGAATGTATTGAGGAAAACAAGGTATGATCACTGTTATTATTCTAACTGTAATGTTGGTTGTAAGATGTTTTATGGGTATTATAACTATAGGATGACGTCCCCAACAAAGTCCTGAAGTTACCGATCACTGGCTTTAATAGGCATTTAGATGCACACACATTATTTACATTAAACACTCTACTACAAATACAATGACCCCCTACAGTGTGGCTTTTTGTTGTTGTAATATTTTATTTTCACAATATTTTCACAATGCAAGAGAACATGCAGAGCATGCTACATCAAACAGATTAAACAGAAAATTACACAGCAAGTTAGAAAAATAAAAAAATGTAAATACACAGTACAACATTAAAAGTAAATAGATCATTCCCCCATCCAAAGTGAACAAATACAAAAAGAAGCTTGGTGCATAGGATGATGACACAGCAGAGATGCAGCAATGACACAGTGCCTAATCCAGAGCTCCAAATATGTACAGTACTATGGTACCGTTAGCGTTGCATCCATGTAACCCAAATAAGGCTGCCAGATATTCAAAAATAACTTGTATCTCTTTCTAAGACTATAACTCTGGCTTTGTCAGCCTCTGAGACATTCGTTATTAGTTAATTGCTTTTCCGTAACTAACAAAGCATTAAGTACCAATTAGTTATGCATAACTTTAAGGTATTAGATAAAAGGTCATAAATCAGTGAACTAAGAAGTTCTAAATGCGATAGAAAAGAAATCAAGTCTAAAATGTGATACTGTCAAAACAAGAACGGCTGAGTCATTAAAGGAAATGTGAGAAAAGCGTAACTACACGCCTGCCAAGCAGAGTTGTCAATTAAGGAAAATAACTCCAACTGCCAATAAGCAAAACTCCAAGCAGGAATGTAATTGTGTAAAATGAGTTATCAGGAACCAGAGAAGTCGTCTGCATCTTTCAATCTAAATGCACGGAAAGGGAAATCTCACAAACGAGCCGTCAGCTGGAAGGGAGTGCAGTTTTTAACAAATACTCTTAGCTTTGCTCCCGTGGGCCTATAAAAAACTGAATATTACGCTACAGCGCGTTTCAACTCTATCCCGCCGTGCTCTTCATTTGCACAGGTTGTCATCGCGTTGTCAGGATGTAAGCCCGTAATAAGCCACGCGAGGCAACGCGGCTTTAAAGCTGCGTTTTTATCAGCGGTCGAGTCCGAATAAACTCGTTATCGTACAGCGTTTAAGTGGTTTTCTGTGCTTTTTTTCTTATCCTCTCATAGTTTTAGACCGGAGGTTCTCCGAGGACTCAAAACGGCACTTCAAAACGTAAGACGGGAAGTTAGCGACCAATTTACGATTTTCGTGACTCCTCTTCTTCGGTTGGCAGGTGGACGATAATGAAGGGTGTTCCAGTTACAAGTGGAACTCTGCTCGTTTCCTTTCGTGTGTAATTTGAGCGTTTCCGAGGCGCTAACTGTTATCTGGCGGCGATTAGAGTCTACACCAGGGGCGGTCACACTTTTTCAGCATGCGAGCTACTTATAATGTGACCAAGTCAAGACGATCGACCGACGGGGGGATGCGCGCGCAAGCCAGCGAAGCTTTGCGGCGCGCAAGGACTGTTAACGCAACACGGAGTGACAGAAATGACACGCTTCTGCTGTAATCTGGCGCTATAGAGGAAGTTACTCGGGGGCGGGCACATTTATTTTTCTGTGATGCGATCTACCAACACTACACCGCGATCGACTGGCAGGTCGCGATCGACGTATTGAGCACCCCTGATCTACACGGACATCCTCGCTGTCAGAAGACCTCCCGCCGTCGTCGTTATTCTCTAAAAACACTAAAAACATCGTGCAATCGAAAAGCAAGTCACTGTCAGATCTGCTGTTCTTGTTTTTCCAGCAGGTGGTTCCCTTCAGAGCTCTTTACAAATACACAGTCAGACATGACGGGACGACAAGCAACGACTGGAGCGGCTGCTTGGGGAGTTTAGAGTATGCAGATAAATAAAAAAACTGCATCTAGGTCAGTTAAAAAAGACACAACTGTCTTCCTCTATAAAGGCGACTAAAGAAGATGAAACTTAAGAAAAATTATCTCTTTGTGATAACGATACTGAAGAGAAATGTGTATTTAGATTCATTGCCAAGAAAATAATACTCATGAACTGGGAATCAAGGAATAACACACATATCACACACTGGGAAAATGTAATTTCAGAATATATTTCAGTGGAAAAATTCACCTCATCTAACATTTACAACACAACAGAACGCCACGACATCTGGTGATCATTCAATATATATTTTTTAACATGACACCACCCGTCTTATTGAGACGAGAGATTATCATTTTATTTATTCTTTTTTTCCCCTTGCCTGGAACGCAATTCAATTCCACCTATGCATACACTCATACATATACATCTGCCATCATCAATGTATTTTGTTTCTTTAAATAAAATAATTTAAAAAAACACACACACGCACCTGTACACACATTTTTATTTTATTTTTATTTATTTCAAATTAGATTTTCATTTTTTTAAATACTCTGTCTTTATGATGTTGTGTCCACTGTTTTGTCGTCCTCTAGGTGGTATGTCTATGTATTGTCTTTTGTCTTATAATAAAAAAAATTAAATGTATATATTTTTAAATGTAAGATTCATTGTCATTGATTGTATTCACAATGCAAAAATGTATAAGCAGTTAACGCCAACTGTTGGTTTATTTGACTTTTAGTCAGATTAATAACTGACTGTATCAAGGATGTATTTAAAGATGACTGTAATGTGATGATTGGTGTTTGAGTTTTCTCCTGGACGCTCACAGAGAGAAACAGAACCACCTCCGAGGCAGCCGGGCGCCAGCTGCTGAGGACGTTGTGTTAGCGTCTGGTTCAAACCGGTTTGGTCCACTTTGTTGATTGTTCAGCTCTTCAGGAGCCGAGAACGCCGACGTTGCAAAACAATCACAGTTCTAGTTGCGGTAAAGTCGCTTTGAGACGAGACTTTGTAAAGTCTACAGAACTTTAACGTCTGCCCACTCGTAAACTCTGTGTAGGCGAAGGTCTCCACTCCTTAAATGCTAAATTAATGTTGTCGTTGCCCATTTTTTCTCTGTTGAAAACCAGTTATTGTTGTTAGCGGTCCACTAGCCGTCTTCGATGCCTCGAGCGGAGTCTGTCGACCAATCAGAGGCCGTCTAATAACAAGCAAGCATCTTTTTGTGTTCCTCCAATCACCTAAAACTGTCCACGTTCCGGGAAAAACTGGCAATAAGATAAAATGGAATGGGGATGAAACTCCGGCACAAAGGAGCGAAGCGGAAAAGGAGATTCCTCCAGTCGGCCCGAACATGAACCTCGGACGGGGAAGGACACGATGTTTGGTTTCAGGTGAAAGATGAACTAGCTTCTCCTTTTGGTTAAAGTTAGTGAAGCTAAAAGTCGTCACTCGTAGTACCATACGTGATACCATAAGTAATAACTTATGTAATACCATAATAACATAAGTAATACCATATGTAATAACATAAGTAATAATACCATAAGTAATAACATAAGTAATACCATAAGTAATAATATAAGTAATATCATAAGTAATAACGTATGTAATACCGTAATACCATATATAATAACAAAAGAAATAACACAAGTAATAACATAAGTAATAACATAAGTAATATGAGTAAGTGCCATTCAAGTGCCACTCAAGTGTTAATCTGTTTTTATTCAAGACAGTCTTAAAGATGTGCTTTTCCGTCTGAATATGATGACTTCCTGCTTTAAGCGGATGTGGGTTGCTATCGGTAACCACTGAAGCATAATGATGATCTAACTTCACAACGTCCTCCCAGTACAACAGGAACAACTTCCTAGAGGCTCATGATAACGTCAAAAAAGGCATCATCGATGCACAGTGGCTGGAAAACCCAGAGGCCCTGAAGCACCCGCTCCTCGGTGTGATTTAACGGAATAAAAAAGATCGACAAGGAAAAACATCACGCTCGTCACGTTCATTGTGGCGAAGGAGGAGCTGGCCGAGATCCAACATCTTGTAAAGGAGAATACTGGAGAGTATAAACTCGTGTGAGGTTCAAGAATCCCACCTAGGTCCACGCTCGAAGCAAAGCAGAAAAGTATTGTACGAATAAATAGTAAGTGTGTGTGTGTGTGTGTTGTGGATGGAATATGGAATATAGTTCCAGTTAATATAAAAGGAGAGAGTTACTACATGATAAAACCAAATATACTGACTTAGATAAAGTAGGGCATGACTCTCAAATGCCCAAACAGATTCAATCATAACTCATTTAGAGGGACGGCTGGTTCTCAAATGTATGTACATGAAATTTGTATAAAAAACATATATATTATGTATAAACTGAATTGTGTATATATATATATATTATATATATATATATATATATATATATATATATATATATATATATATATATTATATGCAAAATGCTGCGTATTACATGTTTTTTTCAACCAAAATGCTTTGCACTGGGTCAGGTGATACTCGGCTGAATGAAATATTCAAACATTAGTTAAGAACCATTGGGCGGGAGGACCCGGAGCAGGGGGGTCGGGTTTCGGGGGGGCCTTGATCCTTCATCCTGGGGCCCGGCTGGCATTCAGGTTGACGAGGTGACATCGGAATGAAGATGAGGGAGCTGTTCACGAGTACCTCGCCGTCGCGGGTTGTAGAAATGTGTGTCGGACTTACTCAACGAGTCAGGTGTGATTATGGTTTCTTCAATAAACTCCGGCAGAGTGCAGCCATTTTCATTTCCGTTTTAATTATTATGGAACTGGCACCGCCGTGTTTTCAGAGGTGAGGTGAGAAGGCTTCACGAGCCCGGTACACCTCCCTCCCCTCCCCCCCCTCCCCCGGTGTACCGGATCCCAACACAGCAACAACGAAGACACAGAAAACAATATATATATATATATATATATATATATATATATATATATATGCAGTATACTAGTAATGTAATTTAAAGAAGAGAGTCGAGCCGCAGAATGTACTCTGCTATTTCATTCTTATTGCGACCTCCGTATCTGTGATGAGATAAGCTCGCTCACTAATTGGCTGTTTCTGCTCTCCCGGATAAATGCCACAGATCAGCAGCCACTGCCGGCTCCACCGGAAATAATGAGCCAATAAAGATAAGGATCATGGTAAAAAAAAAATATACGATTGGGGAGCACTCATATTCCCCACGACTGCAAATGCACGTTTAAAACCTTGATTGTGAAGTAATTACGGACGGGCAGTTATTTCCGAGCGAGGCGTCTTAAAAAAAAAAAAAAGTGAAGGCTGCCGCGGCCGCGTTTAAGGTTCTTGTGATTAATAATAAGGCGGCATGTGGAGACCTTGTCTCGGAGACCCTGAAATCTCATTGTTCAAACTCCTTTTGTGTTCTCTCGACTCGGCGTCAGATCTTCTCAAGGCCTTCAAGGCCGAGGGTTTGATAGGAGTGTCCTCCGTTTTCTCCTTATTATTATTGTTGAATGAAATAATGAATGAATCGTGCATAGAACTCCAAGAGCACTTTAAGATATTGTATTGTCATATTTTGTTGCCCGCTATACATCTTTTCGTACCTTACAGACTTCCTTGGATACGAACCGACAGCATGTATTGACATCCTTCAGCAGCCTCTATAGCACCTGCCATTCCTCTGGACTCTCTTGCAGGATATTGCTTGTATTATGATGGTAATAATAGTCGAAATAAGTCAGGGTATTACGATGTAGTCAAACTTTAGTACCTCTCAGCTGCAGAGGCGGCCAAACAAACGCCACCTGAAAACCCGCGACAGCTGGAAGGTCTTCTCGCGTATAAAAATGTACATTATTACAGAGCACAGATTCATATTGAAAGGTTATGAAATGCCAAATATGATAATCACATATAAAAAAAACGACAACAACGTTGTGCCGCGCAATATGTCCGTCGTCATTCACAAGCGGCACCAGTCGCCAGATCTCTGAGGCGCAATCTGTTCAGGTTTCTTCTTTTCTTTCTCTTTTTTACGTCAGGCAGATCCTGAATGCCACGTCAATGTGTCATCGTGCGGTAGAGTCGAACGTCCACAAATAAATAGAGGAACGTTTTTTTTCTCATTAATATTTTCAGACTCGCTGACAGACAGACTGGGAAATACTGGAGAATGATTACTAATTAGATAATCTCTCAAAAGCCGGTCTTCCAGGCTTCTGAACACATCACAATTGAACTTCCAGTCAAGTTTTTTTCAACAATATATATATTTTTTTAAAGATAATAATAGTTTGATGAATATTTCGTACGATACGTATGAAAATAGGGAAGGTATTGCTTCAGATTTCCTTTTATTAGCATCGCTGCAACGAGGGCCAGAGTGGTATAATGTTAATGTTGTAAAAGTTCCTATGAATCACCCACGTCTTCTTATAGTTATAATACCCATAAAACATCTTGAAATCACCATTACAGTTACAACTAGATTGGGCACTTGGTAGAGCGCATACGTTCGCATATCACAAGATTGGGCATTGAATTATGAACATTTTGGATACAAATTGGCTATGGTAAAAATAAGATTTTGACCCAAATATTGGCTATGGTAAAAATAAGATGTTCATGACCTTGACCTTTGACCCGATGGATCCCAAAATATAATCAAATGGCCCCCGGATAATAACCAAACATCCCACCAAATTTCATGCGATTCGGTTTAATAATCTTTGACTTATGCGAATAACACGCACGCACGCATACAAATACACGGCGATCGAAACATTACCTTATTATTTCAATGCGAAGGTAATAATAACAGTGATCATACCTTCTCATGTATTCCTCAATACATTCTTCAGAATATCCCTTATCTTTCTTATATATTAATTTAAAACATAGACTCTCCTTTACATATGTACATAAGTACATAAACAGCCCACTACAACTCTACAAGTGTGTAATTTGAATAACACACACACACATACACTACAAAAAGAGTGGAAGAAAATCCTTAAACTCGACATTGTAAATGTAGAAATGTTCTGAATCAAAGTTGCTTCATGGGTTTCTGGTAATACAAAAAAAGCGAGATGTAAAAAAGATTCAATTGATGTATTCTGTGCATGTTTATGGTTTTGTATGTTCAGCCTGATGCTGCTTCCCCCCCCTGTGATCAGACAAAGTGATGGCCGCCGCAACCCTTCTGGATGCAAAGTGAGTCGATGGCACCGGCAGCATAGCAATCACCGGCGAGGGCTCAACACGCCGGCAACTCCCACCGAGAGCCGAGGAATGAAGAGCCAACGCTCGCCTCGCTGAGAGGAGAGAACGAGTCAAATCCGTCTCTGGAGGAGAACCCAAGGAAGTGCAGGATGGGAAACGTGGGATGTGTGTGTGAGTGTGAGAGTGTGTGTGATTGTGCGTGTTTGTGTGTGTTTGTGTGTGTGTGTGATTGTGTGTGAGTGTGTGTGTGTGTGTGTGTTTTTGTGTGGAAGTCTCCACGGAGCTCGAAGAAGTGACGATACATTTCCAGGTCTGTTTGTCACTCTGCATAACACAGGGAGTGAATGACGACATTTGATTTGACAAAAAATAAATTGGCTTTAAAAAACACAAGAATGGACCTCTATGTGTATTTTTTTTTAAATGTATTTTCCTGTACTCTAGGTGGGTTTACCGGTTGGAGGAGTCGGTGTGGTGGGTTTGGTGTCTGTTTGTATATGTCAACAGAAAGATGAAAAACAATGGAAATATCACTTAAAGTAAACAAATACTGTGTTATGTACCTGTCGATATTACCAAATGAAAGAAAGAAAAAAAAAAGAAGAAAAAAAGAATATCTTTGCAAATGCATGGAGGCAATTTAAGAAAATCGGGGTTTCCCTTCTATTATAAGCATAGGACACACACAAACGCACACACATCAAAGATCGCAACAAAGGACACGCCCCCTAAACATCAATTTAAACCTTTATATTCTTGATTGTACAGGAATCAGTGGACATAAATGTGATGTGAAGGAAAACAGACACATTTAATACTTTTTGGGTAAATTTGATGATCTCAAACAATTTGCTCATTGGCCCCGCCCACACAAAAGAATCAAGGCCATCTCCTAACTTATGACCAATCAAAAAATGGTTCAGTCTTTAAAAGTTCATAACATAATGTCAACGTGATGTCTCATAGTGTTGGTGCTAAATAAATAAAAAAAATATTCAATTTAAATAAATTAAAACATGAAAACATTCAGCTTGATCTTCACAATTGACACAAAAGGGTTCCAAGCAAATGTTTTTATTCTGCATATTTCTTTTCTAAATGAACTCACTAAACCATTCGTTGATTATGAAAAGCTTTCAATGCACTAATTGATTAAGACAACGTTTTATTTAAAAAGTCTAGCTCTATAAACTAGTTTATGTCCTTGAATGACTGTGCTGACTCAAACTCCCCCGAAGCTGAAAGTCAGCATTTTAACCCCAATAACTACCGTGTCACCTCCTAAATGCTGACAGTAGAGGGCGCTGTGATTGGTCGATCAGATCTTCATCCCTGGAATAAAGCTCCAGAAGCTGGAAATATGTTTATTTTATATGTTTATTTAATATGTTTATTTCCAGCTGTAGCTCGCTCACAATGTTCAACTCAGAGATTTAGCCCAAGATTGAGTATTTTTTTTTATATTGTGCTCTACCATCCATAATAGACACTCATCTCCAAGAAAAGTCCTTAAGCCACTGAGAATGAGTTTGCCTGTAAATCATATAAGCCCCTTTCCCACAGCACACTCTGTGTGAAAGGTATGGAGGCGGAATGAGGACGCAGCCGAAGGAGTCGCAGAGCCGACATCCGCGGGTAAGAAAGGACGGCCTTTATGACCACGGTTTATTTAGGTAACATACAGCAAGTGGAGAAAGGTGACGCATCGGTATCCAGGTGGTCTAGGAGGTTGGGGACTATGGAGGACAACAAATTATTTATTATAAATAAATACTGGAATAAATGAATGCTTCAATAAATGTATAAATAAATAAATACAGGAATAAATAAATCATTGAATACATTTATAAATAAATAAATACAGGAATAAATAAATAAATGCTTGAATACATTTATAAATGATAAATACAAGAATAAATAAATGCTTAAATAAATGTATAAATAAATAAATCAATAAATGCTTAAATAAATGTATGAATAAATCAATAAATACAGGAACAAATATAGGCCATTCTAGGGTGGCGTATTACATATGCATCCATCCAGACCGCCCCTGTTATTGTCAAAGGAATCTCGTCCCCTATGGAGAACAGAAAAAGTGTAAATAAATGGTTAAATACAGGTATAAATAAATAAATGCTTAAATAAATGTATAAATAAATAAATACAGGAATAAGTTATACCTAAACAGGACATCATTAAATTAATCTATTTCTACATTTCTGTATTTCTTTAATTATGTGTCCACTCGAATTTCTTCATTTATTTATATGTGACATTTATATGTCCTTGTATGCAAATGAGCTGAGGCCGTCTGAAATTCTGTCTAAAGCAGTATTTGTCACAGGTGTGTGATCGCACCTGATATGTTATGCTCTTCTATTTCTGCCTTGCACATGTTGGTGAATGCATTTATTTATTTATTTTACACTTCGTTCATTTTTTGTCCTCCATAGGGAACGAGATCCCTTTGACAATACCAGGGATGGTCTGGATGGATGCATATGTAATACGGCACCCTACACTCACAAAAACGATTCAAGTCTTCTTAGAGGTGACTCAATTAAATATTGTTTGATACATTGAAATACATCAATTACAAGAAGAAGATATTTATATTTAATGTGTGTAACTCAAAATGTAGGAATACTTTCATTTATTAGATTTATTTAGGTTCCACTCACAAAAAACGATCCAAGTCTTCTTATAGGTGACTCAATTAAATATTGTTTAATACATTGAAATAAATCAATTACAAAATGAAGATATTTATATTTAATTGATGTAACACAAAATATAGGAATTCTTTCATTTATTAGATTTATTTAGGTTAGATGGTGTGCATATCAACTCAAAATGAATGTGTTTAATTTGCGCATGGGTCAGCTGAAAATCGGTTGTTTTCACAAGGTGTACACGTTTTCAGGACTGGTGTAGTGGGTAGCACTGTAACCTCACAGTAAGAGGGTTGTGGGTTCGATTCCCGATCAGGGTGGTCCTATTGTGTGGAGTTTGTTCTCAGTGTGGGATCCCCAGCTACCTCTCAGTCCAAAGACTTGCAGTCAGGTAAGTTCATCTCTATATTGCCCATAGGTGTGAGAGTGAATGGTTGTATGTCTCTATGTGACCCCTGGATGGGCTGGCCGCCTGTCCAGGTGACCCCCTCGCCCAATGTCAGCTAGAGTCGGCTCCAGAGACCCCAATGAGGATAAGCGGAATAGAATATTTAATTTATATTTTGAGTTGGACAAACACAAATTAATTTAATTGAATGAATATTGTTATTTTATTTTAGATGTGTTTGATCGAGTTGCCCTCCCGACTCTGGCGAAGGAATACTTTGAGTCTTTTCTTTGTTTTGTTTTTCTCCTTTGCTAATCAGGAAATTAAAGTCCTCGCTTTATTTACAAACACATTCTGATTTTCCCAGCTGCTCCTGAACGCATCGTCTCAACGCGCCGGTAAGCTCCGCAGCTACAGCATGTCTCTTCCTTCTCTCCCTCTCTTTCCGTCTTGCTCAGTGTGTCTCATGTATAGTTATCTCCCTGCCTCCCTTAATGATAACGGTACATGCAACAAGTGCAGTTTATTTGCTAGGTTGGAGGCAGGTCTAAGTGGGTTAGATGCACGGCTCCGCGCCATCGAAACTCAGCCAGCTATGCTAGTTAGCCGCCTCCCGTAGCCGGTGCGGAGCCACAGGTAGCTACTAGCTCTTCCCCGGCAGCGCCTGGCCAGCCAGGAGGATGGGTAACTGTTCGCAAGAGTGGTAAGTCTATACAGAAGCCTGCTGTGCACCAACCACTTCACGTTTCAAACCGCTTTTCCCTGCTCAGCGACGCACCCGCTGAGGAGAACACCCTGGTTATCGGGAGCTCTATAGTCAGGAACGTGAAGATAGCGAAGCCGCGGACCAGGGTAGTGTGCCTCCCGGGGGCCAGAGCGGGCGACGTGGAGTCTTGTTTGAAGCTGCTGGCTAAGGATGAGCGTAGGTACAGTCAGATTGTAATACATGCCGGTGGTAACGACGCCCGAGCCCGTAGGTCGGAAGTCAGTAAAATGAATGTGGAATCGGTGTGTGCTTATGCCAAGACATTGTCGGACACCGTAATTTTCTCTGGCCCTCTCCCAAATTTGAAAACTGACGAATTATATAGCCGTATGTCGTCTTTCAACCGCTGGCTGTCGAAGTGGTGCCCAGCGAATAAGGTGGGCTACGTAGACAACTGGAAGACTTTCTGGGGAAAACCTGATCTGATGAGGAGGGACGGCGTCCATCCCACGTTGGAAGGAGCGCGTCTCATTTCTGCGAATATGACCACGTTGATCACCGGACCTAATCCATGACAATCCGGGGTTCAGATCAGGAACCGGGAGCAGAGTTGTAGTTTAACACCCTTCTCTGCTCTTCTTGTCAAGCAGTTACCCATCCATTACTCTAGAATAGAGACTGTGAAGACTGTGTCTGTCCCACGGCCACTTAAATTAAATAAATCTAAAGTAAACACGAGGAGTCGTACACAATAACCTTATACAAGTTAACACCATTATTTCAGCAGTGCAACAAAACAGGACTATTAAATGTGGTCTCCTAAATATTAGATCTCTGTCATCTAAAGCTGTGTTACTAAATGATTTAATAACAGATAATCACATTGATTTATGTTGTCTAACTGAAACCTGGCTGCGCCATGAAGCATATGTCTGCCTAAATGAGTCGACTCCTCCAAGTCATGTTAATACTCACATTCCTCGAGACACCGGTCGAGGAGGTGGAGTAGCAGCCATCTTTGACTCGAGCCTTTTAATAAATCCTAAACCTAAATTAAATTACGACTCATTTGAAAGCCTTGTTCTTAGTCTTTCACATCCAACCTGGAAAACATTACAGCCGATTCTATTTGTGATTCTGTACCGCCACCCGGTCCATATTCAGAGTTTATATCAGAATTTTCAGAATTTATATCAAGTTTGGTTCTTAAAACTGATAAAGTTATTATTGTAGGAGATTTTAATATTCATGTGGATGTTGATAATGATTGCCTAGGTACTGCATTCATCTCATTGTTGGACTCGATCGGCTTTCGTCAGAGAGTACAGAAACCCACTCACAGCTTTGGCCACACGCTTGATCTTGTTCTTACATATGGCGTTGACATTGAGCATTTGAAGGTCTTCCCACAGAATCCTCTTCTGTCAGACCACAGCCTTATAACTTTTGAGTTTATACTACCGGAGTGTACACCGCTAGTCAAAAGTTTCTACACCAGATGTCTAACTGACAGTGCTGTAGCTAAATTTAAAGAAGCGATTCATTCTGCACTTGATTCAATACCATGTCTCAATATAACAGAGGACTCCTGGTCTAACTTTAGTCCGTCCCAGATTGATCATCTTGTTGATAGTGCCACAGGCTCACTGAGAATGACACTGGACTCGATAGCCCCTCTGAAGAAGAAGACAGTGAGGAAGAGAAGGTTTGCTCTCTGGTATAACCCTCAGACCGCACATTAAAGCAAACGTCACTTAAAGCTTGAAAGCATTTGGCGTTCAACTAATCGGAAGAATCCCGCTTAGTTTGGCGAGATAGTCTTAAAACTTATAAGAAGGCCCTCCGCAATGCCAGAGCAGAATATTACTCATCAGTAATAGAGAAGAATAAGAACAACCCCAGGTTTCTCTTTAGCACTGTAGCCAGGCTGACAGAGAGTCACAGCTCTGTGGAGCCCAGTATTCCTATAGACCTCAGTAGTAATGACTTTATGAACTTCTTCAATGAGAAGATTTTAACTATTAGGGACAAGATTAATAATCTCTTGCCCTTAACCAGTGCCAATCTGTCCTCAAGTGGAATGGCTTTGGAAACCCCTGTATGTCCTGGTATATATTTAGATGGCTTTTCTCCCATCAACCGTGACCAATTATCTTTAATGGTTTCTACTTCTAACACGTCTACCTGTCTCTTGGACCCTATCCCGACTAGGCTGCTTAAAGATGTTTTGCCTTTAATTGGCAGCTCTCTTTTGGATATTATTAATGTGTCTTTGTTAACAGGCCACGTACCACATTCCTTCAAAGTAGCTGTAATTAAACCTCTCCTGAAGAAGCCCACTCTGGATCCAGAGGTTTTGGCTAACTACAGACCGATCTCTAACCTACCCTTCCTCTCTAAGATCCTTGAGAAAGTGGTCGCAAATCAGTTGTGTGACTTTCTACATCAGAATAGTTTATTTGAAGAGTTTCAGTCAGGATTTAGAAAACACCACAGCACAGAGACAGCACTTGTGAAGATTACGAATGACCTCTTAATGGCAGCAGATAAAGGACTTCTCTCTGTACTGGTCTTGTTAGACCTTAGTGCTGCATTCGACACCATTGACCATAACATCCTATTACAGAGACTGGAGCAGTCGATTGGTATTTCAGGCACCGCCCTAAGTTGGTTTAAATCCTATTTATCAGATCGATCTCAGTTTGTATTTGTAAACGATGAAGCCTCAATGACCACCAACGTTAGTCATGGAGTTCCACAAGGTTCTGTGCTTGGACCAATTCTATTTACCTTATACATGCTTCCTTTGGGCAATATTATCAGGAAACGCTCTATAAACTTTCATTGTTATGCAGATGATACTCAACTATATCTATCGATAAAACCAGAGGAGACTAACCAACTCACTAAAATTCAAGCATGTCTTAGTGACATAAAAACATGGATGACCGGCAACTTCTTGATGTTAAACTCAGACAAAACCGAAGTAATTCTACTCGGCCCTGAGCACCTCAGAGATCAATTATCTGGTGATGTGATTTCTGTAGATGGCATTACTCTAGCATCCAACACCACTGTAAAGAATCTCGGCGTTATCTTTGATCGGGACTTGTCCTTTAACTCCCACATAAAGCAAATCTCAAGGACTGCATTCTTCCATCTACGTAATATTTCAAAAATCAGGCACATCTTGTCTCAAAAAGATGCAGAGAAATTGGTTCACGCGTTCGTTACTTCGAGACTGGATTACTGCAACTCCTTATTATCAGGCTGCACTAATAAATCTCTTAGGTCCCTCCAGTTGATTCAGAATGCTGCAGCTCGTATTCTCACTAAAACTAAGAAAAGAGATCACATTACTCCTGCACTAGCTGCTCTGCACTGGCTCCCTGTAAAATCAAGAATCACTTTTAAAATTCTTCTCTTAACTTACAAAGCCTTAATTGGTGATGCACCATCATATCTTAAAGAGCTTGTAGTACCGTATCGCCCACCAGAGAGCTGCGCTCACTAACTGCGGGCTACTTGTAGTTCCGAGAGTCTTAAAATGTAAAATGGGAGCCAGAGCCTTTAGTTATCAAGCTCCTCTTTTATGGAACCAGCTTCCACCTTCAGTCCGGGAGGCAGACACAGTCACCACATTCAAGAGTAGACTGAAGACTTTCCTCTTTGACAGAGCTTATAGTCAGGGCTGAATCAGGTTTGCCCTGGTCCAGCCCCTGGATATGCTGGTATAGGCTTATAGCTGCTGGGGATGTTTAGGATGCACTGAGCACCTCTCTCCTCTTTTCTTTCTCCTATGGATGAATCTTCATCTCTCCATCACACATGACTAACTCTGCTTTCTCCCCGAAGTCCTTCTGACTTCACGTCTCATGGGGTCATCGGACCCTATGAGACGGCATAGATTCCATCTGCTGATGGACCTTCGATGGTTGGATCGTGAGTTCCTGTCGCCAGCTGTGCCACTGCCCTGCTGGGACTCCGCCCACTCCTCCACTTGGGAGGTCTCCAAACTCTCCATCGTGGAATATGCCTAAATATGAACTATTGATAAACTCTGTCAGATTCCTTGAATGTATTTTAACTCTAAATATGTCCTTCTGTACACATTACATCTATTGCATCTGTCCATCCTGGAGAGGGATCCTCCTCTGTTGCTCTCCTGAAGGTTTCTTCGCTTTTTTCCCCTGAAGGGTTATTTGGGAGTTTTTCCTGGTCCGATGTGAGGTTTTGGGTCAGGGATGTCTATGTGTACAGATTGTAAAGCACTCTGAGACAAATTTGTAATTTGTGAAACTGGGCTATACAAATAAACTGAATTGAATTGAATTGAATACAAATGAGTTGGACTAACTCAAATGAATTCAATTTAATGAATATCGTTATTTTATTTTAGATGTGTTTGATAAAAATGAGTTTGACTAACTCAATTACATTGTATTGCACTGATGTGCTAAATTTGAGTTGGAGTTGCATCTAAGTATTGGATGGAAAACCTGCCAACACTTAAATTGAGTTCATCCAATGAGCCATTTCTTTGAGTGTAGAATGGCCTATTTTTCTCCCTTGATGACGGCGTGCTATCTGTAATTAAACGTTATCCCGCCGCTGCTGCTCGGTTCAGTCCTTTACTCCAATATTAAGCAATCTCTGTGTGAAAGGGGCTCTAAAGTAATCTGGTGAAGTCGGGTTATTGTCTAGCCGTGTGACCGGCAGCCATTTTATCAGGTCACATGTCATTTTGTAAAGATCCAGCTGTGTAGGGTTAGAGTTGTCTTATTAAACAGTTGAATTTGGTGGTGGGGGGAAATTAGAAACCTTTCAGCCACTGTGAACTATTATTAAAAAGACTCTAAACCTCATTAAGAACCAGAGGCACAATGTGTCTTCTGTTACAGTTTTGTCCTTTTATAGCCTGCCGTGTCCTTTGTCAAACCGGCCACCTCTCAAAGTAGAAGGGTTACACTCAAGTATTAGCCCGCTGCTATTCATTCTCATTTATTTCCACTCTGATTGTTCCTATATTGAGGTAATTACCATTCAGCATTCTCCTGAAGGCTCCGGCTGTAAAATTCAATCAGGAGTCGAGCGAGATTTAACTCCCTAACTCCCATATGTTGGAGCAGTTAAGCCCCGTCCATTGATTCAGCGGTAGCATCCTCCTTCTCTTTTTGGCTCGCGTTCGATCCACTTTGGCACCGACTTTCATCCGTGATTCCAAATAATATCGGAAATAGATGGACTCTGTTAAAGAAGGACCGTGGGGAGATGTAAAGTCTACCGCTCTCTGAACGCAGCATATTGCAGACCCTATTTCAGTTGTTGCCTTTAAACCAACACGGCATCAAGCCAGAGATTGAATTGAAATATTTCGACAAACACTTCAAATAATGCCATAATACTCATTATGTGAGCTCCACTGAGTTGCTCTTAAACCTCCCCAACATTGATTACAAGGTTGGAATTTGTCAAACAGTTGCTAACGGCAACATTAAGCCAATTTATAGACCGCACAATCTTCGAAACAGCTCTCCGAACAGAGGGTGTGATTTTCCGGAGCGCCTGCAAAAAGGCTAATGGCTGTTCTGTTGTCCCTTCACACCGTGTTTTGTTGCATGGATTAACCCCCCCACACCCCACACCCATTCACCCCCTCACCCCCTCACCCCCCAGCTCGCCATTTGCTAATGTCACATCTCTTTTCAGTCGCTCTCCAGTCTCCGTCCGCTCTGGACACAAAAGGCAATAAAAGACTTGCAGAGTGTTGAGTGTGCTGCGCCCTCTAAAAGGTCTTTTATCAATCAGCGTTAACTACCTGCCACCAGCTTATTACTGTGGGCCATATGTGACACAGCAAACCTATTAGAAGTGAACCGTTAGTATCCTGAAAAGCCAAAGAACATCCACAGTAAAGCCTTGACTTCAGCTAACGACTGAGACTTCGTGAACAATGGATGTATTTCATTCTCTTTTCTTCACTTCTCAAAGTCTCCTCTTATTTCTGTGCACATTTATATTATAGAGAGACTTCTTTACAGTCCAACGCCTCCTTTTTGTCCGTTTAGAAATATCACAGTGCCTCATAAAGGTGCCATACAAATGGATAGACAATGTAGTACGGGCATCTCAATGTGGATCCATAGAAGTCCCGAGTAGTTTTAATCTCCTTTTCATATTTGTAAGGTACTATTTTGTTCTAAAACCCTTGTCATGGTTTACGTGATAGCATACAGATTAAATTTGAGAAGGTAAGACACACTTTTTTATCTACCACGTAATGATAGGAAAATAAAAGCATGTGCCGGACTGTCATAAAATGACGTTAAAACACATTAAGTTTATGAAAAAGTGCAAACTCCACACAGAAGGACCGCTCGCCCCCCTGATTGGGAATCGGGCCCCGGACCGCTATCGCTTTGGTGACAGTAACGCCATTGTGCAGTAAACAATATAATTTATTTTGAGGTATTGTTCTATCCACCTGATGAAAGAGAATCCTCTAGTTTGGTCTCGACTACTCAGAAAAGTACTTTTATTTAATTTCAATGTTTTTGATTAAAAAGGCATGAGATTGATTCATTTCAATTTGTACTGTAGAGCCAAAACTATGCACTTAAGGGGCTAAAACAACCTGCACAGCTGCGGAGTTGGGTAATAATGTGATACAATGAGGACACATGACACGCAGTGATTGTTTTCAGGGGACCTTAAAAAAAACCTGTTTGTTCAAATTTATTTCCACCATGATATTTTCCCACTTTTTTTAATTAGCATATTTCTTGCCCTCAAGCAGGCGATCCACACTGGCTGCTGGCTTAAGTAAACACACAGTTGTATTACCTTCAGGCAAATTCCTCTCTCACACTGGACAATTTGTCTAGACACTCACAGGTGTACCTGACAACTTTAATACTGGCTGCATCCCATTGCCCGTAGACGTGCTTGTGTCACGTCCTTGGTGTTATTAGTGCTATTATGTTCCCTCAATAGAACAGGGGCGTTGTTTATCTGATTATTCGATATATCGACGCTTTTGCCAAGCTTCAACCACATTTGACAGTGGTGAATCATTTGTGTAACTCAGAGGTCAGAGATGTTTCTTTAAAATACACAAAGTGCATTGTGTCAGCTAGGGGGGTGGGGTCTCTAATCGGTCTTGGCTGCTGGCTGATTACCAATCAGCCAACGCCGCTCCCATAACAGGAGCAGTAGAGTGTGAGGTTGGAAAGAGTGATCAGAGGCACAGTCTTCTGTCTGAATCCCTGAATAAAGTATGTTGTCAAATATCCTGGTATTGGCTGATCCTTGGTGCTTCTCGGGGGAAACCCAAGGGCGATGGCGCGAATCCCGTTATATACATTTCCAATGTAATCGGCCATTTCTTGTTACTACTGTTTTTTGAGAATCATCTCAAAGTGACCCCATGGGGATCAGGATGGAGAGCTGTACTCAATTGACATGCCGTTAAGCACCATAATTACCATCCTCAAAAGCTCTGACTCCTGCGTTGAACTGTTTCTCACTCTAATAAACATTCACTTGACCCAGCGGAGAGTTTCCGCTCAGGCGAGACATCAACAGCCCGACGGAGCATGAAGCATAGATTATAAATTGAGTCATTTTTCTTTTGTCGAAATATCCATAGCAGGACAGGAAATCCCAAGGTGCAGAGGCAAACACCAGAATCATTTGGGCGGAAAGTTGATGCTGTGTTTGGATTAACGCTGGGCCTTTGGGGTGGAAGCAGATTAGTGGGTGGATTTGCTTAACCGGTGACTCATCGAGTATCTCTTTTTTTGTTGTTGATAATATCCTCTTGTAACTGAGGATGTAGGGAGAAAAAACGATCATGTCTTCCCTAAACTCCATTACTTTAAAAACGAAAAATGTTTGATGATGCAAGTGAACACCGAAGCAATGAAATTATAATTAACATTACTCATTTCAACAGCATCCAAATAAACCTGAGAACAGATCGTGATGATGACATCTCTTTGATATCGAATTATTAGAGCTGATCTGACAATGCTTTAAGTCTTAAATTCACAATATCTAGAAACACGCCTCACCTCCCACATCAGACACACGCCTTTTCCTCATGAAGACTAAATTTAAGTATTTTCCAACAGTTCAGTGTCTGTTGGTATAAATAATGTAAACAGCCGTATTACCACGTGGAAAATGTGTCAGAATGATGAGATTTCATGAATATTTTTCATTTCCCGGCTTGTACCGAGCAGCGTTTCACTACCTTTTAATGAAGAAAAGTCTCTGAAGTCATCTACATGAAAAAAAATGTGTGCATTAACTCTCCTAATAGCTGTCAAAATATGGGGCCTCATGCATAAAGTGTGCAAATAAACCGACTGCGTACAGTGACACAATTAATTAAGATAACGATTTTTCAGCGCAATGTCAACTTGTGAATTAAAGGTTGAATGCAGCGACTGCTTATTAAATAATTAATATTACATAGCACTTACTCACAGCATTTTATTAAATGATAATATGTTAGTTGAGGTATGATTTAGTTTTTTTCCCACCGTCTTTTATCACAAGTTGTTATATTGGCCTGCGTGGAAATACCAGGAAAGTTGACGGTGAAAACGTCTCAGAGTTATTACTTTCATCAATTATTTAAAGGGTAACAAGTTTTGATTTTGTTTAATGCACCATTTCAGAGACATCCGTAATAATAAAACTTCAAGCACAGAAAAGGGCTGATGATCAATACCATCGACTCAAAACTTACTTTACCGGTCGCTGACATTTAAAAACTACATTTCTGATCCCGTTTATTAAACACTTATTCTGCTGGCCGTGATTTCCAAAATGTACGAAAATGCTTCAAGATGGAGCAGCAAGGAAACCAAGCTCATTAAACATGGATGTTTATTGGCACGATATTAATTAGTTGGACTTGAATTACGACCACCCTGTTTTGGAAAGAAAAAAACTTTTTGAAGATACGAAACTCTTGCAGTCCCGTTTCCCCGAGACACGCTGAGTCTAAAGGGAAGACGATCTTTGTCTTCTAAACCTTTTCTCTTGTAGAAGTGGAATAGGAATTCCATGTATGAGCAGCTTGTTGATGAGTTATACATGCGTTGGCACTAAGCTTTTTTTAGGCCTCTGCTCTGAAAATTGCATACCCAAATTTAAAAGGCAACCACTAGGGCTACTTTGGCCTTTTTACCTTTTTCTCTTTTTTTCAGATGTGTATATATCAGTATGTATATTACTGGGTAAGAGTAAAAGAAGATGGCACAGAAAAAATATTAATGTCAGGTCTGAATTGAAAATAAAGCACTTCCTGGATGATTATATGTTTGGAATTAGGCAGTTGAAAGGTTTAAAACTCTCACAAATCATATTAAAATATTTTTAACATTCTCTCTGCAAGGTTTGACCTTGAAAAAGTGAAGCAGAACAAAGTTACAGGTTTTAGTACCACACATTTAGGCGATGTCTCCAAAATAGACATTTTGGATTTTAATTTTCTCATGTAACAAACCATATATTTCCCTTCTATTCATGATGTTCAATATATCCAAAGAAAATTTTTCAACTTTTGATGAAAAAAAATACTAATTATAATTTTGAAATTCCTAAAACTATATTTTTCCAATAAAAAAAACAGTACGCGCGGCTCAACTCGGCAGAGGATGGGTCGATTTCAGAAAACGACACATTTTTGGAAACGTCAGAACCAGTAGAATTGAGGGCTACCAACCAAGACTAGGTTGTTTAGCTTGTTCCCTGTGAGCACTGCAGGGGTACCTTCTCACTCGCATCCCTCCCTGACCCCCATCAACCTGCCCAGACACCATCATGCATCAATCATTAGAAATAATGGCCTCTGCAAGGCTGCTCCACGATTTAATGGCCAGCACTCCTCACTCAGAACTTAGTTAAATGTATTGTTTACAGATGAAGAAAAAAAGGCTAATGAATGTTTACACACCTCCACCCAACTCTGTGTTTGGAGTACTATGAAATGCTGATATATGAACTCTGTCACCGACATAATGACGCACGGCAAAAATCTACTTGGTTTGTCGTGAGAAGTTATTGCGGATGTGCAGATACAATAAAAATGAATTGTATTACAAATGATGAGCTCCATAAGCACGGGTAACAGAAGCTGATGAGTCACATCTCCGGGACACTAGAGCAAAATATTACCTGAAACCTGCACAGGTAAAGCCCCTAAGACAAAAAAAAACCCCGCCTTCGCGGTGTTGTTTAATGAGGCAAAACACCATTAGCACGGCAAGAAACACACCAATAAATTACTCAACCGCCGGCGACTTCATTACCAAGGAACTGATTGAAGAGTCGATAGATAACTCAATGTTTCACAACCCTTTCTTCCGCCGCAGTAATAATCGCTGTCCACACACAAGACACATAAAGATGTGGTAATATGTGGGAAAGCCCCAAGAAAATCCAATTAGTCCTGCGGTGCAATTTTGCCCGCGCGGGCTTCTTCTCCCAGAGATGTGCCATGCAAATGAGATTTTTTTTTTCCCATCTTGACGAGATGAGAGAGAGGCTAGGTCCTAATGATGCCGAACGCTGGAGGTTCCTAACCTGCTTATAGGGCAAAAGGGAAATACAACAGTACGTCTGAGAATATGAGTTATGTTTATATTAGTCACTGATCATGTCATTATCTTTTTTTTCACGAGACAGATTTGTTTTTATCAGCCGATGAGCTCACGGTCTACATTTTGACCCACAACGGCTGGTCGTGCTCATGTGAATGAACACGGGACCTTTTCATTGACGATCTAGTGGGCATCGTATACTCATCTCTTCCTCTGTAGAAGTCTGAGACCCTGTTTACACGATGGGAAAACGCATATATTCTTATGCGTTTTGGCCTTTCGTTTAAACAAAAACTGAGATTTTATCACGGAAAACGATCATTTCTAAAAACTACGGGCAAAGTGGAGATTTCTGAAAACTCCGTTTTTGTGTTTGTTTGAACTAGGTCAAACAGAGTTTTAGGTTGTGAAACGTTATGCGACTAAAAATGCGTCACGTCATGTGAGCGTCCTATGCGGACGTATGAGGACGTATGCGGACGTATGCGGACAGCGTATTTATGCGGGTTCATATAAACAGAAACTTTTTTGAAAACAACCTTATGTGTACAACGTTATTGGGCAAAAATATTTGTTTCAGTAAATACTTGGCTATGTGTAAATGTGGCCTGATTTCTTTTCAGTTAAGTGTGATAGAAGTATTAACTGCCACAGTCTCTTGTCAGATAGTAATAATCATACTGCTAAACATTTCATGTCACGGTTCGTTTTATCTCAGTATTTAGCACTTATTTTGTTGGCTCCGATAAATTGTTTTGACCCCGGCTTCTCATTAATTCAGGAAGCATGGAAACCATTTAAGTTTATGATATCATTAAAGTTGATAAAAAAAACAGAGGGTGAGTGATGGGGGGCGGTGAGCTTGGATCCTGCTGCTTTCCCATCAAAATGTTAATTTTACTGAAGAAGAAAAAAAAAATCATTCCATTCCAAAATCTGCTTATTCTGATGACAACCCTCTCCTTTTGTGTTGATGAGCAGCCAGGTGAAGAAATCAACACATGGAGCACACCTTCTGACGAACACGGGCCCGCGGCTCATTGTTTATAACCAACAAAGGAATCCCTCCATAACTGCGGCGCGATGAGATGATTGGTTGGAGAGCCCGTGGGATAGGAAACGTTATGCAGCGTTCATATTATCGGAAACGTTAACCTTTATGTAAACAGAAACGTGACCTTACTCGTTGCCGTGTTTGAAGCAATGAGTAAGGTTATCTTATCTTTCAGGATAGAAGATGATGGGTTCAAAGCTGCCTGTCACGAAGCAATACCGTTTTCTAATCGCCGCTTTAAAGGCGGGGACATTATGATGATTCTTCCTCTCGTGCGATCCAGGAAAAACTGTGTTCAAAGACGAGTATGGAGTCCCTCGTGTGCACGCCGCTCGACGTGTTTCACCAGATAGCCAAACAGATGGAAGAGGAACGGCGAGGATTAGATAAAGCCCCCGTCAGTCAAAGTTAAGTTCAGGTCTATTTGCTTTGGGGGTTCTTGGTCAACGCGTTGATTCAAATGGATTAATGTCTCGCAAAGACCTACAAGTGTGTTACCGTGACACGCTTGTTTATTTGTCTTTGTTTTCTCTAAATCACAAACTCATCTTTTAAGATTTAAATGTTTTTTTAAATCTTGCTTTTCTCATTTTTAAAGTCAAACACATATTGGCAGTTGTAAATCAAGTCATTCAGTAAGTTGTTTACTTGTATTTATGTTGTGTTCAACACCTCAGGGTCAATGTCGGTGAGTCGCCTGTGATTTGTACGTCCGGTTTGCAAGTCAAAGGATGGAAGGAAGAGCATGAAGGCATCAATATGGAGGACAGAAAGAATTGATCTGGACTTTCCAAGATGCCAGTGAACCACACAAAGAAAGGTGACGTCCAACGGGAGCCAGACAGATACCTTATATAAGCCTCGAATCACCCTTGACTTGTTGGATACCGACGAGTTTTAGCTATAAAAAGGTTCTGTTTCATAATTAATGTTTAAAATATACTGATATACTGTGGGTCTTATCCTGTACTGTTTTTTGTTGTTGTTTTTTTTACGCTGGTTATAGTCTGTCACGGGACTAAAGATGCTAATTAGCTGGATCCACAATCTATTATGGTGCATCAAACGGTGACATGTATGTTTTAACTGTACATGGTCTCTTTTTAAATAAAGATTAAAAAAATAAACATGTTATCCCCATCCAGTCAGTTTAATAAATGTAATGTCAGGGCTGTCAAGCCTCACGCATTGAGCGTGAGACTCACGCATTTTGGTCTTAACTCACGCACTCCCGCCACACATCGTATTTCTCACACTTAAAAAAACTCTTGGCTTTTTTATGTTTTAATGTATGTTTAAGTATCTTACCAAAGGCTCAAAATGGTCGTATTTGGAGGCTAATTATCGGGTATCTGGCAACCCTGAGATCGGTCGACCAATGACTGTTCACTCTAGAGTCGGAGCTCGCGCAAGAAGGTGGAACGCAAGGGAGATACCATTTCTATCAGTGCTATATAAATGAAGTTATTATTATTATTATATTATTATTATTATTTACAGAACTTAACTAGTTTGTGAAAGACCCAGAGAAACACAAATATCCGACGAAGCAAAATCCCGGACGTTTTTGGATTCTCTGCCGGACGCTTTTTTCAGGTCTCAAAAACAGGACATGTCCGGGGAAAGAGGACGTCTGGTCACCCCAGGTTATTATGACTTATGTTGTTCACATAGCTTGTATGTATTGACGCTCACACACTGATCAGTCACTCAACCCGTACGACAGGGTCAACAGTCACAGGCTGGACGAGGCGGACGGAGACTCGGTCTCAATATCCACGACCTTCACATACTGCACGCTCAGCATTAATGTTGGAGCGCAAGGGAACGCAAGAGCTTGAGAAGTTGAACGATGAATACGAAGGACGAGCAGCTGTGCAGCGCTAGCAGGTGATTATGTTTCAGACCTTCCTTCTTCGTGCCAATTTTATCTTTACGTTACACCCCGACACAGAGGGGCTTCTTTCCTAAAAAGTCTAGGTGTGCACAATTTTTGATTTAGGCCACAAGTCATCAAGCACTGACTGTCTTTACAGCTGCGGAGCGGCAAACAAAAGAAAGAGTGAAGGACTTCTAACATAAACAATATGAGCATCAAGCCGCCGGAGAAAAACCCATCGAAACCAAAATTGGAAAATTGCGTTGCTGTGCCACAAATATAGTTTATGGGTTAAATTTTTTTTTTTTTAAACCCATTAAAGAAGACACAATAGTGTTGTCTTCTTTTCTTCGAAAATCTAAATCAATGATATTATATATTGATGAGTGAACATGTCTAGCGGAATAGGAAAAACAAAACGACTCCTGCAATGAGGTTGTACTTTTCTCATTGGGAAAAACAGATGAATACATGTAGTAATTTAACGGAATTGATAAAAGGTAGTCTGGGAACTAAATGTATTTATTGCTTTTGTATCATTTAATTAGGGGGTGGGGGGTGCAGCCGTCTCCCAATACCGTCGAATCATCATTCTTCAGGCCGCTCGGCGCCACTGTGAATATTTGTTGAGGTGCTATGGGAATACTCTGATACTCTGGGCTCACTGTTTTTAATGGAGCGTGTAATTCTGAAGCGGTTGTTCCAAGATGTGCATTGTTCAGAGATAAGACATTAATCATTTACTGGCACGCAGTACACTCATTTCATTATTTAATGATTTGCATTGAAAATATCGTTAAATTGAGACTAGTGGGGGGGGGGGCAACCAAGTGTAGCTGGCACACACTTATTATCAATGCTCGTATTTCCTCCTAAACTAACCTTCACGGAGGCTCTTAAACCTTAAGGTTTTGAAGAGGATGAGGAGAAGTTTGATTGGCATTTTAAATTTCAACGAACAAACACAATTGGCTCCAATGGAAGATGTTATTTGCACACGCACACACACACACACACACACACACACACACACACACACACACACACACGGCTCAGTGCCAGAAATGTATGAGGAAAAACCTGCAAGATGCCTCATGTAGTTCTTGGTAATGTAAATAACAGCCAGTAAACATGAACTTTACTTTTAAAAACACCCTTGTGAGAACTTTGTGTTCAGAAATGTAAAAAGCTAATTTCTGTCACGACGGGATTTAGGGTGGACCCAAATTCACGACTCAGGAGACAGAAAATGATGATAAAGATGCTTTACTTAAAGTCTTATCATGAACGAAACAGAACAAATCAATGAAGGGCTCGTTCTGAGAACACAAGACTATTTGGCAGAGGACAAGTGGGAGTGAGGGACTAACGAGGGGATGGGCTGCAGGTGAGAAGGACGTGAGGACCAGGTGAAGGTAATGAGGGACTAACGAGGTGATCAGAGGCAGGTGAAGGGAGTTGGATCTGGAATGACAGGATAGTTAGTGACAGGATGAAAACAACTAATACAAAAGGGAAGGTGTGGAGCTAAACTGTTACAAATTTCCAAATAAAAATCCCCAAATATATTATTACAAAATCACATTAATCTACATTTCATTATCAAATACTATGTAATTCACACTATTCGAAAAAATTATCCTCTGTTTGTAAAGCGTTAATTTCTAATTCCTCCAAACTGACCAGCGCATAGCAACACGGAGCATGGTAAGGATGGCGAAACACATGATGGGAACGACCTTGACGACTCAACGGAAGTACGGCAATTGACACTTCAGAACCACGACATGTTTGGACGCACGTCTCACAGGATGAGTGACAACGTTGACCTGCTGGTGGCGCTAGAGGAACAGCGAGGGGGATCTACCAAAGTCAGTATTCATCATCCTCTGGGCCCGACGAATACGTCTCCCAAACCCCATGACCACCTATCCAATAGGTGTTGAGATATTTCACAAAGACCAACGTACTAAAAACATGGCTAAAAAACACTCGATACGTCACACTGGTGCTACTGGTTTTCAATAGGAAGGAGTGGACTCTGGATGAGAGCCACAAACCGAATAAGTAACAACTATATATACCGACGGCCTTATTCTTAAAATATGAATGAAAGAAATGACGTACATTTTGAATGAGAGCTAGCTTCAATGATCAGACGTTCTCCTCTAGAAGCAGATATTGGTTAGCCAGGAACACAGGACCTCTAATGGATGTTTATAGATGACGTAAAAGTTCAGTTTAATGTCAGTATCTTCATGTTAAAAATACACACGGTTCACTCTATTCCTATTTACATTTGACAACATGCATATCAGACATAATGAAGTGATGAAGACGATGGCATGCTTCCTATATCTACCCATGTTTTACTAACTCTAAATTGAAAACAGGATAGAGCAGGATGTTTTAAGGCTGACATTAGTCAATTTTTTTTTTTTTATTTAATCAGGAACTATTTTAAACCCCACTTATTAATCGTGAGTGAAAGTAAACTTGTAAGTGTATTCCTGGGAGTTTATACCTCACATATTTTGACTTTTTAGGCTATAGGAGGTTTTAATTATAGCATTTTTCTGACATTTGAGAGACGAAACAACTGAGCTGATTAAATGGAGGAAATAACTGTCGGATCAATTGATGCTGAAAATAACAGTTATTTGCAGAGAGCCAAAGGCAGGCAAGCGAATCATTACTCGCACTGAATATAATTTACCTGTTATGTTTTTTTGTCTTTGGCGTCTTTTAATATCAGGTTTAGAAAACCACACGGGTGCGCGGCTCAACACTTATTTTTGGCAGCGAAATGAACCGGTGTCCTGTGACTATCGGAGCGAGTCAAGGAGAGACGTGCCGTGTGTTGCTCGGTGCATCCTTTAGGGTACGATCCTTCCACAGTGGTGTCTTATCTGTTATTAATATGGAGAAGACATTCAAACACATGTTTTTTGCATTTTTCTCTCTCTCCGGTGAGCACACACCTTTTGATTTGGCTCCGTGGAAAAGATAATTGGTGATGCCTTGCTAATCCTTACTAAGAACCTTTTTCAAAATAATTCATCCTCTATATATGTGTTGTTGAGGACGATGCAAGCTTAAGCAACGGAATTAATTGCTGAATGCATGGATAACTAAACTGAAAAAGGACTGTCATGTATATGTACCACCCTGAAATATTATTTACTGATATAGTTCAACGGTGTCCATTCCTTATTATTTGTGTTTTACGGTAATTCATGTTTTGTGTACATACTAACTCTGAAGGGAGGAAACTGCTCGTTGTTCCGTTGGAAAAGAGCGGTGTCTCTTTAAGAGAGGTTGCTGTCTGTTTAAGTGAGAAGTGTTGTCTTGTTAAGAGAGGAGCGTTGTCTCTTTAAGAAGGGGGTGTGTGTAAAGCAGGTGTGGGAAGCCAGCTGAAGAAAACCGTGTATGCTTTAACCGGGAATTTGAATAATAAATGTTGTTAAAAAGTAGAACAAAGTTTTATTAAAGGGTTCATGTTAAGGGTGCAAAATATACATGTACATGTACATGTTGATTTGATTGTTGAGACACTCGTGGCTTCTCTGTATTCCACATCTACTGGGAGTCCCCCCCCCCCCTCCTCCAATGACATTCAGTGACATTTCCATCTTCTTAATGATGTGACAATGTGTTACGGGCCAACAGCAGGTGTGAGAAGACATTTGAAACACTATAACCCGCTGCAGCTTTTTGTGTCGTAACATTTCACCGTTGGATCGTTGCTAATTATCTAGCTTCCTTCTTTCCGATGGCTATTAAAAAGATTCTGCGTTCATACGGGACAAGATGGTATCGCTACACCAGCCCCCCCCCAACAGCTCTGTCTCCAAAGTACTATGAGAAGCTATTTCCCCAGTGTGCGCCCCCCCCCCCTGCTTTGAACCAGTTTGTTTTCCGCCTGAGTCTTTGCCCTTCGATCCGGATACCTCCGCCTGCCTTGATTGCTTCCCTGTGTGCCGAACCCTGCTCTAGTAAAACCTTGTTTTTGCACCCAGCTACCGAGCCTCGTGTCTGATTTTGAGTCCTGTTCCCTGTGGTTCCCAGTTCCTTTAACCCTTAGTATTGCTCCATCGAGCAGCCTTTGGTCGGATGCAGGTAAATAGTCATTGTGAAGAGCAAAAGAGGCAGAACTATTAACCGTATACAAGAATTGGACGTAGACGGCGGTTGTGAAACCTCAAATTTGGCATTTTTTATGCAACCAGTTAATGGAAATATAACTTGTTTACATCAGTACGTCACTTGGCGCTGAAATACTGAATATATTTTTATATTAACAATGGATTTAACAATCATGAACCCTATACAAGAATTGGACTTAGTCGTCTGGTGTGAAACCTCAAATTTGGCATTTTTATGCAACCAGTTAATGGAATTGGCCATATTTGGTGGGGGTCAGCTGTGGAGGTATGTGGGGGAGTGGCTCGGGAACAGGTGCCGGGAAGATGCCTAATTGGCCCCAGATGTGGGGGGGGAAGCAGAGACAGTCTGCATCCTGAAAGTAATAAAAGATGTTACCAAATATCCATCTGGTGGCTGATCCTTGGCGCTTAGGGGGGGAAACTACAGGTATCAGGCTGTCACCAGTAGGTTTCCCCGCTCAGCGCCAAGGATCAGCCACCAGCCATCTCCCCTCCAACTTATATACCTGAGGGACAATTTAGCCAGATCCCCCACATCTGGGGCCAATTAGGCATCTTCCAAGCATCTGTTCCCGAGCCACTTCCCCACACACCTCCACAGCTGACCCCAACGACACCCCAAGGCCAGAAAGACGATACAAGTTCAAGGCCACCTTTTTGGAAGCGCAGGTTTCAGCCTGGGGAAAACACATTGGCCGTGATGTAATCATGCCCGATGACGACAATTCTTATCGTTTTGAAAACTAAAGCTTGTGAACTAGGAAACAAGTCGATCGTACCCATGTCTCCACTCGACTCCAGTCTCACGTCTCGAGATGCAAATCGGACCAAAAGGGAAGTGTGGCCTGGATATCTGCTGGCTGCACCCCAGAACAACAGATCTGTAGCCCCTTGTTAAGAAATGCTCTTTATTCTCATACACAAATTCAAATATTATGTAAAAAAGCTACATGGTAGAATCCGTTATGTGAGACATGAAATTAGGGCATCGACTTTTTATATTGTTCTCCTCCTACTACCCACAAGTTTCTTGCCTCTGTCAATCACACACTTCCACGTTCCCTTCAGTGACAGTTACGGTGTGATAACGCGCACTGTCAGCAAGTTGTCAGCCGTCTCCTTCGCTAAGGAAGACGGAAAAGGAAGCCGGTGCCGGCAGTCTTCAGGGGTCTCTCCTAACCTTTTCCCAGGGAACTATAGGAGCTCTTTTTATTTTGGAGAGAAGGTCTTTGATGCCGACTGTGGTCTTAAGAGAATGTCCTCTTTAATTACCTCTGAAATCCATCTTTAACCCCCCCACACACACACACACACACACACCTGCCACCCTGTATGGACTATCCTGTCAAATAAGCCATCCTGCTACTGTAAAGAGCTTTTAAAGCACATCAGTCAGTGATGCTTCTTAAATTTAAACATGATTGAACGTTAGGTTACAAACCTGCCTATCTTTTTGTTTTAAAGATTAATCATATTGATATTCATACACAGATAATATACAAATACTGCACTGCTGGTTTATTTCACACTTTTATATAAGTCAAGTCAATTTAATGTTTATGACCCACTCACTAACTTGACTGAAGCGGCTTTAGAGGCGTACGAAACCCTCAGTCCTCAGAAATTTGATTCTTATAAGAAAAAAACGTCCACCCCAAAAAAAGAAATAGTACAGGGGGGAAATGGAAGAAACCTCTGGAAGAGCAACGGATCACAGATATGCAATATGGTGTTTAAAGTAATATATCAGCAAATTACAACTTAAAATTTAATAATATTCCTTCACGATTTTGATGAGATTCAAGAATTCTGATCAAATTGACTTGGTTACATCAGTGCTTATCATTTGGTGCAGAAATAATGAATATTTCTTTTTATATTAACAATAGATTTAACAACCATGGAGCCTTTTCATGTCTTTTAGCTCATTGCTTGGTTAAACATCCATTATCAGTTATGTTTAGTCTCACTGCTCGTATCAATTTCATTCTAAGCTGCAGCAGGCAGTGAAATAGCTCCAATAAACTCAAATGATTACTGCATCAACATGCTTGAAAAATCAATAAAAGCTAATATTTAAAGGAGACCTGGGTTGAACTTGCTTGAACTGAACTGAATGAGAAAACACTAAATGAATATGAATATATTTCCTAATATATTCCCCCCTGCAGTCAAGATCCAAGGTGTGCATAGTTGGAGAGAAGTCCCGGATCTCATTGTCACGCCGACATTATAATGAAATCACAATTTGTTCAGTGCCTCCGAAATATATGAGAACTGAAAAGATGGGCTGAATAAATGTGGTCCCCCTAATACGCGTCTCCGTTTTCCATCAATCACTTTTTTTTTTATTAAATATTGTTCCTAGTGATGAGCTGGGACAGATGTGTGACAACTAATTACCATTTAATGAAAAGGATAATCTGTGAAGCCTTTCTTTATAATCAAATACAATCAGGACCCCCACCATCGCCATACCATCCGAGTGTCATCAATCAATATAATGCTCATACAACTCATATTGTTCGACATGCAGAAGAAAGAAAAGTCCACCCGACTTGCAAATGAAGCATTTTCCCCCCTTTTTCAATCCCTCCTCTAACTTAATTTACGGTGTTTTACGAGAAGGGAGGTGGAAGTGACCACTGATACCTCAATCTGTCAGTGGAATTTAATCCCCCGTTAAATTGAGTGAGTGTGAATTGCCCCGCCGTAGACCCCATCGGCTCATTGTTCGGAGCCAGTCTCATTAAATCTTTCAAATGCCCATTTCCGTGCACGGTTTCCTGCCCTCATATATTAATGAGTAGCAGAGAAGATTACAATATCTTGGAGTTATAGAGGGTCGTGGTGCGGGGGTGAAGAGGTCCGTACAAATAACTTGATCATTATGGCAAGGTGGTGACTGAAAGGAGGAAATACAACACTTGAGTCCACCCCCCCTCCTCTTTTTAAGATAGCTCTTCTGAATACTACTTATAATGATGGTATGACCGTAATATTAAAACAAAGGCATACATTTAGATGTGTATTAAATTGGATTTTGTAGTGGTGACAAGCAAGTTGTTAAAAAATCAATGACATCCCATTGAAAAATTGTAAAATGAGTATATAGTAGGGTCAACATTAATCAATAATTCATATTAAAAGATGTAGTGGGATCAATAAAGGTAAAGACCTCAACAATTCAGTATAAGTCAGTTTTTCATTATCGCTTTCGTATTTTTATAGGTGCTAACATATAAATTTATATATACTGGATATAGGAGCAAACCGCTGCACTGTAAATTGTAATAGCTGCCCAGAGATTTCCGGTCCCAAGCCGAGCATCACCTCTTTGAATGAAGTTGAAAGGGTTTTTCATGCCTTCAGGGTCGCCCAAGTTGAAAGCAAATGTTAAGCCAAACAAGAGGCAAAAGGCTTGAGGTGGGTTCAGGAGATCATCGACTTTTTTTAGATGTAATGATATAAATCTGATGCTAAGAAACCTGTTTTTTCTATTCCCTAAAATGTGTTCCACAAAACTGAGGCTCCTTCCATGCCTCTCTCTCTCTCTCTCTCTCTCTCTCTCTCTCTCTATATATATATATATATATATATATATATATATATATATACATACATACATACATACATACATACATACATACATACATACATACATACATATGTATGTGTTTCAAAGAAGCACCCTATGATTAGACTGAATGAATCCATTCTTTTTTTTTATCTTGGAGCTCTCTTTCTTACTGTGAACCAGTAATTAAATCGGTATTGTTGGCGTGGATCAACATTTTAAAGAAAGAAAAATCCTATAATTGAATTGTCAGTAACCTAATTTATTATGTGGCACTGTAAATGTGAGTGTTTGAAGAGAATGGGACCTACTTTTAAAGGATGTTGGAAGCATTTAAGTTACACAAGTAACTGCAGGTCTGCAGGGTTTGAACGCGTTGCCGTTCAAGTAAATACAACTGAGCAATTCCAAGTTACAGGAAATGTCACAGTAAGTTGTTGGAAATAGTAATTCTGAGTAAACTATACTACAGCAAAAGTACATTTTCAGTATATCTTTACAATCTTTTTAAAGTTACTCAACTTAAGTTTACTCAATTCTAATAGTATTTGTTAGTACAACTTTAATTCCATAAAACAATTGGTTTACAGGCTTTTTTTTGAGTAAGCTTAACAAATGAGCATTTACAGTGTAAGTAAAGATATAGTTACATTACATTTCCTTTAGCTGAAACTTTCATCCAACGCAAATTACAATCATACACAGTAGACACAGCTAAGGGGTTAAGTGTCTTGCTCAAGGACACATCGACTAGGACTAGCCGGGGATCGAACCTTCGATCCTCTTGATTGAAAGGCTTACCTGCTAACCACTGACCCACAGTAGCACACTAATATGGTGGAGTATGTCTACTTGAATGTGTCGTAAACCTTTTAACTGCATGCCAGTCTTGCTGTTGTGTCTCACTGATGGCCGCCGATCTGCACTGCGCCCGACACACGAAAAGACATCGGCGAAATGCAGCGCCAACCGTCCAGTACCCCTCCCCCGCCCCCAAACCCACAGTGCTTATTACCAATACGATGTTAATATGCATATAAGGGTTTAATCATCCATAAATACAGCAGCTTCAGCTTTTTAAACGTACATATACGATCAAACTGGCAACACGATTACAAAAAGGTAAATTACTGTAGTCACGTAATTATTCAACATGCCACTTTACAATAAGGGTTATGGTTTTGAATCAATCTCAGTCCAGAAAGGTGCACTTTAAGCCTTTTTAGACAGCTGAAGACAGCGGGGTACAGTTCACATTCTAAATGTAATCAAAACTAATCTCATTAAAGGCTTCAGCTAAATAAAGAGAAAATCCCAGTTATTAAAACAGCTGCCAAAATGATTTTCTCTTGACAGACTAAGTGGTCGCTTTAGGTTTAGATTATTAACGTCAATCTCACATTATAACACTCACAGCAGTGACCTATAGACAGAGCGTAACCTCCAAACTGTGACTGAGCAGCAGATAAACCAAACAATCTGCAGAGGTTGGTGTTAATAATAACCCTTTATGTTCCTCTACCTTTTTTATATGAAGGTACCCTCTGTAGTCGTCCTCTGTGAGTGTAAAACAGTCTCACAAAGTCTCCTCGCACTACAACCCCTCTGGGACCCACTGGTAAAGTGAAAGACTGCTGCTTTTATCTTAAATTTTATTTAAGCCGAACATTCAATTGCAAAAACTAGAGGGCATCAGTTGTCATTCAAGCCATTAAAAAAGACAAAACCACGTCCTGTTTTTTTCTTGCTCTCCATACTCCATTAACTTTATATACACACTGCTCCCCGCACAAGGAATCGTATTTTACGACCTTCGGCATACTGTTCAGGATTTGCATTTTAACCGTAATCTGCCAACATGGGGGACGCCAATAAATATTTTCCCACAGCGGATCCTAGGATCGACGGCCAGCATCGTTCAGTTGCTCTGAAATATACATATTTCTTCTTCCTGGGTCGAAAGCCTCTTTCATGGAGCAGTATCAATAAACGGCTAACGGCCTTGTGGAGAGAGCAGAGTTACGGCGTATGTGTTGACACACCGCGACAGATATGAGGTTTCCTTTTCCCTCCTTGAGCGAGGCATAAATCTAACGGACACAATAAGGTCGGCACTGGAGATCATTAGCGGATCCCCCCCCGAGCGTAAAATTTACCCTGAGAAATCTTCATCTGAGGGAGACTCGGAAACGGTCTTTCTTGGGGACCATTTGTACCCTGTTGCGGCTAGCGGGGTACTAATATCTCGTTCCTGTCACCGCTGCTTCTATATTTTTACGAGGTCTTCAGCGTTTGAAGGCAACATCCCGCTGAACCGACAATTACCTGGTAATGCACTTTGGCTAATGTGGATCTGGGGAGGAGGGAATTATGCAGCAATCAGCTTAAATCTGAAACCATGCTTCGTATGTGTGAAAAATGAAAGTACAGTATGGACCGCTAATGGCTTTTTATGACACCGCCAGCATAAACAATATCATTTGGGGTTACAGCCCTTTTAATATAGCTGCATAACAGATGCGTGTGAATATTTTGTACATTATATTACCAAAAGAATTATCTGACTGATTTTCTTTTCTGTTTTGAATATTCACATTATGATGGGATGAACATCTTTAAAAAGCAGACTACAAAATAGGAATAAGAATAGGAAATGTTCACCAGGTGTTGCAATCCTGTCTGAGTAACAGCAATGGAAGAAAGGGTGGAAGTATTGAGCATTTTTCATGAAGCTTTCTAACGGTATGGAATTTAAAGGAATAGCGCTGACAGGCGACAGAGGACGCACGCTTGTTCACAGCTTCAAAAATATTTGCATAATATATATGCTTTTCCCCTTGCAGTGGCCCCTTTATGAAGCAATTATGTACAAGAAGAGCAACAGAGATATCCCATAATGCACCAGCAGAACAGATTAAGATGTGAGACAGATAAGGCGGTGTAATTACTCTTAACGTACGAGAAACGAGACTCCCGGTGGACAATAACGATATGACCTGTCATCAGCCATGATTAGTTATGGACGTATAATCGTCTTTTTGGTTTATCTCTTTGGTTTTTGATAGTAACGGGTGCAATTAAGGGAAGCTGTGTATCACCTGTTACTTTTTTTGGGGTGTAAATGTTGGGAAGCTAGACCAGTTTATTTAAATCTGTGAAGCTTGCGTGAAAGCTGACGATCAAACAACCGGATCTCGACCAAAAGGAGATTCTCGGCCCCACTGGAGGACTTTGGTGCCGTTTGTTTGCGATGTGAAATCAATGAAAACCACAACGATAAAATCCATCTACGGATCGTGAACTGGGGAGGAAGCAATTGTATAATTAATGTGTACATTTCTGTGAATCTTTCGATAGAAAAAAAGCGTGTAAACATGTGGAACGTAGACGTTTCCCCAATCAATTAGAATGCCGTGCTTGAAGTCCGTTAAGTCCATTAAACAGTGCACATTAATCCAATAAACTTCACAAAATAAACATTGCCTTGGAAGATTACTCTTGCCGTCTCCACATTGTACAAAACATGCAATCGATTTCCATTCAGATAATAATGTTAGTTTAAAGCTTATATACACCAGGGAACATACACACATACACATCAGAAGCTATGAAGTGTTGCATGAGCCCCGTGTGGTTTAACTTTGCTTTTATTCTATGAAAATTTGCTGGACCAGAATGCAACTGTGAAAGGTGGCACAGAAAGAAAGGTCTGTGAACTGCAAAATGACAGATAGAAATTCTCCCGACTTCTTAACAATGTTTTTTTAGCAGTTTTTTGTTGTTGTTGGGGTCATCATACACACTGATGGCCGAACTTCCTGCAGAAAAGAGGGATGGCAGACTGGTATGAACTAAAGGTTCCAATTACAGGAAGAAACCCAGCTCTACATCGGCTTTCGGCTCTGCACTTGTATTCATGCTCGCTGGCCAAATGAATCTAATGCTTTAAAAAAAACACACACAAACACCAGTGTGCAACCATCTGCAATTAGACTAAAATATTACACAGTTTGTTTTGTTACCTTAGAGATCTTCAGTTTTTATAACCGTTCAAATGGCCTCTAAATCCCGGCCTCCGGTGTCGCTCTTTCCCCACAGCCATTGTGGTTAATGACTCCTGGTGTTTCCTCTTTCCCCACAGCTATGCTGGTGTTTCCCCTCGGTTACCGATATCACTTTAATCCACACAAACCCCACTGTGTTGAAGAAATCAAAAACATTTAACACACAGGCTCAGTATGCATATATACATTCCAACGCACAGTGATTCGTACATTCAGTCAGGTTACTGCCCTCTCCCTGCAGCCGGCGTACGAGCAGTATGAAATTATAAGAACATTCGGCGTGTCATGAAGACGCCTTTTAGGATTTTTATGCCTTTATGAAACGTTGTTACCATAAAGCAGCCACACTTTATGCTTAGGCCTCAACAGAATAACGTAGAATAACCACTTCATATAAATAAAATGTAAAACAACCTAATTTACGTCACAACAATCACGTAACTTAAAATAATGGATGAGATGTACATTCATCCATAATGAGAGAGAGAAGAAGGAGATAGGAGCTCAGTGTATCCTAAAATGTCCCCCAGCAGCCTCTAAGCCTATAGCAGGGGCTGGACCAGGTGAACCTGATTCTGCCCTATAACTATAAGACTATTAAGAGGAAAGTCTATAGTCTACTCTTAAATTTGATGTTTGTCTGCCTCTCGGACTGAAGGTGGAAGCTGCTTCTATAAAACTTGCAATACCGACAAAAAATAATGTCCCGGAATTTGTAGATATCCCACAAAATTATTGTGTACATCCACATAATCTTAAATGAGAAATTATAAACACTGCTTGCCTATTTCTAACTAACTAAGTTGTTTTGTTGCCTGTGAAGACAGAATTTTATTTTGAAAAGGCCGGATCCATGTAACGAGCAGGAATACGTTAGCCTGGACACCAGACCGAACTTAGCCCCACCCTAAAGAAATTTGGTCGGGAAGTTGGGTCTGGCATCGCTCCATTGGGGAGAAATTATTCTCCGGTCAAAAATTGACCGGACCAATCAAATTGTCAGGGCGGGCTTTATACGATGACGGACCAATCAAATTGTCAGGGCGGGCTTTATACGATGACGGACCAATCAAATTGTCAAGGCGGGCTTTATACGATGACGGACCAATCAAATTGTCAGGGCGGGCTTTATACGATGACGGACCAATCAAATTGTCCGGGCGGGCTTTATACGATGACGGACAGATGATCCACAGTAACGTAACCAACCACGTCATCAAAAGGCGCTTGCTTCTTCCAGTGTGCGTGCAGTTGAGTTCAACAACTATGCGTCGCTTAAAATACGTCACATACTCCGTTGTTCTGATTGGTTGTAGCTCTATCCAATTGAGCGAAGAGGCATTTGCTTTCCTGGTTCGGTTGAGACACGCCCCATAATCACAGCCCAACGGAGCGGTATCAGACTCACATTATGAATAGAATTCTGAGTATGACATTGTCAGGCTAGGAATACGTAGGAAAACGTTGACAATTGAGAAGTAACTTTTTTTGAAGGACACCATGTGGACCGTTTCAGGATCATTAGAAACGTGATTAATTTATGTCATACATTCATCTTTAATGTGGACTGTGTGCAGTTTGAAGCAAGACAGACAGGAGAATAAAAGCCATCAATAAAGAGATGCTACTTAACATCAATTGCTCATTTCTTATAGGCTTATTGACTAAAAGGCATCATATTATTGCTATTGTTGACACGCTGAGTTGCTCTGCAGACGGGCAATATTGTGATTAATAAAGTCTCTGCTTTAAAGGAAAGTAAAAGTGATGAAATGATGGAGCACCAAGGTCTGAGATGTTGACCTCCTAAAACTGTTTAATCCATTCACCCAAAATGCCTTTTTTTATATCCTTGAGGTTTAAAAAGAACTTCCATTTCCTTTTCATGAAAACATTTTAAAGCCACTTTGAAGTTATTATGCATTTTAAAAAATTCTACCTTTAATTGCATCCTTGTATACAAGCTTGAACTTCTCTTCTCCCATTGTTATTTCTTGAGGCGCCCTTGAAACCGACGGGAATTTATGAATCATGAGTTCCATGTGCGTGCATGTCCACCATCATGTAACCGCACAATACGAACATAAAAGGCTGCTCCGTAGAGCTACTGTAATGATCGAAAAGACACAATGTCAGCCATTTGGTGGACACTTTGTACAAAACTATTACAATCAACATGAATATATTTGTATCGACCTTTTGAAACGATTGTTCAGCTTACTTCCACTAACAATAGCTCGAGCTGCGGCGGTACATTCTTGAAGGCATAGACTCTCGCTTCGTTTACGACTGTGTGGGTTGATTGCATAACAATTGCACAACCCCCTGAACTCTGAGCTGCAACACAGTTTTTCATCTTTTAGTCACTGGAATGTTCAAATATTGCGTTCGTGCGCACACGGTTAACCTGATGCACGGGCTTAAGGTTCATATGAATTTCAAAAGGGGATAAACAAACTGCAAAGTTGAAGAAAAAAAGTATAATCTCGCTAAAGGTACAGGCCAGCAGACTACACTTGTCTTCTGGTGTGACAAAAAGACAGAATGAGTGACTGCATGTCATAAGCATGTCATAAGCATGTCAAAACCATGTTATAAGCATATCATAACCATGGCATAAGCATTTCATAACTATGTTATAAGCATGTCATAACATATCATAAGCATGTTACACGCATATCATATGCATGTCATACGCATGTCATAACCAGGTCATAATAACGCCATAACAACCTCATAAGCATGTCACAAGCATATCATGAGCGTGTCATAACCATCCAAAATGCCATCACTTTACTGTAAAGCAGCTTCTCAAGACCAAGAAAATGCTAAATAGTAGTTCTACTTTAAGACAACTTTAATCAAAACTCCCAACACCTAATGAGATAAGCTCATATTCAGCTTCAACATCTCCAGAGTATGTGGCTGACTCCAGCTAATGTATTTCCGGTGCTATACAAACACTCTATTCCTCAGACAACATTATTGATCTCGACATAGGAAATAAAAACTGCCTCTCACTATGTGCATAACTTGAATTTCGAGCTCGGCTGGGCCTGGTGAACTTAGAAATAACTGCCAAGAAGAAGAAGGGAGGAAAAAAGGATCAGCCAAACCGATTAACATAAAGTTCAGCCAGGGAGCAGACGCTGGCCCTCTAACAGACTGACAACGTTTCAGCCTGTTTGACACATTTGTCCTTTTACTTTTTTTTAATTGGCATGTGGTCAGAAATGATTATTCAGCGGGAACAAGAGGCAAAGTCCAGAAACTTGGCATTAAAGTGTTTTCGGTCTCTCAGAGCTGGGGGACCTTTATTGATTCACCCAACGGCAAATGTCCCAGCATTTGGTAGAGTGCTTGTTTCTGAATCTGCATTAACTTGCCTAATTGTCTGGTTATTCAGAGAAGATTGCTCTTGGGGTAATTATTTATTTTGTTCTTGAAAATCTCACTTAGTGAAAAATAGAGGGTACCGGTGATGGGCTTATGCAATATTATGTTAAAGCTATTCTAGGATACTCAAGGGTATTTTCTTAAATAGCTAAATCCACATTGGACCCCCCAGCTTGTGAAGGGGTTGATTTCCGAGGGTGCTTTGTGCATGGAAAATTTAACAAGCAAGAGAGTATAGTTAAAACATTTTACCGGAACAAATGTCTGTCAATGGATGTGTTTGCCGCTGATGGATTTAACTTGTGACTTTCTAATTACAGTGAAGTGTCTTGAAACTACAAGGGCACCTCGTCTCCGCTCCACCAAAGTCTTCAAACTGTGAGCGAGATTTTTCCCTCGTGGTGTTTAGAACGGGAATGTTTGGCTTTGTATTTTGTGAAGGCTTCGTGTCCTTGGACTTTACCGTGTCTCCTTACCTTCTGTTACAGCTCCCCCTGCTTACCGAGATGTGCCCGTGCCTCGGGGCTCAGGTATCCCATATCCGGTATGGCTCAGTGGGCAGAGGGATACACTAACGCTGCCCGGATTTATGGGGTTTTATTACATGTGCGGCTCAAAAGATAGAGAGCGCTGACCGGACGGCACCAAGGTTGGGTCATGGTACTGTAAAGATGCAGTGCAGAAAAGAAAATACTTGTTTTTGAAGATTCAATGGAACGCAGTCGCACATTACATTTGTCTCAATTTAATTCAGTTTATTTAGTATAGCCCAAAAACTCAGATTTGCCTCAACAATATCAATCACAGTAGTTGTTTCTTTACACCTTATTTCATATAAGCTCTGGTTAAAGTGGCAGATGCATTCGCATAAGAAACTATTTTGAAATTTTAGCTGCATTAGTGCATTAGACAAGTTGTATAGTATCCCATAGTAACCATTGAAGTAGGATATATGTCCTTGCAGTTGTATTTCTATGATGTACATCCTGAATCTTGTTGAAAATCACTTGCTTGTATTTCATAAAAGGTACGTTTCTCAGTATGGTGGGCAAACCAAGGTTTGTGTACTTGAAATGTGTTTTGTTATTTTTGTTATTCATGTTTTTCTCTCTTCATTGAATGCTATATTTGATATTGAAGAAATCCATGTGATAGGGTCCAAATGAGCATCAAATATAACTCGGATTTTCTGTATGTATGTGACCCCTTGAAAAGTATCCCACATATCCTTTCGCTTTTGAACATTTTTGACACTATTTCAGGATACAAGTTAAATATTTCAAAAAGTGAATTTCTTCCAATTAACCAACTGGCTGAACAATTCTTACAGTCGTCTATACCATTTAAAATATCTAACACAGGAATAAAATATCTGGGTATTAAACCATGCAAACTCTAAAAGATCAAAATGTCACTGCTTTGACTATTGCAGTCAAAGCAGATTTACAGAGGTGGAATTGTCTGCCACTGTCTCTGGCTGGAAGGATACAGACTATCAAAATGAATGTACTACCCAGATATTTGTATTTGTTTCAGTGTCTCCCCATATTTCTTCCCAAGTCCTTTTTCAAATCCATTTACAAAGCTGTTTCCTCTTTTATTTGGGCAGGCAAACGTGCAAGAGCAGGAGAGACTTTGCTTCAAAGGAACAGGTCGGTGGGTGGGCTTGGGCTACCAAACTTTATCAGCTACTATTGGGCGGCCAATCTTCATAAAATTATACATTGGTTTATCTCACCCCAGTACAGCTGGTGCCGATTGGAGGCTGACTCTTCCTCTTCGTCTCTTCCATCACTAGTGTGTGATACCCTCCCTCTTTCTCCCTCTAGATTCACATCTAATACTGTGGTAATACACACACTAAAAATATGGTCACAAATTAGAAGACACTTTGGATGGCTTTCACTCCCTAAAGCAACACCCCTCTGTAATAATCATATTTTTTTACCAGCTAAGAATGATCCACGATTCACATTATTGGAGAGGAATGGACTTCGTTGTTTGGGTGACTTATACGTCAAGGACATTTTTGCCAGTTTTGACCAGTTGCGCTCTTCATTCAAACTAAATAGCTCAGACTTTTTCCGATACCTTCAACTTCGCGATTTCGCTAGGACCCACTCGCCAGCATTCCCTAAAGCTCCGAGCCTCAGTGGCATAGACCTGGCACTCAAGGTGAGACTACTGCCCAAAGGTCAGGTGTCCTTTCTTTATGACCTTCTGCTCACAACCAAGGAGTCTGCTGTGAATAAAATTAAAACAGATTGGGAAATGGAACTACAAATTAATATTTCTGGGGATTTCTGGAAAAAGGCTCTTGGGGCTGTCAATTCTTCCTCTAGCTGTGCTAGGCTCTCTCTTATACAGTTTAAAGTGCTCCACCGCCTACACTATAGCAAACAGAAACTATTTAAAATGTTTCCGGAGTCAATGGATGAAGCCTGTAGCAGATGCTTCCAGACACCTTGTAACCTGACTCATATGTTTTGGTCCTGTTCAAAATTAAATAATTACTGGCAGTCCTTTTTCAAATCCATTTCCAACATTTTAGGTATAATCATCAACCCATCCCCACACATAGCTATTTTCGGTAGGTCTCCTGATAGCCTTGTCACCTCAGCGACTCAGAACAATATTATTGCTTTTGCCTCTCTAATTGCCCGTAGGAAGATACTTCTTTTATGGAAATCTTCACAACCCCCGTCCATCAAAACATGGTTACAAGATATCCTGTTCTTTCTTAAATTGGAAAAAATTAAATTCACCCTTAGAGGGAGCTCTGACAGGTTTTACACGTGCTGGAGACCTCTTCTTCAATATTTTGATGGACTCTCTCCTGATGAGGTGCTGTAGTTGTATGCCATGACCGGCTGTTACGGACTCTTTCCTTGGTGCCCCCCCCACCGCCCCCCCCCCCCATACTTTCGAGTCTGTGCTTGACCTCCAGGATGCGAGCAGCTATCGCGAGCAACTATTTGGTATTGTTGTTTTTATATTATTACTTTTATTTTGTATTGTACTTTATTTTATTTTATTTTTATTTGTATTTATTAGATTTAGTTTAGTTTAGTAGTTTTACTTTAGTTCTGTTGTGTTTTGCTGTGTTTTGTTGTGTTTTGTGTAAAAAAAGAAATAGGTAAATGTATCACAATTGCACTCTCGTTGTATGCTTGCTTATTTACTTAAAATAAAAATATATATATATAAAAAAAAAATATATATATATATATATATATATATATATATATAACTCGGATTTAAAAACTACACGGCCAACGAAATAGATGTAAATGTTGATGAATCTTATTCCAATCTGGATATAATAAAACAACTAAACAACTCCCAAAGTTGCAAGCACAACTACAGAGTAAAATCACGCTCTTTTTGATTGAACCAATCGATGAGTTGTCTGAAACAATGGATATCCACTGCCCCCGAAATTGTGATAATTAAATCAAAGAAAATTAATAAAGCCCCCTTGGTAATTACTGAGACTTATATATATATATTTTTTTCTTTTTTTCTTTTTTGTTTGTTGAGTAAATAAAAAAAAATATGGACAAACTATTCCACCGCTAGCTTGAGAAGAAAATACATAACAATACCCAATTATTATGGAATAATTACATATTATTATATATTGACATTAAAAAAATGTCCACCAAATATTACGTGACTCAAAGTTTGCTCATATATATATATATATATATATATATATATATATATATATATATATATATATATATATATATATGTATTTTGCAGAAATGCAATTATACTAATGAGTTATTTTAGTAATGCAGACAACAAAATGTTGAAGCATCAAATTTCTAAACCTCTGAGCCGTCTCTGCACGCGCTCCTCTCTCTCTCAGGAAAGATATTGATCGAGATCACTTCATCGGCAGAGCTTTGATGTTTCCACACGCCGCCACCGCTGCTGCCTCCTGCTGTCTTTGTCTCTTCCACACAAAGACGTCCTCGTCAGCTTCCCCGCGTTGAGAGATTATCTTCCGGCAAGTTTCACATTTCATCCCATCACGCAGACGCTAGCGTTGCTCGATGTTTTAAGAGTTAATTGCGGTGTTTGTTTAAATAAATTAGACGTACGTCATCGACTGCTTTTGCTTTACGTGGCTTTGCGTTATAATAACTGTATCATTATTTGTAGCCTAATTATAATATTAAATACAAAAGGAAATATCCCAAAGGGATCGTTCATGGCAAAAGTCATTAAGTTAAAAGACATCTTAATTAGAATCACTGACATACTGCAAATTAAAAAGCAACCAAAGAAGCGTCTCAACGCACGATGGGCGGATACATTTATCTGCTTGAAGCAGTGACCGCAAAATTGCTGTCTAAAGTTTTTCTTTCATTCCTCAAAATCAGACAGAAGAAGCTTTGCAGCAATTTGTGTTAATATTGAAAGATCTGTTTTTGTTGTTAATTTAAAAAGAGCTCCAGTAACCATTGAATAAACTACTTTATAATGTCATTTGAGAATATCTGCTGCCAACGAACATTCAGCTTGGATTTATGTTGTTTCTTATTCGGGAAATTGAACGTTCTGCTGGGTTCACACCAAAAGTTTTACTCTCTTGAATATTTGTTGTTTATTCGCGCCTCAGAGGGGGTGGGGCTTATCGCCGTGGTTTTACTCTGTGGAAACTTTTATAATTTCCACCATCCACCACTGAACAACTCACCACTATTTCAGCTGTATACTTGTTGTGGACATCCCAAGAACGTCGGAACATCCAACGCCATCGTGTTCGGCTTCGTAACATCACCAGGAGGCTCACACAGCTCGGTGAACATCCCCGACTCCTTCTGTATAACTCAGTGACGACGGGGGAATTTATCGTTTTCGCTAAATTTGTATTATTCGTGTCGCCAGCCGAAAAATTGGCATTAACCTAAACCTTTCGCGTCTGTGTTGACTTTGCATGGGATCTCACGCGTAAAATTCACCTTTCTGGTGTGAACGCAGCATTAGTACGGTCATGGTTTGGGCCGTGATGCCTTCGTCTGCCCCCAGTTGTCTTATGGCGGGGTCTAGATTAGGTTTTCTAAGTCGGCCTTGAATTCATCGGCGGCAATGTTCGTTTCACGGAAGAACAACTCGGTAGACGCCGCATGCTGTCGGCATCATCGATGACACGCCAAAACCGCACACGTTGCGGAAAATAAGCAGTCACTGTTGTGAAACAGCACCAGCTGGTGTTTAATTCTTCAGTTCATGAGGGGGGTGTTGAATTTAAGACGTACTGAAATCTGAGAAGACTTTTTTTGTTTTCGGTTCACGGAGCACACCTGCTGTGTCGCTTGACGTCTCTACTACTCAACCGGAGAGTCGAGTGCGGTGCCTTGGGAGTCCTGTATGCCACCGGCGCCGTCGCCATTAGACGTGTCACTTTGCTGCCTTTGTTTGTTTGCCTCGGTCTGAACGCGATGAGCGCCCTCCTGCTAATCCACAGCTGGAGTTATTTATAACTGCCGTTTTTGTCAATGTGTTTCCAATTAGGGCTGCAACTATCAATTATTTTGATAATCGATTAATCTGTAGATTTTTTTCCCGATAAATCGTATTAAAAAACAAAAAACTGTAATGTTCAAGCTTTTTTATTCCAAACATGGTTCGTATGGTCATGGAAAATTCTCAAAAGTCATGAAAGAAAAGAAAATCCGAAAAGTCATGGAGAAAAGTAAAATCCAAAAGTCATGAAAAAAACAAAATCCAAAAGTCATGAAAAAAAAATAAAGAATCTCAAGTCATGGAAAAAAAAAAAATCCCCAAAGTCATGGAAAAATATTTATTATTGATTCGATGTTGCAGCTCTTCCGATTTCACCTGAAGTCTTGAGCTCTGAAAAAGGAGACCTTGTGATTTATTGGCGCCATTGGGGGTGGGGCTTATCTCCGTGGTTTTACTCTGTGGAAACGGTTAGAATTTCCGCCATCCACCATGGAAGAAATAACCACTATTTCTGCTTTATAACTGGCAACAATTCCTTATCTTCCCCCATATAGCGGTCGAGGTAGAGAGAGAATAATGTCTTGTTTTTTTAAAACATCATAAGAATACATCTGATGTGGATTTGACCTTTCAACCCATCCCCCGAGGGGGCAAGGGATGCAAAGCAAAAAGATAGAGCGAGGCAGTCAGTTGCAGTTTACAGGCAGGCGAGTTTCGACTCACGTGTGGCGTCGGGGGAATACAACTCTCCATTTGTTCCATTAGTCTCCTCCCCTGGCACATCACATTCCTTCTGGGAATTAACCCCGTCGATAAGATGGCATCAAACATACGGCAAAAAGGATGGAATCCATTCAACCAGCATTTTGTTTTCGACATTTTTCACCCGCCATCTGGAAAATGTCACGGCAACCTTATCACAAAAGTCAGCGGCTGAAGTGTCGACATTCGGCATGTGACAGATAGAAGTGTGTTGGGAATTCTGGGGCTCAGTTCATGTGTGGTCCAATCGGGCTCCGGCCATTTTGCTGAGTTGGCGCAAAACAAGTCACGAGCGCTAATGCGGTCAACCGTGCAGGGATGATTGTTGTTAATTTTCACAGTTAGTTTGCAAAGTGAACATATTTGGTAATACTTGTTGTTAGTATTAGTATAATAAATAATAGATTAGGTTAGATATACTTTATTCATCCCCAGGGAGGAATTTATATGTAGCAGCAGCAAGCATGTTTACAATATATACAATACAATAGCAGGGCATGCGACATTTAGTAATTTAAATAATAAAGGCAATAAAAAAAATATAAATGCAAAGTGTATATGAAGTATGAAGTATATAACTTGAAGCTGTGCAAGGGTTGTTGATGTTGTTGGATTCAATTTCAGGACTGTTCTCCTGTATCAGGAATGTTCTCCTGTATTTGAAATGTTCTCCAGTATCAGGAATGTTCTCCTGTTTCTGGAACGTTCTTCCAGAAACGATCACCAATCGAGTCCCTGTTCAGGCTAATCGGAAGGAACAGATGCAGAATAGAATTTTTTTTAAAGGAGAGCAACCTTCGAATATCGTTCCAGAATGTGAAAGTCTTGTTGTTGTTGTAACTTGGATCATGTTTTTGTTTTGCTGCATAAATACAGACGATTATATCGCTCAGGTGTTGTAATATTTTGAGGAGCAGCGGTTCTTGTTGTGCCACGAGAAGCAGTCTTGTAATGCCTCGCTGTTTGACAGTGACATCCACCTCCGTGTTGCAGTACTTCATGTTCTATCGGCTTTTCTCAGGTGCACAACATCACCCCTGATGTCTCCATTTCAAACCTAGCAGCTCTTGGAAGACGGCACCGCCTTTTCTTCTTTCTCTTTTTCCAAGTTAATCCTCTTTTCAACAATTGTGGTGTGCCCTGGTGCAGCAACGGACAAGCAATTAGTCCACAAAGGCCAGACAATTACCTGAGACGGCTGCAGCAACACTTCAGAGAGACCGGGGTATAGATCCTTAAGGGCGCCGCATGCATCCCTCCGCACACATCTCGCTCGTCGGTGGTTTGTTATTTTGTGCCGACAAGCAGCTGGAATGTGTCAGTCCGGGTCTCCTCCGAGCCTCGGGCGAGAGAAAGCTTCCGAATTGTCGTGGAAACACGGAAGGTGGGGGCGGGGGAGGGGGGGGTGATACCTGTCAGTCATTTTGGAGGAATTATGCCGTCTCTGTGCAGTTAGCATCTGGTTTCCTGCTGCTGTGAGTACTGAGCCCGCAACCTCTAATCTCGATAGACATTTGCATCTGAACCGGCACACGGGCCGAATGTGGGTCAGTGGTTCAATCCCCTCCCAAGTCGATGTGTTCTTGAGCAAGATTCTTAACCCTGAGTTGCTCCCTGTAGCTGTGTCCATGGTGTATGAATGCAACATGATTGTAAGGCCACATTTACAAATAGCCGGGTATTTACAGAAACAAATATTTCTGCCTCTCTGTTTTCAAAAATAACGTTGTACACACAAGGTGGTTTTCAAAAAGGTTTCTGTTTATATGAACCTGCATAAATACGCCGTCCACATAGAACGCTCACATGACGCATATTTAAGCATTTTTAGTCACACACTGTGACGTTTGACAACCTAAAACTCTGTTTGACCTCGTTCAGCCGCAAACACAAAAACTGAGTTTTTAGAAATCTCCACTTTGGCCGGAGTTTTTTTAGAAATGATCGTTGTCCATGATAAAACCTCAGTTTTTATGTAAATGAAAGGCCAAAATGCATGAAAATATATGCGTTTTCCCATCGGGTAAACGGGGTCTCAGTCGCTTTGGATAAAAGCGTTACTAAAATGTCACGTAACGTAACCGTCGAACGCTTCCCATCGGCCTCACGTTCAATTTACACGTTCAACAACGGTCACTGAATGAAACGGAGATCATCAGATCTGTGAAGCTGGCTGGATGGGGGTGTAATATGCCTGCGAGGTCACTCACTCGATCACACTACATGCTCATTCCCAGCCAGCTGTGCTAGTGTAGTGGAAAGGACAAAAAGGAAAAGGAATTGGGGACATCTTCCGTGGATATAAAAGAGCAGCGTGTTGTATGTTGTTTACTTTTTTGAGTAGAAAATTGTAAGAAGCAGAGGATCTGTCGGATGATGACAGGCTGCTGCGCTCAGCGTCTTGCCGATTGCTTGATTACACCGTAGGTGATTGGAGGAAAAACACCATCATTAGATCAGATTACAATGATTTGTCAAAATTGTTCAAGTGTGCGAGGGGAAATCGTGTCGCATAAATATGGCAACTGACAAACTGAAGACTTCGGTTTTTATTTCCATAACTGACACAAATAACCTTTCAAACCAGGGTTCTTTAAAGAACCATTTCCATAGAGTTTGTCAAAGAACCTATAACTGTGCCTCAAATGAAAAAAATCGTTATTCAGTAGTTGATGCCAATGAAGAACTATTTCTGGTTCCCACAAATAACCTATCAAACCTTGGTTCTTTAAAGAACTATTACCATAAATGGTTATTCAAAGAACCTTCAAAACAGGGTTCTTTAAGGCCCCATTTCTGGTTCCACAAGGAACCTTTCAAACCAGGGTTCTTTAAAGAACCATTTCCTTAAAGAGTTCTTCTTATAATGGTGGCTCAAATGAAAGAAAATGGTTCTTCAGTAGTTGATGGTTCTTCATAGAACCACAAAGCCTTTTAAAGAACCATATAATAACCATAATGTCTCTGTGTGTATATGAAGGGTAAAGTAGTCTCTCCCAGTGTCGATCACATTCAGATGTGGAGAGTGAACATGTATTGTGGTGTTCTGGGCCCTGTGCCCTGTGAGGGCGCACACAACAGGGTGCAGACCAGTGTGAGCTTCGGTCCGTCACATTTAAAGCTCCTCTGCAGCACCCCGTGCTGCTGTATTCACCCACACGCCTTCCAACAGAGGGGAGCTTACGCCGTCTGCCGCGTCCTGGTATGCGTTGCATACATATGGCGGGTTATGCTACGTGACTTCCACAGGCAATGTACTTGGAAATGTAATGTTTATTAAAGTGTACGTCTCCTCCCAACCTGACCGGGTAGCGAGTACCGCTATGTCACAGCGCTTGACCATGACTGGCTCCAAAGAATCGACTTCTCTCAATCAAAAATCTAAAACAATTGATGAGAGTCTACGGAAGGCTGCTGGGTTGTTGCTATGCTATGATTGGTCAGTCTGAATACGAGGGGCGGGACTTAGCAAAGGGGTCAGCGCTACAGAAATGGCTTCAGGCCTAACTCCTCATTTAACCCTCTGTGAATTAAACTAGGGGTGGGTAGAAAAGGTATTCATGTAGGGTTAAGATAAGCTATTTTATAGGATTTTGAATTGATTGGCAATATCCTGAAAATAATTAAAGTTGTGCACACTTTAATCTGCTTTCATTGTTTAGCACAGCAAATCTGAATAGATGTTCAAATTAGCACTCCTATCCACTGAATTAAAAACGTTATTCGTCAATAATTTTTAATCGACAATCCATTTCTAATCGAACTGTGAAACACGGAAAGGTTCCCACCCTTCGTTGGAGTGCGCACTCAAGAAAAGCTGAAGACAAGATTTCTATGTTTCGATTTGAGCTCCATTTGCCGAAATATTTCGGCAAACGCAATCGGCAGATTGAGACTCGTTTTCCCTCTCTTCCTTTTGTCCTCCCCAACTGCTTGACAATCACAGTGGGACGGTCTCCATGTGAACGAGCTGCATCCCGGGAAGGTGAGCATTCGACACAATGTGTTGTATAAGAAATTATTACAATGAATCCAGCTCCCCGAGGGCCGACGAGTTACCGGGAACCAAAGCCGCTTTCGAACAGAAACCCCATCCGTCTCTCGGTGGAGACTCAACGTTGACATTTGAGGCGGTACCGTTACTTTGACCTTACCGTGTACGTAATATATCATAAAAGGCGCGCCCTGATCAGATGAGCTGTCTGGTTCAGCTTTGAAATTTATTTATATCAAAGTGCTTTTTCTGAAAATCACTGGAGTGCAAAATTAAGAGCTACATTTACCTGACAAGAGTCCTATCAACTCTGTGATGAGGTGTCCAACCTGAACAAACCAATATCCAGCTGGGATTGTTCTCTCGGGCCAGCGGCAGCATTTTGGTTGACGATGGGCCCTTTTTTTTTTAATACAGATGAGTCTTGTGTTTATTTAAAGGGGCAGAGCGTCATAAAAACAACCAGTGTCTCTATGAATACTTCAAAAATAGCTTCAGTTCGGGAATAAGTCACTAAGATGTATCGGCTAAGCCAGCACAAATATTTTTTCTCAGGTTAACATCTTCGTCCATTGCCCTGATGCTGTTATCCCCTTCCCCCCTCTTCCTCTCCCCATAGGAAGTACACCAGAAAAGGAGAAACCACTTCCCCCGACTTGCTCCTTCTAAAAAACGTCTTACATCTACACACGGTGTTCTGCTTGACACGATCTGTCTTCCAGCTCAGCTCTCCTTTGTCGGAGCACCGGCAGGAACGGAGAGAATGAAAGACAGGGGGGGGGGGAATATGGAAGAGACACCAAAAAAAAGGAAGCGCCAGAGGTTCCAGGGCAGCAGGGATCGTAAAGCATCCTTTCCTCTTCGACTCGTCTTTCTTCACGGGCCTATTGGCCCGTTTCATATTCATCGTCACAAGCTTCAGAGCTGAGAGGATTGAACTTCCAGGATGCTAAACGAGCAAAGGATCCATTAATAATCACATTTTCTGAAGAAGAGCAAGAAAATACCCTTCAGCCCGTTGTCGACTCAAAGGAGGTGTCATACCGCGTGGGTGGTGCTTTTATTTAGTCTATAAGTCCTGATTACCATGAGAAGCTTTCACCAAAGCAGTTATGAGCATCATCTGTGTGAGACAGGCTGCCTTAATATTTAGTTTTCCCTTTTGATTTCTAAAAGATTTTCACCAAAAATAAATGGGAACACAATGAATTAAACCAGGGCCAATTAAGGAATACAAAAGAAACTTGGAGTAGAGGGCCGTCTGCATGTTGCTGGATGAGCAACCAATTAATCATCAAGCTGCCAGTTGAAATCTGACTTTGGGGTTTTGACGCGCAGCAGTTGCCGTACGATGAGTTTGGATGTCGGGGGAAAGTATTTATAGCGGAGGAGAAGAAGAAGGGCACCGGAAATGAGATGAGCGAAAAGTAGAGAAGAAATTGGGGAATACGCTGACGGGGAGTGATGGTTGGATTTCAGAAGGAACAAAAAAAAAGTAGGCATCACCAATCCTCGTTTATTAATCTGATTATTATTTCTACGATTTATTTTGATTAGCTGACATGACGGTAATAAGTGTGACATCTTTGAGGTCCTGATCGATCCGATCAAACAGATTTCAAAAGATGTTCGATTTACAATGAGAAGGAGCAGAGACACATTTGACTTGAATCCCTTCTCAGAGTCATCGACGCATCTCTTCAGCCCCAAAGAGCTCTAAGACCCTGTTTACCCGATGGGAAAACGCATATATTTTCATGCGTTTTGGCCTTTCATTTACACAAAAACTGAGGTTTTAACAGGGAAAACGATAATTTCTACAAACTCCGGCCGTTTTCAGTGATAAAACCTCTGTTTTTGTGTAAATGAACGGCCAAAACGCATGAAAATATATGTGTTTCCCATCGTGTAAACAGGGTCTAAAGGAGACGGAAAGAATGTAAGGTGGAAGTGAGTAGGAGGTGGAAGGAGAAGAAGATGAGCTACAGAAGGCTAAGGAGATATTGGACGTCTGCCCCCCCTCCTCCTCCCTCGAATCGTAACTCTGCCAAATCCCCTCTAGGACCTGCGATCGGGACGCTGAGATTCCTCTCGAAGCCGTGATGGAGGAGGCGAGCTTATCATTTTCATCTGGATATTATTGGATCATTCTGCGAGCGATGAGCATTTCACATGCGGCAATTTGCTCGACTTTGGGCATGAAATTAAAATGATCAGTCAGAGGAGCTCCAGTCGGGATTGTCAAGACTCTCGGCGGGATCGTCAACTCGACGTTTTCCTCACGACTCGTTGTCAACGGAGAGCGTGAAAAAGATGCACGATGAGAGCTTAAAGTGACAACTCCTGACGAATAGCTGGATGGCTCCTGTGCAGAGTTCCCCTATTAAGAAAGAGGTGTGTGTGTGTGTGTGTGTGTGTGTGTGTGTGTGTGTGTGTGTGTGTGGCACTACTTTATTACTTTACTGACTCAACTGATTTAGTATTGCTTTTACACATTTCCCTAATCGTTGTACTTTTCTTGGAATACTGTTTACCGAGCCTCCAAGATATGTCGTCAAGTATCAGTCCAAGAAGAGGAATATTTCTCTTCTCCAAGTACTGTCATCAAGCACACACTGACGCTTTTATTCCATTACGTCTGTCTGATGGCTTTAGGGACTTTTCTGATTATTTTTCATTCCGTTCCTGTCCAGTGAAAATTATGAATTTCCATATTTGGTGATTTTCAAACGTTTCTGATACGAAATGGGGTTTTACGTTTTTCTTTCTTTATGATCAAATGCACCAGTAATACAAAAACATAATATATATAAAAAATACTAACGAGGACTATTTACCCTGTGGAAATGTTCCCTTTACTTTTGGTAGTTTAAGTACATATTTGCTGATAATACTTGCGTACTCTTACTGATGTAATTTTTTTGAATTTACTGTGGAATTAGGACTTAGAAAGGTCCAGGTGTAGTATTTAGGGGAATACAATGGCTCTATAATATAATATATTGATAAGTATGTTTTCATTAGTTTAATCGCCTGAAGCTAAGATTCTTTCTGGTTTTGTTACCTTAGAGCAGTGGTTCTTAAACTTTTCTGTCTCGCCCATTTTGGAGTAAGTAAAATGTCCATGCCCCAACAATATGCTCCATGCTGATTTTATATTGAATGGAATAAAGAAAATTGCAATCACTTTGTTAGAACAATACAAATAAAGTTAGACTTATTTTTTATTCTGTGTACTTTGAATTCTTTCTGCATTTCCTCCTGCACTACACCTGTAGTACCACTGCGCCCCACTAGAGGGGCGCCACACAGTTTGAGAACCACTGCCTTTAGAATGAGGTATTTAGATCCTCCATATTTCTACAGTAGCCCACAAAGGACAAATCAAACACATTTTCGTGCATACTCTGACATGGCAAGCTATTAAATTATATATGTATAGCTTTCCACGCAAACGTGTTTGATTATATATATTTATATATATATATATATATATATATATATATATATATATATATATATATATATATATTCATAGCTTTCCATGTCAGCAGATGCATGCAAATGTGTTTGATTTTATATATATATATATATATATATATATATATATATATATATATATATATATAATGTGTGTGTATGTATGAGTATTTTATAAGGATATGTGTTTTCTTTTAGCGTCGTCGTATTTGCAAATTTCATGTTTTATTAAATTGAAGATTCAATATATTCAGCAGACTTTTTGACTAATAATTAATACCCCACTCTGATTACCATCCCCATCGTCTCGGGGACCCTGAGCACGTCTGTGCAGTGTAAATGCCTGTCAGCAGTTGCATAATGACATCCCTTCCATAACTTTTAAATGATCCTGAATGTTTCATATTGACTATGTGTGTTTGTAGCATAACTTTACTGATCCACATAATTGCACCTCCACAAGCATCCGACATGGAAAACATGATTAATTTACACAGGAGAGAGATTCTGGGACACTTTCTATTTCTAAAGGATAAGGTCAGAGACGGTGATGTTTCATGAATATCTCAATATCATTACACATTCTTGTAAAGGCCCTCAGACAAATGATTTTTTTAATTGAATATGCTTGAAGGATTGATGGACTCCGTGGAGGTTTATCAGTCAAAGTCTCCTCCACTGGGTGATGGAGCGGATTTTTAGATTGGCCGGTTGAAGAACAGATGTGCAGCCATCGGATTCCCTCTCATCGGCTTCACCATCTGTCCCCAACCAAATCTGACAGTATGCACGGATCGCAACTTTAAATAAAGTCGGTGTCGTTATCATCAAAAAAGAAAGTGGAACTAAAAAAAGAGGAGAAACTAAGTTCACTTTGTCTTTTTTTTCTTTTATAATGAGTAATGTGCTTCACAGAGAGCTGACTTTCCCATTTCTGCTGATTTATTTTGGCGGGATGATAATGATAAAACAAAGATGCCACCTACCCACCAGTGATGTTTCAATCTCCGTTACTGAATTTGCACAAATTTGACTGAATGTACATTGGAAAGTATGTAAATTAGATTTGATGAACACAATCATTAACGGCATTCTTTAGGGCTTACTTTGTTCAAAATGGGCTTTAAATGATAAAAATATAGTCGAGCCATCAGTTGGGAAAAAAGTGGATTTCTCTTTGTCAAATGCAGCAAAACGGAAATATACTGTGTTTTTTTTTATCATGGCTAACTTTAACGAGGGGAAAAGATGTCGTGCAAATGATAATTCATTGCGTTTTGCAGTCCCTGGCAATTTAAGCGACAACAAACTGAAACTCAATCACTCTTTAACACTTATGGTTAGAACAAAAACAACGAGGGGAAATTGTAATAAACACATTTTTTGGCATAATGTATTCGTAATGTTTTTAGCATGCACCAATCCCAAGGCTTACCTATCTGCTGGTGACAGTTGATTAAGTTAAGATAAGACAATATTACATATATTTAATTAAATCTTGAAAACACAGACTACATATACTCCTGGAATGCTTTTTGTTGTTGTTGTGTGTTTCGATGGAGATTGATGATAGCATCTGCAGCTGACACGCAAACAGCCAATTATGTTTAATTATCCGAACCCTTTGCATAAACTTTACTCAACGGCTGTTTGATGGCACCCCAATTGGACTAAGACGCTGGGGATTATTTTTCTGGCCGGGGGCACGTCCACTGCTAACCGGCTGAACCCAGAAACCAGCTGCACCAATTCATCAATAAGTCCTGCGAGACGAAAGAGGCTGGAAGAGGCTGCTCGTCATCTCCTTTCCCAAAATCCATAAAAACAACTCGGATGAGGGTCTATTTGAAATCTCAGTGTCTCGGTCAAGATTTAGATTTGGAAGATGTTTCTGTTTACTGGCACACATCCTGACCGAGTTTCTAGCGAGAGAAAATCCTAATTAATGCACTTTTCCTGCCACGTTGCTGGAGATATATTTCCAGCTGCCTTTAACCGCTGTAGAGGAAGAGGCTACACGATGAAAAGAAAAGCATCGGTTGAAGCCTGAACACAAATCAATGGGAAAAATTGTTTTTTGTTGCATGAATATTTTAAGGAGCGTTACCATTCAGAGGAAATATGATTTCTCTTAAGTGAAGCGTGAGTGACGTTTAAGTCACATGCTCCTTAAAGGACTTTTTCATATATTCTTTTATTGCAGTTATCCCACAAGCATTAAAAAAACCTTTCTTTGCAAAAAAAAAAAAGTTTTTATTCTTAGCGTTTCCACATAGGCTGTAAGTGTTTTGAAAAAATTGCTATTGCTGACTTTTATTTTTCTTCCTCGGAAAGCAGTTTACAGGAAGATAAGTTTCAGTAATGGTGCAACTCGACCTCTTTAAAACTCTCATGAACCTTCTTTCAATCTTCTTCATTGCACATATAAAATAAAGCATGAATGAGTCTGTAATTACATGCCCTATTTATTGCCTCATTTCTGAGATTTTTTATTTACAGTTTCCAGAGCAGCCTGCATGGCTTTTTCATTTAAATAGGTGGATGCAAAGACCAGTGAGAGAAGTAAAGGTGTAGGAGGGACTCATCTCCATCTCAGAGATGGAAGGCAACGTGCTAATAACCTATCGAGGCTGACGATTGAGAAGAGTGAGTGAGAGAATGATCATTTTAATTAAAACTAGAATGGGCACTCAGTAGAGCGCATACCTTCACATATCACAAGATTGGGCATTGAATTATGAAAATATTTGCATTAGTTGCATGCCAATTGGATAAAAAATGGACCGTGCTATGGTAAAAAAAAAGATGTTGACCTTTCATGACCTTGACCTTTGACCCAATCGATCACAATATCAAATCAAATGGTCCCCGGATAATAACCAATCATCCCACCAAATGTCATCCGATTCGGTTTAACATTTTTTGACTTATGCGAATAACACGCAGGCACGCATACGATACACGGCAATCAAAACATGACCTTCCGCATTTTCAATGCGAAGGTAATGAATGAACCAAGTTTTCCTGGAGGGTTTCCTTTGCTCTCCAGCATATCCGTTGTGCCGTTGTTTGCTAACGAATGTTGACCTTCCTCTTTTTTCATGTTTTTGTCGGGTCCAGTTGACCGAATGCCCGGCGACACAATCCGTCTGCTACCTTCAGAAATGAAAGGGTTAACGGAAAAGAAAGAAGACGAAAATTGGATTTCATGCCCGGGTTGTCGAGCGAATCGAGGGTTATAATTTACAAGGCTCCTCTTTAATTCATAGCCCTCAAATTCAATTTAATTCAGCACATATCGTAAAGTAAATGTAATATTCTCTCTAACGTATTAATACGGCCTCAACTGTCCTTCTGAGGCTCTCTTTTGTCGAACTCCTCTTTTTTATGGTGATATATTCACGATTACCGAGTCCACCTTTGTTCCTTGATAGAATCTTTAAAAAAAGAAAAGAAAAGTGCTCCGCAGCCGGAGGCCAACAGATCTGTCATTGTTGCACCCTCTTAGTGACTCATTTAGTATTCCTAAATCGTGCATAATTCTCCTTTTTCCTTATTCATCTCTTTGGCACTCTTAGTAGCCAATCTCACATATGAATAGGTACTGTATGAAGCAGAGCTATTAATGTCCCGCTGAGTAAAAGATTCACTTCTCTCTTTTTACTTTAGCCGATTGGAGGGAAATTGCGAGGAAGGTGTGATAACGGCTCTTTTTGTAAACGACGACGAACACAGCGGGAAAGAATCCTCGACACGGTCGGCATTGTTTATCTTTTTTAAGCGCGACAGAAAAGAAAATGTCTCAAAGGATGGATACTGACATCGAATTGTTCATAGTCTGATACGCCTCTCCGAGAGAAAACAACATTCTTGGTATCGCTATAAATGAATAATTAGGCCTTTTCTCCAAAGCTCAGTGTGTGACTCGGCGTCACTCTGCATGCGCTGGCACGTCTCACGATGACAAAGAGGATAACCACATCGTCTTGTTGTTGTCATTTTCAGCACACAAGCATTTATTTTTATTTTTGTAAAAAGAATATTCATTTAGATGTTCATGTCGATCTATAATTTCTGTAAGATTGAAAATATGTTTTGGATTTTTGATTTGATGCCATTTCTCCGTGTCTGAAACTACAGAAACACTTGATAAGGTGTATAAAGTTTGATAAACCAATTTGAAACATTACAATAATAGGTGTTTTCAACCACCTCCTGTTTTTTTTTTAGACGACCAAAATGTCCCCTTAACAACCTCAAAATCCACTGGGAAAAGTTTGTGAAAAGTGCTCTTTCAATCAGAAGGTATCCACGCCCTAAAGCATACTATTGTATTTTATTCTACATGCACCGTAATTTAATAAATGTATATCATGTTGTTTTTAAGAAGATTTGAAACTAGCGAATGAAATCATCAGCTCACGTTTACAATGTTTATCAAATGAGTGTGACAAAGGGATAATTTTCTCATAGACTATACAAGTTGCCCCCTAATGGTCATTAAAAAGAATGCACGTTTGCATTGTCTTCATTCATCAGAACTGTCATTTTTTAACCACGCTTCAAAAAACCGAGGTGCATCACATCGTTCTGCCAATATGGCATTTAATGCAAATTCCATCTCGGTTCTCGCCGCTCTCATTTTCTGCTGCATTCAGTATCAGTATCAGTCCAGAGCTTAAAAAAAAACAAAAAAAATGTGTCATGCAAATGCTTGTCTGTCACTCTATGCAAGTAGTTTATAGATTATTTGCATGCAAATCACCGAGACACGGCGAAGGAAATGGACTGAGCAAATGGAGAGAGCCCCCCCCCCCCCCACACACACACACACCCACACACCCCTCCCCCCACCCCAATCTCAGCTCACGCATCAGTACACTGTGAGGTGTCAATAGAAGAAGTTAGCGAAGCCTCGCTTTACATTCAAGGCCTAGTGGGGCCATTTCTACCAAAGGCTATACCCTCCATGTGACTTCAATGAAGCAAGTCGAGATGAATGCACAAAAAGAAAAGTTTTTTTCCGCCTTCATCCCCCAGAATTTGCATCAATTCAGGCGGCGTCTCCGACCGCTCTGGAGGAATCCCATTTCACTGAGATTATCGGAATGATTACGAAGCGTTGTCAATACTACGATGCTTCTCCAGGATCTTGTATGAGTTTTTAGGTGAAGTGATTTTCATACCCCTAGCAACCCGATTCGGCTGCCATCCTCCTCGCTGCTTGACGCCGCTTTTTTATTGTTACACATCTATCACATTTGGGGCATTATTGCGTTGTAAGAATGATTTAATGGTCCTGCTTTTTTTAATGCTGAAGGGAAAAACACAAATATAATCCCACCCCTAACCTTCTTCATACCTCGGCGGTTCAGAATGGTATGAAAATGTCATCCTCTGTGATCGACAGTGTCTTCTAGCTGTAGTTGTTGAACTCTTTTTATCTCCATTTATGGCTGTGAAAAGAGACATTTTGAGTTGTTTTGGCACTTCAGAGTGGAGAAGTGCTCCCTGTGAAAATGTATTCAGATATTGGGTGTGAGGAGAAGAAAGTAGTGAGTCTAACACACGTCTGCTCCAACACATACGCACTTGGTTGCATCATGCATTTTACAAAACGGATGAAAACAAGCTGGGCTCGGGACGGTAAACCTATTTTTAATCACGTTTTTCACTCTCACGCAACAGAAACGCTCGCTTACAAAGGTCTCAAAGCGGATGAGCAGTGGCGATGCGGTCAGCTGTGTGTATGTGTGTAGTTCCATTCACACATAGGTAGCAAACACAAGGCCCGCGGGCCGAATCCGGCCCTCCACATCCCTTTATGTGGGCCCCTGGTGGCTTTAAAGACACGTGATCCCCTTTCCCATGCTTTTATTTTGAAGGTTTTAGATTAAATGGATTCATGTTGTAATATTAGACATTTTCTTATGTACAATATTTCTACACTCAAATAAACAATAAACAAATGCAAAGTGTTATTTAACAATATGTTCGATGAGTTTACTAAGTGTTTCCGGCCCTTTAAGAGGGCGGCCAAGATGATGATCTGGTTTGACAGCCCTGCATTAGCAGTTAGCTGGGTGGTGCTATCCAAACACTCTGGCAAATACAATACCAGTGTGCACGGTGTCGATGGCTGCGGAGTAGCAGCGAGGGACCTGCTCTGCACTCAGCTGCAGTACCACGAGCGGCCCATAGCGGCTGTTAAGTGTCGTGAGACGGGGAATCAGCGGGGAAGCATAACACGGGTTGTCACATATCATCTTTTATGAGAACTGCACGATACCCCATGGACCGAAAAATATTGATTCTGGTAACAACGATAAATAACTCGTCCAAGTTGCAAAAATAGAGAATTCTCTCTTTTATAGTAACTTATGAAAGTGAAATAAAAATGAAAACTCAAATACTAAAAACATGACAAATATATAGACATTTGGGAGAATAAATAAACATTCTGTGAGACTAGATCTCAAGAGTACATTTTAAAGAATGTTACAAAACTCAGTTTCTTAACTTGTTTTATGCTATATGGTGATTAAAAGTCTTTTGAGAACTTGTGAGTCCTCGCAACCACGAGGTCCTTAAGCATGCGTCCTTGACGAGGCATCCTCAATTAAACGTCTTTGTGTATTTTGCGCTATATAAATAAGTTTTAATCATTATCATTATTATTACACAGAACGCTCCGGAAGAAATGCAGATTAGCCGTGGACGGCCACAGAGATGCACTCTCACGCACAAACGTTTAAGTATAATTTAATGAAGCTCCCGCTTAAGTGCATTCAATGACGGTTTTATTTTCCTTGCATGCTTAGTTTATTCAGCATATATCTGCCACTCTGAGGCATCCTCACTACTTCTGTCCTGCTGTCTTAGCTTGAGGCTCTAAACCGTGACATCATCCGGTCCGTGACACGTCTGCATCGTCGGCGTATCGTCTCGCTCGTCTCTCGGCCTTCAGTACGTTCACGCTGCCGCTTTCAGCTCGCTCCTCCGTCTCCCCTTCATCTCCCAGTCTTCACAAATTCGTAATCTTCATCCTCTTCATCGTCTTCTCTCTGCACTAGCGGTCTGACCGCTGATAAGAATCATCAGCCGCCACAAGTGTCTGGACTCCGCGGGGGGGATTTAATTGCCTGCAGCTCAGAGAAGCCCGTTGATTACATATCTCCTTGTTGAAAATCTCGCCGCCAAAGACTTCTTTATCTTCATCTTTATTATCACACATCTTGTTTCATAACAAGAAATCATCGTCACTTCATTCGTGTTTCGCTCATGATTGAACTTAATGATGTCAACAAACCCCAAACTATAGCCGCCTGAACGATAGATGTTCAAACAGAACTGAATATATACTTCAAACAATTAGAAGTGAAAAAAATCGCTTTGAAACTGCAGAGTGCAGACTAGATTAAATTAAGACAAAATATACAAGACTGATTTTTAAAAAGCAGCGAGGTAATGCGTAATGAATGGGGTAGACAAATATTGATTCATGGTAAAAACTCGTCCTTCAAATGGAAATTCACCAAAGAAAAAATTTAAAGAAATAGAGAATTCTCTCTTTTATAATAACTTGGGAAATATTAATGAAAAATTAAAAAATTAAACGGGAGGAACTTGATCAAATAAAAACGGGACGAACAGACAGTCAGGCAAATGAATAAACATGATGTGAGAATGGAATATTTTTTCATAATATTACAAAACGTTTTCTTAACTTTTGTTATGCTCTGGTTACCGTTACCCTCTGGATCTTTGAGCATGATAAATAAAAAAATTAACTAAACCTCCCCCATGTTTTTTTTCAACAGTCGACGGAGCAAAAAATCATCTGAGAGAAGAGAAGCAGAATTAATTGTTGGAATGTCACACATTGTTATAACTCCCCCGCCGCATTTGGGCTCCGCTTTCTCAGATAATTGCTTTGCGTGAAATAACTTGTGTTGTCAGCTTGTTACCAGATGATTGGGACACACTCCAGCTTCTGCTGCGAGGGATGCGGCGAGAGATGCTTGAAGAACGATGTCGCTGCGCTCACCCGAATGCCTGTGGCACGCACTTGGAAACTAGGAGAGTCGGAGAAGAGGAGGAAATATTTAGGCTTGCAGTGACGTTGAAGACATTTATTAGATTGCTCAAACACAAAAAAAAAAGCAGCATACTGCGACAACATTTTTCTTCGGTTTCCCGGACTGTATGTCAGCCATGTCGCTGTCATGCAGAGTCGAATATTTTGCAAACGACATTTTTTTAATTATCTCGGAATTATCTGTAGTTTTTTGGGCGTTTTCTATTATTTTTGTTATTAGTTTAAGGAAAAAAAATAATATAAGTTTTAATTTGGACTGACAACTTTACCCTGCAGTAACCAATTAAGGCGTCTAGTGCTGTTGAATGTGTATCTCACCCTCAGGGAGAACATATGGAGACGAAGGAATTAGTTTTTCTTGTATATAGTGTTAAATTGTGTAATTGGGGAGTGTCTCTCTATCTTCCTCTCTCTCTTTCTCGCTCATTATCTCTGTAAATGGGCTCTCCCAGTGATAATTCAATGCAGCTCCGCAGCTAAAAAAAAATAAAAAATAAATGCAAATGAACGGGACAAGTGGAGCAACAAGTCTTGGATCGCTCCCCGCGGATATGCAGAACCAGGAAGTGATTCAGAGGCGACAAAGGAAACGCTTCCCGTCGTGGCGGAAAGAGAGATGAGCGTCTCGGTGTTTTGTTGTCTTCCCGGTCCTCTTGTTGTTGCACAACAAAATGAACCGCTTCCCTTTGTTTATGGTTCAGGCCTTCCAACATCTCCCCGCGCTCATTAAGAACAAAATTAAGTAACGTTGTCTCGGCCGACGAGCCGAAACAACGTACACACAGTGTAAATGTGTGATTTCGAGAATGCCGTACGCTCGGTTCTTTGATATAACTTCCGCGTCTGCAGCCGCAAGTTTTGTCGTTGTTGATCGAACCAATTTCCAGAGAGCTGCTTCCCACGACGGGAACGTCGGAGAAGAATGCACGACTTCACGTCTCCATCATAACCGAGGACAAAGTCATGAAATATAAATACGTACGATAAGCAGCCCATCACAGGAAATGTCTCCTGCCTTACGTTCACCCCCGAGGGTGGGGGAGGGGGGGTCATACAGCCCAAAAGTATATATATAAAACTCAGACAGCACATTATGGTGAAGTGCAAGACGGACAGATGACGGAGGATGATCATCATCGAGCATTTCATTCAAAACCAAAATGAGACTTATAGAGACGTACCTCGCGCTCCCATCGTCTTAAAACTCTGCAAAAAGTTCACTCGGCATTTTTCATTTCTTTAACGGGAACTCATGGAAAGGTTACGTGACTCCACTTGATTTATTCTGATACCTTCCATGTTGGTGATAAAAGATTAAATTGTTTTGCGGATGTGGGATTTATGAACGTGGACTGGCCATGCTGTTCCAACTCCTCCCCTCTAGGGGGCGCTACGGAACACGATACGCCCCAAAACAGCAGACACGAGAACAACTTCTTTCCACTGCCAGTCACAGGGGGTACGGAGAGTATTCAGACCCCTTAAATGTTCACTCTGTTTCATTGCAGCCTATTGCTAAAATCAAAAAAATATATTTGAGTTCTTATTAATGTTCACTCAACACCCCATCTTGACATATAAAAACAGAAATGTAGAATTGTTTGCAAATAAAAATAAAAACTGAAATATCAGTTCATCTGTTTTTTTTCTGTGGCAATGATATATTTCATTTGTATTTTTTTGCAAAACATTTTTACATTTCACTTTTTTTCTGTCAAGACGGGGTGCTGAGTGAACATTAATGAGAAATAAAATGAACTTTTTTTATTTTTGCAAATGGCTGCATGAATAAGTGAACATTTGAAAGGGGTCTGAATGCTTTCCGTACCCACTGTACATGAACACTTAACCAGACACATCCATCTGCTCTACTTTGCACTCCCCCCCCCCCCCCCCATTCATAGTCACTGTTTTTGTTTTTATATTGTACGTACATGTTGCTATTCTGTTGTCTTTATTCATATTCATCCTACTATTTATATCTTACATGTATGTAAGAGCGTACATTTAACCGGAGTCAAATTCCATGTATGTATGTCTAATAAAGCTGATTATGATTCTGATGTTCATAAATGGGCATGGCGATTCCTACCAACTCCAAATAGAGATTACAAATCACGAGAACTTCAAACAAAATGACATATTTTATACACCCCCCTGTATACATGACCCTGGTATCCAGATTTCTGAGGGTCTGTGCATGAACAGTGGTTTCTGTATAGCAGTGTAGAGATCTCAACAGTGAAGGGTGCGAGCAGCTGTTATGTGACCTCTCCATCTGACTACCAATGAGGGCAAACAAAACGATGTATGCGGAACACAAATATAGAAACGTGAGGAAGAGTGTGTGACGCTCGTCGTCCACGTCAGACTCAAACTTAAATTGTTGTCGCTCATAACCCTCGTAATCCCCATGATTTGGTATTTTAATCTAGATTGCTGATCTTCATCCTAACATCGGAGACACGGATTACAAACATGGAAAATCCCTGTTTGTTTTTCCCCTTCCTTGTTTAAAAAAAAGGATTAATCGTATTCGCTTTGATTCTACCCTGATTTGAACATTTTCACTCATCATGTAAAATATCTCAACATATCCAAGACAACATAAGACAACATGTGTAATTAATATAAATAACTGCACAGGCACTTATTGTTCCTGGAGGATGACGCTCAGTGAAGAAGGGATTCTCTCACCTTTCCACCAACGGCCCCCATGAGGGGGACCTTTGTGGTTTTGAGAGAAATAGCTCATTTTAAATATGGGACAAACATAAATGTAAATATCTGAATTGAATTAGTTTATTCAGGCTCAGCTGTACTAATTAGCACTTTTTTAGACTGCTAGCATGCTAAGCTAAGCTAGTGGAAAATATGTGTGACGGTAAATCTAGCTTTGCTTATAGTAGAAAGGTGGAGCATGAAAGTTGGAGAAAAATGGTTGATGTAAGCAGGAGTGACGTGAAGGCTCAGAAGATTCTGGGCTTCGGTCCGGAGTAGAGATCTGTATTGTTTTTTGTTTTTTTCCCGGGATCGGTGCTAAAGTGCTACTTTTAAAACATAAATATTTTTTTAAAAGAAGCACAAAACTAGGGTGACCAGACGTCCGGTTTTCCCATGTCCTCTTTTTAAGACCCAAACAATGTGTCCGGCAGGGATTCCAAAAACGTCCGGGATTTTGCTTCGTCGGATATTTGTGTTTCTCTGGGTTTTCACAAACAAGTATCTACCCCTTACAAGTTTTGGAAATGGTATCTCCCTTACGTTCCACCTTCTTGAGCGAGCTCTGACGGTATAGAGAGCAGTCATTGGTCAACCGATCTCAGGGTTGCCAGATACACGATAATTATACTCCAAATACGACCATTTTGAGCCTTTGGTACGATACTTCATCATTTCCAATCTGGCAAACACTGACCACCTCACCGCCTCCACCAGTTGCATTGTTTACAGCACAAGACATCTTTTTTTATTTGTTATCATTATTGCTTCAATATATGGACAAGAGACATTAAAGAAGCGCTGGACTAAATGCCACAAAACAAAGTGTCCTATTTTTCACAAACTCAAATCTGGTCACCCTAACAAAACGACGTTTGACAATAACAACATTAAAAACCTCTTTGGCCATATTCCCTGTAAAAGCCGTTCATATGGCAAGAAAGAAAAGAACGTAAACAAATATCGTAGCTCGCGTTAGCGTGTAGCTCGTGTTAGCACGTAGCTCACGTTAGCATGTAGCTTGCGTTAGCGCGTAGCTTAAAAATGGATCTCATGCCTTATTTATTATTTGTCGGCCTAGTCGTTCTCTATAATCCTCTGTTACTGGTTCAGACTAGTTTACAAAGTGTTTACCCCACACTGTCCATGATTTCATTGGATTTCTTTAAAAAGAAGTGTAACTTTCAGATGTGTATAAATGAAAAAGAGGCCTTTTCAAATGTTGAAACGCTCATGCCACAGACGACTGAGTGTCTCGTACTTTTCCCCTACAAGAAAACTTATGACTTCAGAGAATTTATTTCTCCTTTCCCGACAAACGATACCCGTCACACCGCCACGTTGGAACATCGTCGCTGCGAGAGTGTTAACGCGTGTAGAAGGAATCCAGGAAGCAGAAAAAGAAATGGAATATAAAACCATAAATAGCCCCTGCTCTCGTATCCCACGCACATCCACACGAACAAACACGCACACGTGTCACCTAGAGACCGTCTCTATGCTTGGAGCCAACCCGGAGTGTCACGCCTCGACATTCCCACGCGGCCCTGAACCGACCATCGGATAATCTCCAGTTCACTGCAGGACTTTTCAATAATAAATGATGAACGTCCGTCTGAAAGGTACTTCTGTGTTTAGTATATTTCCGAGAAGAAATCTGAAGTCTGAAATCCCAAGTGTGGGGCGAGACAGACAAGCTAAGAAATGCTGCAAATATTGGTTGGCTCCATATTATTTTTGGTGGTATAAACTTGCTCGCTCCATTGCATTCGAATTTCCTCCCAACTCACCTGCGCACAGCGTTCTCCTGGAGGGAATAACCGTTTACACAGGTTTGGGGTTTGTTTTTTCACCCTGTCGTCAAAAAACTAAAACTAATTTTTATGGAGCACCATAAAAATAGCCCTACTCTCTTTCTAGGTTAGGAACTATTACCCTATACTACTAGGGATTGAATCCTTGTTACAGTGTCTCTTCACTCCTCTATTATTTCACTCTACTTTTAACAAGCAAATGTTAAAACGTTTGTTTTTTTTGTTTCCAACATTAATAAAAAATGTCTAAAATAATTGAATGATGCAACCCTGAATGTTATTTACAAAAAGGAAAGAAAAATGACAGCTTTGTGGCTTGAAGTGTAAATTAAACATTCCTGCAGATGTGAACGTGTGGACAGGTCGCAGCTCTGTTCCCATAACGATAAGCGTCGCTCCACCTTTTGGAAAGAACAACGTTGCGTCGCTGTGAAGATGTAAAGCCGTCATAACCTGAAGGCAACGCGACGAGCTGGAGAGTAAAACTCGGGACAAGTCGTGCTGACGAGGTGAGGGTGGTGTGCAGAAGTGAACTGACGACGTTTCCTCTTTCTCTCTTATTGTATCCGACTGAAATAACACATCCTGTTTCTATGACTGTAAAGCAGGAGCGCATATCTGGAGATAAAAGTTTTAGGATGTCGTTGTGCCGTTTTTTTGCTTTGTTTGTTTAGGAATACAATTATGTATGCTTATTTTGCCCTGATTCTATTCCCCAGCTTAGATTAGATTAGATATTCCTTTATTAGTCCCACAGTGGGGAAATTACAGGATCACAGCAGCGGGTCCACATTAGAGCAGTCATAAAAGATAAAATACAATAACAATATTAAATTTACAGAGGAATATATATATATATATATATATATATATAAGATAGTGGTTAAAGTGTATTGTCAGCAGGTTAAAGTGTCCCAGATAAAGTGTTGAGAGTGTTTACATCTGTGTATCATTGGGTGAATAAAATCCATATTTCCCTGCAGGGGGCTTCACCATCATTTACGCACATCCACGTTTTACGTGACATTTTCAACCTTAAAAAAAGCCCAGAAGAAGAACTTTTTTATTTTTAAATCCTGTAATATGCAGTTATGCCGCCGCTAACGACCTGACAAGTCGTGGCTGCAGACTGTCATCGTAACACAAAATGCTTTTTCAGCCCACAAGGCTTTTAAAAAATATATATATATATTTTTTTTTTGGAGCTGACTGTCAGAGCAAAAGAAGCTTTAACGTGGTAAACATAGCTCAAAGAAACGCTGCGATAACTCAACAGCCTGACAGGAGGAAACTGAGCCCACAACTAACCAACATCAGGATGAACAATCCTGGACTGGGCTGGGAGAGGGAGAGAGGGAGAAGGAGAAGGAAAGGAAGAAGGAGGGAGAGAGAGAGAAGGAGAGGGAGATGAAGAGGAAGAGGAAGAGAGAGAAGGAGATGAAGAGGAAGAGAGAGAAGGAGAAGGAGTGTCACGGCTGGATTTAGGGTGGACCCAAATGCACGACTCGGGAGACGGACTGGAAAGTAATTTACTTAACTGGGAGATCCGGTAAAAACAAAACAAACTGGAACAGAGGAACACTAAGTACAACGCTGGAGCGCTTGGTCATGGAGAACGCAAGACAATCTGGCAGAGGACAAGTGGAAGTGAGGGAGCTAAATAGTGAGGGACTAACGAGAGAATGGGCTGCAGGTGAGAAGGGCGTGAGGACCAGGTGAAGGTAATGAGGGACTAACGAGGTGACCAGAGGCAAGTGAAGGGAGTTGGACTAACGAGACGGGAAGCAGGACTTGGAACGACATGATAGTTAGACCGGATGAAAACAACTAACAAAAAAGGAAGCTAAGGAGCTGAACCGTTACAAGGAGAGGGAGAGAGAGGGAGAGGGAGAAGGGAGGGAGAGGGAGAGGGAGAGGGAGAGGTAGAGGGAGGGAGAGACAGAGAGAGGGAGACGGAGAGGGAGATGAAGAGGAAGAGGAAGAGAGAGAAGGAGAAGAATAGGGAGAGAGAGGGAGAAGGAGAGGGAAAGAGAGAGAGAGATTATTTTGTGGTGTTGTGTGTTGCCTTGCCAACAAAATATACTTATGTGTGTTTTAGCCCTCTCCTCCCTGATATACTGTATACTGTATATATATATATATAGGTCTTGGAACCCTTCTGAAACAGCACATATATAAATATATATATATATATATATATATATATATATATATATATATATATATATATATATACACACACACACACACACACACATATATATATATATATATATATATATATATGTGTGTATATAAATGTATACATATGTATATATATATGTGTATATAAATGTATACATATGTATATATATATATATATATATATATATATATATATATATATATATATATATATATATATATATATATATATGACAAGACAAAGTCCCTGTCAGTCATATTTCTCCCCACATTGACAGCAGGTTCACTTTTCCCATTGTTTGTTTCTTATTATTTACCTTAAATATGAATTATGACTTTAAATTGCGATGCCAATTAAATATGCATACTTCTAACATATTACATTAGCGTATTTAAATCCTGTCCCTGTTAATTTTAAGTTAACTGTTAAAAACATAGCCTTGCAAAAGCGTTCATCTGTTCTCTAGTGATGATTTTTATTTTTATTTTTCCATTTAATAATTGACCTTTGAAATCGACATTTGAAAATCAAAATAATGGGCTACATGAGGATGTTGTTTGCCGGTTGCCATATAAATACGTTTACTCATCAACATGTAAGCTACATTGTACACTGAGCTCTTCTCTCCTCTTCTCTTTCTCCTTATGGATGAATTTTCATCACTCTATCACACATTACCAACTCTGCTTCCTCCCCGGAGTCTTTGTGACTTCACGTCTCATCGGACCTGCTGGGTCTGATGCCATGACCCTGCTGATGCCCCGCCCACTCCTCCTCTCTACCTTCATCTGCCTGATGGATCATGGAGGTCTGGATCGTGGTCCATGCCGACTACCAACTATTCATACACTCTGTCATACTCATGTGTTGTTACTCTATAATGATTCCTTCTGGTCACATGACGTCTATTCATCTGTCCATCAGGATCCTGGAGAGGGATCCTCCTCTGTTGCTCTCCTGAAGGTTTCTTCCCTTTTTTGTCCATAAAAAGGTGTTTTGAGAGTTTTGCCGATGTGAGGTCAAAGGTCAGGGATGTCTATGTGTACAGATTGTAAAGCCCTCTGAGGCATATTTGTAATTCGTGAGAATGGGCTACACAAATAAACTGAATTTAAATGAATTTAAAGTAAAGAACTTCAGTTAACCTGTGTGTGTGTGTGTGTGTGTGTGTGTGTGTGTGTGTGTGTGTGTGTGTGTGTGTGTGTGTGTGTGTGTGTGTGAATCCCTGTTCAAAGACGGTCTTTGGTGTTGGATGTGATGATGACCTTTGGCTTTGACCCCTCCTTTGGTCTGGCATTCTGGCATTCTGGCATTCATGTCGGTCTTCTGGTGTCCATCGGGCGGCTGGTCCAGGATAAGCCGTCCAGTGCTGTGTCGATGTCACACGCTATACCTGGACCATCGGATAACTTCAGGTGTTTAAATGGCTGTAATTTAACAAAATTGAAATTTTTTTGAGTCCTGATATTCCTAATCTGGTGTCTAACTGTTGCCTAGTAACGGCTTCTGTAAACCCGAGATAACAGACAAGTGATGACGAGGGAGGTGGAGGATGGAAAGAGGAGGGGCCGGGCAATTTCTGCAAAGTGAAGATACACTCTAATATTTTTTAATTATCTTATCTAAAAAATATTAGCATACCGGTGTGAAATAGAAACTCAGGTGTGTGTGTGTGTGTGTGTGTGTGTGTGTGTGTGTGTGTGTGTGTGTGTGACGGAGCTGCTCACTCCACAGGTTTAATAACCACTGAGACTTATTCGTGGTCCGGCTACTCTAAATATTTGAATATTATAATTTGATCTGGTTTTAGGAATAAGGAAAAAAATCACACCTTCAAATTTAGGGAATTATAATCTCATTACAAGGTCAACTTTAATAGCTTTTCTGAAGCTTATAATCACTTTACGTTATGATTCTATTTCACAATTTGGTTGAAAATGAACTTTTGACCCTCAGGTTTCAAGCCAAATGTACCAAGACGCTCTAAAGAGTTCTTCATGCTTAAGAATCTTTTTTTTAATAAGCAAATTATCACTCATCAAAGTTTTATTTTACGATGTTTACTAAACCCGAAGCTTTTTGGCCACCTAGTGGCGGTGGCTGATAGAACAATGAAGCCGAAGGCCAGGCGGAGACGGGGAGGTGGAGGGTTGCGTAATAGCAGCGTGAATGAACTGAAGGTGGAGCGAGACGAGTCGTATCAAAACGAGACGGCAGCGAGATGATAATAATATGCTTATTGGATAGAAGAGACGAGTTTATGAATATACTCAACAACTCAAAGTTGCATTTATAGTCCAGTAGTTGAGAACATGTAGTAAATGTGATTATACGTGAGGCCTGTTCGCGGGGAGGAATCGGTAGTCAAGGCGATGAATGATGATTTAAGAAGTCAAGTATCGCGGATGAAAGGCGGCGGTGTTCCAGCACGACGTCATTTACGATTTCTCAGGCGAGCGGCGTGCGAACGAGCTTCAAGACACCCGACCACGACGTGTCGGTCCAGTTACAGCGGCGTGGCGCCCCGGCGAGCGTTCTCCTTTTTATTTGTTCAACATCGACGTGGCGACGCTTCATCCGGATATTTTCTCGGCCGGCTCCAAAAGGAACGTTTGCCACTGGGAGTTCACGTGTTTTATTAACTTTTATGTTCTTTAAAGGCGCAGCAGGCTGCGGAACACACAGATAATGTTGTGAAGTAGAGCCCACATGTCGTCTTAGATATCGAACATGATAACGTGGCTCGAGTGGAGCATCGTGTAAATATGCAGCACTCACATTGCAACTTTTAATTTTTATAAAGGACAGAAAATACAATTTATTGGTTGTGACGGTATACGTTTGAATGCCTATGATTTATTCAGGAAAACATGAACATTTAAAACATACGGCGTGATTATAATAAGAAAAACAGAAACTGTGTGAATGTGAGTTCACCTCAGCGGCTTGGAGAGGCCAACTCCAGATTTGAACTTTCCCTATATATACAGTATATATATATATATATATATATATATATATATATATATATATATATATATATATCCCTAATGACATGCTCATATTGTTAAGTTGTCACAATGAGTGTACTGCACAATTTAATTATTTTCACAGATTCTTACTGTATTGCTTATATATCAGTAATATATACACTTCTACACATTTACCAGCTTTTCAGTTAAAATTTCTTTCCAAAACAGTTACCGCACTTCACGTAGCGGACGAGCCGCTTTCAGCATCACAAACCACGGACCTCCTCCTCTTCCTCCTCTTCCTCCTCTTCGTCCTCCTCCTCCTCCTCCTCATCCTCTCTCAACAGCTGGCTGTTTGGCTGTGAGCCGTCAGGCTGGCGAGCGCCGAGCGCCGAGTCCTCCTGACAGTGACGGAGTTGCTCTGCAGCCGCTTTCCCCCCGGTGACGGATGCATCTCGCTGTGCACGGCAACCCGAGAGACGGGCAACACATCTGGTCCTCTCTCTCTCTCTCTCTCTCTCTCTCTCTCTCTTTCCGCTCGGCAATGAGTAGTAAAATCCTGCAAATGACGAGCGGCTGGCCGGAGGCCCGGGAGTGAAGATGGCCTCCTGCTCTAGTGGAGGGAGAGGGAGAGAAAGAGAGAGAGAGAGAGAGAGACACACAGAGAGAGAGAGAGAGGTGTCTCGGGATGGAGACTTTCCGGAGGTTTCCTTGGGCGTGTAACATGTGGCAGCGTCTCCAGTGTGACGTTGTGTCCTGAAGGACGGTCGTCACGTAAAGGATGCTTTATGTCTCAAATAATTGATACAGGTGCAGTTCATTCACACACATGCACACATGCACACACACACACACACACACACACACACACACATATTAATATATTATAATTATTATAATTATAATATATAATATAATTATAATACCGTCTTCAGAATATTTCTGAATTATCCGTGTGCATGATTTCATTTAAGACGTACGACTTCCTTGTTTACATGTGCGAGTGTACATTAAAATCCACCGCAGCCTAACGGTGTGTAAAATTAAAAAATGAAAACCGTATGAGTTTGATCATTAGCATGAGCGTCAATAGTCTCCCGTGGATGAATAAACAAAAGAGTTGCACTTCTGCCGAAAATCCAAACTTCAAAGACATCGCCCGGAAACAAATCCAACTGGTTTTCAGCAGCAGGCGACGCTCATCAACCTCCCCCCCCCCCCCGAACGCCCCAGCTGGAGACCGCAGTCAGACTTCTGCAGCGATGAGATACGGAGGCACGTTGCAGTCATCTGGCTTTTTGAGAGTTTGCTTACAGAACATTTGATGATCATTTCACACTTTAAAAAAAAGATGCTGAACACGCCTCTGATTGGGAGGAATTCAGAGATGGAACTGCGGGGCCAACTTCCTGTTCAAAGGCTCCGTGTTCAAAGGAGTGAAGCAAAAAAATAAAATTTAATTTGAGGTTGTTCTGGATCTGTGGCCAGACCCTGGAGATGATGGGGAATACTCATGGTTCAGTGTTGAGACACTGGCACATCAAGTAAAGATGATCTTTATACTCAAATTGCTGGATTGTCACACACACATTACATCAGAGCGGAAACATTTGGTTAATGAATTGATTGGATTGGATTGGATTGGATTCAATGTATTGTCATTGCTAGAGTACAGGTACAGAGGCAACAAAATGGCAAGAAAGGATGGAGGAATACAGCATAACATGAGGGGAGAGAGGAAAGAGAAAACAACCCCCACACTATGCCCCTAGAGGGGTACAGTGTGGGAGCAGGAAAAAACACCTTAGCACATAAGCACATACATTTTAAACATGACTTGCAACATGGAGGAGGGGGGGGGGGAGGGGGAACCAAAGACTGGGGGATCTAAACCCAGCCATTGGGGGGTAGAAGAAAGAGGAGATTGATCAACTGCAATACATTACATTTATATTATTCCAAAAAAAGTACAATATTCTGCAGTGTGAATGGGGATCGTCTGATGTTCTAGAAATCAGTGACAATAAAATTGCTGACTTTCTTATTAATTTTAAGGGATAAGAATAAAAACTCTGTTTATTCTGTTAAATGAAAACATAAAATTAAGATTTGACAGTCAGTGATGCTCGAACAGTACAGACACATTTAGGGTCTGCACCTCTGAACAGGTTATCTGAATGTAAAGTCATAAAACAGGGCTGCAAATAACTTTCATCATTAATATTCATCAAGGAATTAATGTGAGATTATATCCTCCGTTAATTAGCCCAGGGTGACTTTTAAAACGGTGTTAGTCCAAATCAGTCCAAAACACACATATATTAGGTTTATTATCATAGAAGAGAATGAAAAAATGACATGTTTAAAAAAATATATCTTCTCAACTTTTCACATTTTGCCATTCGAAAAATATTAAAAGACGAGTCGGGCAGATTCCCACCTGGAAGACACAAAACACGGAGCGACTTGGATTTCCTTTCCCCTCCTAGTTTTAAGGTCAGAGTGTGTCGGTCGTTAGTCGTCGTTAGTTAGTCTCACTAACTAAGGAATAATATATTATATTTATTTTTATGGCAGACTATACATAGCCTCCTTTATACCATGATCTTTTCTGATTGATTGGTTAATTAATCCGGTTGAATCAAATCGAGAATAAAAAACCCTGCATGCTTTAAATGTGCTGAAAAGCAGGAGAATAAACGATCACCGAGCTGTGAGCGTGAGGTCTGACGCTCCGCTGTTGACCTCAGTTTTCTCACTAACTGTTCCAGGAAAGGTGTAAAAAGAAAAACAACTCCTGAGTTTTTGCACTGAGAGTTTCTTTTTAGCCAACTTGACCTTCCCCTCGGTGGTCGACCTTGAGGAGCGGCGCTCCCTCCACTGCCGTGAGCAGATGAGCTGCGTGCTAAGCGGAGGCGGCCGATCCCGGGCGCTATCGGGGGCGGGGGCGGCGGGCTGCGTCCGCATGACCGGATTGTGGCGGCGTCCCCGTCGCAGCCGAGTGTCTCTACCGGCGTCCTCCGGCCTCAATGTCTCGGCGGCCAGCTCGGCGTGACAATAGGACAACTACAGGGGAGCTTTGCCTCAGGCTGGCCGCCGCCCCGTCCCCCGTCCCCCGTCCCCCGTCCCCCGTATGGGCATGACTTGGTGTTATGCAAACAACAAAAAAGGAAACTTGTATAAATATTGTTTAATAATAAGCGATTCATATGAGTATTACCCGGGCAACCAGATCCTTGGTGGAGCGCTTAATAAGCAAAAATACCCCCCCCCTCCCCCATCTGCTCAGGAGGATGTGCCTTGAACTTGCATTCTTTCTAATGGCCAGCAGGGGTCGACTCTTCCCGTTGCCAAACAAAGTCGGATTGTTTAGTGAATGTAAAATGAGAGAAATGATTTTCAGCGTGACTCAAGAGAAACCCTTCAGCTGGCTGGTCTTAAAATGTCTTAAAATTAATTACAAAACTTGTAAACAGAAATGATTTATGCCAACTTGGTTGATCCTCTAACTTTTCTTTTAGTGCCACTGGAAGGTCAAAGTGTGGCTTTACGAGGCTTTTCGGGAAATGTCTCGACGATTGCAGGATGACTTCAGATAAACAAAGGAAATTTAACCAATAATCTAGTTTATGATTTGATTCACGCAAAATGACAACGTCTTTATCATTGAGTCAATCAGCAAATGTTCGTACACTCAAAACATAACTAAGATAGAAAACATTGTACTAATTTAATATATCTTGTTCTACTACTGACTTTTCTTAATTTCAATTTAAATTCAAATTTGTTCTTTTTTTCTCCTCTTTTTGACATTTACAATGTTTTGTTGTCTTCTTTTTTATTCAGTGAAACTAAAGAAAATACAAAAATTAAAACTGGAAAACCTTATAGCTGCCGTGTTAGCATTCTTACCGTGTGCCCGTCAACATTACTGCATACTAATGTTATGTTGTATATTACCAGAATTTAAATATCTTTACCGACATCTTGAACAGCGATAGACGGTCGCCCCAGAGAGGAGACACATTAAGACGTCCTGTAAGTTATTATCTTTTTTGTAAATTTTGTATGTGTAATTAATCCGCCCGGCAATTAAAAGCCTCTCTGTCCCCGACTCCATTTTCCAATTGCTACCATCCACAGCCACGCAGTAGCTGAGGCTGATTATTCTAGAGAGAGAGAGAGAGAGAGAGAGAGAGAGAGAGAGAGAGGATGAGAGAGAGGATGAGAGAGAGAGGATGAGGCCCTACTACCAGTGGCCCCTCAATCCGTCACCGGGTGCCTCGGCGTGGCCGGGGCCGAGGGGTCGTGCCCCCGGCAGCGAGATGAAGGAGCCCCCGCGGCGTGATTATGCCGCTCGCCTTATGACCGTAATAACACAGAGGGTGGCGGGGTGCTATATTCCCCCGCTGGAAGTGTGTGGTGTGGTGAGGGGGGGGGGGGGGGGGGGGAGAGAGAGAGAGAGAGAGAGAGAGAGACCTCCCGTGAGACCCCCGGGAGAAGATGAAGGGATGACGATGGATAATGAAGGAACTGCCGGGATGTTCTCTGTAAGGAAGGATTTTCATATAAACTACTGGCCTGTGTGACTGGGAGGTGAGTGTAAATTGGAAGGGGTGGTTGGAGTGTATGTGTGTGTGTGTGTGGGGGGGGTCATGGTCTCCACAAGCTCCTGTTGCCCTCTGGGTAACAAGTGGCATCATAGACCTCCGTGTGCACATATTCATACATCTATTCTGCTTTCTTCTTTCACCTTCTTCTGGTGGTTAGATTATGATGAGACTTGTGACTATTATTACATGAACGACGGAAATGATGCCCTACCAAATTATTATAATTAGACGTGGAAAGACACACAATACACACAACACACATCACGATTTCATGACCTTAGCGTATTAATACTTCAGAAATAGATCAGAGTACCTTCTCCTGCTCTGAGATACTCGAGGTACTCAACCAGCTCTTTATTTCTCTCTCAGTTTAAATCTGAAATCTGGAAGACTTTTTGATTTGGTTCTTGAAGATTAGACTTTTAGATTGTAATACGGTCACATTTCTACTTTTTTTATTTTTTTTAATTCCTATTATGTGACGTACAGTTCATTATTTCTGTAACTTTTTTTTCTTGTGTAACAACCTTCACGCTATTGAGAGCTTGTAGTACCGTATTGCCCCTCTAGAGAGCATGTAGTACCGTATTGCCCCTCTAGAGAGCATGTAGTACCGTATTGCCCCACTAGAGAGCTTGTAGTACCGTATTGCCCCACTAGAGAGCTTGTAGTACCGTATTGCCCCTCTAGAGAGCATATAGTACCGTATTGCCCCTCTAGAGAGCATGTAGTACCGTATTGCCCCACTAGAGAGCTTGTAGTACCGTATTGCCCCACTAGAGAGCTTGTAGTACCGTATTGCCCCACTAGAGAGGTGCCTCACTAAATGAATGGATTTATGGAACCAACCTCCACCTTCAGTCCTGGAGGCAGACACAGTCACCTCATGTAAGAGTTGACTGAAGACGTTCCTCTTGATGGCCTTATAGTTAGGGCTGATTCAGGTTCACCTGGTCCAGCCCCTTGAGATGTATTAATTAAACAATACGAAAATGATCCAGACAGATAGAACAGCTACTCACTACAAAACAAGAGTTTGAGTCTCAACTGCTTATCTTAGAGACAACATCATATAAACTAATATAATGTTCTCCTTTGTCATAAAGGGGCTTATCTGATGTGCGGGTGGTTGGGATGGAAGTGCCTCTCCACGTGGATTTCAAAGATAAGTTTACAGCTTGGAGAATCCTTTTATCCAGAACACCTGACAGAGCCCGCTGACGCTTACATTTTAAAAATGAATAAGCCCGGAGGGGAAGTAAGGCCCAGCCTGGAGGTATTAGCTGTGGTGAAATACAAACATGTCGGGGGGAGGGAGGGAGGGGGTAGAAAAATATCCACCGTACAAAATATCCTTGAGAGGAAAATGACATTTAATTGATAATACCCAGAATTTGTATTTCAATGATATTAATTCCATTGCAAATATATATATATATATATATATATATATATATATATATATATATATATATATATATATATATATATATATTTACTGTACATAGATGAACTGATTAAAAAAATATAAGAACAATAAATAAAAATTATATTAAAATATTAAATCAACCGAAGAAGACAGATTTAGTTCAAAATATAAAAAAATATAAATGTATAAAAAAAATATTGTAATAAGTATTGTATGTGTAGCTTTTTTGCTAATTAGTCCAAACGTTTTTTCTTAACTAAATAATGTGTAAATGTTATCATTGCAATTGACAATAATATCCTGATAAATATAAAAATGTCCTATATTATGATACAACGTTTTTTTGTGACATACGATGATATTACTTTGCTTTTATGACAAATTATAATCATTTTTTATCACATTTCTTACGACATGCTATACTATGACATCTTATTGAATCTTTTATTGAATATATGTCATCAGGGGTCACATGAGCCTGACCTGGACTCCCCACACACACATGTATCCTGATCATCTCCTGATATGTCACTTGACATTTTTATGACATCAAAACTATTACTTTTTTATACAAAACAATTATTTTGAATGACCTTTTAATGGCATGCTTTATCAACGGGACTCCGGCCCTGAGCTGGACTTACCAACTGGAACCACATTTTATAAGGAATAGTATATTGAATGTATTTTTATGGCAGACTATACATAGCCTCCTTTATACCGTGACCTTTTATGATTGATGCTTTATTACATTTTAATGCATATTCCATGTAGACAGATTTTCTACGTAATATATTCAGACTTTTTTCACGGCATTAAATTGAGTTTTTCTTGACATATTATACTGTGATAAATGTGATGGCATGCTGTACTCATCATATAATAACCTCATATCATATCATTTTCATATGCATCTTACTTGACAATATTGTATTGGCCTAATAATATCACAACATGTTGTATTGCATCATATATTATGCCATCTTTTTATAACATTTACTGTGATATTTCCAATCGAATATGTTCATGTATTACTTTTTTTGACACTTATCTGACTTATCTGACAAACTATACAATAAAAGTGTGTACTTTTCCACTTGGATCGCCCCGGCCACAAACTGTTCTGACGGCTGTCGTCGGGCAGAATAGTCCCGCAGCCTCCGGTACAACAGCACCGAGCTCAGGGACGGCTTCACCCCGCAGGCCAAGAGGATTATGAAGTCCTGAGCTCCCAAGCTCATGACTTTGACACGGTCGCTTAATATTATATTGTCATTTAACCTTTATATACTTTTACCAACTGTTTTTACAAAATACTTACACCGGTGTGTACGTATAATATATATATATATATATATATATATATATATATATATATATATATATATATATATATATTTCAATTGAATCTTTATGACTTATAAAACTGTATTTATGAGACTTTATGACATTTATGATGACATGCTACATTGTTAAACTTTCTTTATCATAAACTGTTCTATGACTTTAATATACATATTAAAAAAATACTACAACATGGCTTTTAAAAACCTTTTTTATTGCATACAATAACTTTCCGAGGCAATTTTATGATGAGAAAAAATGTTTAACTGATATTTATGACATTCTTTTCCTCATGACAGCTTTTTTACAATTTCTTTTACAATTTTATTTTTACTACAAGGTACTATAATAAGACCTTTTGTGATGTATTTCATTAATTTACATTTCTTCTATAAATTTTCTTTTGATGCATTCTATTATGTTTCTCATGATCTTTGAGTTTTTTCTTTATTTAAAATAATGAACTAAGGGGTTTAGACATTTTTCTCTGACATTTAAGGGCACACTATAGTAACTGTTTTAATGACACACTAGAACAAGATATTCTTACGGTATTTTGTAGTACTATATACCTAAGTATAATACCACATACATTTTAGGAAAATATAAATGAGCGGGGCTGCATGGTGGTGCAGTGGCTACTATTGCGGCTAACCCGATCCTCGAACTCGGGCGGTCCTTCTGTTTGGAGTTAGCATGTTCTCCCAGTCGGGTTCCCTCCGGGTTCTCTCCAGGTTCTCTGGCCTCTTCCCACAGTCCAAAGACACGTAGCTTAATTGGAGGTTTTAAAAAGTGCCCGTAGTGTGAATGTTAACGTGGTTGTCCGTCTCTCGATGAACCCTGAGATGAACCGACCCGTCCAACGAAACCCCGCCTTCGCCCACTGTCAGCTGGGATCGGCTCCAACGCCTCCACAACCCTAAATAGGATAAGCGCTTTGGATTATGGGATGGAATAAATGACCTGCTTCTATTGTAATCACCCTGGCTTTCCTTTGCACCATTTTTATTTGTATTTATTTGTATATATATAAATATATATTTATATATATATATTTATAGATACATATGTATTTTTACATATGTATATATTTATTTATATACATTTCTATATGTATAATGAAGTTTGCCTTTAATAGTGAAATAGATATTTTCCCTTGAGCATTCACGTAGTCATGATAAATTACGTTTATCTCATGCTCACATTTCCCCAAAAAACAGACAATCATATTTTCCGCTCATAGAAAAGATGATTTTTCTCAACATATTTAACACAATGTGACAATATAGTTATTCCAGAACCCCCCCTCCCTCCAATCTTATTTTCTTTGTTTGCTAATATGTGTTCATACCCAATGGTTTTATGTAAGATAAATATACCCTCAGGGACCACCGAGTGTTGACCTTGTTCATATTACATAATAATTGACAACAGGCTGCTTTATTTCCTTGAGGAAACTTTTAAATGCATAATGTATCTGTTCATGTTCAAAACAAAGAGTACATTTAATGAGGAAATAGACGATATTACACTTGTTTTTTTTGGTCTAGTTTTTTATTGTTGGGTAAAATGACAAGCGTGTTTTCTCTATAGAAATAACAATCACATGAAGAAACATACTAGACATGGCTATGTGGAGGTGAACGCATTGATCACAATGTGATTGGGGGAGGAGGGGGGTGGGGGGGTTAGGGTACAGGATGTTGATAATGACAACCGTGTGTTTTTCAGTTTTCATATCTTAAAAAGGAGTGCGTCGATTATGACCGTGTACTTTGCGTGAATCTGTACATCGAATGGGGAAAAAAAACAAACGGGGGTCACAGTCGGCCGCTTTGTACGGAACACAGAGAGAGAAAGGTCAAAGGTCATCGGCGTCGGTACGGTTGAATTTTAGGGTCGGCAAAAATGTGATCGGGAGAGAGAAAAAAAGAACAAAATAATCTAAATCAAACTATATTTATATATACGGGTAATAAGATTTAACAGGAAAGACGGATTGACTTCATATAATCTGTACACATCAAAAGTCCTTACTACCTTTTGCGATACAGTTGCCCATCGTGATGTACAGTCAGAGAGTGCTAGTGTGAAAATGCATAGAAATGTGTCCAGCTAGGGATCATTGACTTGCCGGCTACTTCAGAAACAGGTGTTTGCCACATTCAAAGCCCCAAAGCCCCAAAGCCCGTCTACACGACACCGTCACCGCGCTGCCCGGTGCGCTCGCTCACCGCTACTTCACATCAAAACATCCATTTCAAACGTGCTGTCAAACAATACATGTTTTTCAATAGCTCACTTTATTACACTCTAGAGATGCTTCCTGTGTCTTCTTCTTTTTTTTTGGTCCAAAGATATTAAAAGTCATGATTTTGCTCTATTGACTACATTTTATTTTGAAATTCGTCAAATGTAACCATGTTTTGTACATAGTAAGCCGATTCAATGTATCTAAAAATTGCCATTGACTTTTATTCTTCTGCTTTGGACAACAACAAAAAAGAAAAGTAAAAACAATATAGATATAGATTTTTTATTTTGAAATTCTCCAAATGTCCCTATGTTTTGTGTATATAAAGCTGGTAAAATGTATCTAACAACTGTCACTGACTTTAATTGTTCTGCTTTCGAGAAAAAAGAAAAGAAAAAGATAACACAATATAGATTATCATTAAAAAACCACAAGTGTTTCCTCGTGGTTTGGGGATCAGAGGAGACGGAGCATAATGAAACACTCGGCGTCTCAATCCTCGACTTCACACGGGATTGGATCACAACGAGGGCTCCTTTTAATTGGACCGAATCGGCCGCATTGGATCAACGGGGAAAAAAAGACGGCGGCGGTGGATTTGTGAGGAACCGCGCTCACCGCGTATGGAAGGGTCAAAAGGAGGCGTGGCTGTCTGCAGTCACACTGGGAACGTGACACTAATTCCTCTGATGGAGGGGAATTTTCCTTGAAGGCACAGGAAAAAGTTTTGGGATGACTAAACTTAAAATTAAAGAGTTATCCTGGACATATACAGTATTTATATTTATAGATATGTATATATATATATATATATATATATATGCATATTTACATGTACATATATATGCATATTTATATATATATATATATATATATATATATATATATTTATATATGCATATTTATCTATATATATCATTTTAATATATATATATGTATATATATATATATACATATATATATATATATATATATATATATATATATATATATATATATATATATATATATATATATATATATATATCCGCCAAATCACTTTTAAGTATTACTTTTCTTTTATATACAGCATTCTCACACACTGAATACAACCAATTGTGAATAGCAATGCAAAGTTGCACATACAGTATTAACGGATTCATACCAATTTTCCTGAAGAAAGATTACCAGCAAGCAACTTTTATTTGTTAATATAAACTTGGCCCTTCGGACACTATCAATCAATTACTCGTATGTCGTATATTTTTTTCTTTTAGAGGATGACGGTCAACTCATCCAATGGACTTTAGAAATGCTCAATTTGGTTTCTGAACCTGTGGATTTCTCCATCGCGTTCCCATGACAATCAAAAACTTTGCAAACAGAATTCCGTGCAACGGTACCGTTGAGGAAAAGGAACGCTCACGGGGGGAGGGGGCTTTGATTTTTTTGGACGCCCTAAGAATCCCCGACCCACACCACCACGTTGCCTTTGAGGACATCGGTGATCTCGCAGTTGAGCTTGTTGAGCCTCCCGTCCAGGATGAAGAGGGACTCTCTGGACGGGGTCATGAGGTACTGTCCGAACAGGCCGCTGCCCGTCATCGCCCTGTTCCTACTGCTCCACGGCCACTCGAACGACTCGGTGGCCTCCTTCAAGCTCTTGATCATCTTCACCTTGCCGGAGCGCAGCTCCACAAACAGAGCGTCCGTTTGACGGCCGGAGCTGCCGAACACGTTGTACTGGTGGATCTCCGTGAAGGAGCGCTGGAACGCCAGATCGGACAGGTGGAGGTTGGTGTGGATATCGAAAGGCTCCTGGATTTCCCCCCGCTCCGAAATCACCTGGATCCTCATCAGGCCGCCGCCGTCGTCCACCGTGACCAGGTAGCGGCCGTCCGGAGACACGTACGGGGCGCCGGTGACGTCGCGGTTCTGTCCGATCACGCTGTCGGTCACGCCGTCCACGACGAGCTGCGGCCGCGTGGCGCCGGTGGAGTCGGGCCGGCAGTTGACGAAGTAGTAGCCGCCAAGAGGGGTGTAGGTCACGGACTTGGGGATGCAGTTGTACTCCCGCAAGCTGATGTTCTTCACGTAGGACGTCGTCTCCAGGTCGATCTTGTGGAGGACAGGTTCATTTCGGTGAAAGATGAGGCCGAATCTAGGAGGCAATAGAAAGAAGAAAAAACACACGCGTTGATCAATAACACATTTTATCTTCTCGTAAACCTCAAATTGTGACAGATTTTTTTTGCGGCGCCGGTGCCTTGGCTCTACAGATGCCGATGCCGGTTGGTTGGCTGATTGGTTGCTCTCCACCAAAATATTTTAAGAACTATTGGATGGATTGAAATGAAATTGTGTGAAGACATTCAAGGTTTTCAGAACAGGACGCCTATGTTTGGTAATAATAATAGTAATAATAATAATAATAATAATAATAATAATAATAAGTAATAATAATAATAATAATAATAATAATAATAATAATAATATTAATCATAACTTTATTTATATAGCACCTTGTAAACAATGTTTACAAAGTGCTCCACAGAGAGTCAAAGCGAAACAAGTGGAATAGCAAGAAACCAATATTACATTTTAAAGTATATATTAAAATAAAAAAAATAATTAAATGGAAATTAAAAAAATTAATTAAATACAGACAACTAAATTAGGGGAACCAAAGTTCTGCATAAAATGACTAGATCACTTAAAAGCTGTTCTATAAAAATGGGTTTTAAGAAGTGATTTAAAAGAAGTTACTGATTCTGCGAGCCTTATCCCCTCCGGTAGGTCGTTCTAAAGGGGAGGGTCTCCAACAGCAAAAGCACGGTCACCCATTGATTTGTAATGAGTCTTTAACTTTAATCTAGAGACATGTTTACTCATCCAGTGAATGAATACATCATCTATGGACTACATTACATTTAGCTAACACTACATTTAGATGATGCTACTTTTAGCGAACGCTACTTTTAGCTAACGGTTTTATCCAAAGAGACTAAAATGTATGTTACATTCAGACACCGTAGACGCAGCTACAGGAATAAACTCAGGGTTAAGTGTCTTGCTCAAGGACACATGGACTAGGGCGGGGATTGAACCTCCAACCCCCGTTTGAAAGACGGACCTGCTGACCACTGAGGCAAAGTCGAACAGATCTACTGGCTGTGGTTTTGTTGAGTGAGGTTCATGTTTTTGCTGACATGTCAGAATGGGATTGTACATTTGGGGATCCCTTAACTCGTCTAGGACCCAATACTTGCCCAATACTTAAGTTAATGACCAAATACCTGCAGTACCGCCATCCCATCAGCTTAACATGTCTTCTGTTAGTGCTCCTTAGCAAGCTAAACATGCTGACTGTTTATGGTGTGAATGTTCAAACATGATATGTGTTTAACATCAGCATGTTAGCAGAGAGCTAACAGATTAGAAAAAACAGAACAGCTGATTGAGCCGAAATGTAAAATAAGAAAAAAGCCAAGTTGATAAAAAAAAACTCAGCAGGACATCATGCACAACTAGTTTTTTTCAAATGAATCATGCTTTGAAAAATCAATATTTCATTATTGTAAGTCAGGAATGTGTCCGTAAAGCGGTGATTATTTTTGTTTCCACGGCTGTAAAGTGTGTTCCACGTAAAGAGCTAACATCTTTAGAGTAAAGCGGCAACAATTCACGTATCGAGATGCTTCAACGTGAAATACACAAATGGAAATTGATTTGTACTGGGGTAATTATGATAATGGTTGGACTGGCATGTTTAATTCTTTTAAAGAGTTTGCCGAGCGATCCATTCAACCACTTCAACAAAGAAGCATGTCGGTTCCTGACAGGCGTCACATCGGCAGCCTAGCATCATCTACACTTCCCCTAATAGAATTATTGTAGTTTTCAGATGTGGGAATGGATTAGTTAAAATACTATTCATTAGGGGAGACCCAAATAGTATGGCAATGGCACATTGGGTTTTAATAGCTGAACAAGTAGAGGGGGGAATGCATACAAGGAGCTGACAGGCCTCAATTAAATGTGAATACCAGCTGATCGATGCTGACAGGCTATTGAATTTCGCCGCCATTTATCATCTATCATGTAATTTTAACACCGAGATTTCTGCTCCTGCGAACAGGAAGTGTCTGTTTGAAAGCCACGGAGGACATTATCATTGATGTGTGTGTGTGTGTGTGTGTGTGTGGGGGGGGGGGGTCATTAATCCAGAAATCGCTCAGACCACTGGCTCCAGGCAAGACACTCTTTTGGGTTTCCAGAAAGAAGAGAATTGAATACAATGTTAAACGATCTATTTGTGTAGAACCAGGCAGACGGTGTACGTCTGAGTGGTTCTGTGTATCCCCACATGGCTGCTGTCGGAAAAACAAAACCTGGTTATAAGCTGGAGTGAGCTTACTTTAACATTATTGGAGTGGTATTTCACGTTTTATGGCCACCTGTAGCCTCCAATGAGATGTAAAAGCGGAGCGGTTTCCTGCGTCTTCAAAGCCGTCTTCACAGTTGACGTTTTTAAAGTTAGATCGTGGGAAGCCGTCCTGCGTTTCTATTGGCTGTTCGTTTAGCGTAACACAAATGTGTTGAAACCATCAACATGGAGGAGGGGTTATGTGTTATATATTTTGTATGTTTTGGTTGTGCAGAAAGGTGGAATACGATCTGTTGTGTGATGTAAGTATTGAAAATGGACAGTTTCTGTTAAGCCGAAGAGACGTCAGAGATAACGTACGTTTGAATCTGAGGCATAGCTCTCCGAAAAGTTTACCTGCATCAAATCAAAAATTTAGCACTCTACATTGAGGCGTTTAATTGAGAAAATCACCAGTGAAAGTTTCACTTAAATCTTGAAAAAAAATTATCGATTTTCTTTTTTATCCCAACTGGATTTACCTCCATTGGAAACTTAAATTTTAAATTACCTAAACCAAAATAAATGCATTATTTGAATAAATGCATACATTATTATTTGTAGGAGTCTTAAATTTTTTTAATGTCTGACCAACTCAACAGGTAATTCAAAGAATTAGTCCCAACCAAAAATAAATAAATAAATACCAAACATATTTGTATGGATTATTTTTCTCCAAAAAGCTGTGAGGAATTGTAAGAGAAATCGTATTTTTTCTGATCCATTTGTATGCACATGAACTGTGATATTTTGGAAACACGCATGGATGCTAAAGGTCATTGGTGCATTTGAAAGATTATTGTATTGTAAATATAATTTTCACCACCAGCAAAAAAACTATAACAAAAAAAAAAAGAGTAATCTATGAATAAATAATCTAACATTGTTTGGCCTTGCTCTGATGTGAACAAAGCTGCGTCGTGTTATTGGCAGACCCAGATTGCTCACAGCCAAACTGACAGCTGCTGTTTGTCGTTTGTACCGATGATGATTAATGCATTAAAGATTCTCCCCGGGTTTGGCACGGCAGCGTTACGTTTAACGGAAAGCTACTTCACATTTCATCCGCTTATCCCCGTGTCAATATTAGCAGTTTAAGAGAAAATGACTAGCTCCCAACACTTTGCTCTGCAGTTCAGCTTCAAACTCCTGAGGGCAGAAAAATGCATGCGTGGCGAAATATAGCACAATGAGTGCCGCGCGATATATATATATATATATATATATATATATACATATCCATAACACAACCAATCTTGTTCTGCCATCCTCCAGCGCAAAAAAACCCCAAACAATCGAATCAAACCCCTCGCTCGACTCGTTATGCCAAAAGGCAGACGGTGCGAACAAATAGGTACGGGCCACCCGAGCTGCAGGGGGCTGCAGACGTGGGTACAAATAAGAAATAACACAGAATTTTATTTTATTTTGGCTGACATGCCGGGGGGAAAGTCAATGTTTTTAATGAATGACAGCCCGCAGAAGTTCCGGCTCGCTTTCTAGTGGCTGCCGAGGGAACCCCCTGGTCATTATAATACACAATCCCTGTATAAGTGGGCAGTATGTGTGGGCAGTTTGCACACGGTACATGTTGCTAGAACCGACTGATCAATGCTGCGTCCTAGCCGGCAGATAAATGGCCGTCTGCGTAAATTATATATACAAAAATTAAATCTAAGCCACAAGGCAGCAGTTGATGTACACAATCCTGCAATATAAACAGCGAGCCACATAAAAAACAACATCCATGTGTATATAAATGTCCAGATCCTTTACACTGATATATATCACACACAAGACTGGTAACGAGGCTGAGTTATGAGCTTGTAACTCAGCCGCGACTAAGTCCATCTGCGAAGGGGTTCATGAATGAAGGGACCTGGACAAAATAATAGAAACACTTGCATGAATATGGTGCAAAATGTACTTTTACTAATTTTGTACTTATGGATTCATGAATGAAGAGACCTAGACAAAATAATAGAAACACTTGCATGAATATGGTGCACTATACCACTACAATAATCTTTCCCTCCCCTCTGCACATTTACTTCTACTATGACTAGAAGTATATTTTGTATTTTCTATAATCCTTTTTGTAATATCTGTTGTTGTATTAATCCATTGTGGACCATATTACAAATAAATTACCAGGACTAATTTATTGGATTTATTGTTTTTGAATGAATGGGGTAAAGAACCGTAACAATGTAATTACATTATTTTAATATATGTTAATGTACAATGTATTAATATCACAACATGAAATGATTAATTATGAAATGAGGATGGATGAGTAAAAGTACATTTTGTATTTTCTATAATAAGTTTTTTAACCTCTGTAATATGGGTTCTGGTATTAATCCGTCGTGGACAATATTACAAATAAATTACCAGGACTACTTTATTGGATTTATTGTTTTTGAATGAATGGGGATGAAGAACCGTAACGATGTAATTACATTATTTTAATATATATTAATGTACAGTATATTAATATCACAACATGAAATGATTAGTTATGAAACGAGCAAGTCAATCAACCAATATAAATGAGCAACAATTACTAATTGTCAATTCCCTGCTGGTTTTCCTGTATTTATTTTTATTTTGTAAAATGACTAATGATGGGATTTAGCGAGTAGGTCGGATACAATTTTATTTGCTGAATAAACAAATCGTCACAATAATTGATATTGAAGATTAGAGCTGCAACACTTAGTCAACATTACTGAAGCAAAACATTTGCGATGGTTCTAGCTTCTTCTAGACTGAACGGTTATAAGAGATTCATATCAAGAAGAAAAGTTACAAACAGTAAGTGTAAGAGCACCAAAAATGAAAAGCAGCTGGTAAATAACTCATTTTCAAACACTGGGAACACACTTTCCTTCCTGCAAGTCTCAGTGGATCTAATTACGGCTGTCAGCAAACGCCACACACACACACACACACACACACACTGGACTGCTATACTCCTCCACACACCAGGGGTCGGATAACATCCTGAAATCCTCCAGACCTCCTGCGTGTTCCTGGCCTCTCCATCACATCCGCCCAGCTTCTCTCCGTCCCAAGTTAAGCCTGACTGCGACAACGGCAATAAAGCCCACAGCGGCACGTCTGTGGGCTTCCTTGTTGATTAACTCTTAAAGCGACGGGGGGTGGGTGGCGCCCACTGGGCACGCACCTTTAATGCAGATCACTCGTTTTTATCTTGAAAAAGACATTACCAACACAAGATAAATCGTCTAAAGGTGTGTTCACACCAAAAGCGAAACGATTTTTTTGCTCAACCGAATCCCTTGAAAAGTCAACGTACAGACGCGTGTGGCTGCGATAGATGCGGTATTTACCCGGGCGGCGCGTTTGGGGCGGCACGATGTGGCCGACGCGTTTTCAGCGGCACAATTTCCACCCCAAGTTGAAATATTTCTACTTTGATGCGGTCATCACGCAACTCGGGCCAATCAGCTCTTAAGTTCCGCTCTCGGAGCACTGGACGCGCAAGTCTTTGAGACGTAACTGTACGGTCTTTACGGAGACACAGAGATAAGCCCCACTCTTCGCGGAGCGTCTCGACGTCTCATGGCGTGAACATGGTGAACGGTCGAGCGAGTAAACTCACGCGTTTTGGGCGACGCGAAAAAATAGTTTTGCTTTTGGTGTAAACGCAACCTTTAGACGAGGCGCTCTGATGCCGTCTGATGAAAGAGGCTCACGCAAACATGCACAGCCATGGAAACGAGATCGAGCCGAGGCATTATTATTATTATTATTATTAACAACATAATTACACTGCCTACTCTTATTTTAGAAGCTGGTTAAAGCAGCATGGTCACAAAACTCATCTTGTGTGATAACGATTGCTTATTAACTCGGTTCTGCTTCTAACTTTTCCAATGGGAGTTGGTTTTTGCTGCTTTTTTATCGTCTAAATAATGACTGGAAAAATACGATTTGTCTCTCGTCTCGTTCGCTTCGATGGGGAGGAGTCGTGGCCTCATTTATCCACAGCAGTTCGATACGTTTTAATTAAGGTCGCTTTGAACTGTCGTTCTATGTCATCCAGCTAACGTGGTGGCAAAATGTTAACGTTAGCTGCAGACTGAGCTAGTTAGCGTAGTAGCATATTAGCTGCATTTATTTACAATTTTGGGTGCTTAGGAACATCATTACACTGCCTACTCTTATTTTAGAAGCTGGTTAAAGCAACGTGGTCACAAAAGTGTCATTTTGTGTTAAATCTGTGTTAGAGTTAAGATCACTTAAGTCGGTTATGGTTCTAACTTGTCTGATGTCTTTTTTATCGGCTAAATAATGAATGAAAAAATATGATTTGTCTCGTCTCGTTCGCTTCAATGGGAAGAGGAGACGCGGACTAATTTATCCACAGTAGTATATATCTCTATACGTTTAATAAAGTTAGCTGTGTCACCCAGCTAACGTCTGGTAGCAAAATATTAGCGTTAGCTGCAGAACTGAGCTAGTTAGCATAGCAGGATAGTAGCATCAGGCTAAGATGAAGCTAGGCGGCTTGGACGGCACATTCTCAAAGACCACCGGGCCTTTCTCCAAAAGGCTCCATTATCACATTAACACACACGCACACACACACACACACACACACACACATAATGCTGGTCCAAATCATTATTGCATTATCGAGTCCAGGAATGAAAAGTGAATGAGATGCCAATGGGGTAGAGGTAATTTGCGAATCAATTTGCATTAGGAGGGTTTCTTGGATCGCCCCGGACGCACCTGATGTGGTTGATGATGAGGCTGGAGGCCGGGATGAAGAAGTCGTCCACCCTGTCGAAGCGTCTGCCGATCGGCTGCGTGTGAACCGTGTGGTGGGAGACTCGTCCGCTCGCCTGGCTGATCACCTGGGGAACGCCAATAAAGAAGGAGTTAGGTGGCAAACAGCAGCTCAGTGCTGATGATCTCCACCCGTTTGAGGCTTTATATAAAGACTACGACCAAAAAAGGGGGAGAAAGTTTTGTATTTGAAGTAGAAGAATGAGTTTAATCCATAAAACATGTGTAACTAGAACGGGCACTCGGTAGAGCGCATACCTTCGCATATCACAAGATTGAGCATTGAATTATGAACATGTTGGCATTAGTTGCATGCCAATTGAATAAAAATGGGGTAACATTTTTCCATGACCTTGCATTTGACCTTTGACACAATCAATCCCAAAATCGAATCAAATGGTCCACGGATAATAACCAATCATCCCACCAAATTGCATGCGACTCGGTTTAATACTTTTTGACTTATGCGAATAACACGCATGAATAGAAATACACAGCGATCAAAACATTACCTTCCGCATTTTCAATGCGACGGTGATAAACTCTAATAAAGGCCTCGATATGTTGCATAATGGCGTTTATTTTTGGCTTTGGGTGTTGATTGGAGACAGAAGCCTTCAGCCTCTCCTCTTCTGGCTGAGGCGCCGTGGTGCTTCGCAGTGGGAGGCGACGTGTGACGCTGTCACCGGTGTCTAAAGAATAACGCGTGCTGCAGGAACGCGGGCGGCGTTTAGGCAGCGCCCGCTTCGCGTCTGCCTCGATGCACAAAGGGAATTGCCACGGACTAAAACCCTGCGTCATAAATCTTCTTTTCGGGAGCGTGATTCTTCGAGAACAACCACTCAACACTCTCGGAGGAAACAAAAGCTACTCTTAAAATAAATTACCATTTCATTACGATGATGCTATTTGTAGCGTGCTCCTCCAAGTCCGTGTCACGGTGACACACGGTGTTCATATTTTTTTCTCTCCTAGTTACTCCAGGAATGTGGATCTGACAACAAACTTTAGTGGGCTAGTGGTTTTTATTTACACTACCGTTCAGAAGTTTGGGGTCACCCAGACAATTTTGTATTTTCCATGAGAACTCACACTTTAATTTATCAAATTAATTAAAAACTGAATAGAACATAAAGTCAAAACATTGACGAGGTTAGAAATAATGTTTTTTATTCAAATATTAGTTTGGTTCTTCAAACTTGTTCATCAAAGGAAGGCCAGTTGTACAGCTTCTCTGACCAGCATAACTGTTTTCAGCTGCGCTCACATAAAAAGGGATTTCAAGGTTTTTTTACCCCTCCGCTAGTCTTTTAAGGCGATAACACAATGTACCACGAGAACAATGGAGATGGGCCTCTATAAACCTCTGTAGAGACTTCATTAAAAAACAGGGAATAGTTATTTACACATTAACAAAGTTTATCATGTATTTCTGATTAATTTATTGTTATCTTCATTGAAAAAAACTGTGCTTTTCTTCGATAAATAAGGATATTTTAAGTTGTTACTACTTTCTTCTTATTGACCCCAAACTTTTGAACCGTAGTATAAATAAAGTGAACATTTGAGGATTGAAACAATGAAAACAAATACAACCCCCTCACTGTTACCCTTACATGGATGTGACGAGAGCCACATGTCGATATAGCTTAGTGCAGATACCCAACAGAAAGAGGCCTTTATTTCACATTTTCTTTGGTTCCCCAGTTAATGCAAACTTGTTAATTCAGTACAATATCAATTTTAACTTTGCCGCCGTTAATCAGAGCACGGCCATGACAAGGCAGCGCCTCATCCTCAGAGTCTTTGTGTTATTTTCCAATCGGCTGCAGTTGTGAGCCAAAACAATTGAAAATATCTCAGTGTCCAAATACTCTCACTCTGCACTGTAAGTGACTATTAATTACCGCTCATCAAACACGACCAAACAAATCAACGATGGATTATCCCAGCGAGGCTGCAGTGATTAATGCCACATTCATGTCATATCGGAAAAAAGCAGCGAGCCATGTCATTAGTCGTAAAGCCATGACGGTGATTATAAGGTTGTTTACAATGAATGAAAAACGAAGACAGTCTATACGAGTGAATCTGATGACCTTGCACTCGCCTTTAAAGGCAAACCTATGCAGTGTTATATGCTCTACGGTCGATTATTTGAGCCTCTAATGAACTTTTCATGCAAAAAAGTCAAACATCTTCAGGTACAAGCTTCCTAAATGTGAGATTTTCAGCTTTTCGACTATTGGTCTGGACAAAATGAGCAATTTGAAGACTCAGCGAGGTTGTGGAGAGGCAATCCATCAATCAAGGGGTATATATTACTTGAATGACAAGACACAAACGCATATTCTGTCCCGCTGGCCTGCAGCCTTAGAGCGGATGCTGACGATGCTAAAACGTCTAAGCTCGAAGCTCTCGCCTCGCTTGTCTGCCGCTTCACAAGGATAAAATTCTCTAAACTCAGAATAAACATGCAGAGCGTCACGAGCGATGTGCGTGGACTCACCTGCAGCGTGGGGAGGTTCCTCTCCATGTCTCCCCAACTGAGCAGCCACACCTGGTCGTGAGATTTGTCATAGTGAAGCTTCACTGGATACGGGTCAGTGCTGACAGTCTAGAGACACACACACACACACACACACGCACACATCAAAACCAAACGGAGCCTTTAAAGACAGCAGGGCCACAGAAAAACAATTCAAGGCAATCTAGACTTTGTTTTTGAAGAGATCCCCCCTTTCATGTGCAGTGGTAATGCTTTTGGAAAAAAACTTTTTTCCCGAAGACTAATGCATCACGGGGGCTGATAGGAGCGAGTCTTCTTTTTAACAAGGCGGAGTGGAGGTGGGCTCGTTTTTTTATGTATAGGGTGTTTTTTTTTCGGGGCTGCATTTCAAATCAAGGGGGGGTGACAGACACAATTGCTTTACCATGCTGAAGTAATTGCTTTCAGTCTTTATCCGTTTCCCTGACACGCGGCGGCAGACCGTCACAGTCAGAACAATAGATGCGCCGCGTGTGACAGAAAAGTGCTCCTCGTGCATTATGTCCACCTGGGTGAGGAGAGACAGCTCAAAGGGAAGAGGGGAGGCCCGGGGGAGCTCCGCTGCAGCCGCCAGCATGGCAAGAAATACAAAAATCAATCATATTCCCACAATCCCCTCTGACTGCAGCTTACTTTCTGTATAATTTGTTTAGCTATGCGGCCCTAATAGTATTGTTTACCTAGTCACACACACATATACATATATATATATATATATATATATATATATATATATATATATATATATATATATATATATATATATATATATATATAAACATATAAATATATATATATGTATAAAAGAAATATATAGAGAGATATTTATATATATATATATATATATATATATATATATAGAGAGAGAGAGAGAGATATATGTGTTTGTATATAGATATATAAATATATATATATATTAGGGCTGTCAATCACTTTAAGAAAATACTAAATAATCGCACATTTGGAAATTCATTAATCGCGATTATATATATATATGTATTTTTTCAAATATATATATATATATACAGATATGTTTATATATATTTATACATATAGATATATATGTATTTGTTTATATATAGATATAGATTTATACATATAGATATATATATATATATCTATATATATATATATATAGATATATATATTTGTTTATATATAGATATAGATATATAAATGTATGCATCACTAAGAGAGCAACCAGAGCTCCCGAGAGGTGTTATTGCACCCCAATTGAAAATATCTGTTGAATCCTAAATTATCGCTGAGCTTGTAGTCATCAGAGGAAACAGGTGTTTGAGTTGTTCTTTTTCTCGGGACCAGGCACTTCCTGTTCCTGATGAGGAAGATTATCAAGAGTCACTATGTTGGTATAACTTTACACTTCCAACATGTGCACGTTGTGATGGATTCACTTGTGCAGAATACGATCTGAAAAGTTTTCGCTAAGCATTTAATTAGTTCGACACTGAACACATTTTTGCTCGTTATTATAACTCTAGCTCTGAATAATCCGATAGGAATATGGAAAGCGTGAAAAAAAAAACTGAGCGCGTGTCTCTCCCACTGTTCGAGGCGGGATGTGGGTTCAGGTGGTTAATTAACAACCGCTGACATAATGCGGTGCATCTGAATCTCCAAGCGACTGAATAATGAGCCCGTGTGACACGCTCTGGGACGGCAGCCTGTTTACCGGCAGGTCCCTGAGAGCCGACGCGAGCCGTAAACAGCCATGACGGCGGAAAAAAAAACATCCAAAAAACACAACCCATCTGCGGTCGATTCTCAGCGGCCCGGCAAACCCTGAAAAAAAAACCACCGGCACCGATGAGTTAACGTGGCAGAAAAAAAAGGTGCTGAATGTGCTACTTCTTTAGCCCCGCCCCCCCAGGGAAAATAAATGGTGCTGCAAGAGTGCACCTCGACGTGTTTGGGGAATTGCGCCTTGCAGCATCATTGGGGAAATACCGCGGTTGCCATGATACAGTATCTACGAGGGGGTTGCCAGGTTACAGTCTCCGTGGTGAGGTGGGTCACTGGGATACCAGGTCCTCCCCCGCATCAGTGTGGAAGTTAAGTGCAGGTCTCGACTGTGGCAGCGACGTGGAGCTCAGTCGGGTCAGGGGGGTCAGCAGGGGAACCGACAAGGTGAGTGAAATGATCTGACGGAGCTCTTCAGGTCCGTCGGGGCGGAGCCGGCGATGTTCGGCTGAGAGTGGCAAGCGCCGGGTTGTTATTCATCACCCACGGCGACAACCGTAAACTGAGACGCGCAGCAGGAGATGTCATATGGTAATTTAACGTAGCTGACACGTAAGAGCAGCAGCTGCACTGCGACCCCCCGGGACGCCGCGGTGACCCCGAGCTACTGGAGGTCTCGATCCAGAAGCGCCGAATGTGTTGCCCTCTGCCGAGATTACTGGACCGGTGCTTCTCAAACGGGGCTTCATGTTGACGTATTCTATTGCTTTTTAGTCATCTGATTTTTCTTTTTCTTTTTCTTTGTATGAATTAAGTTGAATTGCATAACATGTATCTGATCCTTCGACTGCACTATTTTTTACTTTGTCGTAATATTTTTAACTGTTTGTTTCACGATATGTTTTGTATGTTTTCGTATGTATTGTATTTCGTCCTTTCTGTGGACCCCAGGAAGATTAGCGGTCGCTAAGGCGTCAGATAATGGGGATCCAATAAATAAATAAATAAATAAACGTGTACCCGAGGGAGTACGTGAGACTTTTCAAAAATATATTTAAAATTAAGTTATTTAATAAATATTTAATGAAATATAAATCTAAGTTTATAGTTATTTAATACATATTTAATGAAATATAAATCTAAGTTCATGGACTTAACTTTATATATTATATTCTAAATCAGACACTGATGGCCCAGGGCTGTGTATTACACATTTCTTTCAATCCAAAATTGGTTGGCTGTTTTTTTTAATTTTTTAATTGCATGTAAATTACATCTTTTACAAATAAGTGATCTTTCCTGAACACCCTTTAGTTATCATATACACTGTAACTATAAAAGCAGAGTGATGACCGGGTCTGTCCAAGTCTGTGCTTAGGCCCGCTGTGATTGGTGCATTAGGGAAAAAAGGCGGAGCTTATAGCATTAGCCAATTATTGGGTTTAACTATCAAATCTAGAAGCTGTGAGTATCTGGTAAGCAGTACATAGCAGCTCCTGAGAGAAGATATACATTTACATCATTGTGTACATAAATGTAAGTACATAGAAATATGTAAGTGTCCTTCAGGATCCGGCTGTCACACACGGGCGTCCGTAACTCAGCAGGACCGACGCCAGGACACCACGGCAATCACTCCAGTGTGTTAGCGTCCTACTAAATTATTGCTCAAGTAGAATATTTTTAAGTGCATGGATTTGAAGCGCAAGCTGTTCCCGAAAAAGGGATAAAGTTCTCTGTGCACTTTGGGTGAAAGTTGGGAGGAAGTGGTCCGACGCTCTGACGTGATTTAGTTTCTGGGTGACGGATTATGCGTCGCACGAAACTCAATCCCGGGTCGAGAAAAAAATGGACGATTTTACGGAGGTGTTAAAAAAAAACTGTCCTTCGTTCGACAAAATCAATCACCGAAAAATGCCCAAAGAGTCGTGATTTATCGCGGGTTCTAAAATATGTTGTGTTCAATCAACGGGGGAACGTTTGGAGGAAGGAGGAATAAAAAGGGAAAACACACTCGCCTCCTGTGACCTTGAGTTTTTTTTTTTTTGGCACGAGCAACCTCCGCTTTTACAAAACAAGAAAGATTTGTTTATTTTCTCCCCCCCCCCCTAACCCCTCCCCCCTTTTCTGTGTAAACCCCCTGACTCCTCCCACTCTACCTGCACGGCCTTCTGAGACTGGATGTCGACGATGAGCACTCGGTCCAAGGTCGGCTGCGTGGCGTAGATGAACTTGTCCTTGACGTTGACCGCCGACGACCACACACACCTCTGGACCTCTTCTCCCGGTGAGGTGGGACACACCTCCTCCTGGAAGGACACAAAACACACACACACACACACACACACACACACACACACACAGTGAGTGCCGGTCAGGGTTTTCGCATTAAAAAACAATTATCTCCCCTCCGGTCGTTATTGTGTGTTGTTTACGACGTGCGGTCTTATCTCCTGTCGTGTTATCTAGCCAACGGAGATAAATGAGCTTCGCGAAGGTTCCCGAAAAAAAATAAAAACTGTGTAATCGCTCCCATTTGTCCGAAAAACGTAATCCACGGCATGGAGCCGACGGACGACTCTTTCGGGTCCTGGCAGCTCTCGTCTTCCTGGCCGGCTGGGAACCCTTCGGCACGGCCTTCTGTCACCCCCCACCCCCCCTCCCCCCCCCCTCCCCGCCAAAGCCCGCAGGCTCTGCCCAGTCTGTCTGTTTCCCGACAATTTAGAAGAGCCGTTGGCCAGAAAGGATGAATGGGGGGCTCCGACACGGAGGGATGAACTCTCTCTCTCTCTCTCTCTCTCTCTCTCTCTCTTCCCCTCCTATATATTTACAACCGCGGAGGCAGTGTCCGTGACAGGTGCCGTCCCAGCGGGGCCAACTTCTCTGAGTTAGAAGGGCATTAGGTATGAACTTCATCAGGGAAGAAGGGGAGCAGCGGCATCGCGGAGGCAATTTAACTCATCTCGGTCCCCCCCCCCCTCTTCACCCCCCTCTTCACCCCCCCACCCCGCAACTCATCCCATCCTCTGTAATTCATCTGTAGATAAGCAGCTTCATTTGGGCGCACAGCATGGAGGTCGTTTCATGCGGCATGCTTGAACACAATGGCGGCGCAATGGCGCCTTTTCTTTTTTTCTTTTTTTTGGCTCCATAACAAGTCTTTTTCTTTTTATATTCTCTGAAGCCGTAATGTCTTCCAGTTGTAACACCACCAGTTGTTATTGATCTCAAATCAGGTTGAGATTTTTTTTTTTTTCTAATTTATTTTAATGGTTTGAGCCTCTGGCCGTAACCTCTGGGCGTGACCTCTGGGCGTGACCTCTGGGCGACCCCCCCGCCGCCCCACTTGGCTGTAAATATCTCACATATTGCACCTCTAAGAGGTGAGAAATCGAAAATCTGATGCACCGCAGAGGGTGTGAACGGAGGAGGCCACTGCACTCCTCACTGTGTGTGTGTGTGTGTGTGTGTGTGTGTGTGTGTGTGTGTGTGTGGGTGTGGGTGGGGGAGGGTGAAAATCATGCATCTGATTTATGGAGTAACTGGCGGCTTCTGAAGACTGCAGATATGTTTTTCTCCTGCTTCATTATGTAAATGCTGCCACTACACAAACATCACAGTGTGTACGTTGCATATATATTCACTCCGATGCTTTCGCAACATCATTTCGGCGCTGGAATCCGACACAACACGACGCCGCGCTGCGCCGCAGCCTGTGAACATAAACGGTTCATTCTACTGCAAAATATTTCAAAAAGAACAACACTTCCAAAAGTGATATTTTGAAAAGCTCCCTGAGAAATATGATGGTTCTGATATTCGCCCGGTTAAGCCACACGCATGATTTGTAGAGTTAATAATATATTTTGCGACCCAAAATCCAAAGTGTCAATAAGAGGACATTTTATGATAAACAATATGATGGGATATTAATATCCAAGAGCAGTTGACATAGTAGGTAACTCTATTCTACTTCAGATTTGACATGTAATAAAATCCCATTTTGATCATATTTACACAACGCTCATTTTAAAAATTGTTTTTACATTTGCACATTGATTTATTTTGTATTTTTCTTTACAAAAAAGGTGCAGGTGTTTCCCCATCTGCTTACAGGAAACAGGAAGTGCTCAGATCACGTACGAGTCTAGAGTGTGATCTCTCTACTCGCGTACATGGGAAATCGCTTTTCAGAAATGTTGAAATTTCAAATTATTATTATGTTTTTATTGCTCATAATGAACACTCATCTCATTGTGTCTTGTTTCCACTCGTCAAACTCTCCATTTCTTTATTTTCCAATCATCACTTATGATAAGTGTCTGGATCCTGCCAGTAGTTTCTAGTTTCTTGTATTTTGTTGCCACGTTCGGGACATTTCTGGGCGTCGACCCCAATAAAGCGCCCGGGCTCCGGGTCTTAAGAACGTCTCCAAGTGCCTAAAACGAATGGCGGACATAGTGCTGACAAAAAACCAACACATGCGGATAAATATAACGATGAGAGACGGCGAGTGGACGAATCTCGTTCCAAAAGTAGAATTAGGAATCTGCCGTTGGCTTCTTTGAATGTCGGCCCCTCCTTCCAATGATTTGGCTTTGCTTCTTCTCGGCTGCAGAAGATAAGGAAAACTCAAAGATCCTTCCAGGACTGCCTTCAGTACAAGTGGTTGTAACAACGTTTTTCCCCTCTACTCTACGAGTCACGGTAAAAAACACTCTATAGGGAGTTTAAGGATAATGAATTGGCTGCACGATTACCATAAACAAATCAATCAATGCACCTCTAGCGATGGAGGAAGGAAGAAAAAAAAACATGTGAGTTGGGCTGAGCGTTCACACAGCGTTTTCTTCCTCCGCTCGTGACACGGGAACTGGCACGGCGGGCGCTCCCAGTGATGGATATCCTCTTACAGAACGCACCTCTCCGAGGGCCGCTTGGCTGATCGTGGCTCATTCGCGGCGGCGCCGCCGCTTTATGTATAACAGCCGTCCGATGAGCACGAGAGGGTGAAAAGCAGCTCGGGAGTAAAAAGCGTCCGTCGGAGAACACGTGTAAATCTTAACAGGTTTCCGTCAGCGGAGCGCTCTGAATATTGTTAATGCTCGAAGGTTTCGGTGATAAACGGTGGTTCGGCGGAGGCCGGGGGGGGGCGGAGTGTGAAGAGGGGAAGTGAAGCCCCCTCCGCCTGTGGACTGTAAATTAACAGGTGCACCCCCGCTCCCCCTCCCCGTGTCCACCGGGCATCGTTTTCCTGTGGCTAACAGTAACAGCCTGAAGAAAATGTGCGACTATCAGCGACCGCCTCGGAGACGCACTGATCGATACTTCTAGAATAACAGAAGACATATTTACCGCGTGAAATACACTCGTGATAACGGACCGTCTGAATTACGTCCTTCCCATCGAATCCGCAGAGCGGTGCAGCTTCTTTCTGATCGTTACGCGACTAAAAGCGTCGAACGGAGAATAAACATTAGGAATCATAAAGCGGGCGCGGACGAGACTCAACGCGAATGCTAATGCGCCGCCGCGTCTCCTGGATGTGTACACGGGTAACGGCGTAATCACCTACACGTCAACAACGTGACGTGTCAATAGCGTGCACCTGGCTTCCTGCGGTGAATTATGCCTGCGCCTCACGTGCAGCTGACATTTTAAATGTTTTATATTTGCATGGCGGCCCGCCTTTGACGATGGCTCGTGAATAAAATTGATTTCTCTCGGCGGTCTACATATGTTTTCGGCACCGTTAGATAATAATCAAAATATCTCCGATTGTCAACTTCTCACCAAATGAGAATAAATACCATTGTTAGTTTTCCAAGTCCGTAAAGGAGCGCTTCATCTAACTTAAACACGTGGAACTAGAAGGGGCACTCGGTAGAGCGCATACCTTATCACAAGGTTGGGCATTTAATTATGAAAATTGTTTCATTAGTTGCATGCCAATTGGATAAAAATGTACCGTGCTATGGTAAAAAGATGTTGACCTTTCATGACCTTGACCTTGGTCTTTGACCCGATCGATCCCAAAATCAAATCATCCCACCAAATTTCATGCGGTTCAAGAATATGTTGACCTTATTATGACCTTGACCTTTTATTATGACCTTGACCTTTGACCCGATCAATCCCAAAATCGAATCAATTGGCCCCCGGATTATAACCAATCATCCCACGAAATTTCATGCGATTCGGTTTAATACCTTTTGACTTGTGCGAATAACACGCACACGCGCATTCATACAAATACACAGCAATCAAAACATTACCAACATTCTTTTCATTCAAATGTGAGCGAATGTTTCACGTCATTCGATGTGATAAATGTTTCCTATTTAGAGTCTTACTCACCCTAATGAGCTATTGTTGTCTAAACTTCCTACACTCAAAAATAATTATGACGAAACATTGGCTCGTCAAGGCCGGCCAATAATAAATCACGGCAGTCTGACATTATCCCATTTTGCCTTTAAAAAAATAAAATAAAAAAAAACGCTCTCAGCTGTTTCTTTACAGCATTTCACTGTAAAAACATCTTACATCATAAATGTTTCAGTTGTTATTGCTTCTGGGTGGAGTTGATTGATGCCTGCTCCCGTTTCCTGCTTCTGTTTTTTTTATCATTACATTGCCTGTTTACTTCACAAGGTTTTCTAATGTAGTAAAAAAGGGATTTTAAAGCGAGAATCCAACTGTATTCTCGAGTCCTTGGCAGGTGAACGTCGTTCAGGGAAGTACAAATAATCAGCGGCGGCCGGCCAATTGAGGGCCCCGGGCATCACCTTGAGCCACAAAAGGAAAATTCCGACATCCGTCACTACAAATGATGATGAATATCGTTACAAGTTCAGAGACTTGAAAAGGAATAACACTTTTCATGATTACAATCTCTGAACTCACAATTGGCATTATCAACTCTCAACTGTTAGAAAACAGTTGCTAAGCGACAAATCCAGCCGACACGGAGGAATATTGCCATTTATTTGAAACTGTTTTTTCTGGGTTGAGACATGCAATTGGCCCGTGCGAGTTGCCGTATTTCTGCATGTTGCCAATATAATGTTTGCAGATATGTTATTTGCCCTGATTTTCCACAGTCTGGCTTAGGTCTTAACCCATAACAGTTTAATGTTTGTAAGTGACATATGAGTGACATATTTAGTTTCGCTGAAGGGAAATAAAGCCACAGTGAAAAGGCGCAGGGTGAGGCAGGCCCTCCTTGCTGTCTCTGAGCAGCTTCACTCTGCTAGAGCAGCCTCTCTCTCCTCTGTCCTTATCCTTCTAGACCTTTCTGCTGCATTTGACACCGTGAACCACCAGATCCTTCTCTCTTCTCTTCAGGACCTGGGGATCTCAGGCACAGCACTCGCTTTTTTCTCTTCCTACCTCACCGACCGCACTTACCGGGTAACTTGGAGAGGATCTGTATCTGATCCTTGTCCTCTCACTACTGGGGTTCCTCAAGGCTCCGTCCTGGGTCCCCTCCTCTTCTCTCTGTACACCAATTCTCTCGGCTCTGTCATTCGTTCGCATGGCTTCTCCTACCACAGCTATGCCCATGACACCAACTGATCTTCTCGTTCCCACCGTCCGAAACACAGGTGGCGGCGCGAATCTCTGCCTGTCTGACCGACATCTCTCAGTGGATGTCTGCACACCACCTGAAGATCAACCCTGACAAGACCGAGCTACTGTTCCTACCAGGGAAAGGTTCCCCCACTCACGACCTGACTACCACCTTCAACAGCTCCGTGTTGGCCCCTACCCTGACTGCCAGGAGCCTCGGGGTGACGCTAGACAGTCAACTCTCCCTGACGGCCAACATCGCTGCGACAGCGCGTTCCTGTAGGTACATGCTGCACAACATCTGGAGAATACGACCTCTTCTTACCCAGAAGGCGGCGCAGGTTCTGGTCCAGGCTCTGGTCATTTCGCACCTCGACTACTGCAACTCCCTTCTGGCTGGCCTACCTGCTAAGGCCATCCGGCCTCTGCAGCTCATCCAGAATGCAGCAGCTCGACTGGTCTTCAGCCTCCCGAAATTCACCCACACCACTCCGCTCCTCCGCTCTCTTCACTGGCTACCGGTGGCGTTCCGCATCCGCTTCAAAACATTGGTTCTGGCGTACCATGCTCTGAACGGATCGGGCCCCGTCTACATCCGGGATATGGTCACACCGTACACCCCGGCACGTTCGCTCCGCTCGGCAACAGCCAACCGACTTGTGACTCCGTCACCTCGAGCTCATCACTCGAAATCCAGACTGTTTGCTGTCCTGCTCCTCAGTGGTGGAAAGAGCTCCCCACTGACATCAGGACAGGAGGAAGTCTCTACATCTTCCGCCGAAAACTGAAAACGCACCTTTTCCGACTATATCTGGATTAATCACAGACTTGCACTTTGGTAGCACTTGAATGGCTCTTATTATGGTACTTTTGTAGTTTGACTATGATGAGGAAATGTTACTTTCTGTATTCTTGTTGTTCTTAGTTTGTACTCTAGGTTGAAATGCACTTATTGTAAGTCGCTTTGGATAAAAGCGTCTGCTAAATGACATGTAATGTAATGTAATAATACTCTGCCTCACTGAAGAGGGCGCTAGTGAGCCAACGAAGACTTGTTGCTACTTCTTCTACGCTGACATGATTAACAGGTGGACCAATGCGGAGCTAAAAGGTTTGCTTCAAACTTTTTATGTACCGTTTGCGTGTGTGCACGTGTGTTGTGTGGAGAATGCTGATGAGACATGAAATAACCAGTAGACAATTGAATACGCCGCTTTGGGGTTTATATATGTGTAAATCTGACACTGAAGGAGTCAGTGCCTCACCAACCATGAACCTCACCTCACGTCACTGGTTCACTTGAATATTTCAGCTTATTCTCACATGAATTTGCGAAACAGTGCCGATAATGAACCTCGAGCTGGATTCCTCTCGGTAACAATCACAACTGAGGATCATGGGTAGTTTGCTGAACGTGAACCCACCCGACTTCTCAATCAATGAACCCAAACTCTTCAAAATGATCCAGGAATGTCGCTGCGCTGAATAAAATTGAGCATATTATTAAAAATAATTAGAATTTCTGAACTTGGATGACTTGGATGGTTGAGGTCAGCTAAGAATGAATCATATGAAGTGAGTCACAAGCTCCACGACTCACCTGCAGAGCCAGCAGCTTCTCGCTGGGCTTAATGTGTCTCTGTATTTCACACGCCACGGGCTGAATGACTTTAATACCGTCTTCATAAAACACGTAGAACATGTTGCCGATGCCGAGACCTGGAAAAGAGAGCACAAACGGCACCGTTAACGCCAAGTGCATAATATGCAACATAGATTATGAGACCGCACGGTGTGGTGTGGACATTTGCAAACATAAATTCTCCGACCACATTGTTATCTACTTTCAAAAGCGTCAAATCGTTTAATTCCTCTCTTCACAGTTCAGTAACCCTATTACACAAAATTAAATTAAATCAAGTTTAATGAACGGCGGAGTGAATCAGAAGCAAGTCTAGACGTACCTTCTTCCCGCCACAAAATGTTCGCCACTGTGAGGGGAGAAAAGAGGGGAAAAGTGTGGTTAAAAATCAATGGAAAGATCAATGGTGTCCCTTTGTGAGCGCTAACACCCAAACACTAACTCCTATCGAGGCAAAGACGGGAGTAGGCTGCGTGAAAGTTTTATGGGAACTGTGTCTCTGACATCATGCAGCAAACAATCAATAGAGGCTTCTGCTAGGAAATAATTTGATGCCAAACACTGGAAAATGGAGCGTGGTCGACAAACTACGAGTACCGTGAAACAGTTTATGATTTTCTTTCGGATGCTGCACCCAAAGTATGCGGAGACACGAAAAAAAAAATGTCTGAAAAAAACAACAACTGAGATCTCAGATTGTTATTCATCAATATGAGCTGTATCAGAGTTAGAAATACACAAAGGCAAAGGGAGAAACAAATCCCTAAAAAATATAGTTTTGCCCCCGATATCACCAAGAATTGGGCAAAAAATGCCCCCATTATTTCCTCTAGTAATTGTGATAATTTAATGATCTTGTCAAAACATCGTCGGGTCCGGGTCTATATGACCCGGTCCAGTTTCCATATCGCGTTTTGCATTTTCGACGTAAAGAACCGTTCGTTCGGAAAGGGGGGGTGCTGCTGAGCGATTAAACATCTCTCCTGTTCTGCCTGTTTTGTGATATACATGCCTAAAAGGGGGATCATTTTTGTATATCTGGCAGATCGGTTGACCAATGACTGTTCAGTCAAAGCTTGCGCAAGAAGGTGGAACGTAAGGGAGATACCATTTACAAAACTCGTAAGGGGTCAAACTATTTTGTGAAAGACCCAGAGAAACACAAATATCCGGCGAAGCAAAATCCCGGACGTTTTTGGAATCCCTGCCGGACGCATTTTTTAGGTCTCAAAAACAGGACATGTCCGGGGAAAACCAGACATCTGGTCACCCTAATTAACAGTGTAAAAAAAAAAAGATAAACTCACCCAACCACCATCCAAAAAGGGAAAATAGATAGATTGGCTTGGGATGGAGGAAGACGAGGACGGGAAAAAAGACGCAGATTTTTTGCAAGGCATGTCGAACTTGTAGTCAACGAGTCGGCAAAGAAATACTTGGCCTTTCGTCACTAGGCTAACAAGCAACACGCCATCGCCTACGGGAAGTGATAAATATTCCTACTTATTTTTAAGTTATTTAGTTTGCTTTAGCTAGCGAACATTAGCTAGCGTTATTTAGCTATATGGATAACCCGATGAGTGGGCCACAGGTTTTAAACTCGGATGATTATCGTACGTCATTAGGAGGGATTAGTGTGCACCTTCTTCACACTGTTTTGGCTCCTGTCACAGGTCATTTCACATTAATTCATTTAAGAAGTGACTAATGATGTGAGATGTCGAAATAAAAGCCACGTAACACCCTGAGTGCTTTAAATGGTCGGCCTAAAAACCGAAGACCAGCTGGTGGCTTTTCAAAGCAGACAATGGACACTCTGAGAGAAAAGTGCAATTACTTTTAAGAACTACAAGACTAAAAAGTAATGCGGTAAGGAGAACATTTGGAGCCATTATAAAGTTATCTTCCATGCAAATTCTGGTCCTCAATCATTCTTATCCTCCGCCACACCAGCAGCACTTTCCCCTCCGCTCACACCGGCTTCTTAACTGTGACCTTCTCTCTCATTGTTCATCCGTCCCCCGCCGGTCTTCCCTCTACTTCCACTTTCCGGCATTCTCAGGCTACAAACCAATCTGCAGCCCCATTCACATCCGATTCTAATCTCGCCTCTATTGCGATGCTTATACCCGGAGCCTCTTGCTCGGGGGGGTGAAGGAGGTAGACACAAAGCCAACTACTCAGCCTTAATCTTTCTAAAAGTGCGTCGTCAAGGGTTTCCTGTGCACCCTTGCATACCTTTTTAGCTCATTAAAAGTTACACAAAAGGAGTTGGGTCTATACATAGACGGACAGAGAAAGGAGAGGGCAAAATATGAAGCGCAACAATACAATATATTTGAGCCATGTGCCAAAAAAAAACGGCCGGAGAAAATGGGAAAGAGGAGTTCGAGATGAGATCTCGTGTGCCTCGGTCTTTTTCAATAGTCTGCGGTATTGATGCTATTCATCATTTGGCAGAAAGACTGTGGCTGTTCTGCGCATGGAAGGGACCCATATATCAACTTCGTCATCCATATAACAAAACAAGCTGGCTGCCACCGTAGGCGGTGAGTTCGCTCTCTCTCCGTGTGCCGTAATAACTGTGTTTCCACCAGCCTTTTCCGAAACATCAGGAATGAACGGAAATGTTGTTTGTTTATGAGAACCCTGTGGTGTTCGCCCATCGTGGATGCACGAGTAGAGTAATTAGGTCCTTTTTTTAATTAAAGCAACACGCAAATATGCATTGTGATTTCTCAGATTGCGAGTGTTGCGAGCAGTTACAATGAGAAGGCAGAACAATAGGGAAAATAAATAGATGTTGATTTGATCTTCATTGATACAAACAGACATCCTTTCAGTTTAGGGACTGATAATATGCACCGCAGGTATACACCTCACATCCTTTACTAAAGCTATGCCAAAAAAATCTTCAGATGCACCTGCCAACTCTCACTTACATCCAGGCCTGGATTAAGATGCCTCAGGACCCCTTGCTTCGGGTCTTAGCCAGAGCCTGTAAACCTTAAGATCAGCAGAAATGTATCAATGGCGTCTCTAATTCTATCGTCAACTCTGTGATCTCAAATGTTCCCCCTTTTCTCTAAATCTCCTCGCCTCGAATGTACTCTTCTTTTAATTGATTCTCTATAACTTTTGGTATTTTCTAAAAATCAGGAGTTACTGGACTGACTTTCTTCAAGGACATGACATTCTTGGATAGCTTTGTACTCTAAGCAAAAGGGACTTAAAACTACCACAACTCTTTGGGGGTAAAAGTCAGATAAGTTCCATTCCAGGTAAGTTTTTGAGTGTTAAACTCTATCGATGATACCCGAGGCTGTTTTTTTCACGAACTTTGATTTGAGTCATGAATATTTAATGTTCTTGAGAAATGCTTTGAAACCAAGTTTTCAAAGGTTTAAAAAGATAAAGCTGGTCATACCATATATTTCTAAGAGACTAGAACCACCTTTGCCTCCCTGTTGGTGGATCTCAACTCTAAGCCCATTGGTCCATAGTAAAGACATAAGTCTCTAATATAGTAGACAATAATAGATAAATATTGTGTAATTGTTCACTAAAAGGCTCTGTGTTACCTGCTGAAACACATGTCCGCTGTCATTTTTATGAAACAGCGAACATGTGTTTCAGCAGGTAACACAGAGCCTTTTAGTGAACAATTACACAAACACTTTACATTTGTTGGGGACTTATGAAAGGACATGTCACCCATGCTTATAGTTTTGGACAACAATGGATATTTTTGGCACTATTGTTTAGACGTGTCAGGCTTTGGCTACATAGAAGATAAGTATAAACTATTTGTCTATTCACATGATTTGTCGACAATATGAAATGACACCTGCCTTATCCTTTAAGAAAATAAAGAGTAGAAAGTGTAACATCCAGTGTGAATAATTCAAAATCATGAGACATTTTGAAAGCTTTTTTTTGTTCCTTCTCCACTTTAAAGCTCAATGAGATTTAGGGGTTATATAGAAGGTCATGAAATTGTCATTCTCAGAGGGTAATTACAGGATATATTTCTCTTCCATGATTTGCAAAATGAAAAGGAAGATGATTTATGCAGTCCAGGAGGAGTATCGAAAAGGTCATTTAGAAATATTTCATGTCTAACTCAAGGCAGGTTTTTTTTCTCCAAAGCTTTTGAAAAAATAGCTTTTAGCAACTTTATCAAATGTTGAAGTCGCTTAAAGATTGAGGGCTAACTTCACCAGTAACTCCTCCGCAGTATTTCTTACAATCAGGTAGAATGAGGAAGCTTTCAAAATAACAAGACCGACTGCAGTAGAATTAGAGCATGAAGCCTGTGGAGGACCGACTGACGGCTGAATCATCTCCGCTAGAAGGAAAGTATTCAGAAGACTTGATCCTTGAAGGATAATGTAAAAAAAAATATGAAAAAAGAAGTCAGAGAGACTTTTAAATATCGAAGCTTAGAAGAAAAAAACTGTCTGAGCTCATCACAAATAAAGAGTGCAATGGCTCTCTCTTTACATATGTATCTGTGCAATGAATATAAAGAAACATCAATGATGGACAAAGCCAGCTCTACTATTTCATCACATAAAAACACCTGATTTATAATGGATTGTAAAGTTACGAGGACTACATCAATATTACCCGTTTGCAAGTTCCATTTTCCAAACTGTTTCATTTCATGTGGAATAAATAACGGTAATTGATTCATTTTAAAATCTTTTTATTTATTTATTTTTTATGTTCCTGCTTTGTCTTCTCTGCTCTTTATGTTTTACATTGATTACTACCTTCAAGAAATAGGTCCTCATTATCCGCATCAGTCTTTTACGGAACGCATCATTACGGTTGTTCGTAAACTGTCGGCTGGTAACCAGGGCTTAAAAACGGCGTTTGAAACTTCCCACCAGATTTGACCATATTCATTTCACAAAGCCGTTAGCATGAGACTCAGTCGACGGGCAGACGGCCCGCCGACGCCGTGGACAGCGTGACTGTCTGGTTGGAGCTCCTCGTTGCCGACAGCGTCATGTCCAACTCCGTGTAAAAGCCCACCGGGATGAGGGAGGGACACGTCTTGATGGAAACATGGACGCCGTTGTTTTTTTTGGCGCAAGCTGATCTTCTCTATTCTGAGGATATGCAGCAGACGGCACGGCGGAGCATGCAGAATAAAAACGGCTTTGTGCAGACTCTGGCGTGGGAGCGGCGGGGTTCTTATCCGCGTGCCATCGAGGCCCGGGAGATTGCAGGGTTTTGTTCCAACCAATCACTTCACCACCGGATTTCCCTGATTAGATCTTTCCACTCCGCCTGAATTCAAATGGCGCTGGGTTTTGATTGGAACAAAAGACGACCAACTGTTAAAACGTTGCTAAAAATGGTTCAGAAAGACAATGAATACACAATGAGAATGTGGAATAAAGAAATTTGTGGAAGACATCATTCTGTATTAAGGAGCATCCAGAACACTGTGTGAAAAATAGAGACTGAAAAAATTGAAAAGGGGCAATGTGCCTGAGACTGAGAAAAATAATGCCAGTATAGGGTGAAATAATCCCAAACTTGAGAGTCTCGTTAGCTTCACGTGGCGAGACGAAACGATCAGATCTGGATTCGGGGTTGAGAAAATTATGCTTTAGCGATCTCAAAATAACTGGATTTATAGTGAAACCTGGAATGTAATCTCAGTCCGTCGTAAAAAGATGTAATAACTGACTCGTGACCGAGATTGGAGAAGTCTTACAGTGCGGTACTTCTCGGCCCACTACAGATTGTCATGTCTTTGGGTTCCCGCTGAGGTATTTAAAGGTCATGCATTACCTACGGGACTCGACAGTGAGTCACGCAGCTTTGAGTTAAGAAAACAGAAGGAGTGAAGCAAAGAGTGGATGCTGGAGTCAGGAATAGTTTATGAAGCATCATTATTTCCCTGTCCGCCAGCTGCTTCTTAGAAAGTTGGTGAAGGAAGCTCATCAGTTTCGTCTCTCCGCTTGTGTTCCCACCTTTTCGACATAGGTATCTAATTATAAACTTAACTCACAAAGTTACATCAACCTCAGCTAAGCTGCTAGCTGTTAGCCCGTCATAATAATTCAGTGTCTACGAGAGGCGCGACATCTAATGCAACGTGGTCCTTAATTAACAATATTCACACTGAAAAGTTCCCCAAAAACTCATTAAAATTATTATCGTAATTATTTGCACGAGTTCGGGGGTAAATGGTCCAGCGCAAAATAAAATATCAGCGCTGCTGCCATGTTGTGTCCTCTACGCCAATTATTCTCATAATGAGAACCAATTAAGAAGGAAATAGCCACTCTCGGGCAAGATGTAAACTACTCAGTACCAAACGTACATAATAAGAATATAATGAAGGCATATTGATATCAATTCCTGCACAAACACCAGGAGTGAAAAGGTAAGAAGATAATGGAAAATAAAGACAATGACTACTCCTCTGAACTTCCATTGTGAGACTTCATCTCACAATGTCAGTACTAAGAATAATTCTGTAATATTAATTTCTTCATTGGTCCAGAAGGGCACTTCAGTTGAGCCTCCTTGCTCGTGCCCGTATGAACACGCCTCGGTACTCTGAAGGTCCCTCACACGAGGCGTGAAGTGCAGAGTAACGTGTAGCGTGACGTGGATCGGAAAGACCGGAGCAACAAGCGCTCATCCTGATCCTCCTGACGGTGCAGAAATATAATTGGCACATTGTGAAGGGCAGATGTTTATGCCAGACTGTCAGAGATGGATGGCGCTCCGCCCGCCCGGTGACAGACTCCGTTAAAGAGATCTCAGGAGCAGCGACTGACCGCTCTGGGTTTTTCCCCCCGAACAACGAAGTGCTCGGGTAACTTTCAAAAGAAAAAAACAAATCACTTTTGCAACGCCCAGGTGTTGACCTTGAAGTTCCTCGGAGGAGAATTGATAAAAAAAAAGATAATTTGCTCATCAGGTCGTGTTTTCAGTTCATCTCCTGCTTAATACTTTTTTTCTACCCCTTTGACAACTGGCTCGGTTAATCATTCGGCGGCGTCTCTCATCCGGCCGTCTGAATGAGAACCCCGGGGCGGGTCATAAACACCGAATAAGATAATTATTTTCCACAGAGTGGGATTTCCGAAACACATTTCCAAGTATAATTTGCAACGTGTTATTTGAATCTCACGTCTGTTTCATATCAGCGGTATTAGATTCGGGGCTGTTCTGCCAACGTCCGAAAGAGGAGAGAATAAAGCTTCCTGAACTAAGAAGACAAACGCCAGCCAATTGAAGAACATACCAAAGAGATCCAGAATGTCTAACGCTAAAATATATGAGGAGAAAATAATAATAATAATTTGGCAAAAGAAAGTCGGTAAAAGCTTCTCTTTTTTGTAGGTTTACAGTTTACTGACCGTGTTTGTGTCTGCAACCAATGATTAGGGATGATTAGGAGAGTTGCGTTACATTAGACATCATACATTTTTGGGATTCGTTTGGGTTTGCTGTGGTTAAGGAGCGATACCCACGAATCGCGGTGGAGGAGTTTGAGAGGCTCAGTGATGCTAGGAGGAATGTTGTTCGGGGCATTAGCAACTGGTAGGGTTTTCCAAGGCAAACAGGTCTCGAGTCAGAGCCCAGACAAAGAGCAGTTTAAAAAAACTCTGATGGATAGCAGCTACCTTGCCCGGACAAGAGAAACCAGGGCACCCTCCTGGAGCCAGACCCAAGAGGGAAGCTTTCCGGCAAGCGTGTGGTGGCCGAGCCTTCGCGAATGGGACCTGGTCGGGCTCAGGGCGAAGAAAAAACATGGAGCATCGGGGTCGGGCGCTATGTAGGCCGGGCAGCAGGCCTGGGCAAGCCCATCACAGGCAGCCTAGCTCTAGGGACGTGGCATTACACCTCTCTAGCCGGTAAAGAGACGGAGCTGGTATATATAGTTGGGCTCACTTCCACACCCAGCACTGGCTCTGGAACCGAGCTCCTGGAGAAGGGTTGGACTTTGTCCTTTTCTGGAGTTGCCCAGGGTGAGAGGCGCCGGGCGGGAGTGGGGATACTCACGAGCCTCCGGCTGAGTGCTGCTGAGGGTCGCCTCCAATGCGCCTACGGGGAGTAAGACTGACAGTTGTTTGTGCTTATGCACCAAACCGCAGTTCAGAGCATCCGGTCTTCCTGGAGTCGGTATGCGGACACAGAGAATTTCCTCGCTGACGGTCTTGTGTATTTATGAAGGTCACATACAGTCATTCGTTTTAGATAGTTTCATTACAAGTTGAAGGCTTCTCACAGTAACTTTAAATCATTAGTTCATAAAGGTTAGCTGGGATCTGGGGTTAGAAGAAGTTGTAAATTTGTTGCGCCTCCAATGCCGTCTCCGATTCTCTTTCAATGCTGCACCTTCTGGCTACATGCTGAAATAGCAGTCCTCCTCCTCGCATTCAATCACGTCGGTGTCAGCTCAAATTACGCCGCCGGATGCAGAAAGAACAACAATAACTTTTATAATACACCACAAACTTAGACTTATTGGACAATTGCATAACAGGTGGTGAATTTCCAGGTCCATAAGGAACCCCTCTGAGTGGAACATTGCATATGGAAATGAAACGGAAGGATGATTTCAGGAACAGGTGAAGTCCGAGCCGCTTGCCTAATTGCCGTTGTTGGCTCTGTCAGTGGGCGTCATTACTAATACACCAGTTAATTCCAATGTGAAGTGCATTGGCAGCGTTTGGCATCAGCTTCCTCTTTCATTTCCAGGAAACCGACCAAGTGGAGACGGAAAAAGCAACAGATTCAATCGCTCCGGATGGAAAGTTCAATGCTTTACCGACATACAGATTTTTCTGTGTGGTCAAACTGTTGTTACTGGAAAACCTGAGTGCTGATGCAGACGGTGCTCGAAGCAAAACAGACAGAGAATAATGAGCCGGTGATCGAGAGCTAAATCAATCGTCCTCCTCGTTGTGTTTTTAAGGTCGGGTTACCTCGACAAAGAATAACATGCAGGAAAAAAGAAACATTAATTCGGTATTCGATTCAGAGATAAATAATGATGATTATATCCTATACAAACAAATATGTGACAACAAATGTCAGCTCTTGTTTTAATTGTTTTATCTGTATTTATTATTTGTGTTCGTATAATTTGTATTGAATGTCTTGCATTGTGTTATTGTTGCATTGTAATTATTGGTGAGGATGAGTTTGCATTCTCTTTTTATCTAGCGGAGTTGAGCTTTGTGTGAAATGTCTTATTATGTTAATGCCTTTGTTGAATGCAAGTAAAATAACCTTGAAATGTGTTTGTGTTAGGATTTTAAACATGTGAATCTTCACTTTTAAACATGTGGAATAAATTAGCAATAATCTTTGGAATAATTATTTTATTTATTTATTTTCTGAAGGAAATCAAAATGTTGGAGGCAGTGAATAAAGAACATAACTACACTGTGTGTGGAGAAGATATGCAGATGTAATTTGAGTGTGAGATCCACAGAGAATGTCAAGTGGTGTGGGGGGGGGGGGGCTGTGTAACCTGCAGATGCAGCATTGTGCCGTTAAAGTAACACGTTTAACAACTCCAACTGTGAGTGACTTCATTAATTAGCTTGTGTTTCATGTAATTGATATGTTTGTAATAACCTGTTGAACAAATAAGGGAGCGTTCACAGGAAGAAATGTATTATGATGAGAGCTGAAGAAGTTTCTGGCGTCTACGCTGAGCATCACAACAATAGAGTCTGAGCAGCTCTGGCCTTAAACTCGGAAGTATTGACGGCGGCTGGCAGCTTTCCGAGGAAATATCACCTGGTCTCCCTTTTCATGGGAGAGCCTAATAAAAATATCTGTCCATCTCCTGGGGATAATCAAAAGCCAAGGCAATGCAAATGACAGGAGCGGGGGGTCAAAAAATAAAACTGCAGCCCTCTTATGTTCATTTCACTTTCTTATATGAGAAGTTGCTGTCATATATATATATATATATATATATATATATATATATAAATATATATTAGTCAGTTTCTCTCCGAATCACTCCGATTAATATATTTCTTCACGCTGTTATACATCTGAAGTTTTTTGGAATAATAGTACAGCTCCATCACACATTAAAAAATACTTTTTTCAGCAGGTTTTTTTTCAGCAGTTTTTTTTTCAAACCGTCGTGATGAAGAGAGAGAAAATGAAATGAAGTAACGGGGGCATGATGGGCCAGAACAGTATATAGGGGGTTAGGGGGGAAAAAAGGTCCTTAATAATGGCAATCTCCGCATAGCTCACGTTTTTAAAAGCTACTCACGTTATTTTGACACTGCAATAAAGAGTGACGTTTTCCCTGATATTGCGTCACCACCAAAGGATTCTGAGAGTCCAATATTTCTTGTGTTTGCAATTCTGCTTCACTTACCTTTGATAATAAGGCCCTTCATACAAATGCCACGAAAAGATCAAAAGCAATGATGAAGTGACCTTACTTCCTACAAGTACCATTAATCTAAACCCTTATATACATCTATAGAAGCATGGGAACCGTAATTATTCATATGTTGTATTCTTGATGAGCTTGAGATCTCTTTCGAAGACCTGAGAACAAGACACTTGATGTACACACCACATAAATACTGTCAAAGTCAAAGTTGGTATCGAGATAATGGAAGACAATTATGTACCGGCATTGGGAAGGAACAAAAAGCTAAAAAAAAAAATCAACTCAAATGACATTTCAAGACGGATGTTTAAAATGAAAGACTCGCGAGGGAGTCTTTATCTCGGCGGTGGAGTTGAAGGTTTCAGAGGTTGCCGGCTGCAGGCGATGTTAGCTGACACCACACATGAGCCTCAGGCTCACCGAGACCGCCGGTCAAAGGACTATAGAAAGTTTCCTTCTGCTTGCCCGCTTGTAGTCTCTGAATGAAGGCGGCTTTTTCTGACAGCGGCGGCAGTCAGTTTCTTATTCGTTAGCTACTACTTCTTTTCTAGCTTTTCTAATGTAAGAGTGCAGCCACGTCTGTCTCTCTGCTGACATCCCTTTGAGCTCCTATCCACCAAAAATTAAAGTGTCTGCAATAACCGTCTCCCAGCATTATTTTTGGCCAACGGTACAGCTTCGACAGCTTCGACAGCTTCAAATGCTTCACGGCTTCAAAGCGCCACGCGGTGACTTGCGACCTCGACGAATGTGATTCTCTGATGAGGAAGTAGCGATCCGCGGAGATGACATCAGAGTGTAGTCGAGGTGTTGGGGCAGTGCGCACCTGATGTGTGTGTGACTGGACTGCAAAGTTGATCAGTGTGCTGTTTGGGATCCCTAATTACCCAAAAAGGAAAGAACGACACACTAACAACTGGCCTTGAACCCCAAAGAAGACAGATTCTGACATTTCGGAGAAGGTTAACCTTAATTATCCCATGAGACTCTATTCATGGAGGGAGGGGAGGGGGGATTGTTTGTGATGGGGGGAAAAAATGCCTCCAAATTTGAATAATAAGGTTACTCGTGTCACAACCCTAATGTTACACGGTTACATTGCAAAATATCACCATAATCAGTTAGGACACATATCCCTGATGGAGAGGGACAGAGAGGAAGCAGTGGAGATGAACACCTGACCATCATTTTAATAATAAATCAGTTAAAGTTTCAATTTATTAGGCAAGAATGCCAAATATTCCCTGGAGGATTAGCAACTTTTCTGATTTATATATTTAAAAATATATATTTTGGGGCTATTTTGTGCCATTTCTTTCAAAACTAAATATCTATTCTGAAGATTACCACAGTCTCCGGTTATTTTGTATCAGATTTTTTACATATTATTTAACTGAACATCAAAAACGAATATATGAATCAATAACACAAATTACGGCTGCAGCTAATGTTTCTCTTCATAATCGATGAATCTGCTGATTACATTTGGGAGCAATGAACTCAATGTTTCGGGACATAATGCCCATCATAATTTGCCGTGGTGATGTTTTAAAATGCGTTTTCGGTTGATAAACAGGCCAAACAAGGACACTAAAAAAAGAGGGGGGGGAAGCTGCAAATCACCATATTTTAGAAATCAGAAACGGTGAATTAATTTCCCGTCGGCCCTAATGGACGAATCTGACCTATCGTTTTAGCACGAATAACAAATTGCAGCGCTCGTGTCTACCAGCACGCAGCGGATGAAATGTCTTCCTGAGTGGATCGATAGGTTGCGTGAACAACTGTTCCTGCTTCCAACCCAGGAGATGAGGAAAGTATAGATAGCATCACCATTATCTCCCCCTCAGAGGCTCTATCCTTGCACCACAGGATATAAACTATTAAGAACTGGCCGCATTAATTATTAAGAGCTCTATTTGCATGGCTCCGCTACCCCGCGGAAACAGACGAGCGTCATGACTTATACATACGGGTTTTGCGAGCGGAGTCCTCCACGAATAGCGAAGAGATGTCCTCGTCCACGCCGGCCTCGTTCTTGGCGATGCAAGTGTAGGCTCCGGTGTCTTCGAAGTGCACGTTGCTGATGTGCACCTCGCTTCCATTAGCTGCGAGGAGCAATGGAGACAAGAGATTAAAGGAGCCACTCCTCTGCTAGCATCAGCACGCCGTTACCTAACGGCTCGCTAATGAGTGAGGGAAGGATGGTGAGAGGTTTCTTTTTCGGGAAGAATTTAAAAAAATCTGACACTTTCCGTGAACACGGAAGTTTGTGTGTGCGACCTCAACGGAAAAGCATTTGGCTTTGCGGTTAATTGACAGAACAATAGGGATATTTATCCGATACTCTAACCAGACGGTACAACCAATGTGTCAATCTTTATGGATTTCTCGAGGACCTGAATTTACTCACGGCAACAAAACATTTCAACCGAAATTGACCACGATAAATGGTGAAGTTCGACCGACCAATTGGCGAACACGGCGGCAATGTTTAGCTCGTGAAAAATACGTGACACAGTGAATACCTTATTTTCTTGCTTTTTTAACTATACCGAATATTTTTCTTGATTTATATTTAAATTAAAATTGCCCTATTTAAAAATAATAATAAAACATGAGTATCGTAAGTAGTAAAGATAGCAATAGTTATGTCACAAGGTACTTATAATTTCAGTGTTAGTAGCAGCACCTGTAGCGGTAAACGAGATAGTGACAGCAGTGCTAAAGATTATATTGGAAGCAGAAGAGGTGGGAATACTTTTTTTTTTTTTATCCACAAGTGGAAATGCAGTAAGCAGAACCCTTGTGACACGGTGAATAAGTTATTTTCTTGTTTTTAAATTATACCGATTTTTCTTTTTTAATCTGTTAAAATTGCCCTATTTCTTAAAACAATTAAACATGAATATCCAGGATATTAAAGTCAATTAAATATGTTTTCTTGATTTTAGAAATTAGTTCAAAATGCCCTACTTCTTAACAAAATAAAACATGAGTATCCTGAGCAATAGGATAGCAACAGTTATGCCAAAATGCAGTAAGCCAAACCCTTGTGACTCTGTACCTTGCAGGGTGAGCTGTTTGGACAGCTTGGTGGTGATGTCCATGCCGTTCTTCAACCAGGCCAGCTGGGGGCTGGGGATGCCATCGGCGTGACAGCGCAGGCCGGCGGTGACGCCCGGCTCCCGGGCTTGGCTCTCCGGGTAAACTCGGATGACGGGAGGAACTGGAATATGGAGGGAAAGAAGCAGAAAGAGTCTCCAGATTAATAAATGCGTCGCCATCCCACAATGTTGTTCCCTTAAGTGCCACTTGAGGAGTGAGGCGAGGAAGACACCGAGTTCTGAACTTATAGTTTGGCTTTTTCGTAGCTGAATGCCTTTAGATAAGGTTACCGCGCTCGGCGAAGCCAAACAAATCAGATAGATAAATAAGACTGGGGGGCAAGGAGGCATCTCGGTTTGGACGTTATTGATTTTGCTCGGCGGCCATAGATTTCGTGTTACCTTTGTGCGAGGAAATAAAAAAGGGACAAAACTCTTCCAAAAGCTGACTTTACACATTACCGCGCACTGTCGTGTAGTTTCACTCCTTTGCCCTACCCTGAAGCAAAAGCAAACAAAAGATCCTACTTTGTGTACTTCCCCGAGCCATAAATCAACATAAATCAATAAAACACACAAATACATTAAACATAGAAGTTTTGCTCGACACCCGGTGGCTAAATTGTTGAGTCTTGCTCCATAAAACGTTGACAAAATATCAAAAGAATAAATTTGAATAATTCAACGCCGTCTCCAAGTCGTGTAACAATGATGCCAACTTTTCAAAAAGGAATGTATGGTGTAGCAGAAATGCTGATTGAAACTTGGACGTTGACAATGAACTGAAGAAGAATAAAGTCCCCGCGAGTCGTTCCACAACAGCCGGCCGTCTTATAAGTTTAAGTCTAGACATCACATCTCTTTCCTATCTTGCCATCTTGCTTTGAGCGACCCTCCTCGGTGTCCTCTTCTCTTCCTCCTTCGTTTCTAAAACAGACTTCAGAGACACGAGCGGAGGATGATGAAGGGGGGGGCGCCTTAGAAGCAGAAGAGGCGGAACTTCACTTCCTGCGGTGGCGCCGGTTGAGAGGAAGTCTTCAGTCCGCCAGGTGAGTGAAAACCACTGAAGATGGATGCAACGGCCATCTGGTGGCCAAGGCACTACCCCGGGGCGCTTTCGGCTGCCGCTCGAACTCCCTGCCATCGAGAGGGGCCACCGAGGGGCCCCCCCATGACACCCGGGTTACTTTACCAATCGTAGACCCTGCGACGGCCCTCGGCGGTAACGATCCACTGGACAGAGGCCATTGAGACGATCTAATCTTTTGAGTGAAGATTACTCACACTTAACCCTCCTGTTAGCTTCAGACCCCGTTTACACGATGGGAAAACGCATATATTTTCATGCGTTTTGGCCTTTCATTTACACAAAAACGGAGGTTTCATCACGGAAAACGATCATTTCTAAAAACTCCGGCCAAAGTGGAGATTTCTGAAAACTCTGTTTTTGTGTTTGCGTGTGAACGAGGTCAAACAGAGTCTTAGGTAGTCAAACGTCACATAGACTAAAAACGCTTCACGTCATGTGAGCGTCCTATGCGGACATATGCGGACGGCGTATTTATGCAGGTTCATATAAACAGAAACTTTTTTGAAAAACGACCTTGTGTGTACAAAAAAAATTAAGGGGCAGAAATATTAATGTCTGTAAATACTCGGCTATGTGTAAATGTGGCCTCAGATTCACCCCAACAATTAAAACCTAAAAAAAGGGTGTATTTACGGTAGTATGTGTTTTACACTGTGAAAAACAGCCTTGGGTCAAATTTATAAGTTGTGTACAGGACATTGAACACATATCATCATGTGAATTTAATTTTTTCCCAGTTGTCTCCAATAAATTAGGAAAAGTCATGAAATATGAAGCAAATGATGAAAAATGATGTAAATATAATTTTTTGGAGACGTTAAACATTGAATGGGGTCAAATTGACCCGAAAGGTAACAGGAGGGTTAATATCCTCACAGATCCCGATACCCAAGCATAGAGTGTGTGCGTGTGTGTTGTTTGTGTGTGCGTGTGTTTGTGTTCAGCTTTTTCTCTCTATCTGCTATCATTATATATATATATATATATATATATATATATATATATATATATATATATATATATATATATTTAACACCTTTATGTGTCGCTCTCACAATTAAGAGCGGCAACCTCAGTGTTTCTAAAAGTTGCGTTATGCAAATGCTGTGATTTGATTTGGCATTTTCACCCACAAGGACGCCATTCGCACGCCGTGTGTCCTCGTGATTTAAGTGCACGCTACTTCAGGTTGGGTTTAAGGAAAAGTAATTAGCGAGTGAAAGAAAAACATAACGAATCAGAATGAACGGCTTGAAATTGAAAGCTGAAGATGAGAGCTGGAATAAGAAGTCGTTCCATAGGAAATGAAGTGTCAACTGTATTGATACGAGTCGTTTGAGTTTCTTTTCAAGGAAAGAAAATCCAAACCAAGCTTCTAAAATATGACATACGGTGCTCTCCTTTGTATTAAATGAATTAAATTCAATCTTTTGGGATTTGAAATTGAATTTGAACAAAAACTATGAAAGAATCGGCAGATTCAGCAACAAACGGAGGTGCAACTCAATCGATACAGAAATGACAGATCTGCTGGATGTGGAGGAGTTTAATAAGAGCAACTTACACTGACGCAAACAATCAGATACCTGGATCATTAGACGTATCGACCTGGATAACCTGGTTCCAGTACGCTGTGTTTCAAATTAATATCCCAAATATGATCATTCCTAAGATACTAAGCTGCGTGTGAATGCACTCATTCATGAAAGCCAGGCAATGGTTAACACGTCTATGGCTGAAAATAGATGCTAAGTGTTGAATAAATTGAATTAATCATTGTATTGTAAATTCATGGCAAGATATCCGCATTATTTAAAATGATCTAATATCAAGATTAGTTTCAGATAAGAGATTTGAAGACACGTTTTACAGAACCAGTAGATTAAGGTAAAAAAACATTGTGTCTGTGAGTAGATTTTAGGGTCCCGGGACACGCATCCACAACAACCCGCTCATCAACTGCCGAGAGTGGATCGACAGGAATCCCTTCATTAATTGGCAGCTAAAGCCAAATAGATCTGTGAGACTTGTAGTTGAAGAAAAAGCTGCATTGCTGCCACAGTGGTCAGGAAGACGTTTGACACTCGTTCAACGTTCGACACGTGCAGTGAGAGTAGTGCTTATTAAAAAAAAAACATTATTTATGCTGAATGCTCGGTTGATTTGAATTGAAGACTTTTTTTCTTTTATTTGGAGAAAAACTGCTTTTAAATCCAACTTAGGGCCTTTTCACATTTGAGAACTCAACATCAATGACATCACCGTTTATCACAGTCATTTTGGTGAATAGTGTGAAGGAAAAAACTGAAAAATGATCTGAATGCAATGCAACCAGCTGCTACCCAGAGGAACTTCAATGGACTCAATCATCATTACGCCGATTACCGTCGAGATGGTACGATTCAACGAGAAATACTGGCAGGATGCGGTTTGTATGCTGTTGCTTTACAGTTCATATTTGTATTCATATATTTGATGTGTTTTTCTAGCCTTCAGAATCAATCTGGAACAGGTGCTGAAAAAGGCGGGAGCCGGGGGGGAAGGGGTCTTATCATCAGGATGGTCCTTTTGTTAGAGCCGATACAGTATATATAGAAAAATCTTCTGATGCCGTTGAGAATGATAGAAAATAGATGGCACGGCAGCGAGCTCACATCTCATCTCGCACACCTTTCTTTTTGAGTGAATTGCTTGTGAGCTCCGAGAAGATGGAACTGGCCGGTCTTTTGCGCTGAAGATCTTCAATCAGAGCTGTAGGAGTTCCGATAGGTTGCAAGCAGAAGAGGAGTCGGCGCAGGGTTGAGGAGGGCCATAATTACAGGGTGTGTAAGTGCAGGTGTAATCAGTGCTGTGAATTGGTATCCAGAGTTGGGCAGCTGGGTCTTCTGTCGGATTTTTCATGGACCCGATTCAACCGAACATCTGTGGTGGGAGGACACCCGACTCGACTTGCCAGGGAACTTCAATGGCCCAGCCGAGTTCCCTCAACCAATCCAACTGAGACCCCGTTTACACGATGGGAAAACGCATATATTTTCATGCGTTTTGGCCTTTCATTTACACAAAAACGGAGGTTTTATCACGGAAAACGATCATTTCTAAAAACTCCGGCCAAGTGGAGATTTCTGAAAACTCTGTTTTGTGTTTGCGTGTGAACGAGGTCAAACAGAGTTTTAGGTTGTCAAACGTCACAGTGTGTGCCTAAAGATGCTTCACGTCATGTGAGCGTCCTATGCGGACGTATGTGGACGGCGTATTAATGCTGGTTCATATAAACAGAAACTTTTTTGAAAATGACCTTGTGTGTACAACGTTATTTTTGAAAACGGAGGGGCAGAAATATTTGTTTCTGTAAATACCCGGCTATGTGTAAATGTGGCCTTAGGCTATTCCATGCAGTTCAGTTGGAATAATTACGTGGAGCATTGTTTAAATACAGAAAAGTACAGAAAAGTGAGCCTATCAGGTGAGCAGACAGCTTAAAGATTATGTGTGATTCAAAAAGCTGATAAGTGATATGAATATGGACTACATGAATATGAAGGGAACACATGTATAGTACATGTTCTTCGAAATTTGGCTTGGCATTTGTTTGCATTGCAGGCAAAGTATACTATATACAGTATATTATGTACCAATACTACACTCTAGCTAGTTTAATTTCATTGTTGAGAACAACATTGATCAACTGGAGCTAAACTCAGATTGATAAAAAGAAATAGTGGCATAAAAACTGTGAATGAGATGTACACACCTATGAAAGTTGTTATCAGTGGACTCTGAGTCTGAGTATTCCTCTTCCCCAGCAGCGCTGCCACTAACAGTAAATCATCGTACTTCTCGTCCAAGTTGGATTGCCCTCGAATGCTTTCGACCTTGTGGAGATTGTTCTATCTGAAAGCCTTTAAATGTGCCGAGTGGTGTTTTAAATCGAGTTAGAAGAGATTGAGTTATTAAAAAAGGTAGAATAAGTGGGCCGAGCACACGGCGTAAGAGCACTAATACGCGAGTATCACTTTTAATAAACATCAATGTTATCTCCACTAAGTGCTGAATACCTGGCTTTGACGAGTACCGTTGAACAATGGAAGCTCATCGCTTCATTCGTAAGCCTGAAGCGGCGACGCCACCGTTTGCATTGTATAAACGTCTTATAGATTTTCTCCTACCCTTATTATCTCTGCATACCATACACATCTCTCTCTCTCTACTGGGAACATGTGACTCCTGTCACTTAGGGGGAGGGAGGTGTCAGAGAGCCGAGTGAATGAGGAGCCGAGTTCCTCCCCACCGGCTGTCGACGGAGCTCAATAATGGCGACTTTGAGGTAAAGGTCCATTATCTAACTAAGAAAAACGTTGTGCCAGAGAATTCTCCATGCGACCATAAATATGGGGGAGAGAGTATGAGTCTATTACTGATATTGAAGTTTCAGCCGGTCACTAATAGAGGTCAATAAAGCTTTGTGCATTATTAAATTACCACTTATGGCAGAACGAAAGAATGACTATAAGATTACGAATTTATTAAATTACAAAACTTGTTTGGAAATAAAGAGAAAGGTTTAGAATTTTTTGTATGAGTGCCAATTATATATATATAAAAATTATGAAAAATTATACTAAAGTTAGACTTTTTTACTAGAGCTACATCCCGAATGTAAGTGAAATTAATAAAAAGTATATATACAGTATATATAACAAGTTGAGATATTAACTTGAAAATGGGGTATACAAATAAACTGAATTGTTTTGAATTAACTTGAATTCACATATTTATCGCTAGAGTGTAATACATTGTGACTTTAAAGAGAATGCAGGTGTCTTTGATACTGAAATACAAATACAGGAGATCCGCGGATATTGCAAATATATAACAAGCGGGAATTTAAGGTTCAGGAGTATGCCACGTGAAGGCGGCTACAGCTAACCGCCTATCGCTCAGTTGCAAGCTATTTTTATGATACCTGCAAGTAGATGTTAGAGTGTGAGTGATGAAGTTAAAGTGACATTGAAACTGAAGTCAGAGCGTCTTCATCGTCAGTATCGATAGAAAACACTCATCTCCTACTGTAATATTCTTCTGCTGGCTCCAACAGTCCACCAGTTTAGGTGTGCAGGGTTAGCTAGTTACATTTTAATAGATGTGCGTATATGCTACGAGATGAGTCATTAAAAAATATTGTATAGGAAGTGAAAAAAGGTATTAGAACTTGTAAAATGTCTCACTGTGTCCTTTCAGGGAAACGGTGTAGTATTGAGATGGATGTATTACCGGAAATGGAATATAATACTCATAACTGTAATCATCCTTTGTCCTGAGACATTCAACCCCCAAGAAAAAAACTTTAAACCGGGGTAAAAAAGAGGAAGAAACGGGATCCTTCCCTCTTTGAAGTGACTCTGCTTCTATATAAAAGTGAATGCATTGAGTAAATTATTGGAAGCATTTTACAAAGCTCTGGTAGCATGAAGACATAAATAAATGCTCTTGCTTCTCTACACGAGCCTCTTCCGCTCGGTCCCTAACAGCCTTATTAGCTCAGGACAACCATGAAACTCTACTTTTCTCTCTCTACATGAAAAGTGTGTCCTCTCCCGAACACACGTCACTTACCCTCTCCACCACCGTGCGCGTGTAAAACTCTATTCCCGCGTGCAAATCACCATTTCCTCCCCACCCCGGACAGTCGAGAAAATGAAAGCATGTGAGTCGCTATAGGTGGGATTTCTTCTTCTTTTTTCCCCCCACTCAAAACCGATGGACCCTCTGACACGGCGGGGCCGACAGCTCCATCACGCAGTCGTCAATCACTCGGCGAGGCTCCCGACAGCCATGGCGCGCTCTAGAAGATGAGCAGGCGCCATGGCAGGAGACCGCTTCACCGTCACAGTGCTGGGAGGCCTCCAACTAGTCGCTCCAGCTCTTTAAATCAAACCCGACACGCGTGTGAGGACCGACCGGGCGACCGTGACCGACGCGCGATCCCGTGCCGCTCCATCGCGACGTGGCGTTCCGTACGCACGCGAACACGCCACGGTCGAATGAAAGCGCTTCCTCTCCCCACCGGACAGCATAACGGATCTCCAAGGAGAAGCGCTTTGTTTGCGTTCGCTGTTTTAGTTGCACCACGAAGGACATGTCATCTTCTGAGTGCACTAAATGTTCCTCTTTTATTCGCAGATTTTATTTTATTCATTAGCTACTGTAAGAAAAGAAAATAATTTGATTACAATTAAGGCCATTTCGTCCACAGGGAACCTGCTTCTTAAAAGAATAATGAGACAGTGGACAAAATATACATACATATATAAATATATATATATATATATATATATATATATATATATATATATATATAGCATTGTAAAGAATTGTGTATAGCAGTATTTTTCTTTAAGAGGCGATGCACTATCAACAATATCAACAAGATATCTATGAAAATCTAAAGAGTTAATTGGCATGTCGGAACATTTTTTGGCACATGTTGCAATATTTAAGAATATTATAAAATATCTTTTAGGAACGGATGTAAAATGGACTGTATGTAAGTTTTTATATGGAGAACAACTTCAGTCCATTGTTCCGAGTGTTGCTCACTTAGAATTATCCACTTGGAAAGCTTCCTGTCTAACACAATACGGCGTTCATCGAATATTATGAGTCACATTTGAGAAATTAGAATACATTTTTCATGAGTTAGTTATCGAGTTTCTCCATCTTTCACCGTGTTGTTTCCCGACCCTCACTAGCAAAACCACGAAGGTTCCAGGATGCAAATATCCCGACAAGCAGCTCGGCGACCCTGGAAATTGAGACGCCGCCTCCTCGGTCACGGACTCCGGTGCTACGCGTCAAGGTGAGCCCGGCCACCGTCGAGCTACTCGGTTCGGCTCCTCTTGCTTCGGCTCCTTTTCCCTCCGAAACTTGATGATAGCCCAGGTCCCGGGTGCCCGTTGTGTAGCGAGGAATCAGCAAACCGCATCCTGCCACACACAGCTAATTTAGATGGGGCTTACATTCCGGGGCATCCTCACCTTACCTCCCAGCAAGGCCCCACAGGTGAGAGGCGCATCAGGTCTTTAATGGTAACCCTGACATCGTGTCTGGGTTACAAAGTCACACAACCCCCCCCCCCCCCCCCCCCCCCCCCCTCCTATCAGGATAAAACGGTAATCCTCAGAAAGGTACTGTTAGATCATTCTCAAAAACAGTGAGAGGGCAATAATGAATGACAATGACAAATAACTGCACATGTGTAGCGCATCAGTAATGTATGTGTTATGCATCATTGATGTCTGCAAACAGCAAGCGCTATCCGGTGAAAGATGATGCTGCCAGGCAGAAGTAAACACGACATTAGGATCCATATTGTTGCATTTTACCCGGCGAGAAATACTTCAATTTCAAGCAACGCTTTTTAAAATAAATGTGGCGGCGTCCCAGAGTGGAAAAATAAACTCTTTTTTTTTCCAGCAGAAGTGGTTGGTGTATTGGATGATTCGACCAAGCCTTTCATTAATTTAGCCCCCAAAAAACATTTGTTTTCTCCTAAAGTGGCTGGGAGAGTGGACCAACTTTGCAGCCCCCACTACAAATTAGATGCAACTGTATTGATTCCCGCGGGTGAAGCCGGGTCACAGCCACAAAGAAACGGGCTCTACATCAAACAGACAAAACAAGAGCGGACATGGAAAACTGCAGGGAGTAAATAATCAAGACAAAATGCACATCTTGAAGATAATAGCGCAGGCGGTACAAAAGGAGGCTGACTGGCAATGGAGGCACATGGACGATACACAAAGTGCGTACGTGGAGTCCACAAGGGACATTGATGAGTCAGAGTGTGTGTGTGTTTGTGTGTGTGTGTGTGTGTGTGTGTTTGCGAGAAAGCCCACAACTGCTGAATTGTCGGTCCTCCAAACACTGTACAACCTTGCAGTAGGGAAACCTCTGGGGAATCGAAAAAAAAACTCCAGTCTAAATTGTATCTGCTCTTCTGAATAAAACTGAAAATACTATATATCTCTCTCTCGTCATTCTCCTGTGGCTTCCAAGTGACGGACAGAACTCCCAATCCAGCGTCTCAGGATTACTCGTTCAGCTGTTTTCCTAATTGAGTTTTAGAAATTGTCAGTCGTCAGGGCAGGGTGATAAGCGGGTCCTCGGGGACTTCACCCAGACTACCAATGGGAAATTCACAGTCTGTGGTAGAAAAGGTCATGTGGAAGTTTCGGTATCAATTACGACCAAAAGTCACAGGTCTCATGAGATCCGCCCGGTTTCCGTAAACACAATACTCGGTTTTAATAAGACCCGTAGATCATGGCAATTAACCTTGGGGCTAATCTTTTGGAAGAATGATAATGAACTGTCAAAATGTAATGAAGACGGGGGAGCTATCGGCATCGAACGTGGTTTATTCACATTCAATTCATTAGTGCCCCCGAAATACAGGCTCGTTCGCGCAAACCTGACCCTCGGCACACCTTTGACCTCTCCGTACCGTCTCTTTTTCGGCATTCACGCGGCAGGTTTACCGTACTGACGACCGTCTCAAATGGATGAACACGAAACTCTTCTCGGCTAACAAACTTTAGCTTTAAGACAAAGTTAAAGTGCAGGCCTTCGATCAAACAGATGTTATGGGTCCAACATGGGGAAATTATCAATATAGAACAGATCAACTGGACTACAGGCAACGGGTGAGATCGTTGCCGCACTTCCTGATTTGGTAGAGTGATCCTGTTGGAAACATTGGTCGTGACACAGAGCTAGTAGTGTAATGACCCAAAAACAAGATGCATCAAGATGACGCCATTTTTTATCAATTGGCGCAATTTGCAGGGCAACATTCAACTACGGGAAAAGAAAAGCGACGTTGTATAAAGTACACAAATGCAGTAATTTAGTAAGAGTGAAGACACCTTACTGGAAAATGACTCCAGTTGAAATGAAAGTCACCTATGAGAATACTGCTCGAGTAAAAGTCTTAAAGTATCTGTACTTAAGTATCAATATAAGTATCTTAATATTAATATTAAATGTACTCGAATATTGAAAGTAAAAGTACATCCTGATAATAAAAAAGCAAACGGTCAGAATTTTGTTGCATAGATATCCCCAAAAAACCCTTCAGTGTACTAAAGTATTTCTACTTCGTTACTATATACCACGGTGTAAAAAACATGAATAATTTAAATCCGGCACACTTTGGGGCTGAAATGGAAGTGAACGAGTAAATCGATATCGACAGACACGGCTCCCGGCGTCACTGTCAGAGATTGTCATCCGTTATTCCAGATCGGTTGTCAGTCTGAGGATGGCAGGTCTTACCAACACCAGCCTGCCAGAGGGGCGAGTGAAGTGCGAGAGAGAAAGAGAGAGTTTCCCCTTGAAACGGTGATGGACAACGACTGATAACTCCTCAATGTGAAGTATTCTGCAAGCTGACAGTCGCGCAGTCGGGGAGGAGTGCAGCGACGGCTGAAAAAGCTAGCCGACTTCATTTCGGGTTAAGGCCCACGTCCTTTATTTGGAAGTCACGGGAATGTGATGCCTGTTGGAAGCTGGTAGAGCATAAGGCTCGACTTATTCTAGCAGCATTACACACCAGAGAGCCCGTACCGTCACAATACTTCACTACGCAGAACGACCCTCAGATCCTTTAAATCCAGATTTAAGACTTCCCGCTGTTGCCTTTAATGGGATTCCAGGACATCGACACATTTCTGCATCTCGCTAACGCATTTTACTTCTTCAACTGCACCGCAACTTTTATTCTATTTCTTGCTTTTTATGAATGTTCTTTTAAATCTTGTTTTCTTTTGCCTTATGTTTTGATGCTTTTATGTGAAGCACTTGTTGAAATGAGCTGCCTTACCCTGAAAAAAGAAGTACACATGCACACCGTGCGTTAGCAAGAGTGGCTAAATGGGTAGGAAGCGGCCCATGGCCAACGTTCCGCATTATTATGGAGGCCATCAACGGCGGTTCAAAGAGACACTCAGCGCTGAGGTACAGCTGGGGAGGGACCCTTTAGGAAAGGACCTTTGTGTCCCAGGAATAATAACCCGGCATTGTGGTTTTTTTTTCTCCACCGACTCAGTTGGCCAGGAGATGTTTCCGTGTACTGGTATATGTTCAACCCTCCTGTTACCTTCAAATGTATTCAAAATATTTTCCTTTTTTTGACAACAGCAATTAAAACCTCCAGAAAATTATTAGAATTAATATTGTTTCCCAATTTTAGTGTCAAGTACTTTATGTTTGTTTGTTGACGACCTAATAAGCCCTATAAATAAATAAATAAAGACAATTTGTTATATGTTTTACACAGTGAAAAACAGCATGGGGTCAAATTAATGTGTAGAAGTTGTGTACAGGACATTGAAAACATGTCATCATGTGCATTTTATGTTTTCCCAGTTGTCCTTAATAAATTAGGAAAAGTCATGAAATATGAAGCAAAAAAAAAATTATGTCAAATTGAACCCAAAGGTAGAAAAAATAATCACCAACCATTATCAATTTGTAAGCACAACAGGGATCAAAACCTGAACCACCAGACAAAGGTATAAGTGCAATAAATACCACGTGTTCCAGAGAACATCAAAATAAAAAGAAGAAGACGGAGGTAAGAGCCGTCGGACCAACAACAAGTCAGTAATTTGTACAAAAAAGCAGAAATAGCCGTCTTTAAGATGATCTAGAATCCAACGCTCCTATCTGCGAGCCATAATGGTCCTTAGGGAAATATCACAAATTCTCCAACTTTGTCAGGCCGGAGGGGCTCGTCGGTGTCTTGTTTGGTCAACAGCCACCGGTAGTCGGAGTCTTACACCGTCGGGAATGAGACGCGCGTTGTGTTGCTGTTTGTGAATCAGATAAGACGGAGACTTCAGCAGTGGAGCCAATAAGGCAGTTCAAAGCGTTTCGTAGCTGCATTCCGGCTCCGTGCAAACTGTCCGATATGCCGATGACACAGCGCTGATATATAGCCCATTACATCGAGCGTGAAGGAGAGAGTTCTCAAAAATACGGTCTCCATTCACAAAGACGGATAGCACAGCGGTATTACATCAAATTACCGCAAAACAACAGTATCATGTCAATACATTCAGATGTACTTTTTGAATCATGGCGTAATTCCTTGAGCAAAGGAAACATTTTCTTTCCTCGAGCAAAACAGATATGATGCATGACAAATGCAACCATTTCATTTAGTCTTCAACCGTGGAAGCAGTTCATAATTAGGAACCTATACTCGGGTGGCTTGTACTGAACAGGTGATGACCTCATGAACATTATTAATAATAATAATGCATTTCATATAGCTCTTTTCAAGGTACTCAAAGACACTACATAATATATTTAAAACATCCTAAATGCTCTAATTACATATAAAACAGCACACAATCACATTAAAAAGCAGTTCTGAAGAGGTGGGTTTAAATGATAAGTGATTAATAAGTGCATTTAATCTTACCATTCACTTGAAGAGCGTGGGTCTGAAAGAGTTTCTCGTAGCCGTCAGCGTGACAGGTGTAGTTGCCCATGTGGGTGGTGGTCACCTTGGTGATGTAGAGTGAGCCGTCATCCCCAAAGTCCTACCAGCGAGAGACAAAGGAGAGAGAGAGAGAAAAGAAGAAAAGAAGTCGTCGTGACTCGGAGAGAACCGGCGGTCTCTTTGCAACAGTGATGTCAGAAGGCGTCTGAAGCTGGAAATGAACGATTTCAATATGAAATGCAACGAGGCCCCGCGGTGCGAAACATGACAAGATGAGCATGCTCTAAAAGTCACAGGCGATGACATTTTCTTTTAAAACCTTTCAGAAATAGACACAACGGCCACCAATGTAAGTCAAAAGTTAATAAAGTTTGTTTGGTGCTACGAAAAAAAAGGAATAGGGGAGGGGAGTCAAAGTCACAGTTAAGAAAAAAAAAAAATTCTGATACGTGACATTTTTCCAATCAGAGGAAAGTGATCCGATGAAAAAAGGACTGAGGCTATAATTGATTAGCATTTGAATTACAGAGCGGCCGTCAAAACAAAAACAGGGCAATGTAAAGCGGCCGTCAAAACAAAAACAGGGCAATGTAGAGCGGCCGTCAAAACAAAAACAGGGCAATGTAGAGAGGCCGGCACACGGTCAATCAAAATAACTGCTCCTGCTCATTTAAATATCATTGTCCCTGAAAAAGAAAACATGCATGATCCACAAACACACACAACACGCATTGTACTTTCATAAGTGCACATTTAATGAAGAGCCAACTGAAACGTGATTTATTCATGTGGTGATTATTACACCTAGTGCCTTTACTTAAAGTTACTCTTATATTCGTAGAGGACAAAAATGTCTGCGTCGGCAATAATGCAATAATGGTGTTCATATTTTCCACTTTCTCTGAGTTAAATCTATTAACCTACTTCATTCCAGATCATAACCTTTTTTAATTTAACCTTTTTGTTGGTGAAATGACATTTCAATGATTAGCAACAATTATAAAGTTTATGCACGTTTACTTTTTTAAGCAGTTTTGAATATAAAAATACAAAATGTAACTGTTTAGATTATACAAAGGGGTAAATTTAGATATATTTGAAGGCAATTATTTCAGGCTCTTGTCCCCAATTTTTTTTTTTTCTACAATTTGACTCCATATTATGGCTGCACTGGAGCTGAGGTTTAACTTCCCTTCACAGCTTTGCCTAAATGCATCCCATTAACAAAGTCAACATAATATGAAAATATAAAAATGAAAAGCCCAAAATGTTAGTGAGGCACGAGAAGAATTAAACAAGCGAACACAAAGAAAACGGTGCTGGACAAACAGAAAAGAGAGCAAACAGCATAATTGGTTATTCAGCTGTAGCACAGATAGAAAAACCCTAAAGCTAATGAGCCCGTTGCCGGGGCGCCGGTGCGATGAATCCGTTTGGCAAAGAATAAATATGACACAGTTTTAAGATCACACTGCAGTAAAAAGCCATCTTGGCAATGGAAAGTCATCATGATAAGCTTTTAGATTATATGTAGATGGTTGCTGTTGTATTAAAGTGAATAAACTGCATGGAGAGAGGGGATGTTTGATTGTTTCCTTTACAAAAGAATCAATCTTCTCTGTTCTGTTAAAACGGAAACAAATTGATATTTTACTCCCACTCACAAATTTAAGAATAAAAGCTATTTTCCTCTGACTCAAAATGATTCCAGAGATGTCTCAAGTCGGTTCAGAGCAGCCAGTCGGGGTCTTAAATCCGAAGAGGTGAGCATGCACCTTTTGAGATATGTTTTACAACTACTGCCGAATATAGCGTTGGGCGTGGTTAATAATTTGCTATTCGAAGATAAATGCAAGTCAAGAGATTTATACAAGCGTCAAAATAAGGAAGCATTGATTGTGTTCATAATCTTTTCCCAATCATCTGTACCTGCTATTGTGGTATTGTTTTGTTTTGACTTCGCTTTGTCCAATTTCACCCCCGTTTATATATATTACATTAGATTGTTGGTAATGTCGGGTCTGAAAAAAACAGATATTGAAGCGTTCACACCAACACAATGTGTTGATTTGTAGAGTGATATATCGCTGAGAAGACGTGTCAGATTGTTTTTTAGTGAATTGTCAATAGATAGCACCGGCACTAAATCAAGTGTATAAATCTTCAGATATAAGTTATGAACAAAACATCTGCTCGTACTCCCAATAGAAGGATTTGACCTCTTTCCCCGTGCACGGCGGGCTTCCCAGAAAGAAACATGCCCCAACAGCCTTCATCAGAGTCTTCTTCACTGCCCCCGAAACGTGTTCCTTCCCTGATTGCAGCCATGCAATTAAAAAAACACGCAGATATCTTTCAGCGGTGTGAACTTTGATCTAAAGAAACGTCTATAAATCTGCCCCGGATGCTCCTCGTGGCTCCTAACTGAACACAGTATATTAATTTAACATGGAAAGACGAAAAACCCCAATTAACTGGCTTTGTTTCCCCGAAGAGTTCATAACGAGAGAAAGTATATTTTTTCCTTATTTCTACCTTCTAATTGAATAACTTTTCGATTACATCTTCTGCTTTGCGGTTTGGCATTGAAGTTTTCTCGAGTACTGAGTAACGGTGACTTCACACCAAAAGCGTTGCGAATTTTTCGTACGGACGCAAATGGTTGCGGTAGATGGGAATTGCGCGTTGCGAATATTCGCCTCAAGAATTATTTAAACTTTGGCTAAAAAATCGCCCGACGTTAAGTTGCGAAAGCCAATCAGCGTTGAGACGCTCCACCGTTGTTGAATCGAACTGCCTGCTGCTCTAGTAGCGCTGGAAGCGGCAGTCATTCGGACGTAGTCGGTGAAAGTCACGGAGCTCCGTGAGAGAACGTCTAACGAGGGCGTTTAGATGTTCCGATGTTTGTGGGATGTCCACAAGAAGTATAAAGCAGAACTAGCCGTTAATTTGCCCGTGTTGGATGGCGAAAAATATAAAGTTTTTTCATAGAGTAAAGTCACAGAGATAAGCCCCGCCCCTTGATCCGATCTAACTTCGCGAGGGACCCTGGCAACGGCTCCATCTGAGTGAAGCGTCAGAGCCTCACGACGTGAGGGGAAATCGATGGTGCGTTTTTGCCCCTTGGGCCGAGAGCATATTGTGTCACCTTCTTAAATGAAAAATGAATGGAAGGGGGCGGGGGAGGGGAGGGAAACGAAACTCAGGGGGGTGGAACGAGCCGCGCGGCGGAGGCTGTCGACACACAATCCCTCCACCTCATCTCGCCACCCTCGCCTCGGCTATGAGCGGCGGCCGGCACCTCGGCAGACGAAGCGGGCTGGCGTTCGGCGACTCCGACAGAAGGGTGACAAGGGCGGGTAGAGGTGGGTTTACAAAATGGGCCACAGCCGTCGAGCAACCGTAATTAATAAAGCTGTCGGCGGCGGGTCGCCCTCTGAAAGGACTATAAAGAGCCAACTTGTCGGATAGCCGACCTCTGAGGGTGACGAGGCGGTTTCGGAAAGGAGCGGAAAAAACGTTGCGAGAGGAACACGATTAGTTGAGTGAAAATAACCCGGAGGTGTGAGAGAAAACATATTCACCCAGATTGAAAATTTATTGAGGCAAGGCCACTAAAAACATTGGTGGGGGTAGTTTGACATTTAAGTGCAGGCTCACATGAAAAAATAATCAAATGTTCTCGCTCGTCTCTGGTGGTATTTAATCACACGCGGCGTGCCGATGTTTTGATATTTCGATTGCTAACATTTTAGCCTCCCACCCGCGAAATAATGGAGTTGAACGCAATCAGATTTTTGGTAGGAATGAAGATTTTTTTTTTTTTTTTAAACATTCTGTCAAAGAAACCTCCCACACAAGCTGTTGGTATTTGTTTACTCACTTCCGATCTCTCGGAACAACTAAGATGGTTTCTAGAAAGGAATTTTTCCGATGCTACCCTATTTTACGGAAATAAAGCCACCCTTTTGCACCGGGTGGTGTGTTGCTTCATTAGTATGAGTGAAGCCATTGTTGTTTATTTTGCGCAGCTGTTAGAGAGATTATTGAGCCTTTTTTGTTCTTTCATTAATTTTGTATTTGATGTCGACCCTTATTTGAAACGTTTTAATCTTCAAAGTGCATGAAAGTGCTTGAGACTGAGAGCCACAGACCGGTCGGGGAAGTCAAGTCATTAAGAGATGGAGGCGCACGGTGCTGGCTCTTGGCTTTTGTGTTGAGAATAACACAAATATACAAAACTATATATTGCCAGCCCCATCTTTTATTCTTTGATTTCCCCATATTGTTTTGGTTGTGAATGGTGCAGTTACTGGATGAAAAAAACAAACACATAATGTTGAAGTGATTTTTGACGACAGCATCATGCATCTGTCTGTCAGCGCCTCAGTAGCTTTGTGGGCTTAAACATTTTTTTTTATGGAAAAAAGAAATAAAGAGTAAAGAAATGTCAGTCTGAGACAAAACAAACTCAAAACACCCTACCTGGGACGGGATCTGTTGGGAAGTAGAACAGAAGTCAAACATTAAGGAGTTATGTTGAAAAAAACTTGGTAAATACATTTACAGCACTGCTGCAGTTCACATGATGGTGCAGACATCAGCGTTCATTTCACAGGTTGATAATACAGCAGAAATATAGATGAGTATGAGTGTATGGTTCGGACAATTAAAACAAAAAATACTTATTTATAGAAGTTGGATGAATAATAACACAACACTGTCATCATACTGTGCATTGCCCTAAAATGTAGCACAACTACATTATTTTCATTTTCTGCACAAAAGACTAAAATAAAAATAAACTGTAGATATTATGAAAGATCACATACATTTCACGTTAAAGCCAATGCATCTCAACAAAGCAGAGATAATATTAAACCCACAAGAATAAGGCACCAAAGCATTATGACAGATAAACCCACATATTTCAAAAGGCCAAGATGAAGAAGCAGAATAATACCGATCCATCGCACATCGCAATGATACCTGCGTTATGTCTTTTCATGTCGAAGCTGCCGTCTTCAAAACATATTTTAATTATTTATTTTTTTATGTCATGTTTTGCCATGACTGAATGAAAGATTTGGGTTTCTCCAGGACCTTTCATTATAGGATATTCCGCACAGGGTAAGCTGCTTTAAAATGTTGGATTTCCAAAACCTTTAAAGCCTTCCGATATATCAAATGTACTTCCGAACTAGTTCCACCATCGCCAAACGCAAAAGAAGGTACACACACACACACACACACACACACACACACACACTCACACACATACGTGACTTGGTCTTGGGCTCGGCCACTCTGGGAGGATTGAAATACTGACGGCATCGGATGATGATGCAATAGCCAGCAAATGTCAACTTCATGGAATTACAGTAAGCTGCTTTGTCAAATGTGGAGATGCTCCGTTGAACTCCGGGACACAAGCGCACCGCTGGGATTAATGTACGATTCACTCAAGTCAACAACATTTCTCAAATAACCAACATCCTAAACTGGGAAGGCCTGCTGGATTAGACGTCATAAACTGCACGCGTACTCGCAGGAATACGACTGTGATTAAGTCTGGCAGTTCGACGCTCACACAAATATTAACAGCCGGCAATTATACAGAAATTGTCTGCGAGGAAATTTAGAATTAGCCTGCGGATAACAGGTGCCGATGAAATCCATTCTCAATGATTGACTGGAAATCTGGATTAAGCCGCTGACAGTGTCGACACGATAGACTCAGATTGATGTTCCGGAGAAACTCTATGCACATGCGGAGGTTGTGATTTTTTTTTTATCTGACAATGGCGGACGTCGGGGGTCAAAAGGACAGCGAGCGCTCTCAAGTCTGAAGGGGCAGAGTAATCCGTGCAGTTGTGTAGTAACGCAGACTCACTTCATGAAGCTGAAGTGGCATCCACCTGTCATGCTGCATGTGTAATGTTATAAAGAGTTCCGACGGTACTAAAGTGGTTCAGCGTTTAGTGAAATCTAAAGTGTTAGTTGGGATGGGTCTATTTCTTTTTTGGGGTTTGAGCTCTGATAAATATCTTGCGCTAGGTTCTGTGGACGTTATTCATATTTAAGTCTCCCGGAGTTTGAAAAAGGCCACGCTTTTTTTTCAATTATTGATAATAACTAGAGCTTATTGTTCTTTCTTCTACTCTCTCAGTACGGGAGGAACAAGAATAAGCAAAACTTTATGATTTCAGATATATATATATATATATATATATATATATATATATATATATATATATATACAAAAAATTGTTAATGTCAAATTACAGAAGTGTTCTACAATTTGAAAAGGTAGTGGGTCATTTCATGTCTACGCTTGTTCATCCTTTCATTATTCCAGCTGTTGACTAACTTAAAGCTTATTTATTTTTATATATATATATATATATATATATATATATATATATATATATATATATATATATATATACTGAACAGTGTTATCTGACATCTGACATTTGAATTGAAAATACACAACTGTGCAATATCTGATATTTGTCACCGGGGGAACTGATGACTGCGTTTGAAGCGCAGACAAAGACCACCTCTGGTCGGGAGGCTGAACCCTGCTATGTGTCTCCGGGCGATATCAGAAGATGAGACAGAAGCTCTATTGAATCTGCAAATAAAACAAAAAAAGATAGAACTGCAACAGTTCTAAAGATGTAGGATATATCAAAGCCTGCGTCGTTCACCTTATCAGACCTTGACGTTTTTTTTCTCCCTCCTCTTCCAAAAGATATTCAGAAGCGTTTTCGAGAAATAATCCGGCTTGACATTTCTTTCTTTTTCTTAGAGCCTGCACTTGCATAAATCATTTTCTGTCCATAAATTGCTTAAAAGCAGTCTCGAAATATATCACAGAAAATTACGTTACAAAATGCAAACGTTGGCTGAAGCTGCCTAAAAAAAAGAAATGACGCCGCTCACGCATCACCAACAACCAAGAACCAGCGCGCTAGTTTAGAGTCAGTTGATGGTGCCAAGGATGACTGGCGACAGCTGGCCGCCTCTTCCTCATTTTAAGGGTCATCAACATTTAATGATACATTAGTGGCTTCGCCGGGTCTCCCTTTATCTACTGCGACACTGTTGACTTAATTATGCACAGCGGCATGACACTCATCTCGGTCAGCCATGACACGCGGAGAGGAAAAGGGTCGGGCGGAAGAGGTCTGGCTTCTCTGTACCTCGCCGCATAAGTATCGACGCTCCCTTTGATGGGGATGGAAGTGACACTGGGGCCTCCACATGCCGACACACACACACACACACACACACACACACACACACACACACGTAGAAGTAGGTTCTTCCTCCAGGGCTGAGCCCCTTTGGAATCCCCCCTTCATCTCCTTTCTTTGTCTGAAATCCTCCCTGCGGTCTCTGAACACAGGCACCACGAGCACAAACCGACGTCCTGGATTACTGTCGAGAACTGCAAATACAAAGCCGGCGCCGACAGTCGAATGAAACGTGCTGATAATTTGAGCGACTGCCACAAGAATTTTTTATAGAAATTGAAATTTGATCGGAAAGAACCTCAAATGTGCAGCTCTTGATCCATATCGGTCGTTAACAATGGATGACGCTTCACAACATGGAAACACCAGAAGGGCAAGTCATTCAGCTGTAACTACCATTGTGTATCTATCTACCTGGTAATGTGTCTGTCACCAGTTCTTGCCTGTCACATGTAGGTTTCTCCGCCCAAGCACCAAAGGATAATTTTTCGTAATATCTTTTCTTTTGACTTCAGAACCCGATTACACGACGCAAAAACGCATTTATTTATTGAAAATAAATGCGTTTTGGCCTTTCATTTACACTAAAACAGGTTTTATCAAGGAAAACTCCAGCCAAAGGGGAGATTTCTGAAAACTCTGTTTTTGTGTTTGCGTGTGAACTAGGTCAAACAGAGTTTTAGTTTGTCAAACGTCACAGTATGCGACTAGAAATGCTTCACGTCATGTGAGCGTCCTATGCGGACGTAGGTGGACAGCGTATTAATGCGAGTTCATATAAACAGAATTTTTTTTGAAAACAACCTTGTCTGTATGACGTTATTTTTGAAAATGGAGGGGCAGAAATATTTCTTTCTGTAAATACCGACTGTGTGTAAATGTGGCCTCAGACTGTGCCGTCTGCTCACCTCTCTGCCTCCATCTCTATGCCACCTCGTATAGGGCAGAGACACTAATCAGCCGATCCCCTGCAGCTGATGCCAATTAGGCCTCTTCCAGCACCTGTGTCCTGAGCCACTCCCCCAACACCCCTTCACGGCTGAGCCTAACGACGCCCCAGCCGCCACAGTGTCCTTGGTTCCGCGACCTATCTACGTACCCTGCACCCATTTGTCCATACGTAAAACGAAAGAAATTAGAGGGTCTTACGTTGATGTCCTCCAGGTTCAAGGAGTTCAGGTACTGGCGGTTTCTCTTCCACAATATCGGAGGCCTGCGCTCCCCTGCGATGGCGCATGTCAACACGACACTCTGGCCGACGGTAACTGTGGTGACACTCACCTCCTGGCCATCGGGGAGAGTGAGCAGGTACACGTCTGTTGGCGGAGAGGAAAGAAAAATAACACAGGAGTCAGACAGATTGTCTCCGAAAGGTGCAATGTTCAAGGCAAGACCCGAATTGTCAATGGGATGTGAGGAGGTCACGGTGGTGACGCTACTTCAGAGACGTCTATATATTGTGTTGCAGAGGTTAGTGGCCTGTAAGTGGCACAGTAAGCACAAAAGTGTCTGACACGTGTATTGGTTTAAATGCTATGCCTAATCAGACTCAATCACAACTTTGAGAAAGTATATTAAACTGTTCTAAATATAAGAGCCGACAGTTAGAGTTCTTTGTAAAACTTTTAATTTGACTATATTTGGAAAAAAGGAAGAAAACTGTCCTTCTATACCCAGTGAACCTCTCTTTATATTGTAACAGCCCATAATTCAGTGGAATAAACCCACTGAGAGAATTCACATGTTCCTCTTAATGAAGCCTGAAAACAAGAATACAGAACACGGTCTGCTAGTTGTTGTTGTGCTTCGCAGGCAGATGAGTTTATTTTAGTTCAAGATGCACAAGGCAGCGCAATTATTGCAATTTGCAAAATAAAGGGGAGGAATTAAGTTAAATGTTCTACAAAAACTTTGCATTATTTATGTCCTAATATCATAATGGAAGTTCTACTTTCTCTATGTGTATCTTTTAGGACCCTATAGGTTGACCACTGTGGAGCTTGTTGTTAGCTAACGTTACAGAACAGACACTTTTGGGTGGCATGGAACTAGAAGTTGGTTTAAAAAAAAAAAGCTAGGCTCCCTACATTGTGGTAAAAGCCCAGGAGTGCATCCTCTCTAAAGTAAGGAACAAGTAGGCTACGAAAAGAAAGAAACTTGCTGCCCGGGGAAACACAGCCCTAGACCTCGTTGAGAGGCAGAGCTTTGCTCAGTTGAGTATTCCTGCAAGACCTAAAATGTGTTGAAACATGTTTCTGGCTAACGTTGAGATGTGGTAGTAGGATCCGCGGTTCCCTTTTACATGTTACGTTACATTACATGCCATTTAGCAGAAGCTTTAATCCAAAACGATTTACAATAAGTGAATTTAACCATGAGTACAAACTCAGAACATCAAGAATTAATAAAGTAACCTTTCTTCAAGAAAGCCAAACTAAGAAAGTACCATAAGTAATACCATGAGTAATATCATAAGTAATACCATGAGTAATACCATAAGTAATACTATGGGCCATACTATAAGTAATACCATGAGTAATACCATGAGTAATATAAATAATACCATGAGTAATACCATGAGTAATACTATAAATAAGTGTCATTCAAGTGCCACTGAAGTGCTAATCTGTTTTTATTCAAGGTATAGTGTGCTCATAACTGAGAAAATGCTAACGTTAGCTAGGCATACTGGTGCGAGGTTAGCATGCCTAGCTAACTATAGCCTTTCGTGTGTCCGGTATTCGGATGGGACGGTGTACCCTCGTCCATTCTGTGGTGGTGTTACGCAACACCGCCAGCGAGAGAATGCTTTTTAATCTTTCTCCCGGGTAATGAGCAACAGAGCTAAAGGAAACAGAGACTCAATTTGTTCTGCTCCTGAGGGCATGAAATACAAAAACCTAATGAAAGAGCGCTTCCGGCAGACAGTGTTCACTTGTCACAGCCCGGCGAGTCGAGATGAGGGCACCTTCAATTACAGCACGACCAGCCGTCTCTGAGCGCTTTTTAACCTTCTCAGGCCACATTTACACATAGCCGGGTATTTACAGAAACAAATATTTCTGCCCCTCCGTTTTCAAAAATAACATTGTACACGCAAGGTCGTTTTCAAAAAAGTTTCTGTTTATATGAACCCGCATAGATACGCCGTCCGCATACGTCCCATAGGACGCTCACATGACGTGAAGCATTTTTAGTCGCATACTGTGACGTTTGACAACCTAAAACTCAAAAACAGAGTTTTCAGAAATCTCCACTTTGGCCGGAGTTTTTAGAAATGATCGTTTTCCGTGATAACACCTAAGTTTTTGTGTAAATGAAAAGCCAAAACGCACGGAAATATATGCGTTTTCCCATTGTGTAAACGGGGTCTCAGTCATTTGCGCTTTTTTGGTCCACTTGTTTTTTGAACTCGGCTAGTCCGTTAGAGCCAGGCTAATCTAGTCAGGGACGCTCTTCTTGGGGAGTATAACTCAAAGATTTCATGATTCTAGTGTCAATCGAGAGATCTTTGTCGGCATTTGTGAGGTTACAGTTTATCTAGGTGTTAAATAATTCAGGATCTGTGTGATAAAAAAAAATGAAAAAAATAACAATTTGCATTTTAAACAATTTTCACTTTGTGTTTTTCTTTCTAGTAATACATTACTGTATGGTGTGATCGATGTGTTTATCCTGCGGGAAATGTAACACACGCTTTGTGGTTCATGGGGATAAAAAAAAGAAAATCCAGGTGAAAATTACTTTTACCCATGCCGCTATTTTTATATTATGAGATGTTACATTAATCGAGTTTACCCAGCAAGCCAGATAAGAGAAACAGTCGTAAAAAAATAATAGAATAATATCCGTTTCTGCTTAACTTTCCTCACTGCCTCTGGGACAAAACCCCTGTACAGTATAATGTAATTCAATGCAACGGTCCCCAAATGTTGACCTGAAATCCCAACACGTGTAACACATTTATAATCATCAGCTCCATGAAGTTGGCGAATATTGCTTTGCAGTTGCATCAGACTGTATCAGATATTATGTTCTTGGTGCACACTGCCATCTTGAAAAAGGTTCGGATTGATGTTCATGTGATCTTCACCATTTGATTTCCCATCATGGCTTGTGTGGTCCCTTGTAATTATTATTTTTTTTGATTATTGAAAGAAAATTTGCAAACTAAATTATCTCATAAACACACAGACGCAAACAAAAGAAGTCATTAGAATACAGGTTCAAATATTAATTAATGAACCAATCAGTCTTTCTTTTCCAAAAAGCAAACATGAGACTATTCATTCATTGTCTCGTTCAATAGATGATAACAATGTCTTGTGATGGCCTACACGGAGGGGGAATTTCTCTTTTCATGACCATAACCTATCACTTGTGTTTGTCTAAGAAAAGAGGGGTTTGAATAGAACATGACAAGAAATAACCAAGTTCATAAAATCACTGAAACATTCCCCCCTGTGGACGTCATAATGTGACAGCGGTAATTTGATGGAAGGCTACTGATCGGTTAGAAGCCGTTTGTCTGTAATAAAGACGTGACAGTGGAAGTCAGGGGTGATACGAGAGCCAGCGTGGACACAGGGGAACAAAATTACATATGAAGGAACTGTGTGTTGCACATCACGATTGAAAGATAAAGAAAAACTGAAATGTGATAATAGTGATGGTGATAGAGAATCTTTAACCATAAAACTGATGAACTTCTTTCATCAAATGTTCGGATTATTGACGACCCACTCAGGGGTTTTCCTGCATAGAGAAAATGTGGGCGAATGCCTAAGACATTTTCGCGAACGCTTATGACAAATCACGAGCGCCTAAGGCAAAAAAAAGTCTGCCTTAAAAAAAAAAGAAAAGGTGCGCGAATGGACAGAGCGGCCAGCTGCTGGTACGGCGATGAGAGCGCCGACATAGGAGCTCAGTCGTGCTGCGCGCACACGGATGAGTTCACACTATCCATCGTGGAATATGACTAATATGAACTATTGATAAACTGTCAAATTCCTTGACTGTATTTTAACTCTAAATATGTCCTTCTGTACACATCACATCTATTTCATCCGTCCATCCTGGAGAGGGATCCTCCTCTGTTGCTCTCCGAAGGTTTCTTCCCTTTTTTCCCCCTGAAGGGTTATTTGGGAGTTTTTCCTGATCCGATGTGAGGTTTTGGGGCAGGGATGTCTATGTGTACAGATTATAAAGCACTCCGAGACAAATTTGTAATTTGTGAAATTGGGCTATACAAATAAACTGAATTGAAATTGAATTGAACAGTACTGCAGTTGGGGTGCAGTGAAACTGGAAAAAAATCTGTCACTCAACTTTTTACAATAATTCATGAGTTTATGATGCATAACTGGGTTAGTTAATATCATTACATATTTCTACACTAATCAATTATTCATTATTACATCTGCTACAAGCAGTAATGCCAACATATCATTCTGCCTTTGCAGAGCTTCTTTAAAACTACTCATCTTTTGAGGTTGAATGCTGTAAGAAAACACTGGGCTAAAACAATAAAGGAATTAAATTAAAAACCATCCAAAATAAGACGAGGACCATTTAAGATGTCAAGCAACCAAAAATCAAAGCCAGCAAACAAAAAACAAAAAAAACTCGACAACCCCAAAGAAACCCATGAATAGGACAACAAGAGCACAGCAGGAAAGTAAAACACGTTAGATCGTCTCTAATGCAGAAAGTAAAGAATTAAGAAAAAATGGATCTTCCATCAGTCGCGGATGGCTAATCCAAGATCCTCCCACTCCACTCATCCTGATAGCGCTATAGCTAGCCGATCCACCCCATTCAGCCAGTTGGCTCTTTTCGCAATGTTAAGGAGATGGTGGGTGGGTATGCTGACAGAAATCTCCTTCAATAATGTCCTCCCTAACCATTCAATTACAGCCCCCTTGTATCGTAATGCGAGTGCTGTACTCTGAAAGCAACAGACTCCATTTGCCGCTGATCCCCCGGAGGCTATAGGGAGAATTTAAGGAAGAAAGTCGGCAGATGGAAAGCCGGGCGGGCTCTATCACAGCTTTAGCCGGCGGATGGAGAAAAGAGGGGGGGAGAGAAGAAGGAAAAGAGGGCTAGAATCCAACCTGAATTAGAAAACTCCTCTGAGAGATGGGAGTCTGGGCTGCTTGAGCCGTCTCAAAACACTCCTCGGCGAAAGATTTCTCAGAGGAGGGAGTGGCCTTGGCTTCTCTTCTTTTTTTTGTGTCTGATTCGAGGCTCGAAAGGACTCGGCCCCTCGAAGGAAAGGATCAACCTTCACCGTCCGACCTGTAATTAGTGATTAACGGCCGAAAGTCCGGACTTTTTGATTTACTCTGCTCCGCACCCAGAAGGGGGATGTTGGTCAACGAGAGCTAAATCACCGATTGCACTGGAGGCAACGAGCTTGTCAAGGAAAATAGCCCGGCCCCGCAGGATGCTGCGAGGGTCCGTGCACAAAGACGAATTGCACGAAGGTTCCTTGAGCCAACCCCCCCCCCCCCCTCGCTATATCCTCCATCACGCTCTGTCGCTCTCTTTCTCTAACACATGGCCGCTCTGTCTCTCTTCACCAAGACTCTCCTTCCTCTAACGCACTCCCCCCTCTCAGCGATGCTCCATATTACCGAGGCTGAAAGGTTGTGTACCCCCAAATTGCTTTTGAGTTTGACATTTTTTGAAGGGGAGATAAAAGTATGTTCCCTGATGCTGAGTATTCATGGCGAATGTGCAAAGACTCAAAAGGCGAGGAAAGACACCCCCCTAAACACACACACACACACACACACACATGCTCATTCTCAGATCTCTGGATGGTTGATTTGTGCAAACTCTCTCCCAAAACAAGAACAATAGAGTGTTTGTGTTTGATAGCGAAGACGAGGGACTCGGTGGACTTGAATGTTTGACAGGAAGAGAAGTTTGAACGTTGAAATGCACAAACTTCCCCTTTCGTCAAAGGAAAGTGCTCATTTCCGCTTTTTAATGTGTCGCTTGTCGCACTCCTCCCATGAAACGGCAACGCTAATCAGGTGATCTCCTATAAAAAGACGTAACGCACATGTTGACGGGGAGCGATAATGCCTTAGCGCCACTCCAAATTGGTATTTCTTTCTCAGCTCAGTTTAGAAAAGAGCAACAACAACAAAAATACAACGTGACTATGATGTTGAGTGTAAAGACTAAGCGGAAGCGTCTCCAAGCTTACGGAGGAAACGGAGGTGGTAGATTAGAAGCTCGTATTGGGAAAGAAAAAATAGACAAGAGAAGACAGACATGACACCTCCTCTGACATTTAGTGAACACCTTGTAGAAAACACCCACAAAACAAAGTGTTTTGTTCATTAATAAAACATACCAAAAGATGTTGTAGCCTATACAACAAAATATGCAAAAAATCTAAATATACATTGAAATCCATAACCATGTTTGTTCCTCACTTAACATTTTAAATAACGGCCTATTTTAGAAAATGATGTGGTTTTAAGTATACGTTTGTATTCTTTTGAGATACTTTCTGTAGAATATCCTCATTAAATGTGGTCTGCCTGCTTTCCTTGCACACAGATGTTAGTCTGACTAAGCCGTAAAGGGTCAAGACGTTGACTCTATCTCTTTGTGTGGACCGCGTCAGGTGTCTGTTCCATCTGCTGCGGTTGTCGTGCATCTTTACCAACACAGTGTGGGACGTGCACAATACCCACCATCTCAGTTTGCTCTGAATGCATAACGTGGGCCCGCTTTGGACATTGATTACCTATTATTATATTGTTACAACAGGTCTGCGAAAAATACATTCAAAAGCAGGAGCTTCCTGTTCGAGTGCCATTGTGAGATGTATTATTGTTATCAATTACAATAGATAGAAAGTAGAGAGAAACAGCCTGAATGTGCCAAGTAATTTGATTTTCTAAAACTTCAGCTGTCGTTAATTAACACTTGTCTTGCGCATTAATGAGAAAAGAAGACCGGAAGATATATAACAGACGTAAAGACATTAGAGGCTCGTTATCTCAGAATCACAGACTTGTAATTAAAGATCTTCTTTCGCATCTTTGAAGGTTCAAACTTTAGTCCACATCTTCTCAGACAGTCGTCCTCCGAATCCTCGGAGATGCATTCGGGTTGGTTTACATTCACAGCTTTAAGTTTAGGTCAAAGAACCCTGGCATCACTTTGAGGGAGGGAACTACGTTTGATGTGGTTTCTGAGCTTTTCCACTCAAATGAGATTATCTTATAATGCTCTGAACATCCAAATCTAAGAAAAATACCAATGGCACAGATACAGGGACCACTAGTTTCAGTATCTGTTCGCATCTGGAGATTATTCTATTTTTGCAGTCTTATTGTTACAACACCTTTACATATTCAAATTGTACAGGTAAAGGGCGAGAGGATACTTAATTAAACACATCAAGATGGCTGTTATACATTTACAAATGGCCTTAGTGAGTGCATTACCTCTGGATGATCAGCCTCAAGTCTGTTACCAAAGCAGCTGTTGGGAGAGCTCCTGAGGGACGGCCAAGCATTAGCATGCAACACAGCCTAAGAGGAGCTCTAATTGGATTAAATTAATCACGGCTACCTTATGGAAAACAACTAATGAAAAATCCCTCTATCTAACTGCAATAAGTAAATCTTATATATCACTAAACCTTTCGCATGAGAGAGGCTGTGAATGAATTGTTCCATCATATTTCACCACATATACGGCTTGCATGGCCTAAACTATATTGTTGCAATTGTTTTAGATATTTTATTATAAAGGATTTAATGTTGAGTGATACCTGTTTTTTTGCCATTCCGAGCAACATCAGAAACCTGGTTGTCGGCAGTACACTTATGCTTACGCAACAATCATTTCCCTCCATTGTATTGTAGGCGCGCTGCCGCCCTTCTGCCTGTGCGTTCGACTCGTTTCACATCGGAAATGGGAGTGTGCCGACACCTTCGACTGGTGACGTGAGACGTTACGCGAACGCAGCCATCCGTTAGCACTGAACCTGTAAACAATCCTAACAGACAGAAAAAAGAAAATGAAACCTCTCGCAGTCAGAGGGCGCGAAAATATATTTGTAGCTATTTCCTTCTTGTGAAAATTAAAAAGCCGACTGAAAGTGTTGATCCGCTGGATCCACAAAGTCCTGGGTAACGGTGTTTCGCTGCTCCGAGAACAAGCTGCCTTCTCAGCTAGCTTCTTTCCCCCCTAAATCGTCTAGAATTTATTGAACTATTGCGGTTACCGGCTTTTATGCCTCCGCCGTAGGCTTTACGTCTACGTTTGTGCAAAAAGTCATGACTTCATAATTTTATGTGACGAGGCATTTGTGAGAAATTGTAAAATTGTGCAGATGAGTTCCTTGAGTTATGGCCAATAAACGGGTTTTGTGAGGTCACACCCACATTTTCATCAGCACGTCCTCGAAATACGGAGTGGAAGTTTCGGGCAAGTTTGAAGAAATTCCCTCCGGGCGTTCCGAAGATATTTAAACAGATGGCACAAGGGATGGAAATAGTCTTCAAATACACATCATGTGAAGTTTATACATTCCCCTTGGCTTTGTATCTCCATTTAAACCTTTAAGTTCATACTCAAACTGGAGCTCTTTATGATAATTATCGATGTAAATATATAAACATTTTTTTTTGCATGTTTGATAGTATAAGATGAAACTTTTTGATCAGGATGCAGTGATGTAGCTGCTCTCTATAAGAGCATATGCCCAGAGCCAAATAAAAATATATATATAGATCCGCTGAGTCACAGAAAGCATTCAACATTTTCAATCAAATATCAGTCACTCCAACATACTGGCTTAAGAGTGATGCTTGGAAGTATTTTGATGAAATAAATGTGCAGTAAGAGTAATTTCACATTAAACTTTTAATTAACATAAAGATCCCCATTTTTGTTTTCAGGGGGCAAAGGGGATCTTTAGAGGGCATCAACAGTAGATACCACACAGAAGTAAAACCTGAAGATTAATTGGAAATGTAGCTCAGCCCTGTGAGTCATGAATCAATAATATTAATTAAGCATTTAAAATGAAACAATCAATCCCCAATTTATTATTTTAAAAGTTTCAGGAAGCTGTGATTATCATAAAGGTCACAAAGGGTCATTTATTGAGTGACATAAAACATTCAAAACAATTTCTCAGTGCTTGGCTATAAATTATTATAATTGGGCTAATTGGAGCCGCAATCTCAGCTTCCCAGTCAAACCCAATTTATACAATTCCAAGACTGTTTAGGGACCCCAGTATGCAAAAATATTCAAATAGACCCCTCTTTAGAGTATGCGAAAAACAACACATTTATAATGGATACAAACAACTGCATGTTTTTTTTACCCCAAACCGCATGAGATTAGAGTAAAGTGGATAAGTATGTTAAGGGGGTACAAGTGGGTAACCATTGAACCCATTTCCAGTGACACACCCTGAGGTTAGAGGTCAAGGGTTCTCTTTAAAAATCACCATGACAGTTGTTCCTTGCCAAAAAGATATTATGACACGGTTGGCACCAATGGAGGTTTTCTCGTATTATATGATACCAGCACATGATACCAGTACATGAGACCGGTATATGATACCAGTATCTTCACTCTTGCTCTTGAAGACAGAATGTGAGCCCACAGGTGTCAGATGGTTAAATTCATTATAACGGTATTAACTGTTCAGCTTTACCAGCCTTATTTCACCAACCAAATTATTGAATTATTGCATCATCTGAATCTGTTGTTTTTGGACAGTCAAATATGGAAATTAAATAAAATTCCCTATTCCTACACTTCACGAATCATGCCTGCAAAATTAAAATGCGGGAGTGCCCAGTAATGGATTGATCTTGGAAAAGGAAGTGGATTGTTGGAAAGGCTGCTGGTGTGAACTTCCCTTGACTCTGATTTATTCTTAGTTCCGGCAGTTAAATTTTCAGCATTTATTGCGTCTACCCTTCAGATATAGTCCTGATAGAAATAATACACTGTTAGTGCTGCTCTATAAAAAAATTAAAAACACATCACTTATTCTAAAGATTAGGAACTGTGTTGAGTAACCGCACTTAAACTTGTTTTATGAGCTATAAACGTGACGCTACTTTTATTAAACACACCAATGCTGGTGTTAATATTAATGAAGAGGTCTGGCGTTTCATGGTTTAAAACGGCTTTAAACGCTAGCTAACATTTTTAACATCCCATTATCTCGCGAGGCCAATTCTGAGATCGAACAGTTTGGGACAGAAAATATAAATACATAAAATGTCGGAAAATATCATGTTACCACCTTCTAATCAGACCCCGTTGACGTACACATGGTTTGCCCTTGCCCACTTTTTTTCCAAAATGATCAAGTAAAGGTCGCTGGATATATAAACATTTAATTGGATTCATTAGCTTTCTACACTTTAAACACAACAATGATTTTACAATCCATAACTTCTTCCTACAGGGTTTGTACAGTCATGGAAAACCTGGAAAAGTCATGGAATTTTAAAATGGTCATTTCCAGGCCTAGAAAATTCATGGAAAAAACTAAAATCATAAAAGTTTGGGAAAAGTCATTGAAATTTGTTGTAATCCCATGTTCACTTACGCTGAGTTTGAAATAATTAATATGTTTTTTTAAAGAAAGACGCTCAAAATATATGCCGGCGTACATTGCAACATGCAACATTTTCTAAATGTTTCATCTTTCTATTGAGATTTCAGTTTGGTTATGGAAATTTGTGGAATAACCCTGTTCCTATCTGTGACCAAAAGACGTCAACCATCTCTCGAGTTTGCCTGATTCTGTGTGCCGTCACTTATTTTCATTGAAGCATCAGATGTTAGAATCCATTATCTTAACCATTGCGCTTCATTTTGAATTTAACCATTTAATCAAAAAAACACAATTAGAAGCAACGCAACCCAACCATCGTGTGTCAAGCAATCCACCCTCGAGAGTTGTTGAGGTAACGGTGTCTGTGTCCTTCAGTTGAGATTCACAAAATAAACAAGTAATACAACTTAATTCAACTCTAACACATCCTAGAGATGGGAAAGTCACATGGTGGAAAGCATAAATTATGAAAGGGTTTTAACACCACTTCTCGCAGCCTGTGAATGGAATGCTCAGCAGGGGTTTTGACAAGTAAAAGCCGGAGTATCCATTAATTCTAGCGGTGCCATGCGGGCTGAATAACAGCAGAAGTTGCCTTAATGGAAGAAGCCTTCCCCTTAAGGAGACTGTTGGTTTGGATGAACTAATTATAATCTTCACAGAAGGAGGGAGCTTGAGTCTACTCATTTTCGAACTTGGCAAATATTAGGATTAACCCAGACTTGGAAAAACACAGGATTAGGCCGTCTTGCAATAAAACCCAAAGTAAATGTAGCGGAGTGTGAATAAACAGAATAGAATGAAACAAAAATAAGATAAAAAATGGGAAGAAAAGTTAAGAAATAGATCATAACCCTGCAAATTAAACCCATTTTGACATATCAAGGAAGTAAACGCTAATCAGAACCTTACACAGCAATCTTTTCTTAATTGTAAACAAGAACACCATTTATTTAATGCGTTGACAAGGTGAATGTGTAAGGTCTGTCCAGAATTTAGTTCAAACCATAAAAAAATTAAATAATTTATTTTGTATAGCCCAGAATAACACATTTTGTACAACCTTTACTCATACAACATCCCTGTCCCGGGACCCTCACATCGGACCAGTGTTATAAATAAATTATCAAAGCGCACATAGATTTTAGGTCAAGTTTATTTGATTAAAAAAAAAAAATCACGAGCTCTCAGTTTCAGAAGTTTGGTTGAATTGTGGGTATTAATGCCCTGCTGGAAAATGGCAACATAATTTTATTTTAATTTTTTAACTGATAACCCAAACCCTAACCCTTTTTAATGAAAATACTCAACAGTTAAGTTGCCAAAATCTAACTTCTGCTATTTTTGACCAACCTAAGTTTCCACAAGCAGATAATGTCAAAAATGTGTCATAAAATAACATTTAGTTCACATTTTGCAGGTGTGTTCAACATAAACACAGCTGTAAGTCTACCACTAGTATACCAGAGTTGCCTCACTCCACAGCAAGATGATAAAAAGAAACGCATCACTTCCCTGTTTGTTATTTTTAAGCTGTACCTGAACCGAGACCCTTAAACCGCGACTCCTGTGTACTCTTAAACCACGGAGGATCATCCAGGAATCATCCGGGATCCAGACGTACGGAACAAATCCTGCTATCGTCCTTAAGAAACTCCGCCAGTCCTTCAACATCAGCACATCAACGGTATAGATCACATGACAGTCTTCCCCTCCGGTCCCTCAAGGAATTTAACGGGCGCTCCAAGGCCTCTGCAGAAATCAAAAGCGTCGTATCTCCGAGTGGCGTGTTCTGTCAAGAGGTGTCATGGTTCAGATCAATATCTTAGCGCCCATGACAGAACAAGCAGGGTGATATATGTTCCCCAGTGCTGCACAAATAGCATTACCACTTTACTTGATAGGACAGTTAAGGTCATTACTGTGAATCAGTTAGAATAGCAGGCTGAATAAATAAACTTTTATGTCGTTGACGGACGAGCCGGAATGAGGCCAAGTCATAAAAAGGTGCTACATCGAGAAAGGCAGAGCATGTGGATGTGTAGCTTAGCCGTAGGATGGGTATTTACGAGTTTGTGTGTGTTAAAAAGGGGAGGACACACTCCATGTGCTGTGCATAGATATTTGCACTAATGATAAACTAATAGCATGTAATCTGCAGGATGCACATGCTAGGTACCCTGAGATCGTCCAACCGACTTCAAAGGGCTTACAAGGGGACATTGGCCCAATGGGGAAAGCTTTTATATGAAGCTGACCTCAAGACCATGTATTTCTGACAGTGCCTGGATATCATACATGAAATAACACGTACTTAACGGTGACCTGAGCATCCGTCCGAGTACGACGGTCCAGGTTCCCTTTTCTCACAGTCGGCTTGAGATATTGCTTCTGGTAAATTGCGAGCACAACCTTTTTCTCAGTCTATTTTCTCAGCGATCACAAATGTTGACTGTTCCGCTGCAGACGGCAGACCTTGTGTTTTTCAGATGATCACCTTCATCTTTTTTTTCGGAGTGCACGGCTCCATGAAAAAGAGGGAAAGGAGGCGCATGTAAAGGCATGAGGAATTTGTGTTTTTTTGAGTGCATCACTTATTCCTACATGCTCTGAAAACCATTCCCTTCACTACTGTTTCATCCCTCACTTGGAGAGTATACGAGTCATTTCTTCCAAGGTTTTAAGATTCAAACACAAAATAATCTGATAACAAGTTTGTTACGAAATGTTAGATGTCCTCTCCTTTGTGCTTTGTCGTATGCATTACTGTGGGTTGGATGGAATAAAGTCGAGCGGATGCTTGAAATTCAACAAATACAGTCGTAATAGAGTTAGAGGTTCATTCTTATGATATCAAATAAATATTCCGCGGTGCTGTGACATTGAGGAAAATATTGGATGCAGAATTGATGCATTATATAAAATAAAAAGCAAAAACATAATGAGTATTCCTGGCACATACAGTACAGAATAACTTGTACTTATTGAAATGCAGAAATGATATTGCGGCTTTACAAACAGCACTCTGTAAATAACAAATATCATACTGCTGCTTGTAAACTACACGCAAGAAGCAGTGTGATGATGATTTATTAAAAATATCTTTTGAAAACGCTTGAGTGATGTATGTTCAAGGTCACTGCTGCCCCTATTACACCGTATAGGTTTCCTCATATACTCTCTCTGTGCACTGCAGGTAATTGATGTATCGTGACACCCCAAAAAATTAATGACATTTCATGACAGATGACATCTAATCTGTTTACCCATGATGCACCAAGCCATCGTTCAACAAATTATTCAACGATGACAAGGGGTCCGACTATCAGGAGCGTGGCAGACATCATTCATATCTGTAACATCATCTAATTAAAAGACATCACTTCTGCCAGACAGTCGCCTCAGTGCTAGCTAAAGCAAATTGATTCTCAACCCCCTTCTAGTCCATGCAAAAGAGGAATGAATAATGCATGCGCATTAAAAGGCTTATCTTCTGTCCTGACAAACAACGTGGCCAGCGCTTTGCATATTCCTCAAAGGTGTGCAAAGGGTCCTTATTAGGAGAAGGAGTCTCGACAGGTGACGTTTTCGCGGCGGAGTCATTCGGCATTTGTCGCCGTTAGCTTCCGACCCGGATCAACCTATTTGGCTTCAGGACGGTGCTCAGTTTACGCTGACGCTCGAAAGGTATTTGCATATTTTTTTCACAGCTGCCACTCACAGATGTTACTGGTGTGTGGTCTACGCAGCCAAATCCCCCTCTGCATTTCCCATCCACGTGCTGTAGGTCATGACTCGAGTCATCTTTGACGACGTGGAGATGATGTGAGCAGCTGTGATTCAATTCAATATGCATAGCCCAATATCACAAATTACAAATTTGTCTCGTAGGGATTTACAATCTGTACACACATGACATCCCTGACCGTTGACCTCACATCGGATCAGAAAGAACTCCCAAGAAATAGAAAAACCTTCAGGAGAGCAACAGAGAAGGATCCCTCCCCAGGATGGACGGAAGCAATAGATGTCAGTTACATAAAGACATTCAATGAATATGACAGAAATGTATGAATAATTCGTAGTGGAGATGGACCACGGTCCAGACCTCCAAAATCCATGAGACAGGTAGGTAGGAGGAGGGGAGGCCGGTGCACATCAGCTGTGATCTTGTTGCTGAGTATCCAGATTGCTGAACTAGATACATGAACCCAAGTAAGGTGAGTTTCGTCATCGGGAAGAAGCCCTTCAACATCCTCTGACATCCAGATGAAGATGTGAACATTGGATCTTAACGGCTCCCCATAATGTGAAAGGGCTCTGCCAGTTCTATTGATTCTACTGGGAATTAACTCCGGCTCTGCAACACAATGCCACTATCGCTCATCTTCGTCTTTGGCTTGGATCTACTTTTTTTCTTTTCTTTGGGCCACACAACCGGTGACAGTGTTTTGACAAATCCAGTGCTCTCTCTCTCTTTCTCTCTCTCTCTCTTGTGTAAGGCTTTATCTTGGTTGCATCACGCCTGTGTTATCTCCATCGGTTCACGACTGCACGTCAATCGAATAGAAAAGTTCAACACAGTTGAGTCTCTCGAGAAGGTGAATTTGTGACCTTTTTCTTTCTTTCTTGCTTTCTCAGATACCTCACAGGGACACATTTTTTTCTTCTCACAGGGACACTTTTTTTCTTCTTCTTTGAAATACCGAAGCATTAAGTGAAGAAGGCTGAGCGATGAATGCGGTGAAGATGACACCGACTGAGAACTACGCTGACCTCCAAGTATATAAAACGCTCATATAAATTCAGAAGTGAGTGAAATTAGATTTGAGTGCTCCAGTTCTGAGTCACACTAAGTTGTTGACAAAGAGATAAAGAGTACATTACTGCTTGATTGAATCTGCTCGTCTTTAAATAATACTTTATGGAAATGAAAAGAAGAAAAAGTTAAAGAGGTTTGAAGAAACTGAAATTTACTGACATTAAATATCCCTTTTCCTCATGATGAGTTAAGCTGAAAGCAAGCAAAAAAAGATCATGCAACTGAAGAGGAAGTCTTTTGGAGCTAGAGGAACTTAATTTTTCAAGGAATTGCAACTCTGCGCAGATTGGCTGGCGTTAACTTTATTTTCAGGATTTGCCCGAAGGGGGTTCGTTCCCACACATTCACGCAGAATACCAGGCGAGACGATTCAATTCCTTTTAATACAAAAAGGACTGATGAGCGGAAAAGGTTGATTATGAATTCTCTCCCACTGCTAAATGTGTCAAGCCAGCCAAATGTCAGAATATATTCCGTCAGACGATATTGAGCTCACTGAAAATGTCAAGACGGAAAGAAAGAAAGAAAAAGGAGGGAACTAGTCCACGTGATTCAGGGGGTGACTCAGGCATACCTGTCATATTATAATGAGGGGGGGGGGGGCTTTGGTTTGAACTACTGTCTCACATTAGTCATGACCTGCTTCCTTTGGCAGCGACTCAACGTCAAACTCCTTTATCCATTTACCCACGAGAGCCAAACTAGAAAATTTGCCAACAACCTGGAGTTCAAAGTAAGTAATCCATTGGCGAGGTATTAAAGACTTTATAATATACAGCGCATTAAATGTATCAAGATTGTGAATATATAATGAATCCTGTTTCCAAGGAAACTGAAACTGACGGATTTTTAAATGCCAAACACAATCAAAACTTAAATAGACCACTTATTTTCTCTTTGGTAGGACATATGAAGGATGTACATTTTGAGACAGGAGTTTCATCGAGAGTGAAAGTAGTTGAGTCAATCTAGTACGTCATACCACTAGAAAGTGAACGCTCAAATGTGGGAAAGGAGAACAATGTAAATTCATTTAAAGAGATTGAATATGTTTCCTCGGTGTACCCTCTGTGTTACAGTTGAATCATGATTATTACATTGCTGTCCAAGTAAGTGAAAACGTATTGGTCACATTTGTATAATATAACAGGAGCAATGAACTTCAACAAATGTAATAAACACATGAGGCAATATTAAAGGCATTGACTTAGAATAGGCATCTTCCAACTGTTTTCTGACACAACTTTTAATGGGACGTGTGCACAAAAAGGCCAGATTCTGCTTCAATATATATTTTTCAGGGATAGTTACTGACGAAAATTTGGACTCACCGAAGGCCGTGTAAAACTCATCTTTGGTCAGGTGCTCGTCGTCATCGACGTCGTTGTACTTCAGCAGGTCAAACAGCGTGCACTCGGAGACGTCCTTGGACAGACCTTCTTGCTTGATCACCTTCAATGAGATTGCATCGATGTTCAGTGAGAGTAAGTAGTCAGTGCGTGTAGACTGTGGTGGAGCAATACAACAATAGTCCACCTGGATTAAACCTTTTCTCAACAATGAAATATCTGGCAAGTTCTAGAAAATGTTAATACCGAATGTATCGGCACATTTTTCACCAACGAAAAGAAGTAGATTCCATACGTTTGACACATTCTTTTCTTAATTTGTCGTTGATTACTTTTTTATTCCTCGAACTTTTATGGCAATGACAGAATACACATCAAAATTGGAGAAAGGAAGAGGACTGGACTCATTTGCCTGATGGATCACGGAGGTCTGGATCGTATAGTTCGCCTACTACCAACTATGCCATGGCCCTGCTGATGCCCCGCCCACTCCTCCTCTCTACCTCCATCTGCCTCATAGATCATGGAGGTCTGGATCGTAGTTCATGTCTACTACCAACTATTCATACACTCTATCATATTCATTGAATGTGTTTTAACACTAATCTGTCCTTCTGTACACATTATATCTATTGAACCTGTCCATCCTGAAGAGGGATCCTCCTCTGTTGCTCTCCTGAAAGTATATTCACTTTTATTTCCCCGTGATGGCTTGTTTGGGAGTTTTTCCTGATCCGATGTGAGGTTCTGGGACAGGGATGTCTATGTGTACAGATCGTAAACTACTCTGAGAGAAATTTGTAATTTGTGAGAATGGGCTGTACAAAATAAACTGAATTGAATTGAATTTGTTGGAAGTCGACCACCCGAATCACCGAAAATTCGTGGCCCGCGGCCGACCACCACTAAAATGATACACATGAACGTTTCTGCATAAATGTCGATGGTGTGGCTACCGCTACACTATATACACCAACATTACCAGAAGTCAGCACTCAAGTGAACGTTCTTACTGAGGTATACTTGTTTGGATGTGATCTCGGTTTTAAGGCGACGTTGCAGTACCTAATCTCAACTCTGTGTTTAATGTCAAAGACGATAAAAAACACACTGTATTAGCTGTCAGTGTATTGTAGCCAAACTGCAGTTGTGTCACAGTAGATTGTGAAAAGGTCCCCAACACTATGTAGATTTTATCATTGGCCTGCTAAAGCATGGTCCTACTCTTCCCCTTCTGCATCGCCCGGGCAGTGAAACATCCATCACGGCAGATCAGCTGTCAAAATGCCGATCACAAGGGACGGTTTTATACATCAAGCCTCGTACATCGGATCACAGCTCTTCCCTTCCCGGATGACTTCCCGGCTAAAAACGTAGGAGTCACCAATAATGGCTTATCCTTAGCGCGTCCTAGAAACACAACAAGTAAGAAATAAATGCCGCAATAAAGCAGCTGCTTGAGACTTCGGTATATTGAATCCTATAATCTCATCTCCTCAACACTGAGTGTTTTTTCTTTAAAATATTTTCCGAAGTCGTTTTTCTGCATCTCAACCAAACTGAAAGTGATCTGGTAATAACCTCGCAATGCAATGCACATTCCCCAGTTCAAAAAAGCTATTGAAACACGAAAATATGCTTGTCTCTTTAGTCCTTTATTGCTTGGCCTTGACTCTGAGTAATGCAGTTGTCATTTGAGAGATGTGTAAGTGGTGTTGGAACTGCTTTCTTTTAAGCTTTAACTGTTTCCTGAACATTTCCTGACTCCTTTGGTGAATGTACATAGCCAATGGCGCATCGGCTGGTTCGTCAACACCGATCTATCCACGTTTTTACTACTATACAACATTTTAGACAATTTCTGTGTTCACACATTACCTATATTTGGTAGCACTTTAGGTGTGTTATATATATAGTATAGCCACTCATGACCATATGTAGTTGGCCTACTTTCAAAGGTTGTGAGTAAGGTCACATCAACACACTGACTTTCCTCTCTCATAGAACACTAATATTGCTATATACTGTAAAACCACATGATTCTGATCAGGCACTGACATTTAATATGTATTTATTGTGATCAACAATTTAAACCCGCATTCCGATGGACAGGTTGTCTCTTATTGTTCCACCCTCACATGTTACACACTTTTTCCCGTTAACAATTAAAAAACAATATTTAAAGTTCTCCTTCGAGAACTTTTCTTTCATTTTCCTGTAGACGAATTAAGATACCCACTTAAACATGTCACACCTTGAAGTGAATTTGTTAAAATCCTACTAATTGGTGAGAGGTTCTTGAAGGGTTTACTACTATTAATTAGATCTATTCTGGTCTCGACGAGGATTTAAGTTGCTCCAGTCTTGTTATCAAAGTGTGAACAGGTGTTCACCTTTTCTCAAAAGATCATATATGTGTTATTGAATGTATTCTTATAATATAACAAAATAGCGACTAGACAGGGTTAGCGCAGAGATATTGCTATTTCTAAAGGGCAGGAACAATTGCTCCCTGTGGCCCTTCATGTGAACACTCAGGTGAACCAGGGTGAGAGATTTCTATTCTAAACTCTCAAATGAGATCAGAAAACACTCCCAATTATAAGGAGCGCCCAAGGGCAGCCGTAGTTTGGTACTTTCAACTGCAGATAACAGTGTGATTCACTTGTGCAATGCTCCTTATTTCCGTTGTTCGCTCCAACCATCATTTGCATACAGCTCTCGTCTTCTTTAATGTTCACCTTTTGTCAATAAGGTAACATTTTGCATTCCGAGCCACGGAGGTTAACGACATGCAGATTGCCCCGACAATGGACTCTTAAGTGACCGCTTTATATTGTGCATGATATTTTAAACTCACATCCTTTGAAGAGAAAAGAAAACTGTGTCCCGTCAAGCTATTAATTACTTTGAAATGGTATTCTGTGAAGACGTTTTTACACACCAATATAAAAACTAATTAAAGACAATCCATAATTACATTCAAGCGCTCGTATGCTGAGGCGCCGTAAACCCACAACGGCTTCCGTTTATTAAGTGATGTATCCGATTTATGAAGCTATTTCGCTCCGATAATTATCACAAGATATTTTATTTAATTCCAATGTTGATGCGCGGTGAAAGTATGCAGACGTTGAAAAAAAGTGTTCTTAACCTTTTCAGGCTATACATATGTGTAAAAACAAACATTCCCCATCAAGCCTGTGGTTTGGATTTCAATAATGCAAAGAGAAATAAACTTAATTAACATCTGTTTTTTTTAATCGTATAAAGAAAACGATGTGTGCCTGAAAGTTAGAGGAGGCCATGCATGTATGGAGGCAAGCATAATAAAAAAACGTTATTCTTTATTTAGTTCGATTGGGTTGAAAAGCCCAGAAGGACCACCTGCAATCTTATATAAATGTATAATGATGTTTTTTTCTGACCAGAAATACTTACTTCTTTTCTTTTCTCAGAGCATATGTAGCTGATGATTTTTCATGAAATCTGCCAAGATTCGCATATGTGTCTGGATGCTCAGGGATTAAAGGGGATGAGGGCTAAAAGGAGCCCTTGAGGAACCCCACAAAAGAGCCTCTCCATCTGGATGTGAAGTGTTACTGACGAGCTGGCGTCGTTCAAACAGAGCGCTGGAGCACTGCAGCTCGGCCTGAAGTGGAATAAATTGCATCACCGGGAGGTTTTGAGAATCCAAAGTAATATCCAATAGCTTTAAAGGGCATATTCAAATTCCCATTCAGAGCACACTGACAATGTTATTCCATAAAAAAAACACGGCACAACATGGTTTGTTGACTGTGCATTTCACTCCTGTAAAACTATGTAAATGATATGAAAATATATCTAAATTTTTTAGGTGTTATTGGGAGGCTTTGAACTCAGAACACTCAAAATATATTTAAATGAATCGAATGAGACCAAGGCCAGCCAAGGTGACCCCAGTGCAGATAGGATACCCTCCTGGATCAGCAGGAATCTGACCTAAGAATAGCAACTGGTTTCACGTTTCTGAAGAACCACCGCAGGCTTGCTTACCCTTTCAATTATTGAAACACTTTCTATTTCAAATCAGTCTTCAGGTACCGGGAGGCTTTATTTGTTATGCACATAATATATTCCTTGCTTGTAGCAGTCTCTAAAAGCTGCTTCTTCTTCTTCTTCTTTTTTATTCTGACATCCCTCTTGGCAGCGCCGGTCAGAGGCTGCAGCCTCCCACGAGCGCGACAGCTCCTTTGACCCACATTGCTTTTCAAAACATTTACCTAAAGTGGCGCCGCACAGCTACCAGAGGGAAGGGCGAGGGGAGGAGCGTCGACACGGTTACTTGTACGCGGGAGATCAAAGTGTCTCGTTTTAAACACCTGGTGCTGCTTGCTCATTTGTGACTTCCATTTTCTGCACCGAGGACGTCCAAAGCTTACCACTGTTATTAGTATGATCAGTCACGTTTCAATTCGTCTTTCTAGTATCTGTTGAGACAAAATGCTGGAACTCCTGGTACGGTAACAAGACTTTTGTTGTGATGTGCTTTCTTGTTTGTTTTAATCTGTTGGATTGATATTGTTTAAAGTTTATTTACATTTTTGTATAACTTTTTGTGTTTTGAAGGTTTTCAACCTGATGAAGTAACCAACCAACGACTAAGAACGGAAAAATATATATTGATCTGAGTTTTCCCGTGGCTCCTTCGGGGTTCATGTACCAGGCCATTTCAAGTTGGACAGGAGTTGGAGAGAAAACACGTAGGAACTTGACATTATCACTAATTGTATTACATCCACAGCTACTGTTACTAGCAGTGTGGATCCATCATGATTCTCCTAGTATTGGTGCTATTACTGCTATTCCTACCTTCATTACGTGAATCATGTATATCATATGAATCGACCACATTGGACTTATATTATGTTGTTCCTTCTGTACATCATGACATCTATTGCACATCAGTCCATCATGGGAGAGGGATCCCTCCTCTGAAGCTCTCCGTGAGGTTTATTTCCTTTTTTCCCACCATTAAAGTAGAAGAAAAGGATGTTGTATGCTGTACAGGTTGTAAAGCCCTCTGAGGCAAATGTGTGATTTTTTTTATATTGGGCTATCAAAATTGATTGAATTGCATTGTATGTTTATTTTTCATTGTTAACGACTTGTAGGGTGGTTTGAAGTGTCTTGAGGCAAGTGCAAAATAGCATATATATGTAAATTGGAGATACCCCAAAAATACTGTATATTAATCTCCAATTTACATTTATGACATTTATGTTGGTATTTTCCAAAGGGGATATCTAATTGCATATTAAAAAAATATCTTTTGATTAATATCTTACCTGTGAGAGCTCGCCGGCATCTATTTGACCGTTGTTATCGGCGTCAAAGCGTTTGAACATCACGTCAACGAGTTGCTTCCTGGCGGCCATGTTTTCCTTGTGGGCTCCGTGGATGTTAGCGCCCATGTACCGCTTGTCATGCAAATCCAGAATCTTGGTTTTCAGCCGCCGGTAGTCACTCAGTCGGCAGTTATCGTCTGGGAAGGGCCGATAAAAGGGAGAGGCAGAATTATTACGAGAACAAGAGGTTATTTATAATAAACTTAGTGGAACTAAGAGGATAGTTGGGTCTATTTATTAATATTTCAATCTTAACGGGTCGTTTACAAAAAGATAAATACCTAAATGATTCCCAGGTGCTGACATAACAGCATGATTAAAAGCATTGAACTTGCGATTTCTGTACTCGGACGCCATGTTTTTCAATGTCAGCCAATTAGTACTTGTGAAAAAACTACAATCTCCCTAAAGACTCTCGTTGTTAAACAATAAGCCACCGTTCACATCCGGCAACAACAACAAAAAAACTGAATCTGAGCACATCTCTGATTTATATGTACCACAATAACAAATGCTAAGGATTATTTTCCCGAGGGGCAGCACACACAGCATTTCAACCGCCTCAAACTGCAGCCCTGTCACCGTGGAAAGGCTGACGAGCAAATCCACAACACCGGTGGCAAGAGCTAACACTTCCACCCCCCCAACCCCCCACAGACACCTACGAGGAAAAATAACAACGATACCGTCGTTATTTACAATCTGTCATCAAAGGCTCCAGATGAAAGAAGCCAAACTACATGAAAGGTTGAGCAGAGTATAGGGTTGAGGCAAAGAGAAAATAATAATGACTAGAACTAGCTACACATTGACAACATGTCAACTTCTCATTGTTAGATCTGGAAGTCTACCTCCTCTAATAACAGTTATATTAGCGGGTGTCCAACCCAACCCACGAGTGAAAAAAAACGTTATTGTTTCATGATGACGCTTTTCAAATCTCCAGATGGAAACCCTGTGCATTGTAATGGGACTTTTATATATTCATAGTTATATTCTCTATTACACTATGTGAATGGGCTATGCACATCATTTTCTGTCCTGTAAAGGCTACTAAGCATATTGTATACCATCCCTCATACATTTTGTCAAAGAAACAATCACTTGTGGAGCCAAATTATAACAAAGGACAAGATGAAGACTGATTGATATGTGTTATAATTCCCAGGATCTTTAAGGTCTAATCATCAAGGGACCTGATCATTTGATTACTCATCCAAGGACCTGAAGACAAAAGTCCCCTTCTGGATCCTCCTTCTTACTTCCCTTAAATACTGTACATGTTGTTTCATTGACTCTTTAGTTCACCCGTGGCAAACTCCTAAGGGACTCCGTGTAACGGTGACTCTTCAGTTTGCACTTGGCAGACTCCTGAGGGACTCCGTGTAACGGTGACTCTTCAGTTCGCCCTTGGCAGACTCCTGAGGGACTCCGTGTAATGGTGACTCTTCAGTTCGCCCTTGGCAGACTCCTGAGGGACTCTGTGTAACGGTGACTCTTCAGTTCGCTCTTAGCAGACTCCTGAGGGACTCCGTGTAACAGTGACTCTTCAGTTCGCTCTTAGCAGACTCCTGAGGGACACCGTGTAAAGGTGACTACTGACAAGAATATATGATTACATAGGCACGTTTTTGTACTTTGCTATTCGTCCTTTCAGTTTAAAAGAACTCAACATGGGGTGCGGCCAAATGTTTCCGTCACAGCATTCATACGCAGGACAAATATGGAATAGCAGCTGCCGCGCACGGAGCCTTTCCGCAAGACAAATTGGCTTTGGCGGGCGAGAGCGATTTAGTGGGATCGTTAATGAGATCTGGGTGCTGGCCGAGAGACGAATCTCGTGTCATTAGCTGGAGGATCTTGATTCTCTCGTAAATTTTGTTTCGTGCATTTTCCTTCGGCGAAAAAACAACTCGAGCAATCAGTGAGTGTTTGAACTCGACGCTCGTCGCGGGCTTAAGATGCTAAGGGAATCTCTCCTATAGCATTCCTGTCTGTAAAATCAATAATAGGCTTCTGCTGAGACTATTAAGTCGTCTTCATCTCATTCATTCTGTGTGACCTCACGAAGTCCAAAGGTGTACAAATATGCCTTTAAAATATTTAGTATTGTGACTGAGAGAAAGGTGCAAGCTGCAACAGTCTTTCAAGAGATAGAGGAAACTTTTGCGCATCCACTGATATTCTACAATATATATATATATATATATATATATCCAAAGAATTTGTATCAACAACAAAAGACTTGACTGGAAGTTAAACTGATTTAGCGAGCTTCTTAGTTCCGCATGAACACTTCCCATTTTCTCGAGGCGGGCTGAAAAACAAACACAAATCTTTCAGCTGCAGATGGATGACAAATGAAATAAAAAAATCTTAATAAATGAGAGGAGAAACATGATGAATGCCAATGCCTCCACACACACACGCACACACACACACACACACGAGGGGTGGTCGAATGGTGTAAAAATGGTGTGAATCACATGCCACGGCCTCCCATTGGAAATGTGTTGAAATGTGTGAGAAAACGTTCTTTGCCATTATCAAAAAAGTAAAGGAAAAAATAAGCAATTTGTTTTGGTAGACTGTTGTAGTTCCTTCAGTAGACAGAGTATGGGGTATATATACTACTATTGAAAATCAGTTAGTTAATTTACTTTGATTTTCTTTAATTTCTAAGCTATAATATTTTTTTTTTAAAGGATACATTGTGAACTGTATTTTAATTAATTTATGTTTTAGAGATAAATTAAATAGTTTTTTAGACCAGCAAAAGTCAAAATATAAATGCAACGTATTAATTATATTATGGCGCTATTATAATATATTAATTATATTGACATTTTAGATTTGTTGCATTTATATATTGACTTTTACTGGTCTAAATTTTTTTTTTTTTAAACAACCTTCATATTATGTAATTTCCGTGACATCTCAATACTGCGTCAGGTGTAGGTTGCATTTGGTAATTATAATAATAGTTCTAGTATCATATCATTTGTAATTGATAAAGTATTGGCTTTTGACTCACAAAGGTTGTTTTGCTCTTACAGTAACTAGCATAGCCGTCAACTCGAGTTATCGGAGAGTTCTCGGCCTGGAATGTGGCCTTCCCTCTGTGTGTGTGTAAGTGTGTGTGTATGTGTGTGTGTGTGAACTTATCAATACTCCATTTTTAATAATTTAGCACCAGTGCCATGCCAGTGATTGGTTTTGGTCTTCTCTTCCTGTTTCATGTTCTCACAGAGTCTCTCTGGTTTCTTTTGCTGTCGACAATATTGTCCAAAATGGAAATCTCCTGTTGCAATGCTTTCTTCTCCGATAACTCGGGGGAACAGAATAATTAAAGGCTCGCAGCGGTGCAGAGCGGAAGCGCAGCTCGGGAACAGCGCTTCTGTTTGCTGTAGCCGACCTGTCGGCGAGAGGCAGCCGGCGCTGTTGACAGACGTCGGAGGTGCTCGCTCTGCTTTGAAGCTCCATGAATCTCTCAGAGCGTGAACAGCAGCAGAGGTGCTCCGGTAAAGCGTGTCCTTCCTACAAGTTGCTGCAGATAGCGCATGCCGACAGGAGCAGGATCTGTCGGAATTACAACATTTGTTTCGGCAGGTAGAAAAAAGTGAAAGAGGCCGGATGCGCCGAAACCCTTGATCGCGATACAGCGCGCCGTTTGTGCTGCATCACGCCGCTTATCGCGGGGCGGGCTCTGTTTTTGACAAGCGCCGGTGCCAGAGAAGCTTGCTTTGGTCACAAATGGCAGAATGAATAAAAGATAAATGGCTGCCGGCATGACCAGGGGACATGAAGGTCAGCGGCCTCAAAGGAGCACGCACTGTCAAACACGCACACACACACACACACACACACAAAAGTGCACACACACAAACTCGCACACACACAAAAGTGCACACACACACTCGCTCACACAGGCTCCTTTGCACACACATGTGTGCTTACAGTCCCAGAGTATTCAACCGGTGCACGTCCACCCGGGGAAGAGTCGGCATTCATTAGACAGCGGCTACAATAATCGCTCTCAAATTAAGCGAATCAACGCACCTTCGTCACAAGAGGCCTTAAGGGAACTGCTAACAATCTATTGTTGTTGTTCATCCCAATCGAGATGAACAGATAGGACGCTCGGTCTTTGTAAAAACCCAGCTTTGGATTGTTGTCGCCGGTCCCGGCCACGCAAATTGCTTTTGAGCTCCGTGGGACACATCACAATATCACAGGCGAGTCGATAATGCTGGAAAAAACGTGATTTCTGTACAAACTATAGCGTGCCCCCCGGAAATGTTGCCCGGGTTTGAATGACAAAGCCCAGATTGAAACCTCATGTCTGGTGAATGATATGCTTTATTTTCCCGCTGTGTCATTGTACACACATTGTCATCGTTGAGGTCCAGGAGCAGCGTGATGTTCACGGGGGTTTAAGACGTTAGCCGTGAACCACGACGGACTGAGTCGCGTCCCTTTATTTTATTTTCCTGTCATCTCTTCACGGTCAATACAATGTATTAAATCAAACTTTTATTTCAGACTCAAGGTCCAGACAGTACAAAACAGTACAGCAGTACCAATGTCTCCACAGATGGGACCGGTAGCAGTAGAACTAAAACCATGATTATGTCATTAACCCGGAAAATAAATGTATACATAAGCTTGAAAAATATAAACTCCTGCACCCAGAAACATTTCGCTGGCACTACTTCATCTCGGTCTCTTCAATAATATTCTCATGGGATTATTATAAACTACTTGAAGTCTCTTTAGGCTTTTTTGTAGTTAGTGTGCAGTGTAGAGAGATGTATAAGCTCTAAACAGAGACATCTTCACTCCATCTGTACGCATACCAAACCTGCGTGAGAGAATGTTTGTATTAAATGCATGTATGCACATTATAAATAGTTAATAATGAAAGCAGGCATGTCAAATAAAACCTTTTTTTCCTTTTTTTCCTCATTCGATTGTATCCGTGTGAATGACATTCGCAATGAGCGTCAAATAAAAATCAAACTCCTGCAACGAATGCTTTGCATATTTGTTATTTCAATCATGCAGAAAGAAAACAGAACACGTGGCGGCTGCCAACGTTATCGAGGTTTCCCGCCGCGTGTGTCATGACACCTATAAGTCATCTCATGCAGCATCTCTTATTAGCACGTTCATGTGAAAAAAAGGTGTGATCTTTTGCAGGAGTGAAAGAGTGATAGCGTTTCTCGCATCGTTCGACATTTACCTCATACTCAAAAGAGCAGGAGTCTTTTTGCAGGTCGCCAGCAATCTTAAACATTTTCCTTTTTAGGCCACATTTACAGAAACAAATATTTCTGCCCCTCCGTTTTCAAAAATAATGACACACAAGGTTGTTTTCGAAAAACTTTCTGTTTATATGAACCTGCATAAATACGCCGTCCGCATACATCCACATAGGACACTCACATGACGTGAAGCATTTTTAGTCGCATACTATGTCGTTTGACAATCTAAAACTATGTTTGACCTCGTTCAAAAACACAAAAACTGAGTTTTCAGAAATCTCCACTTTGGCTGGAGTTTTTAGAAATGATCATTTTCCGTGATAAAACCTCTGTTTTTGTGTAAATGAAAGGCCAAAACGCATGAAAATATATGCGTTTTCCCATCGTGTAAACAGAGTCTTAGAGTCCTCTGAAGTATTTTTCACACGTTCTAATGAAACCGTAGCCCAATTTTAGGCAACGTTCAATTACAAGCCGAGTAAACACTATTTGAGGAGAGGTAGTTATAGGTGGCGTTGTAATAAAAGCATCGACTGTAAGATCCCCCCCCTCCTTCACCGGAACATTATTCATAACTCAAACGCATTACATATTCCAGGGGCAAAAAGGTTTCCCACCGAAAAAAACAGCTGATATTACAAAATTGGGCTGCGAAACATTGTTTTAATCCACTCACGGGAGCTTTTTACACTCAATAATTCACCATCACTTTCACTTACACTTTGGGGATAGTATCTTTTCATAGTGGCTGTTAATCTGTCATTGTGGCTTTTAGTCAAAATTTTAGTGGTACTTTAATGGTAGGCGGTATTTTTCTTCAACACCTTTTTTATAATAGCGCATGAAGGTCATTTTGTGCTTCGGCCGTCGTTCGACGACCTTGCGTTGTGATAAATGTCCGCGGTCGCTAAAGCCTCCATATGTGTCAAGTGGCTGGCCCGCTTCCACCGAGCAGAAGCCATTGCCTCTTATTAATTGCCTTGAACTGTTCACATAATGTGGAGGTCAAGCCCCTCCCCCCCCACCTGGATGGAAATACCCGTCAGTGTGAGAAGACTCATATGCGCTCTATCGATCGGGGGCAAATCATTTATTTGATTAAAGCTATTTGTCAAACAGCAGCAGCCGGCAGAGTAGAGAGATTTGTTAGTGAAATGCAAAGCTACGCCCGTCGGTCCCAACTCGATACCTTTCGTAGAAATGAATCAGGCTTTCCTTCTGGTTTTTCAGTCTTCTTGAAGGTGCAAGAACACTTTGCCAAGGAAAGGTCTTCGAATGATCTCGTCGACAGGCCAGCATTTCATCTTTAAGAGGAACTCCGCCGACTTAAGATATCTACGTCAGTTAGCAGGCCTTGTGGGAAGTACTGGGAGAAATAAAGTGTGAAAACAAATAAAGGTTTGTGTAAAACCTTTAGTGGCTCCAGAGGGAGCAGACAACAACGTTGAAACCAAACAGACAACCATTACCGCCTTGTGTTTCCACGCTGCCGTCAACTAGTGGAAGTGGAGGTTTCGATCCGTGCTTTTCCAAAGTGTGATTCACTGATCTCAGCATGGCCTTGGTTAAAATAGTTATTATATTGCATATAGAGTAGCCATTTGTAGGCATGGCAACACATACATCTCAGATACTCATATCTTTATGTCCATCTTTATTCTTTGATGATAGTTCTATTTCTTAAAGCAATATTGCCTCAATAGGCGCTCCCGATATGTTTTGTTCACAGGAAACAGGATGAACGTTTGTTTCGGATAGAATTGCTGCGAGGCATTCCTTTTTTATAAATATATGATTTATTTGTAGAAATTACAAAACAAGACTTAAAGTACAATAGACCTCACAAATAAGGAGTGAAAGGAAAACATATCAGACAGCCACATGGTGAGGATACACGTTACAGGCCCCCTCCCCTCCTTTTCCCAAAACAAATATACAACACAAACAGAAAAGACAATTATAAAAGCAACCAAAACCCAACATCAACAACTGGCTGTGAAATGCTTGTAGTGACAGATAATATTGTAGAAGCATATGCTTATTACTGCGAGGCATTCCTGAATTATCATGTTCATGATAACGGTACTTAATGGATAGATGGACGCACAAAGACTCAGAAAGACGAGCAGAGATTTAAAGAACCCAACAGGAAGTGTTTTAATGAGCATAACGCAACATTCAACAAATCCAATGTTTGTAGAATATTTAGCATTGATTTGTAGAGTAAATACAGCCTTCCTATCAGACTTATCACCAATCAAATCCGTCATTGGAGTGAGTAACCAGAGCACCCACTACGTCCAAAACTCAAATCCGCAAATCCGCAAAATGCGCAACTCCAACGCTGGCAGCCTTGTGGGGAGGGGAGGGGGAGCTGCGCTCATGTGATTGGTTGAAAATGAGGGCGACATCTGATGGGCTACAGATTGGCTCATGTTAAAAAATCGCATTTGTGAATCCAGCGATGTCAGGGGAGTCTCATAAAACCCACACACAAATGTGGAGTGATCCGCGAAAAAAATCCACACACAAATACTTACAAATGCAGAAATATATTTGTCATTTTTTTTTACAAATCATAATATATTTACAAATACATTTGTGAGTCAAATATATTTGGAAATCCTTCTGTGTGCATTTGTAAATCGAATATATTTGTGAATTGTTCCGTGCACATTTGTGAATCTCTCTGTTTGCATTTGTGAGTCTCTCTGTGTGCATTTGCAATTATTGAGACTGATCTGACCCCATACACTTCCTGCTTCCCAAACATGTTGGGTTCTTTTTAGGGGCCGAGGTTACCGAAAAAAACACACGATTTACTCCGGTTGGGTCAAGATTACCTTTTTTTAGAACTCAAGTGCCAATTTCTAGGAAACATCTGCAACCAGAGGTTGTCATCATAACAAGTTACATACATGTGTTTCTGATGGCTAACTGTAAGGAGTTCAAACTAAGTTATCAAATTTTCTCCAACATCAGAAGTGAAGGTACCAGATCTCTGTAGCACTGCACCCCCTCTCTAGTGGAGGCAAGCCACCATTTCTCGCGTAGAGTGTTTGCAACATAAATAAGTGAGCTACTCTTTTATGAGGCACGGATGTAACCTGATAAACCAAAACTGGTGCAAGGAACACTGTGACCATTTGGCATTTTTTAACCTTGAAATTTGATTTTCCCATCCGTGTGGTATTTTTGTACCATGGTTAATAGCAAGAGGGTTATAAACAGGTGGGACTTTAATTGAAATGACACAGTGCAGACACCTTCTGGTTTTTGGTGGAAACGGGGACACACAGAATGTTGACATGGGCACGTTGCAGCTGCGTTCCACTGGCTTCTGATTGAAAAGAAATATAATATAGATAAAATATAGTTTCAGCTGTCACTTTCTCTACATGGACAGTCTTCAAAAGGTGTTTGATTCTGTAAACAAGATGCAGATTAAATAATTTAAAGAAATGTTTGAGATGAAATCCTTCAAAAGAATGTAAGCTGTAGACACAGCAAAACATTTTTTTGTTTCATTAGAAGCAAATACGTCAGTATACGTCAGCGGACTCTCTCAAGTATCTGACTTGCCCTTTCGTTAATTGAGTCCCTAGAATCATTACAAAAGGGCCTGAATAGAGCCCAAAGGTGGACCTCGACCCCGCTGTAGTACAACTGTAACATCCACGGACCATTTGCAGAGGCCACCAATCCAACACCTTTTACGAGGATTATTACTGCGAGAAGAACAAGCCATTACGTTACGGTCAATCCAGAAAAGGTCACATGTTCGCACATCGTCTTTTCAAAATAAACCTCTGTCCTTGCTAGATAATTTTTGTTTGGGCTACAACATCCCCCCCGAGTTAGGTTTATCAAAAAGAAGGTGGTCGATGTCTTGCGTCTGACCGAGCTGCACTGCCGGGGAGCGAGAAAAACAGGCAAACCTCCTCCATCCTGTCCAGTGCTCACTGAGCCCGCCATCCTCCGCCTCCTCCACCTGCCCCCTTTTAAAAGCACCACTGTTTTATTTATAGAAAGGAAAAAGGTCTGCTCAGCAGGAATAGCCGGAGTCCACTCTGCCGAAACTGTCCCATCTTTGCTTCATGGAGCTTGCTCCCCCCCCCACACACACACACCACACACACCACCACCACCACTACCTCCTCCTCCAGCTTTTCCATCTCTGTCTCCGGGGGACTTGGATACAGCCACGACTCAAAATACATCAAGACAGCATACAGTGTGACAACTGGGTTACCCAAAATCAGAGGTCACCGATTGCAATCTTTAAGAGCAACTAGAGGTGTCACTGGCGCTACACCTGACTGGGTACGAAATGGATATCGGGGCAGTGGGGCTGCAAACCCCTCGCAGCCACTCGGTCCAGGGCGACATGACCGCAGAGCGACTCGCAGCAGACCCTCGGGAACAGATAACAGACCTTTTCTATCGTTCCAGAAGAACACTTTTTAGTCTCTGAATGCCAACGCTGAAGAGCTGTGCAACTGTAGAGCGAAGGCATCTACTAAAATAAAGTAAAGTTTAAAATGCATTCTTGACCTCAGCGATAGCGGCCAAGGAACCGATCTCACCTCAAGGTCCATTAAGTAGCTACTGTGGATTTTTCTATCATGTCGCATGGTCACCATCTGGAGATGGACTTTGTGGTCATGGAGCTGTAATTTGTTGGGGCATGTGTGTGTATTCAATTGAATTTAACTCTACTGAGTTTATTAATTGCTCTACCTGGTCGCTTGGCCATGAATGTACCGTGGAAGGAAGTAATCAAAACTCCTCAAGCCATTTTCTACAGACCACATTCTCACCTGCTATTAAGAGTATCTTAAAGTTAATTAGTCACGTGTCGAAATGTCTGCTGGAGTTGACCAACCGGAAACATTTGCCGCATTTTGAGAGTGGCTGAATAAATTAAACAGCATCGAGAAATAAAACGTTAGCAACACATTTCTTCTCCCTGCCAGATTCTAAAGTACTGTGTATCGATGACTTGTGAATCCACTCGGTACGGTGACGACACACCGGTTCTCTGGAGAGCGGTCGCCACGTAACCACAAGGTACTGTCCGATCCCCGCTCTGCCCATTCGTTGAATGTCAAAGTGTCCTTGAGCAAGACACTGAACCCCCAGCTGTTCCCCCAGGGCGCTTCACTGCAGTCCCACTGCTCCTTAATTACTAAGGATAGGTTCAATGCAGGGGAGAATTTCCCAACTGGGATAAATAAAAGTGTACATTTCAAATTATTATTATTACTTCTGAAGAAAATATAACTTCTATCTTTGCAACTGAACTAAGAAGAACATTACAGAGGTCCCCTATGAAGGTCACTGTCAGTGTTTGCACCAATACTGACAGTTTCTTTGGCAACTTTCCTTAAATTGAAAGCAACTTGTTCGCTAACAGCTCAGGACACATTCCCTCCTCCCTTCATTCGCTCTCTGTCACTTCTCTGCCTCCCATCTTGCTGAGGGACTGCCGCTGTTCCTGTTGTCCTAATCGTTGACGTATTACAACTCCCTCCCTTCTCACCTTGAAGGGGATCATTATCATCCAGGAGACTTGACTCCAACCTCATCCCTCCCACCCTCATCTTCCTCACTGAGCTCTGACAGAAGCATCCAGAGGTGTTTTTGGAGCCTCAGAATCTCCCCTCAGCCTCCAGTTATACAAAAACTCTACATCACCCCGAAACCGGACCAGTTCCACTTTGGTGGGCTTTAGTTGTAACTCTGTTGGATCCTGTCCACGATTAATATGACGTGTCCTCATGGATCATATTAATGTTTAATGGCATTGCAGAAATATGATACATTTACATAAAGAAGTTTGTATACCTGACTGAAATAAGCCACCATAAACCTATACAAAAAATAACGTGAAACTCCCAGAATCTTAAAAGATACCGCAATAGAGATGTTTTAGTCATATACCGCCCAGCGAGAGATAGAAAATCAGACAAAGAAGGAGAAGAGGAATAGATAGCGAGAAAAGAGGCTTGGTTCACTTCTCAAATCTGGTCCCGGTGGAGTTGATTACGAAGAGCTTACTCACTCCTCCAGTGGCAGGCCTTGTTGATGACATGATGGAGGACGGTGACCCAGGGGCCGAACACACCTAGGCAGCCATATCAAATCAACACACTGCCGCAGGTCTATATTTGGGATATAGCAGACAGACTAGGACATATTGTTTTTTTCACCACAGATGGGCCAAACAAGTGTACAGGCCCTCCAATAGGCTTGGAAACACCATTCAGATGCAGAAATGAGGCATAGATAATGTCAAATAATATGTAAGAAACTCAGAGGAAGAAGCAAATTAGTCAAAAAGTGGATAATCCAAGTTTAAACTATAGTTATAATGGCTGACAGTGCGGGAAGTTTAGCTAACTCGTCCACCTCGAGCCGGTGAACGTGAACTTCTGGGATGGGCCTCCCTTTGAAGACTTTACATTTGGCGTCATTGTGTCACTCTACTCCCCCATCTGAATTCATGAATTCCTCCCAAACAAGAGATTTTGACCGTGTGGTTATTCTCACAATGACCATTTGATCAAATGGACAAATGGGTAGAACTTGAGTTTCTCGATGAAGGACCGCACGAAAAACACAATCTTAAATTGTTTGCTCATATTTCCGAGAAATAAGAAATTCATCAAAAGCAAAGAATGCTCAGCCTAAGAAAGTTAGCTCGGCACAGTTTACTGACTCCACAAATGCAACCAAACAGACTTTTTTTTTAAATGGATAATTGTTACTGCTAACCTCCTGGGTTGGCTCATATCTTGTTGTGTGGAAATATGCCGTTCTCTTGATCATAAGAGGCTATGACATTTACATTTCACCTAGCTAGCTTCTCTTGACTCGCCATTTCAATGTGTTTACTTCGACGGATGACTTTATTTGATCCCCAGAGCAGCTCAGCCTCTGAGAAATGTCTCGATCTGTTGTGTTGTCTAAAGTCGTACACAAATCCATCCAGCTTTATGAGGTGCCTAGTATTATAGGATACACTAATGGCACACCCAGTCTCCCTCTCAGGGTATAAAGCAGATCCTTACACTGACCGGCAGTGAAACTTATTATCACAATCCCTCCTGAGCTCTGCTTTTCATTCCACAACATTAGGTTATAGGACTCTATTATCATCCATTTAGCCATTCCAGTCATAGCTGGGAACCATAAAGAGTTGAATTCCAATAGATCTTCAGCCCCAGATATGGCTCTACAGCCTTTATTGATCGGGTCGTAAATGATTCAGCTTCACAAACAGGGAAGCACACAAGACAGTTGTGCCAGCACGCAAATATATATATATATATATATATATATATATATATATATATATATATATATATATATATATATATATACTACCATTGAAAAGTTTGGGGTCACTTAAAAATGACCTTATTTTTCAAAGAAAAGTACAGTTTTTTTCATTGAAGATAACATTAAATTAATCATAAATGCATTATATACATTATTAATGTGGTAAATGACTATTCTCTGGTTTTTGATAGGTGTATAGAGGCCCATCTCCAGTGTTCTAGTGGTACATTGTGTTTTCGTCTTAGAAGACTAGCGGAGGGGTAGAAAACCCTTTTTGATGTGAGCTCAGCTAAAAACAGTTATGCTGGTGAGAGAAGATCTAAAACTGGCCTTCCTTTGAGCGACAAGTTTGAAGAACAACATTAATATTTCAAATATAAATAATTATTTCTAACCTTGTCAATGTTATGACTATATTTTCTATTCATGTTGCCACAAAATTGTCTCAGTGACCGCACATTTTTGAACGATAGTGTATATACAGAGAGAGCGAGAGCATTTTTCATCTCCAAATTACTTATTACCTTGACGCATTTTCATCAGCGGTGCCTTTTGATCACCCTGACCATCAGTTGGGAGGAGTAAACAAGTCGGGATTGTAAAGCATTCTTTTCGGTAGTCCGGGGCATTTTTCTCGCTGATGGTTTTGTCAGGAATTGGAATGTTTCCTGATGTATGGACTAATCTTCCGAATTGGCAGCCTGCTTAGTCATTTCAGCTCTTTGTCAGACACGCATTCAAACCGAGAGGGAAAAAGTTCCCGACTTAAATCAAAGAGGAGGCTTTGTGTGCTTCACTGCACCGTATGTGCTGAACATTTAACGACCGCTATTTCCCGAATGGGAGAGACCCAGAAAGGCTCTATTATTTCAAAAATACACCAGAGGAATTTCACAGGTTTAATCATCAATGTATTTAGTCTTTTTACTGATGTATTACTAATCATTTAGTGAGTCATGTCAGGTTCTTAGGGATTAATTCACAGCTCATAAAAAAAGCACAAAGCGTAAACACAACCAATCATCTGGCATACATTTTTGGCTCCGGTTTCTCTAACAATGAGGTCCATTTTACTGGCTCGTTCTTGAGTCGTCAACCATATCAAACAAGGTTTTAAACCACCAGATGCCGTATGCTCAGCATAACGTAAAGTCTTAACGGTTATCAATATTCCCTGTTTACGAGCACCGCGTGTGTTATTAAGGCGGTAAAAAAAAAATCATGGGCAAACCGCGATGCCAGCAGAGAGACAGAAGTCACATCTGTTTGACCTGCTGCCCGTGTTGATGGAAAAACACTGAACAGCGTGAAATATCGCAATTTATTTTTGTGATTTTACTTTGGGGGATTGTGTTGGTCAGCCGCAGCAGAAGGCGACGTCGGCCACCCGGAGGCCGACTCAACAGTTTCGGAAAGGCAGCGAGCAGAGACCTGCAGATCTGTGCTGGACGCAGATTGTTTAATACAACTAGAATGACACCCTCACCCCGGAGATCGCAGCGAGGGTGCAGACAAGATGGTCCTTTTTTTTTTGAGAATTGGGAAGTTGATCTTGAAAACTGTGTATTTTCATTAAAAAGATGTGTTGGATGGTACTGCTTCAACAAAACAGCAGCTGTTTTTGAGTTGATCCGACTTGGAGGGCGCGGCACTCCATGAATTCTCCCAGTAGAGAATTAGTTTTCCCTTCTTTTTGAAACTACATGAATGCAGCAGAAATGCTCTATATCGAAATGGAAATGGAAGTGAAACAACAAAAGCCTCCTTTGCAGAGAAAACTAACTGTATGTTAACCCTCTGTCCCACACCTCTCATAGCCTTGTTTACAGCAGCAGCAGGAAGAGGTAAACATCGAAAAAATAAGAGTAAATATTGGACTTATATTCATCAGGTGGACACAATCATGATAATAATGCTCAATATCTATCTGGATGTCATACAAGTTTGTCATATATATGTAAAATGTGATATTCTGATGTGTTTACCAACTTCTTTTATGCTGCCCCCAAGTGGCCCAAAAGAAAATCGCAGGTTTGAACTGAGTTTCTCAGAGGTGCCAGAGAACGTCCCTGTGCGGGATTTGGATTGTGCAGAAAATCAGTTCCTCCGGAAATCAAGTTAAAAGTCAGAGGCAATATTCATCCTCCAATATTAAACTAATACTTGGCATCTTGCCAGTTTGAAACATAATTTTACAAAAAGAAAACAGCTAAATATACAAATCTCCTGCACGTGTGCACACTAGTTGTTTAGAGCAGACGTGGTCCTCAGGCCAATTAGAAACATGACCTTCAACTTGTATTACAGAGAGATTTCTTTCTAAATTGTTGGTCCATTTTCCTTCCCTTTTCCTCAACAGATCCATCGCTCCCTTGATTGCAGCCCAGCACCTAAAAACAATCAAACACATGTGTCCCATCGCTGAGTGAGATGGGTTGAGCTATAGATAGAACGAAGCCAACAGTTTGATATGAGAAAACGCCTACAGCACTACACCCCTCCCCCCATTCTCTTCCTCACTGTATAGGCCTCACTCGCAGCGGCAGTTATTGTCACATATATTTCACCAAACGGTTCAGAGGCTCGATATCCAGGATGAAGAATGTGGGTGGAAGACAAAAGAATTGGGAGCAAGTCGTAAAATGTACACTTTTCACAGGGAAAATGGATTTTAACCAATACTTAAATATATATATATATATATATATATATATATATATATATATATATGGTTCTTTGGAACAAGTTTTTTAAGCCATCATAGGTTAGGGCACTGATAAGCTAGATAGCTTCAGCCTTAACTCTTTCAGTCAGCCACATGTATCTTTCTTCTTTCTTTTTTAAAGTTACTGGTTGTTGTATATTTTGGGTAAAAAAAATAATAAAAAAAAAATATGGTGGTAGCAGATAAGAAAAAGCTGTCCCCTGAGAAGGGTCTCTTTGTAAATGTGTAACAAAGCAAATAAAAAAATAGACATTATACCTATACCTGAATAAGATTCATAAATGTAGCCCTGGACTTTTTTTTTAATTAAGGGTGTAGTTATATGTAGTCATATATCTTGTGAACATCAATGACATTATTCTGCACTGGCAAAACTGCTATTCAGCACAACGGGGGGGGGGGGGGGGGGGGGGGGGGAGGGGGACATCAAACATGTTTAATTGGCTAATTTGTCATATGATCTGTGGCCCAGTCCTCTGCACACGCCTCTGATGGAATAATTGGGCATTTTGGGCACATAATGAACGTGAGTACGGAACGCTTTGAAGCCGAGCAGACGCTATAAATAAACCCACCGATCAAAGACGCCGGTGTCTTGTCTTGAAAGTGTGCAAAAAGTGAGCGAACCTGCAAGTTCTTTTTTAGCGGATTGCATTCAACATCAAAAATGACACAACACATTGCCAATTAGTTTGAGCTTATAGACAGATGCGCCGCTTCTGCAGGTGTTCGGACGGAGGTGGAATTCATCATGAACAAATATGTGATGGATGTATTCAGATAGCACAACTGTATAGTGCGGATCAGAAAATTCCTTTTATGTTTTAATATCAAAGCCAAGCTAATTATCCCTAAAATCAGCCCGGCACAGCGAAGGTCATGCAATATTTATAATTTGCCCGTGGTCATCTTTCAAAGTGACAGTGCACAGTTGTGTTTAGTTGATAAAAAGGTAGTGTTAATATTTTTAAATATTCATCCCTATTGATTGATGCTAATTCATTCAGTTAGGTCCAGAAAACACACGTTTGTTTTGGTGTGTTTAATACCCGGCAGATATACATGCAACAGTTTATAATCGTACAGTTCCACCTGACACGGACGTCTTGCACTGTATTTTTTATGAAGCTTTGTTTTGATTTCACTGCTTCTGGAAATGGAGGTAATGGATAACGGAGTCGATTATCATGTGTTAAGGAAATTTATCTTGCATGTGCAGGTAGATAGAGTACCTCCACCATCTCACTCACAAGAAACCGAGGCGCAATTGCGCAAAAGAATTGTATTATCTTTTTCTTAGTACAGTGCAAAGCAGCCGGTTAGACTTATTCTTATAAATAGGATAAACCGAGCCTCAGGTGCATTGACAGTGTGTGTGCTACTGAGGAACCATACAGATAATACTGAATACACTGAATGAATACGCAATATTTGTATGGGGAAAATCCTCAATCCTCCTTTCTGTGACAACAATAAATACTTTAATACATATTTATTTATAGAAACACATGGAGAGATGTGGCTACTGGCATAACATGTAATCAAAACAGAATAAACGTAGCCTGGATAATAATTTTGATGAAACTGTGCATTCATACACATCCAATAGTACACTGTCATTTGTATTTATTTTTTACATTTTCATTTCCTTTATTATATAAATTCTTAAATATAATAGGTCCGGCCCTGGTATTTTATTGCTACTTCAAAGAAATTCCCCCTTTGGTATGAATAAAGTAAATATATAATATAATCTTTTGAATCAAGGAGTCAAATGTAAGGAGCTATTTTACATTTTTTTGTGAGTAAATATATATTCCATTTATATCTATAGCGGTGCGGAATTTCATCCTCCCAAATGTTGATTAGCAATAAATAATTTCACAACAATACTGATAATAAGGATAATTCTATGCATAATGGGAGATCAAAGCCACATATTGCCTTTATATTGGCAGTTTGGCTATTGTTGAACTTCGTCCCTGAAAGCAGCCGATCCGTAGTAAAGTAGGGCAGTGGGGTGAATTAATCTGCATGTTTCTTTTGTTCCAAGTAGACGTGGCAATTAACCACCGATGAACAGCGAGCCTCGGGTTGCCAAGTTACCCGAGAAGCAACTCCCTGAACAATTCATGCAGGTGTTATCTTGTCGTTGAATAAACACCGCTTCACAAGATCTCCATCCGCAACCGGAAATTGAACATGATGAAATAAAAACACAGGACGAAGACAAAGAAAAAGAAACATTTAAGCGAGATGAGATAAAAAAATCACAACTAGAGGAACTACGGCCAATAGAACGTGTTTCTTGGAGTTAAGAGGAAGGACGAGAGGATAACGATGCTTCAAGTTGCAGGTATATAGAATATACCCAAGGGCCGACGTATCTCCTTATCGCCAGTGTTTACTCAAAAAGCTATATTTATTATCTTGTGTTTCTGCTCATGCAGTGAAGAGAGACAGTTTCTGTTCCTTTTCATTTATTTTATTGACATGTAAACCCACTATACGATCACTGTTTGTCGCCCACAGCAGATGACCAAACCATCCTGTCCCTTGTTTATGAATGCAGAATAAACTGGTGTTACCACAGAAAGGTTCTTACGCATTTTGACCAATGGATTTCCATGTCTTTTCACCAAATTTCCACAACCAAAATGAAATCTCAGTATAAACATGAACAATTTAGAGAATGTTGTGTGTTTTTGAGCGTCTTTCTTTAAAAAACTTAATTATTTCAAATTTGGCGTAAATTAACATGTGAATATAACATTTCCATGACTTTTCCAAAACTTTTGTGACTTTTCCAGGCCTGGAAATTAACATTTTTAAATTCCATGACCTTTCCAGGTTTTCCATGAGCGTACGAACCCTGCACAAGCCTGCCATTAATTTGTCCAGGAGACATCTCACAGAGGTTACATTGGCTTTACCAAAACATTGCTTTTATAACTGAATTTGTTATTAGTTCACAGAATGGTATCTGATGCTTCATCACAGTTTCAGATGAGTGCTTTTGCTTTGTACAGTTGCATTGAAATGTGTTTTCTTTGTTTTTGTTTAAAGGTTTTTCAGCTCTTTCTACTTAGTGAAGCTTTGCTTCGTTGTATGGAATAATTTAAAGATAAGATTATCCTTTATTGATCCCTCAGTGGGGAAATTGCAGGATTACAGCAGCAGGTGCACAGCAGTGAGCAGTAATAAAAATAAAACATAAAAAAACAGTAAGGAAAATACAGTAGCAATATTAAATATACAGATGGAATAAAAGTATACACAAGGTAATAATGAAGTTGAATGGCTTGAAGACTAAAACTACCTAAATAAAAGGAACCTACCTAAATAAAAACGGGGAAAAAGGAAAAAAGTTGTTGAACATTTTCTGTAGACGGTTCAATCCCTATCAAGTGGGGAGATTGTAACAACAACAAAACGGGAACTTGACAGTATTCAATATCTGGTCCATTCAAACCAATTTCTAATCCATTGTCACTAATATCTGGTCCATTGTCACTAATACCTGGTCCATTATCACCAATATTTGTCCATTGAAACCAATATCTGGTCCATTGTGACCAATACCTAGTTCATTTTCAACAATATCTTGTCCATTGTCACCAATATCAGGTCCATTGTCACCAATATCCGGTCCAGCTATTTGTTTCAGCCGATCAACAATATCCAATATCAGTATCGGTACATCTCTAGTTTGTGGTTGATGTAACCTTTACAGAGGTGGTGGAGGAAAGAGAAAACTGCAAATTGCCAAGTAGAAACAAACAAAGGAAGTGTATTTGTCTTCTTCTTCTTGGTGTCACAATAGAGACAACAACAAAACATGAGGTGAAGGATAGCATTAATTATTCCTGTTTCTTTTCTATAATTGTGTTCATTCAGACTTAAAGCATGCGCTTTACATGTATCGGTTTGGAAGACATACAAATGATTTCTCGCGTCTCTTTATTTTCCCCACACACGGCATCGGTGGCTGTGATGAAAAAGTATGAGAGATGGAAAAAAGAACACTTTAGGTGCTTCACGAGATGCTCTCAACCCTTTATGGGGGGAGGCGTCGCAGTTCATAAAGGATTCTCTCTAGAGTCTTTTTTAAAGAACATGTCTTTTGCAAATAACTCGCGGATGTAAGACGTGCGACCGTCCGGTTCAGACTCCGGTCCTTCTTGCTGTGACGGGACAGTGTAAACATCCGATATTAAAAGGACCTGTCAATCACTGGTGGAGTGACAGCAGGTACCTATACTCTGTGTTTTGGATGATGGACTTTACATTTCCATTTTAGGATCATGGTTTTGAGAATTCAACATGCAACGAGTAGCGAAGGAAGCTGTAATTTACTGCAGCGTGCAACCCACTTCCATCAGGAGAGACGGGTATTTAGAGTTTAACAATGATTGGACTCCATCCTGAAGTCGGATAAACCAGGGGTAGAGATGCTGATATCTGCGCAGGCAGAATCCCACCATGGAGTCCAGACACTGGTGGTGGTCTGAATCGACAACTGACAGCAGCAGAGGAGAACGCATTTTAAAGCGTTACCAATTACGCTGTGATAGGCTTACACAACTGGGCTGCCTCTAGATGGTTGGTTCATTCATCGGGCCCGCCCCCAATCAGCTAGTAGAGTTAAGGTGCGTTACACCAAAAGCGACCGAATCCCATGAAAAGTCAACGTACAGATGAGTGTTTGGGGCGACGCGATGTGGGCGACGCGTTTACAGCGGCGCATTTTCAGCGGCGCAATTTTCGCCCCTAGTTAAAAACTTTGAGGCAGTAATCTCGCAACTCGGGCCAATCAGCTCTTGAGTTGCTCTTCGCTGTCGAATCCGAACAAGAAGGACAATAATGTTATGAACACAATGACAGCGTTTAGACGTTCCGCTCTCGTAGCTGGAGGCGGAAGTCATTCAGGCGTAACTGTGACTTCATTGGTGAAAGTGACAGAGCTGAGTGAGCCTACGGGTGATGTCATGAACCCAAACACGAGGGAGTTAGTGTGTGGGACGTCCACAACAAGTATAAAGCAGAACTAGAGGTTAGTTATTCCGTGGTGGATGAAGGAAATGATAACGGTCTTTATAGAGACGAGACACAGAGATAAGCCCCGCCCCTCGCGGAGACTCACTGTTTTGGGTGTGAACGCACCTTAATCGCTGCAAGTCTGAGACCGCTAGTGAATGAACCAGCTGTACCAAACGTCTTCCGGTCTGAATTTTCGCTGAGCTGCATTTGTGACAGGAGCTGTCATATAAACCGATAACCACGAACCAATGACCTACCAGATCATTCAGTCGACATGTCGGAGGCTTCGGTGTTTTGTCATTTTGACGGGATTGAGATGAATAAACAAACTCAACACGCAGCCATTAAAATTAGGCCCCTCTAGCTGGCTTGCCCTCGTCAGGCGGCCCGAGGGACGGCGGCTGCAGGTCGCGTCCTTCAGTAAATATTAACCGTCCTCGCCATCTGCGGTGGCGTTTCCCTCCGTGCTTCGCGGTACATCCGCATTTATGTGCTGATTGCAGGTTCCAGTCATCCTGCCCTTTTGAGCAATAACTGGAGCATAGACACATGTGAATGCTGCGAAAGGCCAGGCTGGGAAACTGGAAATGTGTTGTCCTACACTCAGAGTAAGTGGGAAATACACAAAATACTCGGGGAAAACCAACAAGAACAGCGATTTTCTTCTCACATTTGTGCAGGTGGGAGACTTTTGATTCAGCGTGACATAACGTTTCACCCTCATCATATTTTCCATTCCTGCTCCTAATTCAATCTGTATTATTGGTCATTCACTTTCTATTCCCCAGCGCATCCTTCCAGACTGCACCAAGAGAGAGAGAGAGAGAGAGAGAGAGAAAGAGGCTTTTCCCGGCAAGTCGAGACACAAAGAGCGATGACACCATTCTGCTCTGAAAATCTCCCTGACCAATATCAGTTATGAACAAATTGGCCTGTGCCACTCCCCCGCGGCGATGTCATACATCGACAATGTTTTTTTTCTTCTTCCCCTGCTGCATCTGTCTTCATCCAGCTGTATAATTAAGGAGGCTATTTTATTGGTGCCATTTATTCAGCGATATGACTATCATTAGCAGACGTGGGGAAAAATCAATGGAAGAAAAAAAACCAAGGCTCAACATCTGTGTTCCATTGTGACGCTGATTATAAAAAGGTGGTGTTTGGTTTACTAAAAGAAAATTCTCAAATGATCAGGCACTGTGAAACATTGATTTGTCCACATAGAAAAGAGACGCGTGATCGCTCGTGTCGTTGATCTAGACAATAGAGCTTTTTAGTGGCTCCTACTGAAGTATGGCGAAGTGAGTCACGGAGGGCAGAGAAGTAATTTCGTTGCCGTGGATCTGGCCTCGTATCCGTCGCTTCTCTGTTTCATGTCCGCGTCCTTTTGCCGGCTATTGAAAGTGGCACAATGGCGGCATCAAAAGCCGTGGACGCTCAGGGTCACGTTGCTCTGTGAGCAACTTTATCTCTCAAGCGATGGCTTGTTTGCCCTTATTTCTGGTCTTTTTCTTGATAACGATTACGAAGTCTGAACTTCCGATTTGATGCCAGTTTAGCTGCAATTTACTAAAAATAATAATAATAGGACAGTAAGATTATATAAAAGTACTGCAGCAGTAACTTACCTTGAAATAAATAACAATTCCTTCGGTAATTACAATCCAAGCCGGTACTGCACAAACTCTCAGCCAGGAGGAGAAAGGCTCACTGGTTAGCTACTTCCATCATCAACACTCGTAAATGTTGTTCCTGTGTAGTTTATATGAGCTGATCAATTAAACGGTAACTCGAGACCTGATCTGTATCTATCAGAACAACTTTAAAGGCTGCAAAAAATATATGCAATCACATCAGCATGCTTTGGTGTAAAACTGTGTGTGTATGTGTGTGGGAGGGTGTGACTCGTTTTAGTTGCAAAAAAAACCAATCTAATCCTTCATCAACTGATTTGATACGCAGATAATCTGGATAGATTGAACTGGAACATTAATCTCTTCGGCCCTGAGTGCCGCTGAATTCCATACCAACATTCAGCCCTAATGTCCAAACCCCAGTCGAGTTAAATCGCCGAGATATTTATTTGTTTTGGTGTCATATAAATCAATCGGTAAATCTCATTTTGGGAGCAAATCAACGAGGCAGATCGTGACGATCGAGGAGGGCGACTTCAGAGTCGACCGGCGGCACCAGGACCCAGCAGCCGCCACAAGGGGTTGTTTTTTTTTTTACGCCCTTGCAAACTTAATGATCCACAGGTCTAGATTTTTTAATGAGGAGCTTGTTCTTTGGCGCAGCCGTTGACGACAGTGCCAGGTCTCGCGCAGAGGTCGCGGGCGTTACCGGCACCAGAGAGTCATTAAAAGAAAGCGAGAACGCAAAGGCGGGCGGCTCAGAAGCTCCTTTAACTGTACACAGGCTGATCTCACTGGAAAGCCTCCGGCGGGGGAAAGACAGAGACGCATCGCTGAGGTAAGAGGGTCTCCGGAGGCCGGATGCTGTGATGCTTCATGAGCTTGTTTTTCTTGGCAGAGCCCAGGAGACTTGTCCTCAAAGAGTTCTGCCAGAGAGGCAGCTGACAACAAAAGGCACCGTAGTTCAAAAAAGCTTGACTTTTATAGACGCGGCCTGGTTACTGATGTATGTTCTAAGCTGTGTGGCATATATGTGCCTGGTTTGAGATACAATGCATTATAGAAAGGTGCTATATGGTGGTGACATAACAATAGTACAGTAAAAAAAGAAGAAATCGGTTTTAAAATTTTTCTACAGAAAGTGACCGACCCAAAATACGAATCACGTAAATACAGTTTCGACATAAAGTTATCATAATAAAGTTATATTGATGGGAGCCACACCACTGCAAAAAAGATCTCTGATATCTAATATTATAAAGAATTATGTTGTACAAATTCTGCTTGATAACCAAAACAATTTACAACTGAACTACTCCAAGCTAGTTTAACAACATGAGAATTAATAAAAGTGACACCCTGTGACTGACTGACTTGTCAGAAGGAGTGTGAGGGACAAGCCTCCATCAATGTCAAACCTTTATTGATTTTTCTCTCTAAAGATTATGCGAAAACAGAAGAGGTTCTCACCCCCAAAAAGGCCGAAGTCGCCCTCCCTCTCTTTATGTCCATCAAATCATAGCACCACACCTTTCACTCTCAATTGCATTCTTTTGGTTTATGGATTAGCTGCACGACTTGACCCATGTTTTTCACAAACAGAGAAACAAACAATATATATTGCCATTAATGTTATTGTATGTCCCCCCGATATTTAACCAGCAGCTATAGCGAATTGTTTGAATCCTGCAATGCAGATTCATGTGATACAAATTAAAGGGAAAAGATTTAGTTCATAATATGTCAATCAAACAATTAATCAAAAGAAAATTGAAAATAGAGTCGTTATTTCAGAATTTTTTTCTTCTTTTCTCCTCTGCAGGTTGACTTTCATTTCAATGACAGTAAAATTCTGTATATTTGGGTTTTGAGCTAGTCAGATCACAAAAAAGCTATCTAAAGACGTTGGTCTGCACTATGAGAAACTCTTTTCTGATATTCTAAAAATAAACACATTAATCTGGAACATAATGAGCAGAATAATTAATCTGATTGCAGTCTATACAAGGAACACATGAAGGCCCATGAGCCTCAAGGATGCAGGTGAGGTCATTATCACGCTACAAGTAGGCAAGCTGTTACAATGGCACTGTAATTATGAAAGTGAAAGTGCTATTCCAGGTTCTCTAATATTACTCATTAATCACATGTTGGCAGCCATTCGATTATATACTCAGCAACCCATCTCTGATTGAAACCATTACTGTGATTAAAACGATGTGCATTGTTGCACTACCCACCCCGTCAGGTGTATTAAGCTTGACGCTCCAACTTTAGCAGTTTACCACTATCGTACAATATAAGAAAACTCTGAGACTCGGGAACTGATTTTTGTTAAATATTTGAATAGAACTGGAATATTTAAAAACTCTGAATAACTGGTGATGTTGTGTATATCTTTGTTTCTCCTTTTAAGATATCTTATTTTGGCATTTGGTATTCCTAAAACCTATGAATCAATGTTTTACGTGACCACGTTAAGTGTGCAGGCCAAAGGAGTGACGTAATCCAACACCACCTCGATGTTAAAACACATCCCGTGTAAAACGGCGGTCCATGCTCCTCCATAATGATGCAAAGGTAAAATAAATAATGCAGTGCAATCTCACTACCAATCCTGTCAGGTGTATTAGGCTCGACGCTCCAACTTTACATTTGAACCATTTAGCAACTAACCATTAACGTACAATATAAAAAAAACTCTGGGACTCGTAACTGATTTTATTTATTTTCATATTTCAATGGAACTGGGATATTTCAAACCTCTGAATAACAGATGACGTTGTGTAGATGTTTGTTTCTCATTTTGAGATATCTTATTTGGGCATTTGGTATCCCTAAAACCTATAAATCAATGTTTTACGTGACCACTTAAAGTATGCAGGCCAAAGCAGTGACGTAATCCAACACCACCTTGATATTAAAACACATCCCGTGTAAAACGGCGGTCCAAGCTCCCCCATCATGATGCAACGGTAAAGTAAATGATGCAAAGCAATCTCACTACCCACTCCGTCAGTTATAATAAGCTTGAACCTCCAATTTAAAATTCAAGCCATTTAGCAACTAACCATTACCGTACAATATTTTAAAAAACTCTGGGACTCGGGAACTGATTTTATTTATTTATTAAAAAATGTAATGGAACTGGGATATTTCAAACCTCTGAATAACTGGTGATGTTGTGTATATATTTATTACTCCTTTTGAGATATCTTACTTTGGCATTTGGTATCCCTAAAACCTACATATCAATGTTTTACGTGACCACGTAAAGTCTGCAGGCCATAAGAGTGATGTAACACAACACCCCCTCGATATTAAAACACATCCCGTGTAAAACGGCGCTCCAAGCTCCCCCATCGCGATGCAACGGTAAAGTGAATAATGCAGTGCAACCGCACAGTAAGTAGTAAATAACAAACGGAGAAGCTCTGGCACAGAAGTTTTTTTTCCGTCTGAAGGTTTTCTAAATGATCTCCCAGGTAATTGGATGTGCCGAATGCACCGAAACCGCTTGCTTGATGTGCCGCAACCTTCGCTCTGATTGTCTCTGCTCGTGACAATTGCCTATTGCCGAGATTGCTCGCCTTCATGCACACGTTTCCCCGACCGGCAGATTGGACAGGCTTTTGTGCACCACTTAATTTTCAATCAGATCCGATCCTGGTTAAGTCGCCATGCAGTGCGAGGGGTAAATGGCGGGGGTCATGCGCTCTCTCCCCAGTGCTAATGAGAAGCTTCAGTCAACACATGGCTGTCATTTTTTATCCTGTCTTCCAAAGCTTGACATGAAGCCGCAGAGAAGTTACGGCCGATGAGGCCTATCCGTCGCTAACGTTCACCCATCCGGCTGGCACCGGAACCAGTAAACGGTTCGGCTTCTTTTGTATATAGATGTCGGCAGAGAAGCAATCATTTCCACTGGCGCTGGGTTTAAGAACGCCCGGGGGACTAATTGTCTGTCTATCAAATTAATATGAAGCAGAATATTTTCAGTTATCGTGAGATACTCTGGACGTGTATGATATTTGGTCTCATTAAGACATCACTGAGACATTTGACTACAGGAGATAATGGTACAACTCCACAGCTTCTCTTAAAGAACAAACTAATGGCACTGCAACATCACAATCCACTGCGGCACTATCTCTCTACTTTAGAAATAGCTTGTTAGATGTGTGTGTGTGTGTGCGTTTGTGTAGTTGCTGGGAATAACACAGCCAAGGAAATCATGTAAATCCACTATGAACACACTAATGTTTACAAAATGTGCTTTAGCATATGACTGACACATTTGTTTTCTGGATATTTGCATTGGAGGAGGTCTAGTGTTTTAACAATACTTGTATTTTCAGGGATTTTAGATATGTTGAGCACATATAGGTTTAAAATAAGATGGCCTGCACATCCATAGTAGAAATTAGCTAACTCAATGTGGTGTGGAAGTAGCTGATAAATGATGGATTTCAATCTCCTGTGACCAGCTGATTGAAATTTGATTAGCTTCTATATCGAATAACAAGAAAAGTATGAAGCAATATGTGGAACCAGCATGTCATCCATCTGGCATTGAGTCATTGTATGGTATTGTGTAAACAACCTATGGTTACATTTTACAAACAGTTTAATGTACTGGACACTTGAAAGACTGCCTGCTGTTTCCATGCCCTACACTCAGCCAATCAACATCCCAGGAAAGGATTTATTGAGTTGTTTTTTTTCGTTTCAAATGTGATGCATTCCACCTCCAACAAATCTCATCTCGCTGTATTCATCAAACAACACCGGATAGAGTCACAGTTTGCTTATCATTTGCGAGTGTCTGCAGTCTGCGCTTTCTCCTCACTGCATATTCATTTCTTTTAAAAAGATGAGGAAGTCGTAATAAGTTTTTCACATTCCTATTCTTTTGTACATTCAAAAGCATTGACATGTTGCACGTGGAGCTCGGCTGTGGTGACGGAGATGCGGACCCCAGAGTACAGTAGTACACATTGAAGACCAGATCGGACTTCAATTGACTTTATTTAGTCAGATCCGTTCAAAGCTGGCCTCATATCAATCCTTTGAGAGGACGGGGGACATCCCTACTAAACACAACGTACAGATGACACTGATGGGAATGTTATTGGTTTAGTCATAAAGCCAAAGTATTAGATAATTCTAAAATTGACTGATGATTGCGTTAGATGCAATGTCAGGCGATTGTTGCGTAGCGATCCATCAAATGGTTGTCATCCATCCATCCACTATCTGTAACCGCCGCTTCTCCTCTTCAGGGTTGCGGGGGGTTGGCCTGGAGCTGGCAGGATTCACCCTGAACGGGTCGGGTCGCCAGACCGATGCATAGAGATCCATCCACAAGCAATTTATAGTCCTCAATTGACTTAACCCACATGTCTGTGGAAGGACCCTACAGAGGCCGGAGCAAACTCACACTGTCATTGGGGTGAACACAAACACAAGTAAACCGTGTGGCGGTGCCACGAAGAAAGGTCAGGGGTCGACTTCATCCTCTCAGGACCACGAGTGTCTGCCAAAGGTCAACTTATCCACTAGTCGTTGTTATGATCCGACCCACCGACTGACGTTACCGTGCCTTGGGGTCAGCCGTTACTAAGTCATTACTGCTTTATTCTACCAAATTTAATTGAAATATGTATAGTAGATATCTTGAAAATTAACAAACTAACAGACATAGGCACAAATTAGACCCAAGCATAACCACCATGATGGTAATAACCAAAACTGAAGTGAGGGGAATTTAATTTTATGCCATGATAATGAGAATATATCTCCATATTGCAAGGTAAATTGAACCCATTACCTGGAGGACATATAATCAAGTGACACATTTAACACGCCATCGAGGGCAGATTCTATTTTACCCGCTAATAACCCTGGAATCATAATCACATCTTAGATTTGGTTGTAAGCTCTATTACATTTGCTCAATTATCTATTTCCTCTGATTGCCCCGGTTTCTTTTGTTCCCCTTGAAACAAAAGAACAAATCCTCTGAGGATGTTAAATATTTAGGCAATGCCTCAGTTTTTCCTGTGTAAAGATTTAAAGCTATAAACGTTTTGTGTAATTTTTTTATGATGAGACATTTTATGAATATCTGAACGCGCCGAGAAGAACACGATGCCTTTCAGCAGAGATTACTAATGGTGTCCTGCGTCCTCTCCCCAGCGCTCTCGTCCAATGAGGAATTGATTACATATCTGTCACCGTGAAAAAGAAATGATCGTCTCGACCGAGTGAGGGAGGCGATGCGAGAGAGAAAAGAAAAAAAGAGGTCTTGGTTTTTTTTCTTATTATTATTAGTCCTTCTTTTGGCTCCTGTTGATCTGATATTGATCGCCTGACATTGGTCAAATATCCCACTCTGCATTGTGGACAGATGCTGATTGGGTGTTGAGGGGGTGAAGGAACTCGGCCGGTTGGGTCTGACACCAACCAGATGATGTATCACTGATCTGGATGTCTTTTTTTCTTCTTCTGCGATTGGGACGAAACAGATGCTCGGATTGTCATCAGTGGCTTATCCACTCGGTTTGTGCTCAGGCGGCGCCTCTTAATGTATGCCAAATCATGATGCTGCCGTTTTAAGACGGTTTAGTTTGGGTTTGGCTCTTGTATCATGAAGTGAATTACTGTAAAAAAAAGAAAGTGTGCACATGTTTTTTTCCTCCTTTCCCTGGTGTGAGGATTTGTTCATCTCTAAATTGAACATTTTTGGAAGTAGCACATGAAATCGGATGTGCTGTTCGCCTTCCTTTTGTTTCTGGGGGGGCGTGGCCAACCAAAACCCCTTTGTAAAGGGGGGGGGGGGGTACCGCAAGAGAGTTTCGTCGGCAACAGCACATGGATCCAAAGTGGTTCCCAGTTTAGTACGAAGACGCTTTTCAAAGTAAACAAACGAGCTGAGAAAAAAAAAAACATTGCATCAATGTCAGGCATGAATATCATAAATATGCTGTGAGCAGTTTCGTAGCAACTCCCATTCGCTCTGAGTAGTACAAAGGTGCCGAGTGTCGGGAGCTTTTACTTATGTGATGTCTAGCTTTACACAAAAAAGGAGAGTAGTCTTGTTTCCAGGGACTAAAAATAATTGGTTTGTTTATACAATCAATGGTAGAGCGCAGTCAACCTTCTCTGGGGAAATATGAGCACCACAGCACCACCTGCTCCCGCCTCCCAAGCCGAGCTGCGCCTTTCATGATACGACTGGTTTCAGATTGATTCTTTCAATATTTGATGCTGTATTTACTATGCAATGTTGAACACTGCTGTATTATGTCAATGTGTCATGTCATCAGTTCAACGATATTCTTTTGTGATCATTAAATAGGTGTTTTTACGATGTGAGGGTACGATGACGTGCTCTTTGTTATTTGATGGACTGTATGCACTTGTGTTTGACCTTAACCATCTACATTTACAATAAAATATGCATCTACAAATAACATTAGAGATAACCAAGTGTTTTAGATGCTGCTACTTTCCCTGTATAATATTTCCACATGAATTTTTAAAATCGTTATCTTATATATTTTTTTATTGTTATGCATCAAGCATTAAAAAATATAGTTATGCCTGCAATCACATTAAAGGAATAGTTTGACATTTTGGGAAATACGCTCATTTGCTTTCTGGCAATGTTTTGTGTTCAATCTATATATAAAAAACACCACAGTAGTTTTTTGTTATCTTTACACTTTCTAGTCTTCATGCAGTGCTAAGATGAACATCGTATACATCCCCAAACTGGCAACCTATTCCTAGAAGTCCACGTTCCCCAAAGTAACCAATGCTAAATGGCAGAGCCACTGGGTGTGATCCCTGCAAATATAATTAGCAAACTCTACAAAACACAGCGTAGCAATGCATTTCTTTGTTTATTCTGTTCACTGTTTGTGGGGGAATACTTATTATTTATCTTCATTGGAGTGACATCTTTTCAATAAGCCATTTAGATCTAGGGTAAGAAAGTCTTAAGTCTACAAGCCAACATGAATATTTGCACTATTTTACCAACCAAGTAGCAGAAGACTAGAAGGGCACTCCCTGTTGGCGGCTGGTTACTTGAGAAAACTAGCTCAGCAGCCAACATTTGGCTGATGGTATTTTCCCAGAGTGTATCTCACTCACAGATGTTTGAGTTATTCATTTTTATTTTACGTTGTAAAAGTCTTTCATTTCCCCAAAACCTTTAGGGCATAAATAACCTACATTCAGTCCTGGGTCATGTGACATGGTGTTAACACTACACGGTGACAAGCACCATGTAGCTACCTGTAGTAAAACAGCATATACTGTATGGTTTTCTAGGTTATTTTCCTTCATTGCACAACAACTTTACCACCCTCAAATGCTGAAGTTGTCAAAATCAGAAAACACTTTTCAGCAAGCGCACGAAAAACTTCAAATGTCCATATTGTGGATGTCTCAAAGACTGTTTTTTTTCAATCCAAACATTTAAGTGCCAGTCATAGCAGGAGGCAAACTCAATTACACCACAAAGGTTACGGGGGCCAACAGGACCTCACACACACTGCAAAGGGCAGGGTGGTAGACATACAGTATCCACTGGACCACACACACACCATTAGAGAAAGGTCATAGGAGCTCTTACCTTTGTAGAAGCACTCCTCACTGTGCATGATGGTAATCTTGTGTCCTCTGAGGCAGGAGGCCCGGTGGAGCTCGCAATGGTTTTGGTACAGCTTCCCATCTGAACCGCACACAGGTTTGTAGTGCGGCTTACAGTGATCCAAGCACTTGCACTCCCCTTGGCCGCTCTCCCGGTTGGCCACGCAGTGACGCCCCAAGCCGCAGTACTTGTGTTCACATGGACTTGGAGAGCCATCGTGACCCATAAAAGCTGCGGGGAAAAAAATATTTCAATAAAGTTAAATTGATTCACGATCCGCAACCTGTGATCGATGTGTACCGGAACAGGTTGGATCCTCAATTTAAGGTATTTCTACATCTTGGATTGTGAGTTTACGGTCTTTCTACATCTTGGATTGTGAGTTTACGGTGTTTCTACATATTGGATCCTGAGTTTAAGGTATTTCTAAAGGTTGGATCGTGAGTCTAAGGTCTTTCTACATCTTGGATCCTGAGTTCAAGGTCTTTCTACATCTTGGATTGTGAGTTTAAGGTCTTTATACATCTTGGATCACAGGCTCCAGAAAAACAAAATGAACAATACTTAATTCTGTGTCATTAATTTGTAATTATAATATAACCTTGTTGCATTTGCATGTTAGCAGACTTTTTTTTATGGAGCATATATGTTCAAATTAAATGAAAGACAATGCATCACAAATATTTCCATTATGTGTTCTGTTAATTCGCAATTTGTATTCTACTTTGGGGCTTTCTGCCTTCTTCATACTTCAGCTGGAGATAATATATATATATATATATATATATATATATATATATATATATATATATATATATATATATATATATATATATAAAAATCTTTATTCCAGACTCATGGGTCCATAAACGAAAAAAGACAGAAAAGAAGGTGAGAGAGAGATGGATCAAGAGGTCAGATACAGCTCCAGGTCGAGCTACAGGAGCAGCATCTGTGTGTTATTTTACTAAAATGAATCATTTGATCCATAAAACATGATTGAAACAGAGAAATATGTCCGTCACAATATGAGTAGGAGGTGATGTCATGACATAGAGCAGTGGTCCACAACCCTTGAGCTAGACCCCCAAAGGGGTCAGCAGATACAACTCAGAGGTTGCAAGATGATCAACAAAATCCAACAGATAGTTTTCATTTGCATAAAGTCTATTTTTTTGCTTTACCCTGCCCTTCGGCTTAATTTCCCAAAAAAGGTTGTACGAGGACAAAATCTCACCTCGAAAAATGAAGAGTCTGATTTCCTTTGAGGACATGATTTTGTTGCGGTCAGCCATTTCAACCCGTGTGGACACGAATACGTCCTGACAAGCCACAGAGCAGTCTGTGCAGCAACCCATGAACCACATCGAATATATTGGCTTTCTAATAGCAGCTTGCTCACTGTTAGATTGCCCTTTGCAATAGTCCTCGTGGGACGGTGAACGGCTAAGACGAGCGGAGAAAATATATTATAAAAAAACGTACAACCATCAGAACGAATTGGCTCTCAACGCCGCACCGTTGCGTAAAGTTATGAACATAAGAGACGCTGGGCAGAGAAAGTTATTACAATATACTATTTGTGAAAATGTCCCTATATTTAAGGATAAGTGTGATGTCTTTCAAAGAAATGCCCAGATAGTAAGAATATATATATTAGCTTTTCTTTTTCTCTACCACATGACAAGCGGACCAAGTTACCATCGGCCATGAAAGCTACGATGTTCGAAACACTCACACCAGCACGATATTGATTGACAGCTCTGAAAAATTGCTCAGACGTGTCACATTCTACCTTTATTGTTAGGACTCATTTACAGTTGTACCTGTGTCAAGATAAACATATATGCTGTGTTAACTTGCCACCACCAAACAGACGTTAGCAACTAGCTGTTGAAGAATAACAATATTAGCCAAACCCAGATATATATATTGATTTTATCTTGGGTTGTTGGAGACAGAAACAGAGCTGGGTTAACATGACTCCAGTTATAATGATAATGTTGTATTTAATAGCATCAAAGTATGCAAATGTTTGCTAACATATCCTTTAAGGGTTATCACTAGCTAGTAATTGTCCCGTTAGCAAATATTTCTGAGGGCAATGGCAGATCATAAAACTCTTTACTCTGTAAAAATTCACACGACGACACAACATACATTTTGTGTTATTTTTGCATGATCCCTTTGACAATTTGGTTTACAAATAAATCGTGGCTTTCCTTTGGTTACGTTAGCTATGATTGTAATTCCCTTTCAATAGTCCTCTAGGGCTATTAAAACAAAGAAAAACACATTTCTATTCCTGCAGAAAGGTAATGAATACTGTATCTGCAAAGCATTAATTTCGAAATTATCCATTAATATTCAGATTCAAGACTTTTCATTTGTTTTCCATCTCAGATCCACTTCTAGAACGTCAAGCAAGATTAACGTTTTCATGTTAATTTTTAGACAATTGAAATTAGTCATCGTTAGGGATTGATTGTGGTCTTTCACAATACATGTATGGGTTACAGACATTATATTAGTGACACACGTCCATCATTCATAGAGCACATGTGTTGCCCTGCACTTAGTGGAGATAAGAGAGTGTAACTGAACTGTAAAGCTGTCATGGAAGTAACAAGAATAACTGAAGTGAGGCGCCTAGAGACTGCCATCCACCAACTCTACTCTCACATTGCACACACTGTCTCACTGGCCAATAAATATTGACTAGAGAGTGGTGCTTCACTGCATTAATTACAATCTATGATGCATTTGGCTTTGAGCGAAACAGGCAGGCAAAAAGAACACCCAGCAAATGTTTTTTACCAACCCATTAGATAAACGGCTTTTGCTTCTCAGCTCGGATGCATCGAGCACGGCGAAGTTTGCATTAACAATGAAACACAAATATTTATAAATATATATATATGTGTTATGATACTTGGTTGTGTAACAGATGCTTCCTTAAAATGGGGATTTGGGCAATAATAGAAGGAATAATAACCAAATCTTGACCCAACTGGAGTAAATCGTGTGCCACGTTCTGTTGGTAAGCTCGGTCCCGAGGTACACCCCGAAAAGATCATGACATGTTTGGGAAGCAGAAAGTGCTCTGGTTACTGACTCCAACGACTGATTTGATTGGTGAAATGTTTGATGGGGAGGCTGAATTTACATTACAAATATATTCTAAATATTGTAGAAAGATGGATTTATTTAACTTGTTGAACGTTGCCTTGTGCTCATTAAAACACTCCCCGCTGGGTTCTCCACATCAACGCCTCTCTGCTCGTCATTTTAACACGGCATAAAGCGTTGAGCCTCATTCGCATCCCGACCGTCTCCCCACAAACAGTCCTGCATCATCATCGAGCCGTCGCAGAGAGGGTGTAGACGACATACAGAGGCGCGTACACTGTGACCTGATTGGAGCCAGTCAATTTGCTAGTTTATTAAATCCCAGCGGTGGCCCGGCATAATGATTACTCGGTGAATTTGTGTCGCGCAGCCGGCAGGCATCCTCCGTCACCAGCAGGGTCGGCGAAGGGCGCAGTCGTCTGTTATCAGTATGCACATCCAACAGTCTGGTCATCAGCGGACATCAGAGACAAATGAGTAGTTGTGCACAGCCATTCATTTATTGATGACGTATAAGTTATACGTAAAAAGGTTATACGGTATAACCTTTTCAGAGCATTGCAGAAATGATGCTGAGTGGTAAATGACCACCCGAAGGTCAATATGTGAATTTCATATATATATATATATATATATATATATATATATATATATATATATATATATATATATATATTTTTTTTTTAAATATTTATTTATTTTATTAGATACATTTATTTATTTACATACAGTATATCAATACATCAATATATATATATATATATAAATATATAAATATATATATATATATATATATATATATATATATATATATATATAAATATACTGTTCTTGAAATAAATACGGGCTTAAAGATTTGAGGCGATTACAATTCCAAGTTTTATTTGTGAATTACAGAATGGCATACCCCGATAATTATAATTCATTATCCATAATACATACGATATACTAAAATAGAGGGATGCTTTACATTACTCACTCATATTCAAATCTCAGCATGTTAAAACAAAGACTGACATTATTGACGGATGGCAGCGGGTATAAGTCAGTTATTGTTACAAATGATGAACTGCGGTGAAGTCGGGTCTGACAATGTTTTGATACGACTCGTGACACCTAATTAATTAGTAACTATTAAATTCATGTTACTGTTGATGGCTCTACACACTGTGGCGGCTTTAACTAATGTTAGCTTCACAGACTGAAAGGATGAGCTCACCACGAACACCAGGTGTCCAGATTCAGAGGTAGGATATGAGGATGTTATAAATGTGCAACTTTAGAACGGTATAACCATAATTCAACAATGACATTACGACAGCAAATCCTTCATTAACCATTAAGGACGTTGTACATGTACAACCTTGAGGATCCAAAGTGGTTGTTGATTTGTTATCGTTATTATCAAACTTTGCTTGGCGAATAGATAGATGCAAAGAAAATTGGTCTGAATTGACTTGTGAAAACAATGCAGGCAGACAATGCGCCCTGCCCTCGTAAAATGTCAACATTTAGTCAGAGCATGTAGGCAACACCAAGTTCCCGACATATGTGACTCCAGAACATCATTTGAAGGGCATCCTCTTTCGAAGCTTGCATAATGAGGTTAACATTCTCTAACAGACTTACTTGGACACGGCCAACCTAATCATATTTTGTATGACATCAAACTGCGGTCAGATTAGTCTCAATAGTAATTACTGCACACAGAAGGATTCACAAATGCAGTTTGTGATTTATATTTAAATGACTCAATCCACAGTAATATTCATTAACATTAATTATATATAAATATAAATAAAATACAGGCATTCAAAACTTTTTTCAGTATTATATTTGTGAATCTTGTGTTTTTTTCTGATGCATTTTGTTTACATTCATCATGTATCATGTATTATATACTGAATATTGTATAAAATAAATAGAATAATAATGTTAATAATAAAATATATATTATATATATATATATATTTTAATAAAATAAATAAAATACTAATGCAAATAATAAAATATATTTATTATCTATATACTGTATATATATATATATATATATATATATATATATATATATATATATATTGTTTGTGGAGAAAGAAACAAAATGCATTGTGAATCCATCTGTGTGCATTCAATTATAATGTTAAGTTTCCATCTTCAGTCTGACATTGCCTGTTTGATTATTACTCATTGGTTCAAGCTCACCACTGACAGCCATTGACAACGGCATTAGTCCCGCCCATGGCGCTAATTGGCTAATTGTTAGTGGCCCCAAGGTGTTCATTGGCTCGTACGCTTTCTTTTTCTAATCGAAAAAACACGCTCATGTAACGCCAAATCAAACACGAGTCAAAATCTGTTATTGCAGATGGACTAAAGCCTCCTAACACCGAAAAAGATAAACAGCATTATAACGGAAATTCTTTGAAAAACCATTCGATCTGCCGTCTGACATCTCTTGTGCTCACGCTGAATCTAAATGCTCAAAACCACAAAAAACTACAACGTTGTATATCAAGGGTCACTTCCAGGTAAATACGCAAACTTTGAATAGTAGCCGACCCCTACTCGCAGTGGGGGGGTTCAGTGTCTCGCTCACATTGACCATTGACGTCCAGCCTCCCCGCTACTGGACGTGCATATCTTTTTCCAACCAGCAATACTGCACTCCCCGTTTCTTTTTCCTCTTCTCTTTCTAAACTAAGAAGGGTTGCCTGGTACATATCTGATGTCTCTTCCGTTACAGCAGCTCAGCGTCCCGAGGGGGACACCAGAGTGAGGTAAATAATTCTGAGCTCACTGGGCGCACTGAGTTAAGCTGGCCCGAAAGGCCCATGAACGAGTACGAGGGGATGTAAATCAGACGGAACAATGACTAAAAAAATGCTAAAAAGGTACACGGCACATACACAATCTCACATTTCTTCACGACAGCTGACACTAACTTCTTTAAAAGTCTGAGCAGATGTTGAGCAGGTGCATACGTAAGTGCCGTGTGCAGAGCAGCAAATGCTGGAATACACGAGCAGACAAAGTTGCAGCAGCATTTAAGTGTATTTTTAGCCATTGTCTTGCAAAGAAAAAAGTTGAATGTGCGTGTTCGCTCTGCCATCACACCTGTACTTTCTCCCCACAGTAACAGAAATAAACTGTGGTCATTAGCAATGTCTCAAGAACAACATGATGACAATGAATATATCACGAGTCATGCATAGATGTGAAGAATGAAATGAAAGGTCTTGAAGCTCATTTTCATCCAGTGTTGAGTTATTATTATTTATGCATAGCCTTGTAGATTTCATCTACGAAAAAAAACTGGTAAATCTGTTAAAATAAAAACCCTCTGGTAAACAGAAGATTTAAAGTGGAGAGTCGGAACTTTACCGAGAGAGACTTTAATAAACCTGTAACTATTGGACGGTATTTTGAATAACCAGAAAACCCAGCTATAATAGATTTATCACATGAAAATACACTACATTTCATAATTTGACGTTACTAGTGCGATGCCCATCGTGACCCCCTTAAATGTTGCTAGCAATGTTCTCGAGAGCCGGGAAGTGAAGAAGAGTTTGCTGTAAGGTTCGTATTTAGACCATACGTCGACGATTCAGTCGTATCAGTCTAGATTTCTTTCGTAGTTTAATCATTTTTTAATGCTTCTTTCATGCTAAATTCCTTACATTAAAAAAACCCTCTGGTAAACACAAGATTAAAAGTGGAGAGTCGAAACTTTACAGAGAGAGACTTTAATAACCCTGTAACCATTGGACGGTAATTTGAATAACCAGAAAACACAGCTATAATAGATTCATCACATGAAAATACACTACATTTCATAATTTGAAGTTTCTAGTGCGATGCCCATCGTGTCTGTTCAGAATGAGGGGATCGCTAGACCCCATTAAATGCTGCTAGCAATGTTCTCGAGAGCCGGGAAGTGAAGAAGAGTTTGCTGTAAGGTTCGTATTCAAACCATACGCCGACGAATAAGTCGTTTCACTCTAGATTTCTTTCATGGATTAATCATTTTAGTTGAATGCTTCTTCCATGCTAAATTCCATAGATAAAAACCTCTGGTAAACACAGTATTTAAAGTGGTTTGTTTGTTTTTTGTTGAGAAATGTTGATCTGTCTTGATTAAATCAAATCGACGAAGAATTTCTTTAGTCAATGAACGCTATGCAGAGCCCTGAAGCTCTGTTCACGCTTTGATTCATAGGTCTTTAACATTGATCGTGTCACTTATCCTGAATCCATTCAATTCCATTCCATTGCAACAACTTTTAACAAATCCCAGCAACACAACCGCCATGTATGAAGACGAAGAGATGAAAGGATCCCGAGAAATGCCAAGGACAAACAGATACGGATAGTACTGCTTTATAGTGAATAAAACTCAAGTTGGCGTCGATACTACATATCATTTTTCCATTTATTATTCATTTTATTGTGTTCATTCTATTCAACGCTGCGCCCAGAAACAACTGCACTGCCGAGGGATTCACCCCATATCAAAAATTAAGCATGAAACCATTTCATTTCTTTTATGATTTCCACATTTTACTTTTGAGAGGCTACCGGAGGGTTTAATCAAAATGTGCAGCCGCCACCCCGCTTTTAAAACTTTTACAGCTCTGTGTCTAATGGGAACTGTCATGGATGCCAGTGTGAACGAGCATGACTAGCACTTTCACATACTCAACCGTCAGTTCAGAAAGTTCCACTGTTTAAATATGGAGATGTATGCGGCAACTCTGCAGCAGCATTGAACATCTGCGTGTGGTTAAAAACATTTTTGTGGTGTTAAACGTCAGAGAAGTCAGCGGGTTGGAGCTCCGTTATCCTTTCGGCGCATCGAGTCAAAGATCTCTGTCCTCCAAGAGCAGACTCGACCTTGCATCCATCAGCAACCCGACGGAGGAGTCGTGTTATCACCTCCTCTCCTTCCCCCGCAACGTATATGCTAATTGCAGCACCGGGAAATGCTTTTTGCTCCTGGTGGCATAAACAAGTCGTGAACATTTTATGAGAAGCTATTTGAGGCATGAGAGCTTCTTCTTTTTTTTCAACCCTTTGGAGCGAAGCAACCCACTGTGTTTAAAACATTGATGACTTCCCCTTCCACCCCAATGAGTCCGTTGCATAGTCCTTCCTCTGAAAGGCAAGTGAAAGAAATGCGTCACAGCATTGCTTATACTTAGCACGTTCACACTCTAGTGAACTAGTGAAGATTTTGAGTTATTTTCATACTGTATATCATGATAGGGATTTTTGTTGTTGTTGTTGTCATTTTAGTTCATTTTGATAAATTAAATGCGGGTCTAACTGCACCTTACAGGGGGGCACATATTTGGTATAATTAATAAAAGATAAGGCCTATTCCCATTTTTTTTGGTTTTTAAGCTGAGCTCTGCTACGAGCCTGCTGTACCTTTATCTCGACTCACTAACCGAAAACGAAGGGAAAGCTTTGCATTTCACATCTTAGTACATTTACTTTGTATACAAAATGACTGAATAGGGAAATGCAATTTCCTCCTTAACAGTAAAACATGTCATAGTTAAAAAAAGGAGAGAGAAAAAGAGCACAGGTGGGTCAAAGCCACAAAGTGCTGACAGGAGGAGCAGCACAAAGTACTCCTGTGTGCCCTGAACCGTGAAGTAGGAGGGAAATACAGCGTGGTGGGAAATTAAGTACATTTCTAAAAAAGTGCCAAACATTTTCAGTCCAGGTAAAGGAGGCAGATAGGAGTGTGTTTACAACTGAACATCCATCTCGTAAGCGCTCTACAAACTCAACCGATAAATGGACCCCGCCGGGTGTTCCAGAAATCTAACAGAATAACCAAATCAAGTCCAATGTATTCATAAACATGCCGTCTGAGACATTCATCAGCGACAACTTTGCCGAGATGGAAAGGACACAAAATACAAATTAAACCTATATGCTGCATGAAGATAATGGCTTTTTAATTGGTCAAAAAGGTATTAATAGTCAAACCACAACTGTCCTCCACTCTGCCCGCTTAAAAGTACCCCACCAATCCTCAAGGACCCTTTTATATTTTATTGTTTTCCAAATTTGAATCGGATCAAATTCACATAATATTCCAAGAGGGAAAATAATTATCTACGGGTACTACATTTATATTGCATCCAGTCATGATGCATTCTTTGAGGCATAAACACAATTTCCCCTTATCTTTCCCACGTGACGACAACCGAGACGACTCAACTGAGCAAACTTCGCTTCAATGTGCTGATAAAGAGAGAGAGAGAGATGGCTGTGAGCAGGCCTTACAAACATGTATTTTCTGTTATTATTTTAACCAGATCAGTCTGTGAAGCAGGAAGAAATAAATTACATGGGGTCGTCTTTGGAAGGCACCTGGTTGGTAAAGAAAAATGTTTTCTTCTTTTTATCTTCTTTTTTGGATCAGCAAAGAGTAATGTTGGAAATTTTCAAGTACCGTCTCATTTTCAGTCGATACAGACCATAACTTTCACGGGTTTATATGACCAGAGAATGAAAGCCAACAAATGAAACTTTTAGCTTGTGTCTGGTTAAAGTGCGAGATGGAAACAATTGCATTATGTTTTTGCTGCAAGACAGCGTTATCAGTTTTTTAAGAACTGATCGCAAGACAGCAATTTTAGGGGCTGGAACCTCCCAGAGAACTTCTGATGAATATTTGAAGCATATTTACTTAATCATTTATCTCCACTAAGTCCCCGAGGAGACATATGTGATAAAAAAAATACATATTTTTGTTTAGTTGCAAAACTTTTAATCCGGGGTCTTTATGACTATAGGACATTGATTAACTTAATGTTCATGAGACCATAAATGAGACAATTATTAGCTCGCCTACGCAACGGTCTCTTTGCCTCGCTCCCCCTCAGCTACTACGACACAGGAGAGAACTCTGGACCTTTAATGCAACGCTCTGGGAGAGCGACTTGTCACTAAAATGCAAATATCTTTTCCACCTTAAAGTTCAGTCCACCTTAAGTGAATCTGAGCCGAAAGTTGTTGATAACTTACACTTCATTTTCTATCGACGGAAGTGTACGAAGTGGGAATTTGTGTTGGATCTCGAGTGGTTGTAGCATGTATTCACCAACTGGAGCTCACACTGTACACTGAACTGCTTTATTCACAGCGACAATGTTATTGAAAACGTCACATTCACTGTAACAAACGCTCTCTTACGTCGTACCGACACATCAGTGCCCAACGGGGAGGATATGCTGGGATGGTGGCAAACTGGCAGTTGAATTAAATCCTGTGTCGATCTACTGGTTTTGTAGTCGGAAGAAGACTCAAACTGTGCGATGCAATACATCCCGTCAAAAGCAGTGTAATTGAAAACAGATGGTGTCTATTTAGGACATGATTGAAAAATAATTCTAAAATCTCTGGGAGAGGAATACCTTTGCTTTATTAGTATTTTAGTACCTTATGGGCTTTAAAGAAAACCTTTTTCTGAAAGTCCAAAAACCATGAAATGAAAAATTATGAAAAAAAAGGTATAGACCTATACAAATTGATATCGATGAATTCATATTCAGGCATCCTGCCCCCTGTGCGCACCGGGTTCACGTCTGTATGGGCGTACATGTTTGTCTCTTTCCTCCTCGTGCTGCTTGACTTAGACTAGGCCGCACGATTCATCCAGACTGATCCAATCATACATTGTGACGGCACAAAAAAAATCCTCCTCTGAAGCTCTCTCCACCATTACAAATAAAATGAGCTCTTTCATCTTCTCAGTCGCGAGGTCATAAGCGAGTGCGTCTGCCCTCGCTCCGTCTCTCTCCTTCAGGCGCATGCTGTTCGAAAAGCAGTATGCAATTATAACCGTCCAAACCGATGCCAACGCGCGTTTTGGGGTCGCTTATGTCCACCTCTTCAGTTGCACTCTCCAAAATCAATCTGCCTACCATCGCTTTGCGCCTACACGTGTGGACGGGCAGACAGGGGAGTTAAAGAATTTGCATTGATGATTTGTGTGATAGAGTTCCTTGATGTATGGTTTCAGCCCTATGCTGGTGTACAGTGTGGAGATATTACATCCTGTATACATGTTAAGTTTGATAAAAGTGTATGTAATATTGTAGCAGTTTATGAGAGGTCTCAACACGATGTATTAGTGTATATGTCCAGCTTTGTTGTAGAATTACACATGTTGATATTCTTAAATGAACTTAAATGATGCTAGTAGAACAGGTGTAGCTAGTTGACCTGTGAGGTTAACTCCTTTCTATTTAGAGATCAATGTGTATATTCTGACCATCTACATATATGATCAATGTCTTATATTCTCACTATCTCCATATTTGATCAATGTCTTCCATGTCTATATTATGACTATCTTGATATATGACGAATGTCCTATGCGTCTATATTCTGACCATCTCCAAATATGATCACTGTCTTCCGTGTCCATATTCTGACCGTCTCCATATATGATCAATGTCCTATACGTCTATATTCTGACCATCTCCATGTATGATCAATGTCCTATATGTCTATATTCTGACCATCTCCATATATGATCAATGTCCTATACGTCTATATTCTGACCATCTCCAAATATGATGAATGGCTTCCATATCTATATTCTGACCATCTCTGTGTATGATCAATGTCTTCTATGTCTATATTCTGGTTATCTCGATATATGATCAATGTCCTATATGTCTATATTCTGACTATCTCGATATATGATGAATGTCATCCATGTCTATATTCTGACTACCTCCATATTTAATCAATGTCTTCCATGTCTATATTCTCACCATCTCCATATATGATGAATGTCTTCCATGTCTATATTCTCACCATCTCCACATATGATCAATGTCCTATGTGTCTATATTCTGACCATCTCCAAATATGATCACTGTCTTCCGTGTCCATATTCTGACCGTCTCCATATATGATCAATGTCCTATACGTCTATATTCTGACCATCTCCATGTATGATCAATGTCCTATATGTCTATATTCTGACCATCTCCATATATGATCAATGTCCTATACGTCTATATTCTGACCATCTCCAAATATGATGAATGGCTTCCATGTCTATATTCTGACCATCTCTGTGTATGATCAATGTCTTCTATGTCTATATTCTGGTTATCTCGACATATGATCAATGTCCTATATGTCTATATTCTGACTATCTCGATATATGATGAATGTCATCCATGTCTATATTCTGACTACCTCCATATTTAATCAATGTCTTCCATGTCTATATTCTCACCATCTCCATATATGATGAATGTCTTCCATGTCTATATTCTCACCATCTCCACATATGATCAATGTCCTATGTGTCTATATTCTGACCATCTCCATATATGATCAATGTCTTATAATCTCACCATCTCCATATTTGATCCATGTCTTCCATGTCTATATTCTGACCATCTCCATATATGGACTGATGGTTCCTACATCTGTGCTCACCATCTCTCCCTGAAATTGAAATAACTGACCTCTAGGTTAAAACCTAAATGTCAGCTGGTTAACATTCATAAATGGACATAAAGATGTACGTGTCCCCCCCACCTTTATGTGGCGGGTGTAGTGTATAAAGATCTTGTGGATTCTTCAGAGAGTTGAAGATAATCTACAGTCTATTAAACTGCTTTTCCTCCCATGATTCACGTCCAATAAACAATTCTACTCAATTGATATTTGACTTCTGTGACCAGTCTGTTTAATGAAAACCAACTACCACAACAGTAACACCACCAAAGGCTATTGGAGGGGCAGTCCAGCTTCCTGAGGGTCATGCTAACGCTGAACTAGCATCTGCTCGGCTAACGTGGGCTAAGACTCTAATTACAGACGCGTTCTATGCAATCAAGACAGATATTATGAACTACTACAAGCGGCACTACCCTGCTCTGAGTATGCATGCATTGTTAGCAGTGTCGGTAAATGGACAGATGAAGTAGGAGCAACAGCTTTTTGTTTTTCCCCGGGACATCCGTCCAGCTGAGCATCTGTTTCCCAACAGCTGGGTTAGCGTTAGCTACACTCAACCACACAACACTCTGCAGAATGTAAACTATAAAAAACCAGACACAGTCTGGTATTGGGAGATTGGGATACCCTGTTTTACATTTTATTCAATAACATTACAGCTTATGTACTGTTAAAGGGCTACAGCGATCGTGATTTGAATTGATTGTTTGATTTGCGACAGCAGCAGGTGAGCGTACTGAGGACACATTTATTACCGGAGCGTTCATGGTGTTGTTTATTATATTTTATTTTTATACTTCCATTTGCTAAAGCTCTCATAAACTTTAGCCTGCAGTAGACTCGTGATTATAAAAACGGAACTATAATAACTGAAGGATAGGCGGCTGACTTATCTCGGGGAGACAGAGTTTGTAACAGCAAGAGGCAACCAGAGGCACTTGCATGCCCGTAAATACAATTGTTTGAATTTTATATTTGATATCAAATTTGATAAGTCAAGGCATGTGAGGATGCAGTTGCCCTCCCTCGTACCATCTAAGTCCGATTAGATTGCGTATTCAGAATGGAGTCAGATGAAGTTATGGAAGAGAAACTTATGGTAACCTTGTGTTTTAGGTTAGAGTTTCACTTCAACCTCCGAGTTCAACGGACCTCTCACCTGCTGTTGCTGTTGCAACGCCGATACTTTACCTGTGACCAGAAGAATGAATCATCTTGAATTTAGAAGTTGTTTGACCATTTTTAGATACACCGCCGGGTTACCAATCTTTGAATATGCTTTTAAGGGCAAATGTCAGAATACATTCAACAATGGAAAACATAGCCATACCTAGCCAGACCGCCACCGAACCTCTGCAGATAGGATAGGAGAGGGAGCTAAGCTAACTCAGCTATAGGACCGGAGGCCACTCCCCACTCCACTACCCAATCTACTCACGGCTGATTGATGTTCGGTCGCAGGGAAAAGAAGATGGATGAAGTAAGACTCCAGGCGAACCCAGGGGACTATTGAGCCCGCATCTTTACAGAGACTCCATTGTGGCAGCACTTGATGGGACAAGCGCAGGACGGAGTATCGGACTCCCGTGGGACGAGAGGAGGCGGACTCACGATGCCTAGCGCTCAAACACATGGAAAGTTTAATGGACAATGTTTTCCCGATATCGAGTTTTTTATGTTAAGATGTCCCTTATTATTATATCATTGCCCCAGATAACTGTTTTTGATGCAGAACAGGAATCCGCTGCTGTTTTTGTTTTGTTTCACCAAAATGGGCGACAATTGCCTTTTCTTGTGCATCCCTGTTACATAATGACAATAAATGATCCTGTAATCCCTTGATTGTTAAATATGTCCAACACATCTCCTCTGCAGGCTGAACCTAATTGATATCCTCTAATGAAGGATGTTTTGCAGCTGTTTGCTTTGAGTAAAACGTTGGACGAGTCCTTATTTTTGTGTTATTTCCTTTATCATTAAGTGACTTTGTGTTTATTGGATCTCTTTGTTTAACTGCGACTGTAGCCAGATAACTGTTTTTCAATGAAACAAAAGATCCAACATATTTCATAAATGAATCACTATTAACCGATAGGGCATTTTTTAGGTTGCCGATTATCTGGGTAAGAAACTTGCATTCCTAGTTTGCACGAAAATGGGGATAGATTTAATCAAAATGTATCATCTTTTCAAGCTTAACAGATTTTATCTAACAGTTGCAACGTTTTTTTAGGCTGCCCGTCATCGCGGTTGAATTTCTGTGATGCTAATTGAATTTTTTAGTTATTAGCACGTTTACCTCCTTACAAATGTTAAAAGCCAAAACTAATTTAATATAACTATAAGGCTGTGCCAGTTCAGAATGGTCCTGTCCAGTAGACATTCATACAGACGGACACACCTTGCACTTTAGTCAGATTAGATTAAGGAGCGATGAATTGATTCAATACTGGACCTGGATTCACCCTATACCCAACCCCAACGCTGGAAATGATGCTGAGTCCTATTTACTTTTCAAGGGATATAGATAAGCTCCAATATCTCCTCCCTAGCCCATTATTACCATGTCAAATACAATTTCCTTTTTTTCATTCAATAATTCTCAACATCCACTTCCCGAGCTAGATGTTATTTTTGCATTACTTTGAAGCTCGAGAGGACACAAAGTTGTTGAGATATCAGCTCCCGGAAGAAGAAAACAATCAAATCTGTGGATCTATCACTCTAATAAGCAGCATGATGGTGCCCTACGCATAACTCCTTCATGACACCCCCTCTGAGATAGGAAAGTGACCCGCGGCGAGCATTGTCGACGGGGGGGGGGGTTGTTTTAGTTGCCTATTTTGTGGTGCCCCCCCCAGAACTCTCCAACCCATTTCATTCCCTCGCCTGGTGACCCAACGTGGGCCCCGGCTCTTCTCATTCGGTCCGCATCCGGATGTGGCGCCGACAGCGTTTCCAACGACAACCCCCGTCGCTCAGAGATTGCCGACTAATTGTAAGCACCCCGCGCTTCTCCCATTACTGCTTCACATTACGGAGAGCCGTGCGGTAGGTGTACGCGAACAGCGGAGATAACCAGGTAGTTTCTCTTGCTCAACACATCTGATATTATGTGTGGTGTTTAAGATGATTGCATGCATGTGTGTTAATGTACACTACCGTTCAAAAGTTTGGAGTTGATAACCCGGACAATTTTTTTTTTATTTTTCAAATGAATTGCAAAATGAATAGAAAATACAGTCAAGATATTGACAAGGTTAGAAATTAGGATTTTTATTTGAAATATAATTTTATTCTTCAAGCTCAAAGGAAGGCCAGTTTTATAGCTTCTCTCACCAGCATAACTGTTTTCAGCTGCGCTCACGTAAAAAGGGATTTCAAGGGTTTTCTACACCTCCGTTAGTTTTCTAAGGCGATAACCCAATGTAACCCTGGCGACGGGCCTCTACACACCTCTGTAGAGACTTCATTGTCATTTACCACATTAACAATGTAGAGAGTGGATTTCTGAAAAAAAACATTATTTTCTTTGAAAAATAAGGACATTTCTAGGTGACACCAAACGTTTGAATGGTAAAGAACATGCTCACCTTTCACAAGAGTAAGGAGATTTTAAAGAATAATTATATTAAGGATTTAGGAATGTAGCCCTTTGGTTTTCGTCTGGAATCAAAATGGCGTACCACCGTGTCTATTACCAGAGATCAAGTTATGTTGTGTGTCATTTTTACATTATATTGTATTTTTTAAGACAAGCTTTACGATGGCATGTAAGTGACGGAATGCTAATGGGAAACACACAAAGGAACTCTAAGAAACCGCATATTATGTTTACACAAGAAACAGGTTTAGTGTGAAATTGAATCTCCCCACTCAAGGTAATTGCAACATTCAGTGCTAAATACTCTCGTTCAAAGCATTGAGAGCTCCATGTTCAAAGTAAGTGTATGTGCTGTGAGGTTATGAAGGTTAACAACTCAGCTACGAATCATATTCATCATAGAAAGGCTGCGTCCTCCCCCCAAGCAAACACTTTTGTGTTCACAATATTTTTTAGCAGAGGAGTTTTTGGCAGGTTGAACTCCCAAACTAAAGACTTATCCATTAAAACAACTTTTTTCTTTTTACCCAGCAATCAATTATGAATGTTTTCTTTGTCCAAAAGTTTTCTATTTATGTGATGTAAGTTTTTTATCTCTGCCTCAAGTTGAAGAGCTAAAGGGAGACATCAAGGCCTTCACAGGGTTAAACCATTTAAACTCAAGAGGGGACAATAGAGAAGAAATTCCACCCGAAAATAGGACATAAACTGAATAGTAAAAAAAAGATGAAAGCACACAATGCTCCTGTCTGACAACAGCAAAAGAGATTGAAAAAATGTACATCTATGATTTCAGTAGGAGAAAGAACATGAAGGAAACAAAAAATTGCAGTCGTGTTTGGTTTTGTTTTTCCCCACAATGTTCTCGACGAGCTAACCAACCCGCTGAGAACAAAACCACACAACAAGGCGGGAGTCTACTGTCAGTCAAATCAACCTTTTTTATCTCTCTCTACATGCAAGCAGTGCAACAAAAAAAGCTGCGTTGCCAGATAATCTGGAATCTGAGCGTGTTCGAGACACTCGGATCTCAGCTGTTTCCACTCATACGGTCTATTCATGCTTCTTAAGTTTACCCCCAAAAGACAATTCAGATATTAAAGCTGTTCCTGTGAGGCTATTTATGTCAAGCTTCTGGGAAAAGTTGGATAGAGACATCGGAGAAACCTTAAAGAATGTTCTTTTACTTTTTCTTTTGTCAGCTGCTAAGCATAGAAGTCCCTTTTTACATTTTGGACATAATGTGAAAAAAGAATACAATATCATATCTCTCACGGAGCGATTTAGTTCAGATTTTGTCTTTAAAAAAAAAAGTACAATAAAGATTAAAGCTGCTAGCAGCGTTGAACGGGTCCTCGCTCGCCCGCGCCGGCGAGTCGCCGGCCCGCTTGACCGAGGATGCGCCGGTCGGACTCGACTCGGGCCGCGATTCGTAACGAGCGCGAGCAGTTTGGGGCGGATTGGACAAAGTCCAGTTTAGCCGCTAGCTTGCGCTTTAACGGCGTGAATATATTCACCTGTCGCGTGTCCCTACGTGAAGTGTAGAGCACGGCGTGTAAATTCTATGTAAAAAAAAAAAACATAAAAAAAGGCATCTCGTCTCGGAATCGATCCAGAAAACCGATAACATTATTGTTTCCTTAGCCTGGAATCAAAAACAGATCTCTGTGTCACTAGGCAAGCACATTTTGCTCTGTACACCTTATTAGAGGTAATTTCATCAGCTGTAGGGTGTAAAATTATTGTAAAAGTGAATAATTTATGGTGCTTTTACTTTATAAATAGGTGTTCCTCTCAAAAATGAGTTTTTTTTTCTGATAAATGTGTTCAGGCCTGTCGTGAAAGTGAATAATTTATGGTTCTTTTACTTCATAATTAAGTGTTCTTACCAAAGTTGGCTGTTTTTGCAGTTTTTGGCCTTTATTTTGCGTTTTTGGCCGATTTCGCCATTTTACAATTTTTTTCCACCGTCAAATTCACCCAGAAAACGGCAACGGAATTTGCTCAAAATTGGTGAATTTGTTCAGGCCTTGACTGGCATTACACTTGTTTTTTTAAATACATATCTGATGAGTGTAATCTATAGTTTTTAAGATGAATAAATTATAAAAATGGGCAGTCAAATAACGGGCATTTTTTCCTCTTTTGTATATTTAAGTCAAGAAAATGGCCGAATCGAGCGAAAAACGCAAAAAAAAGCCCAAAATGGCCAACTTAGGTGAATATTTGTAGCGCCACCTAAGGTTCAAATTGCAAGAAATTTGCATTGAATGTTCCAGACGCAATTCTGCACATATCCTGACGGTCTGTTATTTTTTTTGACAAATACTGTTGAAGTTATAAGCATTACAAAACGGGACACGCCCCTAAAATGTTCGTCGGGCCATAGATGCTTACCACAATGATCTGTTTGAAAAAAGATGATATATCGCAGATGATATAGCTTCACTTATCATTATCTCAAATGGGTTTGTTAATATTGGACCTATCGTTTAGGTTCGGTGGTCACTTTTGTGTTTTTCACAAAAGTCAAAATGGCCAAAAATGTAAGTAGACGGAGCTTAGGGTCCCGAGGTCTAGAAAATCAGTTTTTTAAGTTAATCGGACATTGTGGGTGAGGGGCGTCACCGGTCAAACTTTTAGGTGGCGCTAGAGAGCAATTTTTGAAAGCCGCATTTCGAGGTCTGTCATCTGGCTATTTTCACCAATCCTGACACGCTTGCCAAATTTGGTGAGTTTTGGGATATGATACATACCCCCAATATGCCCCCAATGTTCAAAAATAAAAATCCAGCGTAACAACAATTCTAACAAACTCAATAGGGTCCTCTCGGACAGCTTCGCTGTCTCTCGTAGCTGAGAACAGGAACCGTCCCTCCGTACAATGTTCCCTCCTATGATTACTGTGTTGACCTTCAGATTGCGAAGAAGAAGAAAAAAAGCCATGCCATTGCAAAGCCTTCATCATTATCTACCGGAAGTGCCGCAGGTTCATGCAGATCATTGAGAAGTATTGATGAATCTCAATTAGATTTGTCTCACTCCATTTAATTCTACATATTCGAGAGATGGTTTGCCAAAAATTAAATATGGGCATCAACATCCTGGGATTCATTCATCGGCTGAATATGACTGTTAATGGTAATATTGTTGATCTTGCTAACGTTATATTTGTTCTGGCAGTAATGATGATCGTCATGACACCCATCACATAATTTTCAAATGAGCAGTTTAACAAGTTTAGCCAGTTCGTTAAGCATTTAAAGTTAATGTTTGCTAGACGTGAAAACCATCTCCTGGTGACAGACAATTATGAATTAAAACTCCGGATTCAAAATGTGTGGGATAAAAATCAGTTGGGAATAAAGGTTTGGGGTTTCTGGAGATAACGGTGCGTTTACGACATCAGACAAGACAACGGGACTGAAGTCTGAAGCTCATTTGGTTTTCAAAGACGTCAAAACGTAACGCAAGTCCAGGAAAATTTGTCTTACGTTTATTTTTAAGTGAAGCGGTTCCAAACTACTCGCGCTCTTACGATGCTGAATTTTTTTTGATTTTGACTTCAAACTAGAGAGCAAATGCAGTCAAACCGCTAACTTCACCGTTGAAAATGTGCATCCGGGGATGAGAGCGGCAGAGCTATCCAATTTAATTGGCATTAAAGGAAACACCATTTGAACAATTAGTTCATTAAGGTCGGTGCCCAGAAAGGAAATACTTGATAGAGTACTAGACCTGGAGTTCAGAGGATGCAGCTTTCTGTTTTACCCCCAATTAGGAACTGACTTTCTGACCAAGGGAAGTGGAGTTAACGAGCAGGTACAAAAGAGGACCCCGACGGGCTTGTAGGGTGATAAAAATATAGGGTGCCCACTGGTGTATTTGTACTTGACATAAAAGAAAATACACATATTTAACATTATTAATGGTCGAAGCAGCAGCTTTCACCGGAGCCTATGACCCTTTTGAGGATATCGTAGTGTTTCAACTGTCGGCCCAGGGTCTGAATTGGGTTAATTGACCATCGCTTATCGATCAAAAACACAAGTACTTTTGTGTCGATTTCAAACAATTTTAGGACAGGGGGGGGGGCATTTATCTTCATGTGATAACATTTAAAGGTGAGAAGCGATTTGTTTCACGGCAGCTTATGTTCTAAAGCCCCCCTAAAATATTGGCAGACGAATAACAGATGATTTACTGTGGAGACGGACACACTTAGTTTATTTTTTTTTCTCCTCTGTATTTTATTAATTGCATCCAACGTGCATCAATAAACACTGAGAAAAAGAAAAAAACAGTTTGCTGCTGGATGACCTCAGTGCTTGCATCATTTTTCAGGACGATATTATATCAATTTTTATGCTGAAATATCAGACAGTGGCATTCGACTCTTGTAGAACAGAGGATTCTGGCAAGAAGAGAGAGAAGAGGCATGTGCTTTATGGTGAATAATGTTAATTTACTAATTGAAAACTGAACTTCTAACATTAGTATTCTTACTTCATGTATGTGTCACCAGGGTCCAACCAACCAGACAAGACTACAGAGTTATCGTTAGCACCAAGTCAACAGAGTTACGTTAGCACCAAGACAATAGAGTTAACGTTAGCACCAAGACAACAGAGTTACGTTAGCACCAAGACAACAGAGTTACCGTTAGCACCAAGACAATCCAGTTACCGTTAGCACCAAGACAACACATTTATCATTAGGAGCACCAAGACAACAGAGACAACAACAATGTTTTATACCGTCACCTTCCCAAAATAATGGCACATGTCATTTTTACGGGTTTTACTGAAAACACAAAAAACTTGACAACATATTGATCTTTATATGATATTGTTATATGTATCTCTCTCTCTCTCTCTCTCTATATATATATATATATATATATATATATATATATTAGGGCTGTCAATCAATTAAAAAAAATTAACTAATTAATCGCACATTTTGAAATTCATTAATCGCGATTAATCGCAAATATCTGGGTTTTTTCTTCTAAAGACTAGATCTTCTAAATGAAGCAGTAATCCCTTCAGACAGTGTGTGTTTTAGACTCTTGTTTGATAGTATTTGTTGTTAAAGACACCTTCACACAGAGCTGTGTCTCAGAGAGGCTCCTACCTATAAAAGGGCCAGCCAGGGATTTAATGTCGTGGATGATAATAGTTTCTTCAGTGAAACATCAGATTAGTAAACAAGGTGCATTAGAGACCCATTGGACCTGTCATCTTTAACACTGAACAGCAGCAGAACCAGTGGCTTTGGAAACTGACTCACATTCAAATGTTTCACTCTGGAGGCTGGGGTCATTTTATACATTTTACAAAAATGTAATATAATTCACCTTTTAAAGTCTTTTGCATATGACACACAACCCCACGTGTTCTACATCAAACGTTCCAGAACAATCTCATCTCTATCACGAGGCTCATTGTCCTCCTCGTGTTCTCTGGTTCTCTGTCAGGCTGCTAATGAGCCGCACCTGGGAGGTGGGCGGGCCTTGTGATTTACTGAGTGTTCATTGGTTGTTTTTTTCACAAAATGTTGACAGAAAAACGGATTGACCAATCACGGTGAAGGGTTTCGTGTGACGAGTTCTTTCCGCGCCGCGTCACCCGACACGTCTGTGTGTCTGTGGAGCGGAGCAGCAGCCGGAGGGAGAAGGCGCTGGAGGAAACCCGATTTATTAATCCACGAGTTTAAACTGATTTCTCCGGTATTTTCGCGGAAAACTCATAGTTTTAAAAACGGAAACCGTGTCAGACACACTGCCAAGAGTTGACACTCAGAAAAGTGCAAAAACATCAACGAACACCGGAAGTAAACAAATTTTAGTGCGTTAACGCGGCCAAATTAATCGCATAGATTAACGCGTTAACGCGCTGACAGCCCTAATATATATATGTATAAGATTTATATATATATATATATATATATATACAGGCACGTGCACAGATAGAGCCCTAGTGGTGCTCAAGCACCAGCCCCTTTGCCCTGGATGAGAAAAGTGCCCTTTTTGCCGGAAACACTTTTTTCTTTCATCAGTATTTCATGAATAAAAAATTACTCTTTCTGTCATCAAGTCACCACAAGTGTGTTTTAATATCCGACGGGGCATTTATTTGAGTTCTTGTGAGAATTTCGCCCCGACATAATCCGCGACGCACACGAGCCCCTCCCTCTTCCCCCCGCGCCCTCCCTCCTCCTCCTCCACGTCGTGCTCGCGCAGTGCTCCTCGCGCCACCAAACGATGCACCTTCTTCTCCTCTGTCCCACAGCACCGACACACAGGTCATGACGGTGTTTGTCCCCTGACGTTGTTTTGTGATAAATCAACCACAACATTAGCACTGCTGAAAACATGACGTCAAAACTGGTCCCACGTTTCCTAAAAAAATAAACAAACAAAAACTAACGAAAACCGTGAATTCAAAGCTTTGCAGCTGTGTTAGTTATGTTTAGAGAATAGAGAGAGGAGAGAGAGAGGAGAGAGAGAGAAGAGAGAGAAAAGAAAAAGAGAGAGAGAGAGAATTCTTATTCCATTCTATTTAATAGACTAGTCTAGGATTTGCGTGGCCGGACAAAAAACAAAAAAAAACCTATGGCCCCTCTGGTATTGTTCAGAGGGCCACATGTGGAGGCGTCTGTATTACATTACATGTCATTTAGCTGACACTTTTATCCAAAGCGACTTACAAACCTGTTACAATCATACACTGTAGACGCAGCTACAGGGAGCAATTCAGGGTTAAGTGTCTTGCTCAAGGACACATCAACTTGGGCGGGGATCAAACCTCCAACCCCGTGATTGAAAGACGGGCCTGCTACCCACTGACCCATAGTCGCCGTATTTGGCCAGCAGGCCTTATAGTTTGAGGACCACCGGTCTTGGCTGTTGATGTCTATCAATATCGCTCATTTTGAAAAGGACGTAAGTGGACAATACGGATCAGAATCAGACCGGCGAGGAGGGCGATACATGGCTGGCATGACGACCCATTAGCCAATCGGAACGCTTGTACTGTTGTTGCCATATAATAATTAATCTTTATTCATAAAGAAAATGTAAGCTCGCGGTCTGATGCTGCCCAGAGGAAATGCAGGTCAACGATGTATTGCATCATCATTGTATTGCTGCTTATGCTTCAACTCGGTCAGAATTTTCTTTTGGCATTGAGTGCCCTTTTTTTTTGTTGGAGCACCGGCCCCCCAAAATGTCTGTGCACGTGCCTGTGTATATATATATATATATATATATATATATATATATATATATATATATATATATATATATACTACAGGGCTAGAATCACATGATGTGTTCAACTGTAGGCGATTTTTGTAAAAAAATGACCATTATTTTAGGAGGGTGACGATACAGGAAACGCTTTTGCCCCATGTCGTGCGCTATATTAACCATCAAAGGAACACATTTTCCCTTTGTCTTCGGAGGTCATGAGACCGATATGGAAACACAGACAACCATGGACTGAAAGACCCCTTTGAGCTCCTCGTCTAAATCAACCGACAACTTCTTCATGGAAACGTAAGTTTTTTGTTCAAGGTGTGCTCAACCGTTGACCCAGAATGCAACAGCAAAAGCAACAATAAATTGAACAGAGACTTTATCAATGTTAGCGGTGCCCGCTGCGTTAGTCAAACGATCCACAGCATGGAAGAAATATAGCCCTGGAGTTGTATCTGGTGTATCAACGGGTCAGTTCACCCAGGTGCAGACTTTAAATGGAAAGCTTTCTTGTCACACTTAGCGAGTTATAGAGAAGTACCCAGTGGGTGAAGGCTTTTCAATACCGTTGCGGACATGCTGTATTGATTACCTCGCGGGATGGACGATGCATTCGGAAAACATTTAACATGCTGTAGAAATGTTAAAGGCCGGTGCTTTGGAGGGGTCTCTGTTAAAATGTGCACTTGTGAAATGCTGCATTTCAGCTAGAAAAGGTGTGTTCAGGGACGAGGGTAAAAGCGTAGGGCGGAGGTCAGGAACCTTTTTGACTGGGAGAGCCATAAAAGACATATATTTCTAAATATATTTCATTGAGAGCCATACTTATTGTAAGTCGCTTTGGATAAAAGCATCTGCTAAATGACATGTAATGTAATATAGTATTTTTAACATATAATAAATTAAATATGACTTGCTTTAATTCGACTTCTGGTGCTGCATGATTCTACGAAGGGGGGGGGGGGGGTGCAGGTGGTGATAGCGAGCCGAGAAGTTTTAACGCGACGCGTAGAGACAGAGTGACATGCTGCCGTGTAGAGACGATCAATGACAGACGTTTAGTTTAATAAAAGAACAAAGACGTCTTTAAGAAAAGGACCTGACATTACTTCTGCTGTAATCTGGCGCGATAGAGAAAATTACAGGGGGGCGGGCGGAGATTTTTTAATTTTTTTAAACTCAAAATTCTCTGGAAGCCATACGCCGTCACCGGAAGAGCCATAGGTTCCCTACCCCTGGCGTAGGGTAATGTAATGCGTTATGTAACCTGTTTAGAACATTTCCGTAAATAAAATATACATCCGACAGAATTGAAGGATGTTGAGTTTCCAACCAAATCTGTTGTTGTTTGACTTTGCTCGCAGGTCGTAGTGCGATCAGATAATTTAAGAGCTATAGCCGAGGATTTGACATGTAAAGTACGAGCAATAATTTAAAAGTGAGCGTGGAGAACCTGCAGTGGAAAGACGGCCTAATGCTCTTCGGAAGAGCAGTGTGACCATGAAAGGTATAGCCGCCTCTCGGGGGTCAGGGGAGTTGTACAGTACCGTGTTCAGGCCGGACACAACTATCCTCTCATGGTTTAAGTGGGTCAAGGAGCGTAAGTGGGCCTGTAAAGATAGCCGGAGAACTCCTGTGGGAATTCAAAAAAAGGAAAAAGGAGAATCCTGAAGCCTTTTTTTTCTTCTCTCTTCTACTCGGCAACTCATCTGAGCCTGTCAACGGCGCTCAGATGGTGCAGTGCAGTCCCACAGCCTCTCTTTAAAACAACTTTTCTTCCCGCCCAGAAAAATGACGTCTCTCTCTGCGATAACCGCGGCGGCAAGATCGAGACTCGCCGGGCGAAAGAGACATTTGCAAATTTGATTGTCTCAAAACACGGCGAAAGGCTCGCCGCAGCAGTGGGGAGTCGTCCGACGAGCCTGCTCGTCGCAGCATGCGCCGCCGCGTGATGAGTTATTAAAAAGTGTAACCCGGGCTCAGGGGTGGCGTGTAATTTTAGAATTAATATACAATTTAGAGGCTTGGTGTTTGCAGCCTCTGAATTATTCAAAAGTGGCTCGGCTACGGGCTCGGGTCTGGTGGGGGTGAGGCGGACGCTTTTGCATACAAATTGATATATTATGTCGGTAAATGAAAGAATGGGAGACGGCATAGATTAGGGAAACATAAACATTGGTGCTAGGCAACAAAACAATATGTTTGCTCTTGTGCAGAGTTCAAAACCTGAAAGGCTGTGCCGTAATATTATTGGGGACAGGCGACGGAGTTTGATAGTTATTTAAGATTGGTATTGCGGTCTGTGTGCGGGGGCGGGGAGTGGGGAGGGAGGCTTTCTTCAGTGGTCACATTTACACATGTTAAGAAGTCACCCAGTGGACCTTACTGTGTAAATCGTTCCCACCGTCCGAAACACAGGTGGCGGCGCAAATCTCTGCCTGTCTGACCGACATCTCTCAGTGGATGTCTGCACACCACCTGAAGATCAACCCTGACAAGACCGAGCTACTGTTCCTTCCAGGGAAAGGTTCCCCCACCCACGACCTGACTACCACCTTCAACAGCTCCGTGTTGGCCCCTACCCTGACTGCCGGGAGCCTCGGGGTGACGCTAGACAGTCAACTCTCCCTGACGGCCAACATCGCTGCGACAGCGCGTTCCTGTAGGTACATGCTGCACAACATCTGGAGAATACGACCTCTTCTTACCCAGAAGGCGGCGCAGGTTCTGGTCCAGGCTCTGGTCATTTCGCGCCTCGACTATTGCAACTCCCTCCTGGCTGGTCTACCTGCTAAGGCCATCCGGCCTCTGCAGCTCATCCAGAATGCAGCAGCTCGACTGGTCTTCAGCCTCCCGAAATTCACCCACACCACTCCGCTCCTCCGCTCTCTTCACTGGCTACCGGTGGCGGCCCGCATCCGCTTCAAAACATTGGTTCTGGCGTACCGTGCTCTGAACGGGATGTGGTCACACCGTACACCCCGGCACGTTCGCTCCGCTCGGCAACAGCCAACCGACTTGTGACTCCGTCACCTCGAGCTAATCACTCTACATCCAGACTGTTTGCTGTCCTGCTCCTCAGTGGTGGAACCAGCTCCCCGCTGACATCAGGACAGCAGAAAGTCTCTACATCTTCCGCACCTTTTCCGACTATATCTGGATTAAAACACAGATTTGCACTTTAGTAGCACTTGAAAGGCTCTTATTGCGGTACTTTTGTAGTTTGACTGTGTTGAGGAAATGTTACTTTCTGTATTCTTGTTGTTCTTAGTTTGTACTCTAGGTTGAAATGCACTTATTGTAAGTTGCTTTAGATAAAAGCGTGTGCTAAATGACATGTAATGTAATGTAATGTAAAATGGTGGTCGCTCAGTTATGAAAGAAATTTTATTAAAATGCAGGAGTTTTCCAGTCCTAAAATAAACGTATTACAGGCGTATTCAAAATGACATAATGAGGCACCAATATCAGAATCGGGATATGAGTCCAATACTTTCAACTTCCCACCATCAAGTATAGTTTATTCTATAGTTTTAAATATACTATAAAGACAACCGCACCCGATATCGCTTTCCAACAACGTGACTACGAGATCTTTGGCGTCGACCACACTCTGCTAAAGGTTATCGTACAATTGGTTAATTTAATACAATGCAGGCGTTCTGTTTCGCTAATTATTTTCAAGATGGCGGGGTCAAACGTCACTCTTCCGGTCAAAGACAGGAAGCTCCTTCAGAATAAAACTGCATATCTTGCCTTCAGAATAAAAGCAACTTCTCTGATTTCCCACCGGCATCCAATCTAACTATCATCTCTTAACAATAAAATCGTATTCATGCATCATTCAGTAAAACACTGTCTTTATCTTATGCTTTACAATACATTCCTACAGAATATTCCTCATACTCTTATTCATTATCATGTCTTTCTCCGTAAAAAAACAAATTGGTGAAAATCCTGACCGACAAAAGTTACTAGAACGCTGTTTCAGTCATGTTGTTGTCAATAATGTTGAATTCATGAGACATGATTGTAGTTTAAATCAACATTCATAAGTGAAAATGTATTTTCTCTCATCGCAAACAAGTAAACAACATCAACAATGCAACAATGGTGATGGAGCGCAGGTGTTGACAGTTTTCAGTCGCCTTGAAAGAATTGTCAGGAAGAAACGGTTACGTCCTGTTGGACCCGATCCGTCGGCTATGTGATGTTTACAGACATCGTTCTGATTCACTCATATGCGTTTGTAGTTATGTATTTATGTTTCTATGATATGTTTTTTATTGTCCGCCTACGAAACCTTGCTGGTCGCCTTGATATGTGTTGTACGAATAATCATTCACACAATATACCTTTTTAGAATAAACCTTCATTGCGCAGCACGAGACGAAAATAGCCAGCTACGTAAACATCACGTAGCTGACGGATCGGTTCCTAGAAGACGTAACCGTTCCTTTGACTTCCTGACAATTCTTTCAAGGCGACTGAAAACTGTCAACACTCGCCACTTCATTACCATTGTTGTATCGTTTACTTAACTCGACAATGAGAGAAAATAAATTGATTATAATTCTTGATTAAACTGCATTCATGTCTCATGAATTCAACATTATTGACAACAACATGACTGAAAAGCGTTCTAGTAACTTTTTTTCGTCAGGAGTTTAAACTTTTTGAAAAAAAATTACAGAGAAAGATATGATAATGAAAGATATGATAAGGAATAAGAGATAGTATGAGGAATATTTTGTAGGAATGTATTGTAAAGCATAAGATAAAGACAGTGTTTTACTGTATGATACATGAGAATGAATACGATTTCATTGTTTAGAGATGATAGTTAGAATGGATGGAAAACCAGAGACGTTACTTTTATTCTGAATGCAAGATATGAAGTTTTATTCTGAAGGAGTTCCTGTCTTTGATCAGGAGTGTGACGTTTGACCCCGCCATCTTGAAAATAATTAGTGAAACAGAACGCCTGCATTGTATTAAATTAACCATTTGTACGATAACCTTTAGCAGAGAGTGGTCGACGCCAAAGATCTGGTAGTCACGTTGTTGGAAAGCGATATCGGGTGCGGTTGTCTTTATAGTATATTTGTACGTTTTACAACCGCACAGACAAATAGGATTTGTTGTAAAAATCTATGAGCCAATCAGCTCTCTGATCTGGTGGGACAGCCGAGCGTTTCCCATCATGCATTGGGTGGCGCTACGTTACCTTTAAATACATTTAATAAGACTACAGCCAGTCAGACACATCACAACCCCAATTACAAGGAACCTAGATTCAAAGCAGTGTTTTCTTGATTTCATAAACCAGCTTCTTAAACCTGATACAAGCAGAACGTACACAAATCTGTCACTTGTCACTTGTGTTTGCTACACTGAATAGTAAACAACAACGACAACAACAACAACACCGGCAGAGTCTCTCGTTTGCACGTCGCACATCGTCATCCTTCACAGCGGCTGTTGCCACCGCTGACATTGTTTACATGTAATGAGGAAAGGCCAGACTATCTCCATCAGGTATTTACGGCTAAATCACTGTATTTATTCCCTAAAAATTGCATTTCACCGGCGGCTCGATGTCTGGCTGCAATAACGAGGCCGGTTAGTGCGCAGCGCGCTCGTTCTGTGACTCCAATTATGCAGCATCCTGGAAACCGGCTGGCATTTGTCTGTCTTTGTCTCTTCAGTGCCCCCCCCCCCCCCCCCGGATCTATAATCATTTATATATTTTTTGTTTTCTCGTCCACATTTAATGTGAGGACATAATATCCATACATCCATTTTTTAGGAAACCTCATCTTCTTCAGGGTCGCGGCGGACGTCGGGTGAAATATTGGGGCCGAGGAATATTACCGTCTTGCACACAACCGCACACGTACAATTACGTGTGCTGGAGTGCAGAGCAAGACGGGCAGGAAGTGCACCGCCAAAATAAAACAGATCTGGTCGAACCTGTTTTTTTTATTTTAAGGTAGCAAAGAACGTAAAAAAAATTCTAAAATAGAGTCTTAAAAGATACGTGACTTGTAGTTCATATCATAACTAATGTACCCCCCCCCCCACATTTATTTTGCACCTTAACCCTCCCACTCCCCCGCCTCCCCGCATTTGCACTTAATAAATGTCCAACGTCAGCTTTCAAAACCTCTGTTCTAACACTAAATTGACCCCAGTTGCGTAATAACGAGAAGATTCCAACGTACGAGGGGAAGGTCGGGGGAGGGGGCGTGAATTATTTACGATTTCCGTTAAAGATTCCCGCCTGCCTTACTCGTTATCGGGGACATGGAAATGAGTTTGCTGAACGCTGGCCAGAGTGAGACCTCCCCTCTCTCGGCTTACATAGGGCATTAAAGTGAATCACAGGCGACAGCCGGGGGCCCGCCCCCTTTACGGTAATGCTTCCTCCCCAATTACCGCTTCGACCTTCCCCCGGTTGGAGAAAGACGGGTGAGACGTCCATTTAGCCCCCCGCCCCTTTCCGAACACTTAACGGAAGACGGGTCGGGTGACATCACCTCTCTGCCCGACATTGACTCTTGTTTAGAGGAGACGGAGAGAAGACATTAAAAAAGGTGACAGGGTGACGGATGAGACGCGGCCGTCCACCGGCGAGAGGACCGCGCCGCATTAATGCGTCCCTCACACACCTCTTGCATCGGTTTGAGGATAAAGGGGCAAACTATATAGCTAATGTGCAATAAAGATGAATCCATCGATCAATTATGTTTTTTAAAGTAATCAATCGTTGAGAAAATGACAATAACAAACGACACATTTCGAGTGTCCAAGGGGATGTCTCGAAATCATACGTGTCAAACCAAGAGGTCGAAACTCAAAGATATTCAACTTTACGATTGTTTTACCCTCCTGTTACTGTTATGGTCAATTTGACCCCATTCAATGTTTATTGTCGATGTTCTTTGGGGTCAATTTGACCCCAGGCTGTTTTTCACTGTGTCAAACATATAAGAAAAATGCGGAAGGTAATGTTTTGATCGCCGTGTATTTGTATGTGTGTATTCGTGCGTGTTATTCGCATAAGTCAAAAAGCATTAAACCGAATCGCATGAAATTTGGTGGGATGATTGGTTATTATCCGGTAACCATTTGATTAGATTTTGGGATTGATCGGGTCAGATGTCAAGGTCATGAAAAGGTCAAAATCGTCTTTTTACCATAGCACAATAAATTTTTATGTTCATAATGCAATGCCCAATCTTGTGATATGCGAAGGTATGCACTCTACCGAGTGCCCATTCTAGTTCAAACACACACTGACACTTAAACTTGGGAAACAATATTAATTCTAATAATTTTCTGGAGGTTTTAATTGCTGGGGTCAAATTTACCCTGAGGATAAAATATGTTAGTAAATGTAAAGGTTACAGGAGGATTAAGATGAAGATGAGCCAAAGTTAAGGACGACTGTGGGTCGGGTAGCAGGCGTGTCTTTCAATCAGGGGGTTGGTGGTTCAATCCCAGCTCTAGTTGATGTGTCCTTGAGCAAGGCACTTAACCCTGAGTCGCTCCCTATGGTCTTCTCTACGGCGTATGAATGTAACATAATTGTTAGTCGCTTTGGATAAAAGCGTTAGCTAAATAACATGTACAAGTTCCACATGTTTGGGAGCTTATAATGAGAGAGTTGTTTTATTTTGAAAAGGAGACGTTCACTGTAGATGTAAATTAGAGCTGACTAATTAATTGTGAGTCTCCGCCCCTGTGTTGCCGGCGTCTAAATCGACTCCCCGCCGGGCAGAAGCAAGAGGGAATTATGAATGTTTAAGATGTTTTTCCACTAGAATGCGTAATGAGAGCGGTAAACTCCATTTAAGGAATAACGTGAGTTTAGTGCAGAGGTTGTGTGCTCAGCTAGAGTCAAACGGGAGAGAGAGGGAGAGAGAGAGGGAGAGAGAGGAGAGAGAGAGGGAGACTGAGACCATTTGTGTGACTGACGTCTACATAAAAATCCAGTTGATGACGATGATGATGGAGATTTTTTGCAATATACTTTTGTGTGTAAACTCTAAAAAATAGATTTTAATGAAGGATTTGTGCTTTGGATCTTCTGTTGTACATTTTATCTTATCCCATAATATTTGTGTACCAGTAACTCGTCATCCACACAGGCGTAGTTTGGGGTTTTACTGGACATACTAATATGTTCCTGAGTACAAACTACGGGTTAAGAGTTATCATTTAACCTTTGAATAGCTAAGAATAAATCAGAAAACATCATTTGACTCACATGCAGTTAGGAATTTATTCACCGGTCTAAACGTGCAGATACATACAGATAGAATATTATGACTTTTTTAATATTTTTTTTTCTCTCATTCCTCTTTCTTCGAATTTATGTAATTGCCTCGATTTGTTTTGTTGTGTTTCAATGTGTCTGTGGCCTGTTGTTGTTGTTACATTGTGTTGCCTATTGTTGTTACATTGTGTTGCATGTTGTTGTTATATTGTGTTGCCTGTTGTTGTTACATTTTGTAACCCTTTCTTCCCTGTTAAAGTAGTTTTTATATTTCTTGGGAGTTTTTCCTGATCCGATGTGAGGTCAAAGGTCATTGGGTAGTATAAAATAAACTGGATTGAGAATAAACCTGAACCTGTCTCGGGGTTTAGGAGAGGAGCTAAGTCGGACTGTGGCCTCCTTCCTCATTCCAGCTCCACCATTAAATATTGTTAAACTTGAAATCATTGGTTCATAGGTTCTGTGCTTGGACCAATTCTATTTACCTTATACATGCTTCCTTTGGGCAACATTATCAGGAAACACTCCATAAACTTTCATTGTTATGCAGATGATACTCAACTATATCTATCGATAAAACCAGAAGAGACCAACCAATTCACTAAAATTCAAGCATGTCTTAGTGACATAAAAACATGGATGACCGGCAACTTCTTGATGTTAAACTCAGACAAAACCAAAGTGTCCTTCTGTACACATGACATCTATTGCATCTGTCCATCCTGGAGAGGGATCCTCCTCTGTTGCTCTCCTGAAGGGTTCTTCCCTTTTTTCCCCCTTATTTTGGGAGTTTTTCCTGGTCCGATGTGAGGTTTTGGGGCAGGGATGTCTATGTATACAGATTGTAAAGCACTCTGAGACAAATTTGTAATTTGTGAAACTGGGCTATACAAATAAACTGAATTGAATTGAAAATTGGAGTTTATTTTCTAGTTAAAAGTGCTTTTTTCCCCGTGCGTTATCTGCTGCGTCCTGTGTCCTCCGTCACACAACAAGCCCGCGTGATGCATCAAGGTGTTAGGAGGTGGAGGAGGAGAAGGAGGAGGAGGAGGAAATGAGAGATGGGAACTCACCCTTTATCCTCAAGCTTTCGGGGATCCCATCCTGCAGGAACAACAAGGAGAAGAGATCACAGTTAAGATAAACCAGGAGATCACTGCATCAACAACATGTTATCACTTCATCCCCCGGAGTGAAACCGCCGCTGTTTGTGCCACACACACACACATACACACACACACGTTGTGTGTTTGTACTTAGAACGTTGTACGCTAGTGCAGGCGCGACACTCGGACCCGAGGAGCTCAATAACATGCCCGACTCAATGTGGAGCATTCATCTGTTTGAATGGAGACTAACGATGCGCTCCAGTTAGATATTAATGTGTCGTTACCGTGGTAATTTTCCTCATGATAATTTTCCCTTTCTTTTTTTTTCATTAATACAAAGTTAAGTGCATAAAAACATTTAAAAAGAGAGCTATAAATAAAGAATAGACTAAGTGGGTTTGTGATGGTTCTCTACGGTTCAGCGTTATTCACATTAAAGGATAGTTTACAGTTTATTTATTTTTAATCTTTTTACTTTTTATATTATTCCCCACTCGTATCTTATCACATCCGTGGACCTACTTTATTGTGATACTGTTTCCAAACATGACAGATTCATATTCTGTTATCTAACTTATCCATTTTCACTTTATTTTTTGGGTTCCAAGTCTGAATATCCATAAATGTCTCCCAAGGGCTTCTCGCACCACTCGAACAAATTCGCAGTTTAATTTGTTTCCTCACCCACAACGAACTGAAAGTGAACTGTGTTTGACAAAACTTAAAAAAATAAAAAATAATGGAAATCACATTGTAGAAACACATAATAAAAGAGCAAATAACCATGACCACTTGACTAGGTGCAGCAGGAAACCAGCTGCATTTGGAGCGTGCATATTGATGACGCCTGTAGAAAACAGCGTTGTCAGGACGATTATTCTGAGTAGCTGCTCTCCACAAAAAGAAAAAAGAAATCCATGAATACTAAAAGAAAGAAAGAGGCATTAATATTTGATTTCTCCATGCTGAAAATCTGCATGGCTCATCTTTCTGAGCGCAACGTTCAAACTCGGTGTCGCAGAGAAGATGAATTATGCAACAGGTCAATAAGGAACGGTGGTCCGTGACCGCCCACCGACTCCAGCAAATCACCCAAAGAACATATGTACCTTCATATTTAAACATGCTTGGTTTGATTCTCAGTCAATTACTTTGAGTGAAGTATTCAACACATATATGGATGATAAAAAGTTGTTTTCATTGTTTTTAATGGACTCAGGAGTTCATTTAGTGGGCGACTCAGGATGCCTCTGGGTTCTAGTGAAGGACTCAGAAGATATTTTGTTTTAAATAAACACCTTTAATTAAATTTGTATTTAGATTGAGTATTTTTCTGATATTCTAAGGGGCAACTTCTAGTTGTTTGTTTCTTGACTGTTGTGTCTATTGTTGTCTGCGTGACTTGTTGGTGGCAAATAAGTTTTCTCACTAGGAATATTAAAATGTTTCTTCTTCTTCTAATCTAATATATTATGATTATTAAATACATGTATTCAACAGATTTCACTAAAATAGAAATGTATCTTGACTGTAGGAGTAGTTCAACCCGCACAACCTTGTGTATCAACGTCCTAGCCATTCGCTCCATGTGGTCGTTCTTAAGCTGCGTTCACACCACGTTGCAAATCTTCGCGAGGGGGCGGGGCTTATCTCTGTAAACACAGTTGTCATTTCCTTCATTCACCACGCAAGAAATAACCACTAATTCTGCTTTATACTTTTTGTGGACATCCCACAGACGTATGAACATCTATCGCCCTCGTGTTTGGGCTCATAACATGAATATCATATATATATATATTATATATACAGGGCTCTCAAGTGTCACGCATTGAGCGTGACAGTCACGCGTTTCGGTCTTTAGTTACGCACTCCCGCCACACATCGTGTTTCTCACGCTGAAAAAAAAACCTCTAGGCTATTTAATGTTTTAATGTGCCGCAGCGCGCAAACATGAGCTGGCCGCGCTGCCCTCACCGTGGAGGAATCAAGCGCTCCCCTGGAGTTCTGCTGTGAGGTGCCACTTATCAGCCAATCAAAACAAAAAGAAATGGGCGCCAATCAGAAAAAAAACATATCTGTTGTATCCGGGTAAGATTTAATCCAGCAACCAATGAAAAGCATTCTGGAATTGAGCGCAACTGATATCCGAAAGTTTGTATGTCACTCTTGCCTGTCTTCAAAACTTGAGAGCACTGTATATATTTATACACAACATCACCCGTCGGCTCAGACAGCTCGGTGATTTTCACCGACTGCGTCTGAATGACCGCCTCTTAAAGCAGCAGCAGTTAGACTCACCAACGGCGGAGCGGCTCAACGCCGGATGGCTTTCGCAACTCAGCGAGTTACGGAAATTTGAAAATGTGCGTCTATCTCAACCGCGTCTGTCCGCACGTTGACTTTGCACGGGATCAACTCCCGCCAGCGTTTGTCAACGCTTTTGGTGTGAACGCATCTTTATAGTTTCATTAAGACACGGAGTCCGTACACCACTTGCACTTGCATTAAAAACCGCCGTTGCAAATGAGACTCTTTCATAAACACGAGCAGTGAAACACTTTTAACTATGTCAAACATATAAAAATATAGACTTTTTATATATTTAAAGGGCTGTTTAGGTAGTCAACAAACAATATTATTTCTAATATTTTTCTGGAGGTATTAATTGCTGGGGTCAAATTGACTCCGAGGGTAAAATATGTTAGTAAATGTGAAGGTAACAGGAAGGTTAACAAGTCAGAAGTTAACTGTGGAAACAAACTCCAGATCCGCCGTTGAAAACGCAACGACGAACAATGACACCATGAGAATCATAATAATACTTTTTCAGTAAATCTTCAGAAATAAGTCAAACGCGTAAAGAAACAAGCGGCAATATAAGAATAAATAAAAATTCGAAACACGTTTGTTATATTTTTTTATTTTTTTAAAGGATAGACTCTCATATGGTTTAATACTGTTATAATTATCCTATTCTTAAATTCCCACTCGAAATTCGTATTAATGCTGAAATTTAAAAAGTATATATTCGTTATTCTTCGTAAATTCATGAATCAATTGATCTTATTTTTATCACATATGCAAAGCTTGTATGACAGAACAGTTTATATGTTGACTGTATCCAACCTTGTGTTGGTTATACTGTAGTAGTAGGAATGATTTGTTTCTTGTGTATCATGAACAATAAAGAAGTTATGGAACTTTTCTTTTTAATTGGATTCTGAATCACTATCTCCATTTCGGTCTTCAAAATGCAATTCAATTAATTTCCCATATTGTTCAGCTCGCGACAATTCTCTAATTGATTTCTCTTTCAATTACCTTTTTAATAGATGGATTAATTGATTGTCTTCAGATTGGAGACTTTTTAGACTATGTCGAAAGGAGAAAAAGAAATTGTCAATTTCACACATTTAAGAAAAAGTAGTTATTGTGTTTTCCTTTTTTGAGTGAGAATGTGCTTCAACGGTTAATAGATTTTGTTAAACTGTTTGATGAACTGTTTGACCTAATTATTAAACTTTCCATTTCAGCACTAAAAAGGGTAAAAACATTACGAAGGGGTTGTATACGTTTGTAAGGAACCACATATTTATTATCAGAGTCAAACCAGTCACGACTATTTAACATTGAATGACCTTAACGTCCGGAAACATCCCCTCAGGTGAAGAGACGCCACATCCTCACTTCTACCATCAGTGTATCTAAAAAAAAAAAAAGCTTAGATGACATTACGAAAACTGGAAATACTACCAAAGTCAAACGTTGTGATCTGATAATAATCGTTTTCCCGAGACGTCTGACAAAATGTAGAAATCACACCTGTGGCTCCGTGACATTCTTTGTATCTCTCGTCCCCCCTCCGGAGGAGCAGGAGGAGGAGGAGGTGACATTCAGAACGGCACTACGGGTATAGGGAAGATGTCAAATGGGGCCTATTTTGCATATGGCAGACAGTGTTCACACTTCATTTGTTTGAAGAGAGTGATTTCCCACGGGGCCCCTGGCTGGGCCTGTTCTCTGCTGCCCCGAGACTCTGGGGAGACGACGAAGCACCCCGCTGAACAACCTGAGGTCCCCCCCCCACCCCCCTCGTCACAGCTCGCTGGCCAACCTCCCACATCACTCTCTCTCTCTCTCTCTCTCTCTCTCTCTCATGCTTTATCTCTCTCATCCTCTTTTCCCTCTCCTCCTCCTGCTCCAGGTCTCTCATCCCTCACTTCCTCCACAGCGTCCACTCCCAAAGTGCACTTCAAGTCGAAAAAACGTATAACTGCAAATTGCAACATGTACCTGCATGACATGAGAGAGCGAGAGAGAGAGAGATTTACAGTAAGATGGGCGATCAGCAAGGCCGCGTCTATATCTGCGGGTTCATGCGGATGGATGGCGCCTGTACGCGGCTCCCCTCGCTCATTTCAAGGTGACAGGTGGACAGCGGGGGGTGGGGGTGGGGGGGCGAGACGGCGACAACATTGAACTTGGTTTAACCCGCGTGAGCTTCGTAATGCGGTTGAGAATACATCCTTCCTCACAGGATGGCAACAGAACTGTGCGTGTCTTCAAAACGACAGCGGAGGTCAAAACACAACATCACATTTTGGGAGTTTGTCCTAGGAAAATAATAATCCCTGTACATATCACACTGGATTTTGTTGTGTTTTAGCCAAGGAGTCATTTGATATAAAGAGGTGGGGGAGGAGAGTAACGTCGGTACATAATTAGGGAGCTTTCAGACAAGCTATTTGTAGTCACAGCGCTTTCACAGATTTTTATTTTAAGCCAAATGACTTGTTTTTCCCTTAATTTAACTAAGTAGTTTCCTGTGAAGAACAACGTTCTCTCTGCAACCTCATCCTGGAACGTGTTGCAGCATAATTTAAAACTCAATAAATAAATGAATATAAATGGATGCAAGTTCCCAAACATGTCAATGTTTCTTAGATTAACTTGGTTATGTCACTGTCTCTTAACTTTTAGTGTCTTTTAACCTCTCTTGTTCTGTGTTTTTTTTCTCTGTAACTATGTGTTTCTTATGTTGCTGGATTTTATTTTGAAAAGACCGAATGCATTGACAAGCGTTTTCATAGTTGGCTTTCATAGGGAAAACTTACAAAAAAAGAAAAGAAAAAAGGACAAGCTGCTTTTTTGGGAGAGATACGAACCTGTTGCATTAGGATACGTTAAAATATAACTTCCCATTTTACTTTGAATACCATAGTCATCCAACACCTTCTTTGTTATATTGGCAACACACCCAACGAGCAAGACCTTTTCATTGACCGGAGAACAAAAAAAGCCCTCGATATTTATATCAAGTATCAAACAGCAACCAGACAATGAAGAGCAAGCAGAACAGACTTTAGCCGTTTAACAGCGGCATGGACATCTTGTGATGGTTGCAGCACAGATCGGCTCCATTCAGCGTCTGCTCCATCCGCCCCTGTGGAGACTCTACAGAGGCTGGTTACCTCTCAGCCTCCAGCCCGGCTGCCATCGGAGAGGAGACAGCTCATCAAGATGACTGACAAGGTTTGGGGCCAATACTGACCAGCTGAGGGGGGGAGGAGGAGGAGGAGGGTGGAGGTAATGCCGACAGTCGCATCTGAGCCACACATTGTCGATTGAGCCACTGTACATTAAGCTCTTGTGAATTTTTACGATGTATTCCTGTTAGATTCCCTGTCTCTCTATCTCAATCTCATTTGCGCTGCCACCCTCTCTCTCTCTCTCTCTCTCTCTCTCTCTCTCTCTCTCTCTCTCCTCTCTCCCTCCCCGTTAATCTAGATTTGCCATGTGGCCAAGCCAGTCTTGGATGGATGGATGGGGGCTGGTCACACAGTTGCCCTTGCCTCCATTTTGTTTGTCCTGACATTCACAGCTTGACGTCGGAGTGATAAACTCCCAGAAACCGCTTCGTCTAGCCACCGCTGTTACACATCCGGTCTCTCAATCCGGTCTCTCCATTCCTCTCTCCCGAAAGTCAGCGTGAGAAAATTAAAACCTCAATGTAACAGAAGCGACAGACCAGTGACTCTGAGCGGTATTCCCATAATAGATGAATCATAATTAGGACTGGTGTCCTTTTCCCGAACCCTCGCTCAGAGGATTTCACAGTGGATCTTTTGGAAACAAAAACCACGGGAATTACAGGGTATAGACCACGTGACCAGCTGTTTATGGCCGAGTGCATGGTGGGTGTGTGATTGAAGTCTCTGTGAGGAAAGCTTATAAAGGTCGGATCCCGTTACCCTTGTCAAACGCTGTCCTTCAAAGAGAGAGAGGGGGGGGTAGAAAAAACGTTTGGGGACGTGGAAAATGCTCGTGCAATTGTGTCACTCGGAATAAAATCTCACGTTCCATTGAGTTGAGAGGAATTCAATCAAAAACTGTGATGCAAAGTAGATTTTTTAAGAAGCTTATAACTGCTGGATTTGTTTAAACTAGAGACTTTTGAGTGAAAAGAAAAAAAATATTCTGAGCTGTGTTTTGACTAGGGGGTATCGAAAACCGGTACCAATACTATTATTTAACTCAGATTAGTACCGTGACGGTGATTGCAGTCTTGCATTCATAAAAGTAGGCCAGCAAATAATAAATTAGCCATTCTAACCATGTTTAAACTAGCTCCTAGCTCGTAGCTCGGGCTAGCCACGAGCTACAAGCGTGACAGTCTAAAGACCATTTTTAACGACTTTTACAGGGAATTTGGCTGAAGAGGTTTTTAATGATGTCATTGTCAATCGTCAGTTTGTGCTTCTTTTATTTATCAGTACTGGCCGTTTAGGCACCGGTATCATTTTAAAATTACCGGTATCGAAATAAACAACAATGATACCCATCCCTAGTTTTGACAGTTGCCGTTTCTTTTCTTCCGATCTGTAGATACCGTTATCTAGCGTCGCTCATTTAACCGTATCGACAAGCGGATGACCCACGAGCTTCTCGGCAAATCGAGCCAACAGGCAGCGGAGGAGATTCTCCTCGGGCCGATGACATATCTTTGGCAACGCGGTCGTTCATTCGGCATTTGGCTGAACATTTCCACAGCTCTCGTCTGACAGGCGGACGGATGAGCGGAGTTTACCTCTGTCCTGTCACAGGATGGATTGTAAGGGTATGCAGATGCCGTGAAGACATTTACCCTTCGCGATGTAATCACTATTCTTTTGATTGGAGTGGAAAAACACATACATCATTTTTGTAGCTTCTCGTCAAATTCCCGCCACATGTTGGACGTACATTACTTTAATTATTGGAAGTCGCTCTGCTTCAAGCGCACGGCCGATAAAAGGGAACACGAATCAAAACGGGTTTGAACAGAGATGATAATAAACTGTTTATTACTAAGGAGGTAATGCACTATTCACACAACCTTCAAATTGTATTAAACAACTGTATGTCTAAAATTAACATTATTCTCAAAGGTTTTTTTACCCACAACAATGAGGAATTCTGTTTTTGTGGATTCGAAATACAAATCCAGTGGCAGGACAATCAGATACATTTGTTGGTCTCGAATCGCTCAATCTATACCCAAAATCCTACACAAGCTAGAGGAAGAAACCTTTTATCCATCGGGACCTTGAACGCATTCACTTCACAAGATGAAACCGTGAGACGCTGACATCTACAGCGCTTTGTTTTCCTTTTCTGGATTCTGCTTAACCAGTGATATTTCACATCTTGATCTGTAATAAAAAAAAGTATTAACGTGACAACGATGAAATGCACCTGAAATGTTCATAGAGGTGAGGTAATAAAAAAATGTGATGTGGCACTTTAAGATTGTCTTGGCATTTCGTCTCTCTCTCTGTCTCTCTCTGTCTCTCTCTCTCTCTTCCAGTTTGGAATAAAGCATCCCGCTATGGCAGAAGTGCTATCTCCGCAGTTTACTGAGATCATATTACAGGATTTCTTTTGGGGGGGGGGGGGAGGGTATAGAAGTTTAAATATCTTCACTTCCTCTACAAACACTATTACCAGAGCATCTGTGGCTGGAAAAGAAGCAGAAGCAATTGCCTTAAATAAAAGAGAAGCATGTATTGTCACTGCTAATTTTGTATCTTGGATCTCAGACAGGAGATGTGTTTGCTAACAAAAGAAAACTGTAATGTGAAATGTGTACTGAAGGAACCACAATCCGTCTAATGCCTCCTGACAAAACACTTTGATTTCCCTTGTCTCCCAAAACAGTCGATTTCCATCCCAGTCTGACTAACTTCAACTGATCAATATTGTGTACTCTGTTGTTTTGGGGAACAGTGAGAGAGCGAGAGAGAGAGAAGTAACTTCCTTGATACGCAGGGTAAGCGATTAATACAAAAAACAGCACATCTGCCCTCTATCGCTGAGTCAATAAGAATTAAATTATATCTTTTACTTTCAACGCTGAGATAAAATGAAATGTGAACCTCCTCCCTTCACTCACAGCTCATCTTTGTCTTTGCATAAATCCAATGTTGTCTTTGATAAGACGCTCCCCTGGCACCGAGGGAGGGTTAATGATTCATCAAGTATTTTTCAGTGGGCAGAAGAACAAGAAAAGAAAATACAACAACCACGGGAAGGAAGAAGAAAGCGCCGCTGTAATTAGTTTCATACTCGGCAAAAAAAAGCGCATCCAGGCCTCTTGTTATGGACGGCAAATGAAAATAAGGGGGCGGGGCATCAATACCTTATGTCGGAATCTCACGACGGGTCGGTAGAGTGGCGACCTGACGTCCTCCTTGTTGGGTCTCCCGTCTGCGCCGAGCACAGTGAGGAGGCCCAACAGTAAAATTGCCGCCGAACACCATCTGGCTGTCTTCATTGGTCTTTTCCTGTCAAAAAAAGAAGAAGAATAGGTGAGTGCCTCTATCCGAGCCCTCTAGAAGTCCAATACCGCTTGGCCCGGACAATACATCAAGCCTGCAGTAATTAGTGTAGACAATGGGAAACGCCAAAGTTTCTAAAGCTATCGATACGCGCCCGACACTCTGTGAGGAGATTAGATCTCCCTTTTGAATCAATTAAGGGGAAATAGTCGTCATGAGATCATCGAGATAAAGAAGACAAAGAGCGACTATATTACGGCAATTAAAGAGAGGGCTTTGGATTAATTAGTCTGAGTGTCTAAGTCAAAGCAAATGTGATAAAGTGGTGAGATTACATCTTTGACAGTTTCCTTACAGAGCCGCAGCAAAAACATATTTATTTAACAGGAGACAATATTCACTTTTCCCCTCAGACATAAGTGCATTTTCAATAATTCATCGAGCCGTAAAAGTAACTAAAAAGAGTTTGACCTCTGCACACAAAAGTGAATTAAACTAAACAGTGTTTGTGGGGACAAGCCTGTGTCCTATGTCCAAGGAAGTAAAAATGCATGAAATACAGAAATACTAGCGCTCAATGTGAGGGGGGAAAATGAGAAATGACAAGCTACAAAACTGCAGAAATTTCGGTCTCAACCACCAGTAATATATCTTTATATGATAGCGTCACACAAACTCCCGTATGTACACACGTAGACAATGATCGCCACAAAGCGTCACTTTAAAATCTATGACGCGTTTGCTCCTTCTTATGGTTTCATCTCCCGTCGTCGCTCTGCATTTACGCCTTCAGTTCTTTGCGCGTCACATCACGAAAAAAGAAGAAGAAGCCTTTGTTAGCAACGCTTTATAAATAAATTTGCCTCGACTTTTTTGGATTTTCACGCCCCAAACTCCGAGCTTCGTACTTTTCCAAGCCGTGTCAATCCACCGGCGCCTGCTCATCATCCTCCACCGGAGGAGAATGACTGACAGCCGGATGGTGACCCAGCTTCCTTGTTCTTCTGGAGTGACACCGAGTCAGACAACAATGGCCCTGCTGTGGCAGCTCTGAGGGCCCACGTGATATTCACTGGAGATCAGGAGGGTCGTGTCGGCGGAGCGGCTCGACGCTTTGATGTGCTGGACGAAAGAGCTGACATTTTATTTTCCTGACTTTATTTTTCTGACTTGTGGTTTCCCTCCATATTATTTTTCTGCATTGAAAACTCCAGCCTTTTTTTTTTTCCTTGAACCGATATGGAAAAAACTGGGCACAGAATGTGATTTATGCTGCCTAAAATATAAATGTTCAATTAAAAGAATAAACATCAAAGGCTTGGATGTGCATGGAATTGGCTGCCAAATTCAACATCCATATTCCAGACTTTTCACTTAATTTAGAGAAATTGACATTGACAAACATCTGTACTTTGACATAGACAACGGTTAAAATTAAGCCCTCCTTCCGTACCCATCCATCCACCTCGCCCTGAGACATTAACGGCATATTTTCACAACTATAACAAATGAAGAAGCTTATGACAGCGAATATATAAAATAAATATCTACAAAGAAATGACTGAACGAGTTCTATGCAACAGCCAGAACAATGATGCGGGTTTAAAGCCCCGGTCTTCGGTCTATTTTCTGTCAGAGCAAAGCTATTAGCTTTTGTAAATTAAATGTCTCGTCTACCATTCCCTCACTCCCGCCTCCGTGTAAAATGGAGCATTGAACGCGCTTTGATAATCCAGTGGTGCAGGGAGTTAAAATTCTAAAGTGTGAGTCGAGAAATTCAAAGGATCTCTGAACCTGGCAAAGTAATTGTTAAACCGCTGTTATTCATCAACAGCTTTACCAACCCCCTGCAGACATAAATAATGGTACTTTTGGGGGCAGTCAGACCTTTACTTATTGCCTCTTCAATGTTACCATATTCATTCTCTATTCATTTCTAGACTCCAGATCCAGGTATCGGAGTCCTGCCGGCTGCAGCTGCTGCTCCACTTCTTTGCTAACGCAGCCTTTCAGCCACACCGGGTGGATTACCTGCTAGTGCGATCAATCAAGTTCTTTGCGGCGTCACAGTGTTAAATGGGTTATTAATAGACTAACTTCAGCAGGACGCTGTGTCAGAGACATGTGAACGGTTTACAAAAGTTTAAAAGCGTCATACAGTACAGCTCCTTGGAGACATCCAACTCATTATTTGTTCAGTCACAAATTCAACACATTCAAATAACTTTCCAGTTCTATTTCTTTCGACTACCGACTCATTAGTAAACCTATTAGGAGCTCGGAGTTCAGCTCCGAAACATCCAAACTGTGCGTGCCTGGATTAAAAGAGAGAGAAAGTCCCCAAGGGGGCAAAACATTTAATTGTTTTCATCTCGTGCACCATTACTGTTAATAGAATAAATGACAATTTACACAGATGGCAAGGTGGCAACAGTGGATCAAATATAACATTTAATCAAGATCTTTCAAAAACTGCAGGATGACCTTGGAGATGGGCCATTTTTTTACCCCGCAATTGCTACCATTATAGCGGGCGTACACATGTATAAACGTACAGCAAGTCATGGACTCACTGAGGTGACTATATATAACATTCTATACCCACACACCTGTCACAGTGCTCTGTTGGACTCATTTTCTGTCACCATGTGTAGCTTTAAAGCTCGATGGAACTAATAAGCTAGCTTGCAGCTATCTCGTTAGCTAGCTTGCTAACCCCGCCTTTCACGCTACACCGGTCACAGAGCCGGGCGGCAGGCTGGTGTCCAGTGGCAGCAGCGCCGGGTCTAACTTGTCCCTCCGCCTCATTTTCCGCCGCTCTAGAAAATGACAAGCTACGTCGCTAATAAGCCGGCTGAGCTAGTGTCCACCGCTGACGTGTGTTGTCACCATAACATCTAACGACAATCCTCATCTTCTCTTGTACCATTGAAATATGGAAACTGGTCAATGTCCCGACTTTCCATTCATATGATTAGACTGTATATAGCATTTAGCGAAGTGTACCCGATGAACTGGACTTTAAATGTAATTCAGTTTTCACATACGTTACCCGAAATTGAAAGTTCTCCCAATAAAAGCCTGAAAAACAGAATTTGTCTTGGAAAAAGTTAGATATCTTTTTGTGAAATTGGTTCACCCACTCTATATGTCTAATAATGGTACAGGCATTACAGTACACATTGTACGTGAGAGTAAGAGGTTACATGTTTGAGTGAAAGAGTCCAAGTCTTATCTATCTGCCTTCAAAGTACGAGGAGAAAGAAGACGTTTGGAAGTTTTCTCCGGACCTCCCCGGGGAGTGTCATCATAACTTTTAAATTCCCTGGAGCACGTCTAAGCTTTGGCATTGACTTTCAAAATGAAGACTACCCATTTCCCACTATGTACACAATGCATCATGGCTTGACAAGCTCACAGCCGCTCTCCTCCAACCCCCTGCCCCCAACACAATCTGTCTCGTTCAGCGCATTTTTCACTTTTTAATGCACTGCACGTGCATAAGAACTGAAAGGTCCATAAAGCCCAATCTCATACTACGTATACGTATTACCTGACTGCAACATGCTGGGAATTAACTGAGTTTGAATACATGCACACAATGTAATTTACTATCAGCTGTCATGCATGTTTGGATTCTGGAAAATGGGAATACATTATGCATTATTTACTTTTCTCCCCGAAGAGCCTCATACCCTTCTCCCACGTGACTATTACTAGTCAGCTTATACTAATTCTAACTTATTGCTGATATCTTTCCACTTTACAGCTTTCTAATTACACTCAGCTTGTCTCAAATATAATTGAAGACATTCTCAATTCTGAACATGGCTGATAGTCTGCTGAGAATACTTTTAAACAGCACTGTATGAGCCTCAGTAGGGTTCATGATTTTGAAACAAGACAGAGAAAATATCGTGAACAATCAAACAACGTATGGCACAAGTTACAATATTTCAAGTGCTTGCAAAAGGGCAGCAACCCTATGTTTGAGTATTGTATCAACAACAGCCAACGCTTCCCTCAAGCTTTGCACTACAAGCCACCATGGAGTCTGCAAAGTTGTCACAACAAAAGATGTTGCTTCAATAAATTGAAAGAAAGAGGACCGATTCAGAGGCGTAATCCTAAAGTGGGTGGGTTGACCCTCGTTCACACAGGAATTGAGAATTAAGAGTCAAATTAAAACTATGTCCTAAAATTAACCAATATCTACAAAGAGTAATTCAGTTCTTCAAGTCACGACTAGTAACTCGTTTAATAATTGTCAGAGCGCAGTAAAAATCTAATTTACCAGAAAAACAAAACAAAGATTACATGGATAAAAAAATAATTAGGTGTTAACCGTATGACTCCTGCCTGTCCCAGAGGCTGGACTACAGACATTCGCCTCCATGATTTATGGTTATTGAAGTTAAAATACTCTTTTTGAAGCTGAATACATCTTTGAATTCTCTGATTCTCAATAAATTGTTGAATCAGAGTAGAGCACATGAACATCAGTGAGTGAAGATCAAGGAAGTGCTTAAAAAGACCAGGGGCCCCAACACAGCGCCAATGCACTCTCCATGTGAAGGTTGTGACCTCTTCAAGGTCACGGTGTTCGATCACATCCAATAGACGGTGACCCCGACCTCATTTCAACACAAAAATACAACACTTAAAGTACGCCAAACACAAGACTTGATCATTATGGGTGCAGGATCTTATCAATATGTTAAAAGTACTTTCAAAATATCGTGGATGCCTCAATGAGTCCTTTCAAATGCTCGATATCCCTTTTTTTTCTCGAGATACAGTAGGTCTCACTTCTTCCACATTAGCTGATCTTATTCCTGCTTCTTATGCTGCCACAAAACAAACTGATGACAGACAGGGCGGAAAATGCAACGAGCCCTTGCATATATGATTTAAAAATAAAAGCCGATTCTAGCAAGACGGACACATTTCTTTAAATGCTTTCCTTGTGCAAACTGTTTTAAAGACTTGACAAGTGTTGGAATGACATTCGAGGCTCCATTCATCATTTTACTTTGGCAGCAATCTTTTTTTTTACACTTTGCAGTATATCCTATTTTTTGTTCTCGTATCAAATGCAAAATGCGTCAAAAGAGAAGGCAGATCACGTCTTTTTTTCTTCCCGAAGAGCCCCGAAATTTGGAGAGCAAAAGACAACTTGCATCTTCAAAGCCATCCAGGTTTCCTCCTTTCTCTAAAAGCAAGTAGAAGATTTAAAGGCGCTGAATAAGAGATTTGAATCATTTGAATTGCCTGTCAGTGGCTCTTGGCGCGGTGGCGGCTTGCAGCTAACGGGGATAATAGCCCCGAAAACCATTTTCACACATGACCCAGTGGGCGATCTCTCTCGGGTTCGGCTGGCTTCAGCGCAGATCTCACACCCGGCCGAGAAAAGCTGTCAAGCCGTTGGAAATAATGTGTTTCACAGCGCGGCGGAGCAGTTTGTTGCGTTCTGTGTGAAAAGCTCTAACAGTGCAAACCACTAAAAAAGATTCTGACAGAGGTAACCGAGGTAACCGTGTTTCATCCGAGATGGGAACACGATGCGGGGGCCGGTGCTTCCCTGTCAGCCATTAGATAGTCACGGGGCACTCTCACATGCACAAACACGTACTAAAGCCTTGATCCACACAGCGAACACAGTACCACTCTAAATATGGACATTGGAAAGAGTTGTTTGATGCTTCATTGAAGCTCCGAATATTGAATTTAGCCCCTTCTAATATAATATATACATTTTAAAAACATAACAAAATACAGCCCATTTCCTTTTCATACGTGTGGCGAAAATGGTTTGCCTGTGAGTGCACTCGAATCAAGTGAAAGTCCTGCATTTAAGTGAAGTATTAGCATCAAAATGCATCAAAAGTAAAATGACTCATTATACAGACTGGTCCATATTAGAAAATTATATCATTGGGTTGTAATCATCAATAGATTTCAATCGCTCTGTATATACTTGTGTATATACATGTATTTGTTGATCATCTTATGTATTAATAATCTGAAATGTCCACAGCTTGTTATAATTTTCTGATTATATAGAAGCCGTTGGGGTTTTTAACGCAGGACTCTCTCTCTCTCTCGCCCTCTCTCGCCCTCTCTCGCCAAATGCTTTCGGCTGACACATTCCTGACCTCCTGTGGGCGGATCTTTCTAAGTGGTATTATTATTATTATTATTGTTATTATTATTATTATTATTATTATTATTATTATTATTATTATTATTATTATTATTATTATATGCACGGATCAAATTCGGTCAGAGCACTACAGTTTGTCTCTGAGATATCTGGAGGAACACTGGAGCTGTCGGCCATGCAGCATGTCTTATTTGGCAGAGTTATCGCGCTACTTCTCACCCTCGTACATCCCCGGCAGCGCTGTGCACTGATAAAGGACTCCTTCAAGTTCAAAGCTAGTCCAAACACCACAGGGCGACAGACTTCCCCCTAGGGAAGCGCTTCCGTTTCCCGTTCCTACCTTACAAATGCAAAAAAGCAAAACGCTGTGCCAATCTCTCAGAAAAAAGAGTTCCGTCCACCAAAGGGGACAAAGGGACGCCTTTGAATGTAATACATGCCCAAATGTGTACATCTAACAGTCTGTCCCATGGCGTCTGCAGGAATTGTTATTTTCATGACGTACTACCACGGCTGCCCTTGCCATTAGTTTGATGCGTCGAAGAAGCCTCAAGAACGCAGCCTCTGTAGTCCAGACGTTCACCATGTGCACGAAAATGAAACGCTCGAGGGCTTGTAAAGGATTTTGCCAAGTGTTCTTTTTGCGTGAGGCGAAAAATGAAAACCGCCTTTCATGAGTGTTCTGGTGGTTCTGGAGGAGTGAAAAAAATCAAATAAAAAGTCACAACTCGGAACAGACCATACTAGATTTCCCCCATATTTTTCCACAAGACTTGCAGCCAGTGAGTCAGTTAATAAATGGCAAAGTAGCTTCATAAAAAAGGGGCAGCGCTTGCCCAGAGGTTAGAAAGACCGGCTGCTGAGTGTCTGGTTGTAATCTTATATGAAGCTCATATAAACTCAAAGGAACGGGCGTTGGAAGTAAAGTAAAGTGCAGTGAGTATTGCCGAGTTTGCCCCTTGGGCAAAGCACTCCACCCTAAATTTTGATTGTGAAACTACGAAATAGTCAAATACCAATACGTTCAAATTGAACTTGAAATCTACTGTTAATCTTTTTAAGGATTTGATATTGAAAGAATGAAGCCAGCTTTAAACCTCAATCCTCTTTAATTCCCCTCCGCAGAACAAATCAAAAAATGGAATTATGGCACAAAGCCAGTGTGGGTAATTTATTAATAAAGATGTGCAGAATAAATGGGAGATTGTTTAAAGTTAATTTCCTGATCAACCGCCAACGTGTTTGGTTTGCTTCACGGATTTCTTGAGCAATGCGTTCTGGAACAATCCCTATTAATAATTTCACTTATTAACTCACATCCTAACAGTCATTTCTTTTTTTATATATCGAGACAATATGACACTATGCTGTCATTTTTTTCTCGTATTTATTCATAGCATAGTCATGTGCAGTCAAATGTTTTGAAATGTTCTTTTTTTAACGATTCATTAATATTAATTTAGGTGTATTATAAGATCTGGTCCACTTGGAGAAATTCTGACACCAAAATACCACAATCCCAACTCAAAGTCCATTTTGAAGCTTTACTCAGAGCTTTCAACTGTTTCTTCCTTAGCAGACAAATGTATCGATGTGAGCTCAACCAATCTGCTTCGTAGTACTTTTAAGAGACTTGTTTCTTTATTGATTAAGTGCTAAATGGATTGATTGAACAATGATTGATATCATTGTAACATCAGCTAATCAGTGGACGAACTCTCGTTTCCAAGATCAAGAAGCAACACAAATAATACGTATTGCTATTCACAGTTATACTGTGAAGAAAATAAAGTAAAATTATTTTTTTAAGTCCTTGTGTTTCATCGGCTATGCAGCAAAGTATATGAACAGTGCTGCTCTGCATTCTTAGTTTGGGTGCTACGTAATCACTGTCGTAGGGGTTTGGCACTGCTCTGCACCATTTGTCACGACTTTAGTCAATAAAATGCAAAGTTCAGCTTGTGTCTATTGACGTGACACCGTGAATATCGCTGCACATGATCACCGCACAGCCCCTTCGTTTATTCCAGGCTGTTACGGCAGCTGGAAACATAAAATGCATTAAATTCCCCGTGTGCCAGAGGATTTTTCCTGGAAAACCCCCCCAGGTGGCGAGAGATACAAATAAAGCTGAAATCTGTCACAAATAGGATTTTCTCTGAATCACAATTCTGTGATATCAATTGGCAATCCAAAGCAAAAAGGTATTATTTCTTCCTGGAACATTTTTCCTTACAATACAATATCAGAATTCATGGAAACTATTGATCGTATAGCGGTTGCCGGATCGTACCAAGGTTGTGCTATCTGAGGCCCTAAATTACAGAAGTCAAGAGGCTGCTAGAACAGAACTCCAACAAACACAGATTGTCTGTATAGGGGATTTATTTAGTTATTCAAAGGTAAAGTTAACTTCCCAAACTTTAATCATGAGAATATCCTCAAACGAAATAAGTAGAAAGAGTAGAGTTTTTGTTGTCTTGCCTCGGCTTCCCCGTTGAGTTCAAACTGCCTTTCAACCTACGTGCCACTAATTTGCCTCCTCGCCCATTCTTGAGGTTCTGAGGAAACGCGAACACGACCGCGCCACCGCAACTTGCGAGTCCCCGATGTCGTTTTCCCGATTTTGAATTCACGGAGGCGCCTTCCGCTTTCAACTCAACCCGAACCGCAACGCCAATTCTATTTTCGGGGGGTGGGGGTTCAAACTCTCATCTTTCTGCCGAGAAGAACGTGTCAAACGGTGAACAATCTTGTAACACACCCTAGAATACAAAGCCTCACCCTCACAAAAAAAACCATCATGGTGTAATCACGGGGGCCATTCGTCTGAAATAGCACAGCGACAGATGTTTCGGTGCCGCGTCTCTTCGCCAACAGAGCACTTTCCTCCGCAGACACCCAGCTGTGCCGGCGTCTGTATCTGCTGACAGCGGAGCGTGGATTCCGCTTTGTGTGCAAAGCCTTTATATTTCCTCTGATCTCCAAATTTGAAGGACACATCTACGTTTTAGCATATTTTAGCTCGACGCAGACTGACTGATATGTGACCTTTTAGCCTGCGCTCCGAGCACATTTTAATTATGTAGGACTCCCCGCTGCTATCGAGGGGAACACTATTGATTTGTTGTCGCTCAAGTGGGCGTCGATCGCACCGGAGAAGTCATAATCTGGTCCCTTTGATTTGCTTCTGCTTTTTCACTTCAGAAAGAAAGAAATCATTATTTTCGCGACAGATTAATTAACGCAGGCTCACCTTTAAGCCGCCTCTTTAACAGCGGCCTTCTGTTCGAATGGATAAAATGCCAAAAGGAAGTGCAGAGCTTAATTAACTTTATCCTGGCTTGTGCTATTGACAGCAGAAATAATGAGCAATAGTAACTACGGTGTGAGGAATTAGTTCAAACGAGACCCCCTTTTCCTTTTTTTTTTTACATTCCTCTTGGCCCCTTTTCTTTCTTTTCATCTGAAGAGCAATTTTCTGAAAAGGGGGGATTTCTTTCTGGAGCTTAAATTGAGTCCAAAGAGTTGAGCCCAATCTGAACACGCCTTGGCCGAGGCGTGAACCTTTAACATCTCTCAGATGATCTGGGTCACGTTGAACTCAAACTTCCATATTCACCATAATGTATTAAATGTGACTAGTTATGCTACTAGTCAAATTAAATTACCTACTTATTGAGTTGCATGAATTACCAATCATTTGTCTTTATTTCTTCCTCAATATGATGATCATTGTATTACATTGGTGTTAATAACACCTGTGTGTGTTTCTGAAGCAGAGGAGTTCAACTAATCTGAGTTTTTCTACATTAAGACCCCGTTTACACGATGGGAAAACGCATATATTTCCATGCGTTTTAGCCTTTCATTTACACAAAAACTGAGGTTTTATCACGGAAAACGATAATTTCTAAAAACTCTGGCCAAAGTGGAGATTTCTGAAAACTCAGTTTTTTGTGTTTGCGTGTGAACGAGGTCAAACAGAGTTTTAGTTTGTCAAACGTCACAGTATGCGACTAAAAATGCGTCACGTCATGTGAGCGTCCTATGCGGACGTATGCGGACGTCGTATTTATGCCGGTTCATATAAACAGAATTTTTTGGGAAAACGATCTTGTGTGTGTACAACGTTATTTTTGAAAACGGAGGGGCAGAAATATTTGTTTCTGTAAATCTCCGGCTAAGGGTAAATGTGGCCTAAGAGGAGACGTGTGCATTGAGGTGCTCCACCATCAAGCCACGTCACTCAATGATCTGCGTTATCAAGACGCAGCATATAAGTAGTCGCCATGCATGAAGATGCAGCACCATGCAGGTCGCAAATAAAACTGTCGCTCGCCCCTTTTTATTTTGGTCAAAGTCACAGTTCATGGTAATTCACTTGATAGCAGACTGTTCCAGGTAACAGTAACAAGTTCAAGTGTTTGAAGAGACGCCGTTATGAGCTTGGTTTGAAATAAGAAAGCATGAATCTGTGCGTGAGTGACTCGCTGCTACCTCATTACCTGCTGTTGAGGTGCACTTAACTCACAAAGTGCCCCAGTGGGGCTACTACAGGGGCCGGCTGATAGAACCTGTGGTTATCCAGGGCAGCTCTCAGGTGTGAATGTGTGTTACGAAGCGTGGGGTTACTTTTCATGCTCGGCGAACCCCCCTCGCCTGCACCAGTGAAAGTTTAAAGTAGACGCCAGAGACTTTATAGACAAATTATCCCATTGTTTGCCTTGCTGCTTTCATTTTCAGACGGCATGCCGCTTGAATGGGGCGTCCCGGAGATGCAGGTGGGGGGTGGGGGGGGGGGCAAAGCAATCACCCACTCCCAATGGCAATTTTAAGAAGACACAATTGGCAGTGAAATCTCCAGAAGGGTTTTCTAAATGGACTTTTTAGAGGGAACGTTTTGTGCTGCTTCCAATGCAAAGAACCTCACATTTTAAAACCAACATGGATGAGAAGTCCAACCAGGGAGATAATATTGAAATATGAATATCTACAACTCTCCATCGACTGATAGAAATCCTGTGATATGATCAAAAGCTCCGGAACAAACTCCTAAAAAGACCTTTAGATGAGATTGTTTCGTGCAGCTTTCAGTATCAACTAATGACCTTTGAATCTCAACTTTAAAAGGCATCATGGACAATAAGTCCATAAAGTCCATCATGGGGGAAACGATCTAGATGAACTTGCAAAACTCTGAGTATGGGAACAGCTAGAAGACTACTTTCAAGTTTAAAACTGGTTATTCTCTTTCCAAGTGCGTTATTACTTAATCCTTACGGTATATTTCCTTAAAATGCATGCTAGAATGTGGAAAAACACTGACGCAATAATTTTTAATGAATGCTGGAAAAAAGAACATGGGATTTCAGAGAAACTCGTCTCATCATTCCAAACCCCTTGAATCAATCACACCTTATAGTCCCTATGGTACATTTACAAGCCTGACTCCACCTGCCACAAACATTTAAATCAGTTCCACTGGACTTGGCGACTCGGCTTCTAAGACTCAGCTTCTGAACCCTTTTAGGAGGAGCGCCGCTCTGACATCACCCCCCCCCCACCCCACCCCCCGCTCATTAAAACTGCCGAATGCCAAGCGGATAACAGCGGTGCATCCCAGTGCCACCAGATAGCAGATAAAGAAGGAGATGGGGCCCTTGTCTGGTAATGTGTTGGCTGCACGTTCTGATGACATAATTCATTATCCCGCATCCTTTTCACGAGGCTGTTATCTGTGTCGTTCAGATATCTATCCTGAACGCATAAAATGTGATTACACTGAGCTTTGAACTTGGCGTGTTGTCTCACTAAATCCTCATGTGCGCCACAGTTACATCACCAATGCATCCAGGGGGCGTGTTTTATTGTGTGGTCATTATATAACAACAACATATAGGGCTGGGTCTCTTCTATATGTTACATTACATGTCATTCAAAGTGACCTAGAATCATGTTACATTCATACATCGTAGACACAGCTACAGGGAGCAATTCAGTGTTAAGTGTGTTGCTCAAGGACACATCGACTAGGGAGGGGATTGAACCGCCAACCCTCTGATGGAAAGACAGACCTGCTAACCACTGACCCACCACCATGTCAATCATCTCTTTTTACACCAGAAACTCTATTGTACGTTATAGAATATCCTGTTTAATGTGAAAACGTTGGATGAGAATCTGTTATTTTTTCCTACCCCCGGTAGCAGAAGCTGAGAGCTAAATCTCTTTCAAAGTTAATCCGGCTATAAATCCTGGCAGTCCAAATCTAAACGGAGAAAAACTTCTGAAATCAAAACTGAGGAAATTTCAATGATCCTCAACGCTCAAGAAAAGTTTTGCGCTTCATCGGAATTCAACCGCTGCAGTCTCGAGGTAGATGTTTCCCCTCTTTGAGTGCTGCATGACTGGGGTACTGTAGATGGGATATGAAAGGACTTCTGTTGGAATCACACAGCGAGAGGAGGAGAGGGGATTTACATTAAGGAAGTGGCGAAGGGTAACGGGGAGTTCAGCCGGTCAATCGCCGGAACGCTAATGAGCCTCTGATATGTTTCTAACCCAGCGGCCGCTTGCTTTGTTCTCAGCGGGACGGTAGATGTGTGTGTTGTGTTTTACGGACTGTGAGATTTCAGTGAGCGCTCAGCAATCCTGCAGGGAACCCCAACGCTATTTTCTGAACTCGCAAATAGGATGTGCCAATATCCGTTTCACCGTTTCCCTTATCTCAACATCACAACGTGATGAACAATCTCCAGAGAGGAAGGAAATTGATCAGAAGTTGAAAGAATGAACGTTGGATCACCAAAAGCCATCGGTTTTGATATGTTGGCTGCATGCTGCAGCCTAAAACACCAAGTAATTCTGCCTCAGGCCAGCTGTTTACACCTTTTAAATTGGTAGTACCACCAATCTACACATTAAACTATTCCTTGAAAGTGCTCGACAGCTGAGGAGGGTCATATCATAAAATTGAAAGTCTATAGCGCAGCTGCTAAATGGACTTTCATTGTCAATAGCATTGTTACTTTAAGTTTACGTGAGTAATTTAGAATCAAAATGTCTTTTAGAAGTAGTCGGTGACACATTGCGACAGTGCATGTTTTGAAAGTAGATTGTGTTGAGTTGTAGGGGATTTTATGTACACTTGCACACGTAAAAAAAGGGAAGTTTTATGTCTTGAATGAATGCATAAAGAAAGATACTTTGCATAGGGGAGTATTATGAGGAGTATTCTGAAGAGTGCGTTATAAAGCATAGAAAAATATGATCACTGGATTATGTTTATAACTGTAATGTTGATTGTATGAATGAGATGTTTTGATTTTGGGAGATGTGCGTTTCTCTCGAGAGATTGTGGCTGTTTCTAGGAACGAAGCTCTTATTTTGAATCTCTTATTTTGAAGAGTCTTTTAAAACCGTAAGTGGGAAACAGCTGATGTCTTTAGGGGGAAGCTAAGGTCAGTCTATTTGAATGCTAGAAGGAGAGTATAGAGACCCATGATTACCCTGGGAACGGGTATGCGCCCCGAATGATGTATGAAAGTATTAACCACTACGTGAGACGGGTCCTCGGTGGATCCGCGACCAACGGAAACTATGTCGCCTGCGGCTGTGATGGGCCGTGAGTTAAAGATCCAAGGAAGCGTCCGCTTTGACGGTAGCCTGAGCCCATAAGGCGACCAGGGACTGTATGTTTGTTAAAGTTAAAATAAATACAGTTTAAATGAACCCCTGGCTTCGAGACTTCTTTTTCATACACCGTCCTCTGGACTCTCTCTGAACTCTTTCAATTGAATGTAATGAAAGTAACATCAGAATCTAGTTGCCAAAAAACACAGTCCAACAATGTCCCTTATAAGCCTTTAAAAAGAGGCTCTAGATTCTCACAGAACGTTTAATGTATCTTTGATCCAGCCAGGCAGACCTTAAGAAATGCCAGATAACAAACTGTGACTAGCACCCAGCTGCCAGTTTGTACTGAATGACAAATGTTAACAAATTCATCTTCAGAGAGCGTACACAATATTCATCACAGCTTTGAGAAATGATTCCAATACATCTTTTGTCACGCACACAGGATTTCCTGTCGAGCTTGGCACGACATCTGAGAATCACCAACAGCCAACTGTGTGCCATCAGCTCCCATTGTACTCTGGGGCTCATCCAAAAAAGTATTAACAATTAAGATGAGCGAGCGCCAACGAGATATTTAACCACTCGGTTTTACACATCCAGAGGGTTTTAAACTCCTGTAAGTTCTGGGTGACAAAAGTTTGACGGCGATGGACTTTACACGTTATACGGCCCACATTACAGCCATTTACGATCACGGGAGTGTCGACGCGCGATGCAAGTGGCGGGTGAAGACCTTGACATTTATTTTTATAGCCATTTTAATTTATAGACTTTCGATAGATTTCAAATGTCGTGAAGGTGCAGGTTGTCGCCACAACTCTGTGCGGACCGATTGGATCTGCTGTGCGATGAGAGGAACACTTGAACAGCGACCTGACATGCCATTTAAAATGCAACGCATGGTCCGGACCGCCATCACCCGACTCCCCGAGTCCCGTAACGCTTCCAACGAACGGCCAACAGCAGGCGATCGTTATCTCGGAGACCGGAACCGACCACACCTTCCGAGACGTACCTTGAGCACAGGAACCTATAACGCCTGTTGACCCTCGAGGTCTCTGCAGTTTCCATTAGGGTCTGACCGTTTGCCAAAGAGCACATCAAAATGCAACGCATGGCCCGGACCGCCAACACCCGACTCCCCGAGTCCCGTAACGCTTTCAACGAACGGCCAACAGCAGGCGATCGTTATTTCGGAGACCGGAACCAACCACCGAGACATACCTCGAGCACAGAAACCTAGAGCCTGTTGACCCTTGAGGTCTCTGCCGTTTCCATTAGGGTCTGACCGTTTGCATCCCCCCCCAGTTCTTGGCTGTGCTGCCCGAAATGGGTTATGACAATAACAATTTAACAATCCACTTGGAGGTTAAATCGAGACACGGAGGGAAGTGGAGGTCACACTTTGTGTAGGTCGAGAGCCGTTTTGAAGACGGAGCCTCACGCTGTTGCCTCAGATTTATCCCCCGAGCCAAATGGAAGAAGAAAATAAAAGAAATAGTGGAAATATTTGACTTCATTGCACGGAGTCCACTTTTCGTCTTTCGCGCATCATTACATAATGTTGTCCATGTGCCGATAATCTAAATGACGTTGTTGAGCTTTCTAATCTGTAACGGCTGTCTTCATGTGATTAAAAAAGGTTTTCTATGTTTGTTTGTTTGTTCGCTCGCTAGCTTTCAGCCGCGGTAGCCCACTTGTTTACCAGGAGGACGTTAAGAACGTCCAGGAGGAAGTGTGTCGTAAACACTGCGGCGGGGTTGACGTAAATGTGTGTGTGTGTGTATGGGCCCACTGCACAATACAGATGCCACATATTGGAGAGCCACACAAACAGCTTAGCTCTGAGTGGGAAGAGCAGCGTTATCAGTGTTGTTGTTGAGGAGGCTCGGGGTTTGAGCTATTGAGAGATGAAACTGTTTACAGTTGGTGTATTAAAAAAACCTTTTGTGAGCACATTTTGAAATGTGGATTCCGAAACGGGATCGTTACACGCATTTTTTCATTTCTTTTTTTCTTTTGTTTTCTGCGTTAATTTTGCATAGCCCAAAAATTACAAATGCAAGTGCCGATGTGATCTTAAAACCAGCGTGTTTATGAAATCAATGCAGGTGAGCTCTTTAATAAAAAAGACGGAATATTCAAACTATGTTTATATTTTAAAAGGAATAGAAGCAACACTTTAATATTTTGTCAAATATGCTGATTAAAAGTCAACATGTATTTTTTATTTTTTTAGCTTTGAGAGTTTTTTTTCTCTCGCAAACAGCCGTGTGCGCTTGTCCTCGTCGGGAGGTTGCCATGGCAACCAATGGACACGCAGAAGTGCTGAGTGGACGGTCAGCGTTACATTTTGTAACTTCCTCTACGAGCATTAAAGTCTCCTTAGCTCTGCGTATGGATTTGCCCGAGTGAGATGTACGTCAAATTAACTCGTGGAGCTTTAGAGGAGCCGAGAGGCGTATTTTTGGATACTTTGAACTGAGCCAGATTATCCGTCTCAAGATCGACTAATCGTCGTCCAGCTTTGGGCACAAACATGAGAGTAGTGTTGATCTTCTCATCTAACTCAGAAATAAATAATAAGTGTAATTTTGCGGAAAGGAAATATCTTCATCTCTCACAGTGATGCACTCCCTATATATGCATATATATTATTATGAAGAGAGGGACTGACATGGTTCGTACGGTCATGGAAATTCCGTTAAAGTCATGGAAATTTAAAATGCTTTTTTCCAAGCCTGGAAAAGTCGTTGAAAAAAAAATTATCACAAAAGTTTTGGAAAAGTCATGGAAATGTTGTTATATTCACATGTTTATTTACGCTGAGTTTGAAATAATTAATATGTTTTTAAAAGAAAGACGTTCAAAATATAAGCCGGCATACGCTCTCATACTCGTGGCACAATTTTTTGTGTTTCGCGAAAAGTTCGGGGGCATAGCAACAGTAGCTCAGGGATAATCCACTATCATGTATAGACCAAGAGTTCACAAAATATTTGGTAATGCAAATTTGGTTAAAAGTCCTGGAAATCCAGTGGTCAACATGTGTATGAACCCTGGACTGATATAAACAAGTATGCATCCTTTATGGTTAGCCCTCTACCCAACGAGCCAATGTTGAAAACATTCAAAATAAGGCAGCAGAAAAATCTCTTTTCTGGAACAATATTCCTATAACTCTGGATAATTTAAAGAATTTCATAACCCCTCCCAAAAAAAGAAGAACTGACAGTGTATTTACTTCGATTGTGGAGTGGAGGCAGACATTTACAACAAAATTGTCTGCAAGATACCAAGTTCTGAATCTGTAAATATCAAATGTGTCTTCGTAAAAAGTGTTTTCTGATGTAAGAAGTGTGTAAATCCCAATCTGCAAGGAACTCTGGTGCCTTGCACTGAATAAATGCAACAACACTGCCATAAAAAACTTGCTGTAGTCCTTGCACAGCGTGGCTCCTTATTCCATTAGGTTTTACGCCACATGTTACTTCAGTAGCAGTGTGATGGATCTTCACATGTTGACACAAAGGATTTCATAGATCCCAAAGAAAGCCCGGAGGAAGCTGCCAGTGTTGCACTACAGTAGTTTCATCTCCCGCGTTTGTCGAGCTTAAAAATAGTACGGCCATAAAAGGGAGCGGCGTATGATCCTAGAGGTGTGGACATGAAAAATGGAGCTGCTGAATGTGTCGATGTACCAAAGAGCCGAGCAGAAGTTACGTTAGATTTCAGTTAGCTAACGCTTTTATCCAAAGCGACTTACAATCATGTTACATTCATACACCGTAGACACAGCTACAGGGAGCAACTCAGGGTTAAATGTCGTGCTCAAGGACACGTCAACTAGGTTTGGGATTGAACCGCCAACTAGACGGACCTGCTAACAACTGACCCACAGCCGCCCTTGACCGTAAAGTTGGTAAAAAGAAGAAAAGAAACATGCTCCTATAAACTAGTCCGCTCTCTAAAGACGTGCCTCGTAAAATACGTCTGAGTGTTACGGTTAACGATTTTTTTTAAACTGACGTGCCAATTCCCTGATTGAAAGACAGACGTGCCAACCACTGACCCACAGCCGCCCTCGACTGTAACATTAATAAAAAGAAGGTAAAAACATGCTCCTTTAAACAAGTCCGCTCTCTAAAGAACGCGCCTCGTAAAATACGTCAAATGAGTTTTCCGGCTAACGATTTTTTGGAATCTTGACGTGTCATCTGAGATTTTACCGAAGATCGGAAAAGACGATCCCCGACACGCAGCAGCTTCATTGTCGTCTAGCGCCAAGAGGTCCGCCGCTTCACACGCGGTGCTTTTTCCTGTCGCATTGTCGAAATGCTTTGATCAGTTTCCGAGTCTCATTTTTTCCCCTTTTTCCAGTGAAAAGAATTATCGACTCGGAAAGCCTTCGCCTCCCCACGGTGCTCATAGAAAGTCATTGTAATGAAATGAAAACGCGAAGCAACTCCATTAACACCATTACCTGCTCAGCTGGCCCCATCTACTACCTGTTGTTAAATGCTCTAATTGGATCTGAGCTGGGGCGGGGGGGGCAAAAAAATAAAGAATAGACTGGCGTGGTTGTCAAGTATTCTCGCTATACTCTGCACAATATGTATGTATATATATATATATATATATACACATATACATATATATATATATATATATATATATATATATATATATATATATATAAATACATATATATGTATATATTCTGCACAATATATATATATATATATTTATATAAATACATATATACATTTAGGCTGGATTAATTAACAGTATAATTTTTTTAATATACTTATGCACAGCAATATTCATCCAGAAGATGTTGTGAGATAGAGGGGGGGCACTCCATATATATGTGTGTATATATATATATATATATATATATATATATATATATATATATATATATATTATCAAGTGGAGATTCAATTAGTCAGCGCAGCCTTGAAGAAAAAGGCCACGCTCATTCATCCAACGTGCCACTGGACATTGATTTTACCGTGTGGTTTCAGATGACTTTCACTGATAAATTGAAGGCATCCCCGAGAATAAAAGCTTTGAAGTTGGCTCGTCAAAGCCAAAGATGGCCGAGCACTCCATGGCCATGGTCTGTGTAGCATTCCTCGCCTCCTCCTCTGCAGGAATTTCACTTACTTGCTGCAATTAGCAGAGAAATGATGTTGGCAATGGCATTGTACACACGGAACAAACAGAGGGCGGAGCTACACTATGAGGGCGGAGCTACAGTAGGAGGAAGGAGCTAGGACATGAGGGAGGAGCTACAACGTGCAGACTGTTCAGAGAGTCTGCGTGTTGTGGCTTTTATGAATCCATTTGTTACTAGACGAATCAGGGGTATGACACCTGGAAAAGTATATTCTTAAAAGTATATAGGTGCTTATTTTCAACCAGCCCTAAATAGGTCTTAATAAAAAATGTAAAAAATATTTATAAGAAAATATTACTGAAGTAAAAGAATCCAATGCAAAATAAATGAACCCTGTAAGTTTCACATTATTGTATTAATATAATGTACAACTCTATTTGTCAATCATTAATGTGTAACTGTGATTGTTGTCGACGTGAAGCTCATTGAAGGGGAAGTTTGATCTAAAAATATGCATCATATTCTTTTAATAAAGCACAAAGTATAACTTGTTTTCTAAAGCATCAGATTACATCGTCTTCAAAATGTAATGGAGTAAAAGTGCACATGACACAGTGAATAATTAACCTACTTTATAGACTATGTAGTTACATTAAACCATTAATATTCAGGAATCCTACACAATTTTGTAATATATATATAGTAATGATGCAGCTACAGCAGAGACCTCCTCAGAGGAGCCTGCACACCGTGAGTCGTATCGATGGCAGAAGTTAATCTGGCTTTAGGTTACATCTCTTTCTCCATCTGCTGCACCGACACAATAACAACAACAGTCCGGATTTAATTTCGCAAACCATCAATAAACACAATTAATGGACCATCCCCGGTCGCGCGCATGCGGACCATGTGTGTGTGTAATATAGTGCCAAATGAGTCATGCGCAAAACTGAGGATGAAAAACAAAAAGTATAATCCCTGCGCTGCTAACGGTGTCACTCAAGGATTACCGTGCCGAGGGAAGGAGGAGGAGAAAAATAACGCACTAAGTAGTGCGCGGATGAATGAAAAGCTCATTGTGGCGTGTCACCAACCATTTAAAAACACACACACATTGATTGTGTTACACGTGATTGACAGAATAACAGCAAGTGTAATCTCAATTTCAGATATCCTGATATCGGTTGATTTTGAGGTCCTGGCGAGAATAACATGGTAATAAAAGCTTGAGGCGACAGCTTTTGGAGGAACTAAATTATTTTTATTCTCTTCATCTCTCTCTCTCTCTCTCTCTCTCTCTCTCTCTCTCTGAGTGGAGGAGAGTGACTTGCTGGATTATTACAAAGAGTTGTGGCTCCTCACCGGTGATGAGGGTTTAGCTTGCCGGTTGATGAGCGTGCGAGGCACAGATATGGGGACTTTCCTTGGATGGAGCTGCGGTCGGATGTATACAGGATAATACAACATATTCCACAACAAACAAAACATTTTTTATGTACCTGTGTGTCCAGACGTCCACCATCCAGGGAGATAATCCAAACGAGGTTTAGAGGCAAAAGGAAGGAAGCAGCACTTACTCAACCAACTATTATTAGTGATAATCTCGAGCTCCGGTCAAATCCACGGTTGCTGTAAATCCCGCTGTGCGTGTGAGTGTGTAGAGTGAGAGAGCGAGAGGAGAGAGAGATGTCCTCGGGAGAAGTTTGCACCTATAAGCAGCTGAAGGGGAGGTTGTTAATCCTTTCCCAAAATACAACCAATGTGCAGCAAAGCCGACAAGAGGAGTGGGCGGAGGAAGAGGAGGAGGAATAAGAAGAAGAAGCGCGGAGGAGATATGAGGGGGGGGACTGTGGAGTTCAGCACCACGGCGCAGTGGACAGCTCCGTCGGCGCAGCGATCTCACCTCGGCCGCGGTCGGGTCTCGTGTGCGCGCCACCGAGGCGCGCGAGCCGCCAGACCCCCAACCCTCACCTACTGGTTGAGTCCCGAATCGGATTTACATACGGTCACGAGGGAAGGGAGGGATGAGGAGAAGAAGAAAAAAAAGAGGGGACGGGATGAACCAATCACGAGTACGACCCGGTAGTAGGCAGCAGAGAGGCGACGCGGCACAGAGGGCAGACCGACGGGCGTCCTTGATTAGGAGGGGTGGGAAATGAAAGAGATGGAGAGAGAGAGAGAGAGAGAGAGAGAGCGAGCGAGCGAGAGAGAGAGAGTTGGGTTTCTTTAAGGTTGCCCCACTCACTTACTCTGCAAGTGCGCGCGCACGCATGATGCGCGTGCTCCAGCGACGGAGGAAGGGGTGAATTAAAAAGGTGCTTTTTGAATAATCGCCTCACTCTGTCGTGTGACCTCCGGGTGATCATCACCCTGAGAGGATGACCACAAGATTTTATTCTCATTTATTCTTATTTAATACGTTTTGGGTCACCATGTATAGGAATATCAGCCATTTATCAAGTATTATAATTATTAAGTAGTCAGTTAATTGACTTGATACTGACTGTTGAGTTGTACCTTTTTAATATGTTACTATATACTTCTACTCCACAACATTCCATGAAGAAAATGTTATACTTTTACTATTTATCTAATATTTATAAATATTGTTGACAGTTTCTGACAAGCATCGTCAAATATAATATGACGTACTGGACGAGCTACAACATTTAAATATGTTTAATGCGTCAGTATTGAAAATAAACACTCATATAATATATCATGTCACACTCTGAAAGTGTCCATTCGTCACGAAGAGAACTTTTATATACTTAAAGTACATTTTGTTGATGATATTTCTGGATTTTTATTAAAGTAAGCAATACTTTTACTTAGAGTAGAGTTGCATTGTGGTGTTAATACTGAGCACTTATTCTACCAATATACTTGTAGTAGTAGTCGTAGTAGTACTTCTTGTTTATCATGTACTAGCCATATTGGTCTTTAACTATATCAGAAATCTCTGGTAGAAGAAATATTCAGATAATAAAGTTAAAAAAAATTAGAAAGTACTCTATACATGTAAATCCTACAAACAAAATGGACCATAACAGTATTATAAGCAAAGCATAACCCGTTGGAGTATCACAAGTAAAAGTGCCAGTTTTGAATAATGACTCCTTTTGGAGTTGTATTTGATGATTACTCATTTTGATATATTACCAAGTCCCTTCAGTGTTTCATCACTGTAAAGCAGCTACAACTTCATGAAACGTTGTTCTTGAAAATAGTCCATAAATATGCACGAAAATCTTATTTTTTGTACATCTCCAACAAAAAATATTACTTTCTTTGTCCAAAATGTGACATGGCAAAAAAATTAAATAAATCTCAACACAAACAATATCTGAGACAAAAGTTTTTCTTCTTAAAACACAAAATCTTTTCTTAACGTCCAACTGGTGGTTGAGATGAAGGACATTTCCCCTGAATCATATAAAGAGCAATAAAAATGTACTCTGTCTTTAGTCTAACGTGTTTAGCCTAACAGGGAGACCATAGCTGCTGCAAAATTAAACATAAAGTCAATGTGCGCACAACAATATTTCAACTTGTATTGTATTGTAGCCCTCAAGACGGCCTTCAAAACAACTTCCACCAGGTTGATACTATCTGTGCTTCGTCTACAGTACATCCCACGTTGTGTTTGTCTAGTTTGCAAATGCAGCTATTCATGCATTTCATCATTATTAATTCATGTATTTATTTCTCTTTAGCTTTTTGTTCAGCCTAGTTTCTATCCACATCAATTTTCAAGACTTCTTAAATTATGCGCTGTACTGCAGGCTGCCCTCAGCGTGTTATAATTATGCTAATAATGAGTGCCGCGAAACTATTCAAAAACTATTGTTTTTTTTACAATGGTGCATTTAACCTCATCCTGATCATGAGGAGAGGTGAGCTGCTCCAAAGCACCAACGTGGCACCATGCCGCTGGAGACCCAGGCTGGGCTCGCTGGAAGGGGAAGGGAGGCATGGCAGAACCAGAACCAGAATGTAGTCACACCCTGCTGCAGTAAAGCTAAATAAACACTTTCAATGAGTTTACATTATAGATTTAATTGAATAGATTTAAGGCTGGCGTTAGGGAACTAAAACATTGCTTCCTGCACTGCTAATGAACACCGGACGTAAATCACGAGGTGGGTGGGGAATCGTCCAGTACAGACCTCATTGCGGCATCTTTGAGCCTTCATTAATTCCTGAATAACACTTCTGTCTCTCTCTTCTTTAGGATATTAGTAGCCACCTGGAAGTGGTGTGCTAGTATGTGAAAAAATATTCAGAAATATATAACACAATGCACGTCAGAGCCTTTAGAAACTAGAAAATCCTCCACATCATTTACATTCCATTTAGCTAACGCTTTTATCCAAAGTGACTTACGATGATGTTGCATTCATACACCGTAGACGCAGCTACAGGGAGCGATTCAGAGTTAATTGTCTATATCAAGGTCACATGGACTAAGGCGGGGGTTGAAACGCCAACCCCCTGATTGAAATATGGACCTGCTAACCAGTGGTGTAGTGGTCCCTAGAGAAGTGGGTATACTCTTAATTTTGCAATTTTTTAAAGCAGCCCATACAGAAAAAGGATAAATGCCCTGTTTTATAAATAGTGACTCTATTTAGTTTAGCCAAAAAATATTAACCTAGTATTATTTACACATTGCCACATGATTCCTGCTGCTTGACCTCAGGGAATAAGGATTATGAAATTATTGACCCAATACTGACTCACAGACTGGTAAGAGACAACTACATAATTATGCACTATTCCTTATCCTTACTCCATCCACACAAAATTGGACAACTATTCTCTTGCCTTGCAAGTTGTCCATATAGACCTTTCTTTCTTTTGTAAACTGTCTCTTGGAACAGCTAATTTACAAAACATAGTATAGGTCAGAGTGTGGTACTATTATAAAAATAACATGACGTGGAGCAGATATTACTGGTCCTACAGGTGGTGTTATGGATGAGTATAACATATATTCAACATGAGGCAAACACAGTTTTACACTCAGAGATTTGTTTATGATGTCAATCAAAAGAGCCAAGATGTTATATTCTTGTCATCTAAAAAGAAATATGTGTGTGCAGGGACTTTACCTGGTTATTGAACCACTTGATTCAGCCTATTTCTCTTCTGTTGACACTATTGTTGGTCAGTTAGTTCATGTATTAGGGTTCTGTGATCATATTAATTCATGTATCAGGGTTCTGATCATATTGGGATTTTATGATTATTTTTCTGTGCCTTAATTTGGGATGTGAGTCGGTCCGTGTGCTTTGTCTCGCCGTGGCGCTTCACATCGCTGATTTTAATATCGCTGAACAAGAGTCGTCCTGCTCTTGGACTGGTTGTGGAAATAATTAACATATAACAGTCTCTCCATTCCTGGTCAACGGCTCTGGTTAAGCGGTCCACATCTCTCTTGTTGGAGCGCCAAGTGAAATAACGTCTTTGATTCACGTACTGTTTTCAACTATCTGATCTCTCTCCCGTCGCTCCGTGTGTGTGAATATGGCACAAGAGTCGAGGGCGGGGCTTAACGGAATACACACATGTGATTGGTCGAGTGTGTGGACGCTGGACGAGAGCCGCGAAGGCAGGAAACGCTGTGCCGGTGAAATAGAAGCGATCCATCAACAGTTAATAATTTGGAAATAATAATTGGATTTCGGTCCAGGGTCCACAAACAACAGCGACTGGGTCCGGACCCGGACCCGGACCGCAGTCCGCCTGGGAGTGACCCATGCACTACTAAATAATGCGCACCAGGCACCATCGGTGATTGAGAAGTGGGTATACACAATGCTGACTGATAAATAAGTGGCTATAAGCCGTATACCTGCGTATACCCTGGACTACACCACTGCTGCTAACCACTGAGCAACAGTCGCCCCTGGTAGAGGTTTTAATAAACTTTTCGTGGTTAAAATGAACCAACGTTAAGCTATTTATACATAAATAACTTTCCCAGACCAGAAACCCTCGAAGGATTTAACCTGGATTTTGACAGAAGAAGATGAGGACTAAATTAATTTGCAATAGGATACTTGGAGGTGTTAAAATAAAGTCTCAGGTAGCATTGAGGAGACAAGATGAAAAGTCAGCCACTTCGTATGCCCACTACCTCCTTCCTCTCCTGCTCCTGGGAAAAGACAGGACACTATTTACCACAAGAGGTCACTTGTCAGTAAAACACAGGTTATTTTAAGCGTTTGAACAAACAAACCAACTGTCGTCTTCTGGTGATACAACCGGAGTCTGAAAGGACTAGAGACGAGATGGAAAGCCGTCATGTCGTTATTTAATTGAAGGACCTTTGATAGCATCCGGCTAATGATTTGTTCTAAGCTTCTTCACCGAGGGACCGCAGTCACTCGGTGAAGGAGCTTAAACAATCTGAATGCCGTCTGCGTAGCTGCGATAAGCGACGCTACTCATCGTGTAGGACTTAACCTGTCTCAATGTCTTCCGTCTCGGCATCATCCATCCCCGACCAGTCCTAGCCGATGGCTATCTCGTTTTAGTCCTCTTGTTGTCTTTAGTTTCTCAATTCGTCTGGATCTATTTCTGCTCAACAACAGGATTTCACTCTTGGAATCAATACAGGTTTATCTCACCTTACAGTAGGCGTTTCAACTATGTTTAGTTGTGTTCCTGAACCCTTTCTACACCATATGAGAAGACAAAGAAAACCATTTGTCACTCCCACTGTGTCAAATACCGCATGTGGCTTAGTATCGTTAGCCGGTGTTTTTGATAACTTTAAGGTAATCACACCGGCGTTCTCATCACCGCTCAGAGTAACTTTATAAAGTGTGAGATAGTTCACAGGAACAAACACAAGCCTTTGAACTGAACATACATCTTGAGATTTGGTTCACGTGACACGTTTTTCACTCGCCGATCGCGCTGGTCGTTATCGCGGTCGAGTTCAGCGACGGATCCTCAGACAATGATATCTCACAAAAAGTTCCAGCTTCAAAGAAAACAACAATTATGTTTGGGCAACGCAATGACTTGGTTAGGTTAAGGAATAGATTTGTCATTTTCTGGTTAAAATAACAATAAAAGTGCCGTTGCGGTAGGACGTAAGTTACGGAAGGACGTAAGTTACGGAAGGACGTAAGTTACGTGGCAAAAGAATCAACGCGACTTCTCGTTTGACGAATTGAACTGCAGCTCCCAGTCTGAAACATCACTGTGTGTTCCTGTTTTCTGGTCTTCATACTTCAGGATTACGTGGATGAAAAATTATTTCTCGGGATGTCGACGAAATATGGCGTTTATTTTCTTCGCTATTGCTACAAAGACTGGATGAGAGCAGCCTGAATTACGAGGTTTCTGGTTGCGGAACTTTATTTATTATTATTTATTTTGAATAAACTCTTTGCGTGTAACAAGTGTTTATTAACACAACTTTCCTGACACTTCCAGAAAGCACATAAGAGGAGGACTTATTAACATACTAAACGTGACTCTCAAAAACGCGTCGCCATTGTTTTCTTAAAATGGTCAACTCTGAAGAGACAATAATATTGGCGGTATTTAATTACGAAGAGTTTTAGATATTCAATTACGAAGTGCTTTATAATTCTAGATTGAAACACTACTCCACTATCATACTGACTCCAGCACACCCGAAAGTACAACTGAAATTCGTGGAATAGATGGTGGTATTCGCTGTACTCTTTCCTTCTTTTAAAATATGTCGTAAAACGGATGGATTCAAGCTCGACGTCCGCTTGAATCCATTTTTTATATGAAGCTTTAGCCCGGTGTGTTTTTGCCAAGGCGTTGTTGAAGCGGCTTGTGATCGGCCCCTTAGACTAGTGTCACTGTGGCATCTGGGTAACAACATGTTGGGCAAAGAATACAATATATTTAATAGCTGTAACATATAGTGCAGAATCAATAATGACAACGTAGCACAAGATTAACTTCCCATAAAAACACCTATAGAAACGTGTCTTCATATAAATCCTGATGACGAGCGTCACTATCTTGCCAAAGTCACCTCGATGCATATCATCACGCTTGAAGCGCGAGCTCACGCTCATTTGGCATATGCGCGGTAACGTGTTTTTCTTTTTTGCTCCCTTAACATTAAGTTATAGCATGATTCATTAAGGCGAGTAAAGGGGAGCGCCCCCTCGACTATCTCCCTATAAATCCAGACATCACGTTGGCACATCTGCGCTTCTAAACAACCCGAGTGTATATGTCAGACGCTGTCTGTAATTTATCATGCGGGCGATTAATGGGCTGCATGGTGAATGAATAAATAAGGGAGGGGGGAGCGAATTTATCTTGTACAATTGTTTGACGGCTGTCGGTTTTGAATGTAACGGTAGAAATTCTTTCTATGTGTGTGTTTAAAATGTAATTATTTGCATGAATTGGTGAGGTGAAACTGGCCTTTTTTTCACGTTTGTTTGTGTGCATTTACACAATCGAATGGCAGTGAGAATAATCAGTGTGCCCGTGTGCCCGTGTGTGTGTGTGTGTGTGGTGAAGACCGTAATAGATTGTGACAAATTGCACGCGGAGCATCGGCAGGCGCCCGCTCACACAGATGTGACACGTGACCGCGGTTTCACATTCCATTATCCGATAAACTTCGCGGCGGCGCGCTCGGCTCCGGATCGCGACGTAGACGACGACGCTCGAGTCGAGCGGCCGCATCAGAACCGAGCGCACGACTCCGACTCTCTCTCTCGCTGGGCTCCACTCGAACGGAGCGACATTAGCCGGGATCCATCTTCCAGAGCCAAGGCTTTCTGTTTGACCTCTGCGAGCGAATGGAATGCAGCGGTGGTGATAGAGAAGCACCCCGCCGTGCACTCTCAGGGAGCTCACCGAGGAAAAGACTTTCAGAGCCCCGCTGGAAGATTGAGATGAACATTATGGGCTGTGGTCACAAACGTATGGTAACGAGAAAAGGAGAGTGGATTTCTAAAGTGAGTGGCGTGAAGCAAACAAAGAAACAGCAGGGTATTTCGTAAATATGTTGAGGAAAATAGTGATAACTGAAAGGGCTGAAAGGATTTGTCACTCAGAAGCTTGGTCAGAAAATGAATCGGCACCAATTTAGATGTTATGTAATTCTGGTGTCATGCATCAAGCTTTCACTGGTCAGAGCTTCAGCGGTGTCAGGCGGTTAAAGTGAACCATAGTCATAGAAATAGAATCGGGTAGAACAGACATTCCCATTGAATTCAGCGTAAGCAGGATAGTAGCGGCGGATATTTTTTCTTTAATTTAAAAAAATATATATGTTGGAGTTTATGTGAGATTGTCCCAGTTTCAAGCTAGGTGAACAAATTCCTGATAAAAATCGGTAAAACACAAAATATTATCAGTTTTTAACATTGATCACCAGTTTCCAATCATAATTATAATAATATTAATGATAGTTTTTACATTTTTAGCATTTAATCAGATTTGTATCATGTTCTATTCCCAATTATTATTAACCTATTCTAACTATTGTCAAATATAATTAACTTTCCAGTGTTTCCTGGTCTGATGAGCCCTCGTCTCATATTTGTTTTACTGCTAGCTGCAACATGTATTGTTTAAACAAATCTTTGATTTCTGCCTGAAAACCAAAAAGGGATTTTTAGATGATTAATCCAGAATAGTTATTGAGCGATAATGCATCTTTTAACATATTAAATGTTTATTTTTCTTCTCACAAAAGAACTTTCAGAAGCATTTTGTTTGCATAACAAGTCACATAATAATGTAGAGGAAGATATTTGTGTACATTCTTTACAGGTATGGGTGTGACAACAAAAGCATTAATATTGATATTGTGACGATATTGTAGGGTCTTGGTGCTTTTACAAAATATGAACACAGTTTAATCTTTTTTAAATAGTCATAGCTGGAATGCAGCTTTTAAAACTAGTAGAAAGCAACACATATTACAATATCCAGACTCATATAACACCAATATATTGCCCAGCTCTAATGTGATATATACTTGGACACGTGTGTGATGGAGACTCACAGCCACGGTGGACGTTGCACATTTAGCGTTCCTCTACAGCCGACGTGGGATTCACGGCTCTCGAATGCTTTCAGCGCGCCTCGCTCGTGAAGGTTTTCCAGCTCCCGCCACTTATGCACAGAGTGAAGTCTTTGCTGAGTCAGTCCTGATGGAATACTCTGCGGGTGCATTCATAATGCAGAAGTTATTCCACTCTGAGTGAAAGCTTTTGTTCCTCACTGCGGTCGGATTCCAAATTTGCTTTAATCACACGCTAGAAACTCCCCAAAAAACAGCCCTCCGAGCAGGGCACACCACCAGGCGGCTTACCAGGCCCACTCCTACTTCTATGGGGGTTGTGGTGGGGAGGGGCTTTTGCCAATCTCGTATCATCCCGCTAACGACATTTAAGTGTTTCCGGCACCAAAACTGGAGCCGAACGTTTCCCCCCGGAGGACACGGACTAAAGAAAAAGTGGATCATGGCTGATTAAAACTTCTTTTTCTAGTGTTGTTGTCGTTTGAAGTGCTTCTTAGCTCCAGCATTGTTTTCCCAAACGGCATGGAATGAAATATGACGGATGGAAAAACATGAAACATATCTTTGACACACAGAGACACGGTCTACATTTAAAGCAGGTCCCGGAATGAGATCACTGGCAGGAAGGAAAGCTGAAAACCTTTGTCTTATCATCTGGCAAACGGGGTTTTACTGAAATTAGATCTTCAACATAATTTGCGGAAATGGAAAGTCTTGCATTGCAACCGAATGTTATCTATAAATGTTAAGACTAGACTAGATATATCTAGAGTGCACATCCGCATGAGACTCAAACAGAAAAATACATTTTCAGGCCCCTTGAATAGAATCTCATAGATCCCTTTAACATGTGGCACAATTGTATTAACGGCAATGTATTAACCGTATAAACCTGTAGAAGCTTTTATACAAACTAAAGAAAATTCAAAAGAGAGATCCAAAATATATTACGGCAAACTAAACAACAAACATGAACGTAGCAAGTCTGTAAAATCAAAAATAAACATCAGATACAAATAAATCGAATATAGATACGTGATCAGTGCGGTGCGGCGGCCATAAGCTAGCAAGGGAAACACGCTCACAAAATATGTACTAAAACCAGCTAAAATACCGACAAAGCACGAAGAAGCTCAGATTACTACACACACGGAGCGACTTCATTCCCCGCTCTATCTTTACATAGGAAATCTTTGTTTTTGGCTAATATTGATGCTCTGAATGCTAAACACGGCTCCTTTGCGACCTGAATTTTCGACACGCAGCGCAATGAACTTGGATTTCCTGCGCGGCTAATGGACAATCTGATCACGCCTTTGATCTCACGTCTCTGATTCATTTGCACGTCTGCTTTTTGTCCGTGTTGTGATCTCATTACTCAGAGCGAGCGAACATGGCAGCTCTCCGCCGTACGTCTGTAGGGCTTTTTCTTCTTCCTCGACGGAGGCGAGGACGAGACCGACAGACGTGAGGACAAGGCGAGTGCTATTTTGGATACGCTTTTATTATTTATTTTATTGAGTTTCTAGTGGTGAGTAGCGCGCTCTCCTGCAGCCGGAAGCACACCTGGAACAGTGATGTCATGATGTACCGACACACCCTGAAGTATACCTCATACGTCACTGGGTGGCTGCAAGATGATCAACAGGTCGCACGTTGCCTTTGATGTGCGATTGATGTGGAGACAATGACTTATTTATTTGGTGCCTCAAGACTTAGTGATATTTAAAACTTCAATGATGGCACTTTTACTTTCGCATTGAAAATGCGGAAGGTTCTGTTTTGATCGCCGTGTATTTATTTATTTATTTGTATGCGTGTTACTCTCATAACTCAAAAAGTAGTTAACCGAATTGCATGACAGTTGGTGGGATGATTGGTTATTATCCGGGGACCATTTGATTATATTTTGGGATTGATCGGATCAAAGGTCAAATTCAGTGACATGAGTGGAGATATATTTATTTTTGGTCACATTAGACTTATGTGGTTGTTGACAGGCTGATGGTCTCCCACACACATTTAGCGCGTCAACACGGTTTATTTATTATTTAAATGATTTGATATATAATGTTTTTTGACAAAAATGTTTTCTTCTTTTTTTTTCATCTCAAAATCTTAAGAGGGGCGGAGCCCTAGCACCCTCTATGGACGCACCGCCACTGCTTTCAACTCATTGTTCTAGTTTTCCGATCCACGGGTTTTCCGGTTTCTGATGATATTTGGTGGGATGATTGGTTATTATCCGGGGACCATTTGATTATATTTTGGGATTGATTGAGTCAAAGGTCAAGGTCAAGGCCTTGAAAGCTCAAAATCTTCTTTTTACCATAGCACGGTCAATTTGTATCCAATTGGCAACTAATGCCAACATGTTCATAATTCAATGCCCAATTTTGCGATATGCGAAAGTATGCGCTCTACCGAGTGCCCATTTTAGCTATTTGATGTAGTGAAGACGTCTGTACCCATAAATGAGATAGAAATAGAAGACTGCATCATCAGGGTCTGGTAGGGTGTAACACTTTACATGATCATTTTTAACGTCAGCCTTTTGGGGGAAAGATTGTACTTTTTACCGCATCCAATCAAAAGTTATTATTTTTGCCAAACAAAACAAATCTTATTTTCAGATAGATGAAAATAAGCAAGTGTAAAGTAGTAAAAAGAAGCTTCATTAAACAGCAACGACACTAACACGCCGCATAAACCCTACACCGTTGCGCTGGAGTATTTACAACCCAATGGAATAATATATAATAACATATTGGTACTGGAAGAAGGTCTAAACATAAGGAGAAAACTCAGGAAGTGATATTCTGTTTGACCTTTACTTTCCTCCCCGTCGTTTCATCCAGTCGAGTCGTCTCCAGACAGAAAACATCCGACTGGGCGACGAACACTGAGCAGAAAAAACACCTGGAGGAACTGCTGCACACCGAATGTCACACGTCTTGAGTTGATTAACAGGAGACGGTCTCTTTCCTTTATCGACGGTGGTAATAAACAAGCAGAAGTGTGGACCATGAAGAGCGGAGTGATGTGAGTGAACTTTGGGGATTTGGGGATCTGCCTCCGGCTGAGTTTTGGAGTCCGACGCTTTAATCTTGAGGCTGTTATTATTGTCCTTAGTACATTTGACACAGAAGGAGTGGAAGTGGAACGTAACATCTTTAAATCAATAACTTCTTACGGGTGTTTTTACAAAGTAACATGCTGCTCGTCTGTTTTATTGTGAATTTAAAAAAGGAAGTAAAGCAAAAATTGTTCATTAATGCTTTTTTTTAAACACATTGTTACAGCATGAGTAATGATTGTCTGAGTGGACTCAGAATACATCAATTTTGGCTTTTAAAATATTTCCGGGGAGATAAATACCTTATCTCTTCCTCACTGATTTTCTGTTGATTTTCTGTTTTGCAAACAACATCCTTCTGAATTTCTGAAATTGTTTTTGTTTTTCCTGGTTTCAAATGGACCCCGAACATAATCCATGTTACTATTCTTGATAACAGAAATAGTTTTTCATTAAAAAATGTATAGATATAAAATAAATATGTACTTAGAAACGATATTAAGCTGTTTTAGGAACTAATAATAGCAATAATATACAATTTCACAAACTCATTTCTGGTTTCTGTCTGACTGTATTATCTCCTACACTATTTTCACTTTTGTGTTATACTTGAACTACTAATACTGGAATGTGCTTTTTAACAATTGAAGCAGTGCGATTTGTTCGATTTGTTCTCTCTGTGTGTGTGTGTGTGTGGGGGTGGGGGAGAGACGATAAGTGCACTGTATAACTGTGTACTCTGCTTTTGAGAATAAACACAATTTACAAAAAAAAAGGAACGATATTAAGCCATTAAAACACCAAAATTATATCACTTTCCAATTTTAGGTCAACCAGTAAGATTTTAATGGTGATCTGCATCTCTCGCCATAGTCGTGAACAGGTGTTCTGGATGTATCGGGTGGGAGGCTTTTTTTATTCATTTAAAGGGCTCTTTAGGTACTCAATAAACAAACATAAAGTACCTGACACTTAAACTTGGGAAACAATATAAATTCTAATAATTTTCTGAAGGTTTTAGGGAGTCAAGGGTCAAAGATGCTCGTAGATTTGAAGGTAACAGGAGGGTTAACGAAATAAAAAAAAAGCGTAATCCGCAGCACTTTGGTTCTCATTGCAAATCAGTGCAGTTTGATTTGTTTGATTCAAACAGATGTTCACGGATAAATCCACTGAGATCTCCTCTAAGGAAAGTGATGATTAGCGTGATTATACATTAATACAGTAATACGGTGTTACAGCTGCAGTATCTGACATGAATATTGAATGCATCGGCCCCTTTTTCATCGTGAAGTGCTAATCAAACACCTTCTGAATCAAATTAGCAGCATTTATCTTTGGACTCTAAATCAAACATTAGTTTCAGTCCAGATTAAAAGTCATTAATCTATTGCACATCTTGCAGATTTTTATAGATTCTCTTAAAGAAGTCTTCCTAAGATGTCTGTGGCTGCAGCTGCATGAGCTATTTAAACTAAATGGACTCATTACCAACGAACGTGTTGGCAAACAGGTCACGCAGCAACATTAGCTTTCACTTTAGCGTCATGTTGCTGTTTCCATGGTGCTTTTCAATCCACTTTTCTCCTTTTGAGCTGAAGTATCTGGTCCTGCAGCAGCTGAACGCTCCACCATATTTACGAGCGAGTCGCTGCAGTTCAGTGTCGAGCAGGTAGCATATAGAGGTTTTTTTATTGAAAAAAAAGCATTGTTTCACAAAAAAACTAGAATGGGCACTCGGTAGAGCGCATACCTTCGCATATCACAAGATTGGGCATTGAATTATGAACATTTTGGCATTAGTTGCATGCCAATTGGATAACAATTGACCGTGCTATGGTAAAAAGAAGATTTTAACCTTTCATGGCCTTGACCTTGACCGTTGACCCGATCGATCCCCGGATAATAACCAATCATCCCACCAAATTTCATGTGATTCGGTTTAATACTTTTTGACTAATGCGAATAACACACACGCACGCATACGATCAAAACATTACAAAGAAACCGGAAAACCCGTGGACCGGAAAACCAGAACAATGAGCTGAAAGGTGTTGATGTGATGGTTATATGTGGGGTTAATCCGTAAACAATGTCCAGTTTAACTTTACATATTAAAATATGCAATATGTAGGATTCAGCTAGAATATGTAGGCCCAAGGATGAAGACAGGAGAATAAAAAGGTGAACTCTCTGATCCTTTAACTGCCCACCGGGAGTCTGACAATGTTATACAGGTGCAATTAAACCAACAGCATTATATTGTGTTATAAACACAACTTGTTTTTACCTCTAACTATGATTAGTCATGTATTTTCTCCCGACGCAGCACATCCAAATCAACAAACCATAATTTTAATGATATTTGGCTGTAAATGTCAAACCTCAGTCAGAAGGTATTTTATCTCCGCTCTGTTTCCGACTGTGAATCCACCCCCCCCCCCCACGAAAAAAAAAAAAAAGTTCCCTTTGTATCTTTCGCTCAGTGGATTTCATTTTATTTTGTGTTAGTTTGCTCACAAGGTTTTTGAGGCTTTACATCTTTTCTCACATGCTAAATGTCCCTGAAACAACCAAACAACGCAATTCTTAAAAGTTTGAAAATACGTGCACTCTACAACAAGGTGAGCTCTTTCTTTCCGAACATAATCAATCGTAAAGGTGTAGAGAAAGTAAGAAGAATGTGACATTTCTTGCTCGAAGTACGCCTTTTAAAAAACATTCTTTTCATCTCATTATTATAAAATCGTAAGGCCTTCCTCTGAACGCGCTCCTTTACGTCTCAGTGGCCACCACCCATGTGTAAAATCACTCCGCCGACACATTTGTTGTTTATCTGTCTGCAGACTTTAATTAAAACAAGCCTCGTATTCATCGCTTAATCATTACAAATTAAATGAGCCTCATCAACCGTTGGAAAATGTGAAAAAAAGATGAATAAAATAAATAAAAAAAGAGATGAATACACTGAGAAAAGCTTGCCGTCTTCCGCCTGCGGGAAAAACTTAAAGTGTTGTGATCTTGTTCTATAAAAACAAGTTAATCAGAATATTCAGGTGGGCAGAAAAAAGAGACTGTTGTGGTTGTTGTTGTTTTTGGAGGGGGGGGGGGGCTTAATTAATTGTAACAGAAAAAAGGGAACAGCTGCCGGTGCTTCAACACCATATAACACACTTCCACTTCCCGGTCCTTCTCCGTCTTTAGACCCAAAGTCCCCGGCACAGATGTCTCAATCCCGCTCTCTGGTTATTTCCCTCAACTCCCTTTTTGATTGTTTCCTCACAGCCATTAAAAAATAAGACTTCAATGAGCTCCCGCGGATTCCCTGGGACTGTCCCTGAATCTCTCTCTCATCACAACTCCTCCCACCAACCCGCCACTACATACACTTTTATTGCATCTCTGCAATGTTCTTGGGTCTTACTCTGGGCGGAGCTATATATATGTTTATCCTACATCAACCAACGGCGTCTCCTCCTCCTCCTCCTCCTCTTCCTCCTCCACCCTGCCAAGCGACGAGTCTTTTCCCTCCCTCTTTCGCCCTCCAGTAATCATCTGACAACAATATCAATTTCATAATCCACTTTGGGGAATGGGAGACATTACACCCCTTCAAGCTCCACCAACTAATCCTCTCTGTTTAGATCACCTTACACCAGTTTTTGGGGGGGTTTTCAGAGCTCATCCTTTCTCTACACACAGGCTACTGGGATGCATCTCCATGTGATAATGCCCGGGCGACGACTATTCCATCTTCCGTGATCGTGGTACATCATCACACTTGCTTCTCTTCATTTCGCTCTTGAAGAGGAAGAAAAGGGCCGAGCACGGACATCGAGGCGGTGCTGTTGCGGAGTGGAACGCCGGCAGCGGGAGGCGCTTCAGTTTTATCAAAATGCTCATGGGGACATCTAGTGTTGACTGAGGAAAAAAGAAATGGAAATGGAAGTATTTTTTTATGATTTCCCTGCAGGATGATCGTGCACTCTTCTAACCTACAGCTGTAAAGTGCTAGTGTGCTATGTGCTAAACCCAGAGGAAGGAACGCAAGCTTCAGAGGAATGTCTGTGCAGCTCAGGGTCATCACAAATAAATAACATGTATTGTTAGAAAGTTGATGAATGACGAGGTATGTTGCTACTATATATATACACATGTATGTATATTAATATAAATCTATATATATATATATATATAAATCTATATGATATATATATATTTTTTTTTTTATTTTTTTTGGGGTTGTTAGAAAGAGAATGTTTGGGGGTCTAAGATTGGGATGAAACGGGGTGTGTCTCTCCCAGTCAGACAGACAGTCTATTAGAAGTACTATACTATATATTTATTAGTTGAGACATGAAATAAACCCTCACATTGGTGTCCCATGTCCAATAAAGGTGTATTTAGGGGGAAAGTTAAAAGATGATGAACATTGTTTGTTCTGTAAAGTGTGCTTCTCATGTAGGATGATGGGCACACAGCAGGATAGAGATGGCTCCCATAACAACCACCTGGTTCTGTTGTTTGAAGTTTGAAATGTGTACAACTTTATATATGGTGTTGTGAACGGTGTGTGTGTGTGTGTTGGTGTCTGTGCGTACGTGTGTGTGTGTTGGTTTGTGTATGTGTGTGTGTGTGTTGGTGTGTGTGTTAGTGTGTGTGTGTGTGTTTGTGTGAGTGTGTGAGTTGAAACGTGGCGGGAGGGAGTAAGAAAGACTGTCCTACATTTACAAAGAAAGAAATAGTCTAAACGTGACTCTTTTGATGACTTTTAGCCTCCACTTTCACAGCCGGGTCAAATTGACCCGGGAACATCATTGCTGTACCTAGAAAACAAACTTAACAGGAGGGTGAACTATATATGATTTGATCTCTCACATTCAGTACAATACAACAACCCTGTTCCTATGTCTCTACTTTAACTTGTCTGTGTGTATTAAACTGCAGGATACTTTATTCTGAGATCATGTCACTGGTGCATATATACTTGTTGTGTGGAACCTGCAAACACAGACTGACACATCTCTGTCCTTTTTCACTCTCCTTCTCTGTGTTGAAAGTGAAAGACTGTCTTCTTCTTCTTCTTCTTCTTCTTCTTCTTCTTCTTCTTCTTCTTCTTCTTCTTCTTCTTCTTCTTCTTCATGCAAGAATCACAAGCTTTTTTCCCCGTCCCTTCTGAATGCATCAGCACACAGCTGGGGCTGAACTTTGTCCTGCTTCCATATAGAAAAACAACAAGCACAGTATAAAAGGGGTGGAGAAGCGGAGGAAGAGACTAGTTGTTGTTCAAGGAGCAACAACAACGCGAGCTGAGCAGAGGGAACAGAACGTTTGTATCAAAGGGTAAGCGACACAATTCTTTGCATTTCATCGAGTTGCCTGAAATGCAGTAAACACTCCAGAAAGCGACGTGTATTTTTATTGCTATAGGATCAGCTTTTTAAAAGGATTTGTAGAATATTTGAAGTTGTAACCCTGGTCTAACCTTTTGTACAATCCTCTCCATCTCCATCTCCATCTCCCTCTCCTTCTCCCTCTCCATCTCCACTCTGCAGATCTGGGCGGTGCTCCACGGGGATGTGGGCGTGCCTCAGCCTGCTCACCACTCTCTGCCTGCTCCATGAGGGCGAGGCGAAGGGTGATGGTGCACTGTGTCAGACGCCTCCGTCCTAGGGGATAGGAGATGTGGAGCCGATGAAAGACACGATGGGCCATGTGACGGTGGTGGCCCTTTTCAATCCTGGCATGGCGTTCTGCCTGGTCCAGGATTCCAGGTGCGTGCGTCTGCCCTTCACACCACAGGAGCCCTACATCGGTGGGAAAGCATGGCATTCCCACTCACTGGCTTAAACAGCATGGCATAAGCATGGCATTCCCACTCAGCATTAAACTCCTGTTCTTCCCTCATCTGAGCAGGATGGAACACCTGATCAGGAGCCTGGAGATTCAGGGTCTGAAGGACGTGGCCTACATGGCCATCAACCACCAGGGGGAGGAAGCACAGCAGCTGCACGCCGTGCTGGGACAGAGACTGTCAAGGAACGTCACCCTCTACAAACAGAGCGGCCAGCAGCCCGATGTCTGGCAGACGCTGAGCGGAGAGATGTCCGACTTTCTCATTTATGACAGGTTTGTTGCCAATAATCTGATAACAAATCAACAAATCAATTCCCTTCCTCACTATGTTGTCCTGTCCCTTTGCCATCAGGTGTGGCCGGCTCACCGAGCACCTCTCCCTTCCCTACTCCACCATCGGTCAAGGCTTCGTCGAGAGAGCGATCAAAGATGCCTACTGCAATCGCACATGAGGGGATTGCGCACACGAGGTACCACACATAACTGAGAGAATATACATTACATTAATTGAAACGAGCATTTAGTCCTCAGATAATATGATATGATCGCAATCCCAATCATCCCCGCGGTCACGGCCAGCAAGGTGGTGGGGTAGTTCACAGAAAACACAGGTTTGAATTGGGCCAGAGGCAGGAGGGGGCGTACATACACCAGATACAACAGGATGGCGGCCTAATGCGCTGTGAAGTGGGGTTGGACCAGTGTGAGTTAATGCTCAAATGCATGAAGGTTGGACTCCCTGGGATAACCAAGTGCTGCTGCGACTGCCCCACACTTTCTGCCGACTTGAGTCTGCAGCATGAACCGTCTGTGTGTAACGAGTTTCCCGCGTACCCTGCCTCGTGTACTTGTCACGAACTGCCGGATAACAAGAATGCCTGCGAATGCTGGAAACATCACGACTGTCCGGGCCCGATTGTATATGTGAGACCCGGGTTGGGCGGTTTTACGTGGAGATACCGGGGAGAGTAGTGGGGGTGGACCATTACATAAATGGATAAAGTTGATGGTAAGCATTGTATTAAGACCATCCAGAAACACCAGGGCCAAGCGCTCTTTTATACCAACTAATATTACTCTGGGATAGGGTGAGGCAACCCCTGACAGCATCCATGTGGGATAGATACAAGTCCAACCTCCCACCGATAAAGATTCTATAATGCCAACGGTTTGGCAGCTTGTTAACTCACTCGTCGACAAAGATATGCAAATAAGTGGATTGATCCTTAAATATGATATACTGTGTTTCACCTGTCTTCCATGTGTGTGTCAGCGGGTCGCCCTCATCCTCTCTCAGGAGTACATGTGATTGTCATGTTCCTTAATGGCCCTCCTCCAATCTGCTCCCTCCATCCTTTATGAAGCCAGACGCAGAAACTAAGCTCTTGTTGCGTCTGATTTAGAGAAAGAATTAGAAGAATAACAAATAAAGCGTGTAAAGAACTCTTCAAAAAGAGATCCAAATAAAATCAGATTGCGGTAAAAGCTAAAAAGCAATGGTCCGGAGGAAAATAATCCTGGTGTAAAAGTGTATACCACTGATGTGTATGTCTGTAGCGCACGGTATTGACCATTGTTCTTGAGGACACCATCATTAATAATAATAATAATGATACTTCCAAAGAGCTTTTCTAGACACTCGGTCAGTATGTGATGACATACAAGGAATATAGAGCACATTGGATAATATAAGGCAGAGTTAGATCAACTTACATTGTATTGGCGAATGGTGTTTCTTTGCCGGTCCGGAGAACGCACAAACTTTAATATTTTTTAAACCTTTCAAAGATTTCTCAAAACAAAGGTCTCAAGACCATACTGCCCAAGTTTGGAATGAATCGTCTTTAAGCTCCAGAAGGAGTTAACTGTTTTACAACCCCTAAAAACATGAAAAGGGGCCAAAAAGGCATATTTTGAGGGATTGATTGTAGCGCCCCCTAATGTTCAAATATTATGAACAGATTAAGGTAGGTTAAGGATGTCCTTGTGGACAGATGCTACCAATTTGGTGAAGATATTCAAAGAATGTTGGAAGTTAGGTCTCTTTATATATTAGGCCACACCCTTTGGATGTTTACTGGTCCATATCCTTTAAACGCAATAAAATATCGACAATTCCTGAAAATCATTCCTTTAAATTGAACCAATAATGGACCTCAGAAATTGTCATATCAATCGAAACAAGCGTTTTGAAGAAAAGTGCACAAAAACATTTTTTTACAAAATTCAAAATGGCGGAAAATGTAAGTAAACGTAGCTTATGGTCATAATAATATTTTTTGTAGAGCAGGTCCAAGCGGAGATGGATGCTGAATTGCGAGTCAATTAGTCATTGGAGGCAAAAAACATAGGCTTTAAAAAAAACATTAATTCTAGGGGGCGCTATGGAGACATATTGTCATTCCGAAGCTTTCAAATAATATCAGGTAACTACGAATTTGACTTTAAATGTGTGTGCCATGTTTAGTCACGTTTCAAGCATGTTAGATTGTTTATTTGTTCACGGTGAAGGATCAAAGTTTGCTGATGCTAGGATTCGCCACACTTCAACGTGTCATTACGACCGTCACAGGGAAGCATTATCAAGGTCTTACATCTATTCTGCTATATTTTGAGAGGGATCTGAATAATGTGTGAGGAGAAGGGTATGCAAGTAGAACAACTGTAACTTCCTGTTACCACTAAGTGGTGCTAAAACCATAATACAAAATTAGCATATGGATCTGTTCAGGGTCATTATGTCATGACGTATGAGAAATATGGAGCAGATTAGACAATGTATGGCCGAGTTACAACAACGTACATTCTCATGGCGAATGGTGTTTCTTTGCCGGTCCGACAAACGCACATAGTTTAATATTTTTGAAATCCTACAAATATATTCAAGACAAAGGTCTCAAGATCATACTGCCCAGGTTTGGAATTAATCGGGTTTACGCTCTAGGAGGAGTTAACTGTTAAACATGAAAAAAGGCCAAAAAGGCATATTTTGAGGGATTGATTGTAGCGCCCCCTAATGTTCAAATATTATGAAAAAATTAAGGTAGGTTAAATGTTTCCTTGTGGACATAAGCCACTAATTTGGTGAAGATAGTCCAAGTGATTTGGAAGTTAGGTGTCTTTATATATTAGGCCACACCCCATGGATGTTCATTGGTCCATATCCTCTGAACGCAATGAGATATCAACAATTCCTGAAAATTATTCCTCGAAATTGATCCAATAATAGACTTCAGAAATTCTCATATGAATTGGAACAAGCATTTTGAAGAAAAGTGCACAAAAACAGTTTTTTTTACCAAATTCAAAAAATGTAAAAAATGTAAGTTGACGTAGCTTATGGTCATAATACAATTTTTTGTAGAGCAGGTCCAAGCGGACATGTATGCTGAATTATGAGTCAATTAGTCATTGGAGACAAAAAGTTTGGGCTTTTGAACGAAAATTCATTCTAGGGGGCGCTATCGAGCCATATTGTCAATCCGAAGCATTTGAATCATATCAGGTAACTACATATTTGACTTTAAAGGTGTGTGCCAAGTTTAGTCACGTTTCGAGCATGTTACATTGTTTATTTGTTCACGGCGAAGCATCAAAGTTTGCTGATGCTACGACTCGCCACACTTCAACGGGTCATTACAACCTTCACAGGGAAGCATTATCAGGGTCTTACGTCTATTCTGGTACATTTTGAGAGGGATCTGAACAATCTGTGAGGAGAAGGGTATAAAAGTAGAAAACATGTAACTTCCTGTTGCCAGTAGGTGGCGCTAACACCATAGTTAAAATTTAGCATATGGATGTCTTCAGGATCAGCATATCATAATATATAAGAAATATGGAGCAGATTACATAACGTATGGGCGAGTTACATCAACTTGGATTTTTATGGCGAATGGTGTTTTTTGATGTTCGACCCACCGCACAAAGTTTAATATTTTTTAATTCTTTCATCCGGTGTAAGCTCTAGGAGGAGTAAACTATTTTACAACCCCTAAAAACATGAAAAAAGGCTAAAAAAAAGGCTAAAAATGAAGATATTTAGGGATTTATTGCAGCGCCCCCTAACGTTCAAATATTATGAAAAAAATTAAACTAGTTTAAGGGATGGGATATGGACATAGGATAGCAATTTGGTGAGGATAGGCAAATTAATTTAGAAGTTGTGTGACTTCAAATAGTAGACCACACCCCTTAGATGTTCATTGGTCTATATTATCTGAACGCAATAAGATATCAACAATATTTTCAGTAATTATGATGATATTGAACCAATAATGGATACCAGAAAATTTCGGATGAATCGGACAAAGAGCTTTGGAAAAAAGTGAAAACATTTTTTTGTACACAATTCAAAATGGCGGAAAATCTAATTAGGCGCATTTGATGGCCACCATGAACTTATTTGTAGAGCAGGTCCAGTCCACTTTTGGAATATGATAAAGGCCTCAAAAGGGCAACATTCCTTAGAGAAAATAATAATAACTCTATGAAAAACAATAGGTTCCTCTACGACGAAGTCATAACGAGGACCCTAATAAACATATGAATAACAATAGGTCCTCGTCGGACCGACTCTGTCGGTCGTCTTGGGCCCTAATAACTCTATGAAAAACAATAGGTTCCTCTACGAGGAAGTCGTCACGAGGACCCTAATAATCCTTTGAAAAACAATAGGTTCCTCTACGCCGAAGTCGTAACGAGGACCCTAAATATAATATATAATGTATATACAATAATATATATATATATATATAAATATATTAAAATATATTTATATATAAATATAAATATCATATATATACATAAAAAAAAAAAAAAAATATATATATATATATATATATATATATATATATATTAAAGATGTAAATACAGGTGTGAAACCTTAAATTGAGCTCAATAATGAATGCCCCCGTATGCAATAAGATCTATATGAAATGTCTTCCCTAAACTGTGACCTATTTTATCCATTGTTAACTTTTTATTACCAAACTACTATGCATTATAAGCTAGACACTATAATTGATTGTACTTCATTACTACTGCACTTTGGCCTGACCTTTTCCTCTCTGACACTCAGGCTGTACATTGCGTGTGTGTGTATGTGTGTGTGTGTATGGGGGGGGGTGGGGGTGGGGGGGGGAGACACGATGGAGATCAGTAAATGCATTTACATTTTAATTTAAAGTGTTCATCGATGTACATTGTCCCTCTCGAACAAATAAAAACTAAATATATTTGTCTCCTCTACTCTCTACGAGACAGAGAGCTGTTTCCGTAATTCAAATCACTGATATAGATTAATTGGACTAAATAATAGAAACATATCTCAGTACCAAAACCATCACAACAAAAACATTGTGACCTTCATGAACGTGGACGTGCCGCAGGAGTGGTATGGCTGCCGGTCCTAATAAACGGGCATGACGGTGTGTGTATCTCAGTGGTGCGACCCTCCAGCTCCCTCTCTATCTTCCAGCCTGTTATCTCTCTTATTTTCCCACCTCCCCTGCTGCCCGCCGCTTTGATAAGCTCCCATTAAGAAACCACTCCGATGCCGCTCAGCCGCCAAGCCGCCCAAACACATTCACAAGTCATAAAGCGCCGCAATCAACCAACTCGCACCGGGCCGAGACTCTCCCGAGCGCCCAAAAACGAAGGATTGAAATGGCAACAAAGTGACGCTCGGGCGCCGCTCGGGGATGAGCGGGGGGCGGGGGAGAAAAAGAAGCTGCACAGGGTTTATGTCTCAAAAAACATGGATGGGGCTGCAGTGTGTCCTCTGGCAAGATGGAAGGGGAATCAGTCCAAACTATTTGGCTGGATGGCGCTGGCTGTCACAGTTGGGGACCACAACAACAACAACAACAACAACAACAACAACAACAACAACAACGGCAACACTTGCCGGTGGTAAAGAAGCGGCCACTGAGCTCACAGATCCTTTTTCACAAGGTTACAACGACCACGATGGGAAGTGACAGGAGGCAAATGCACGAAATTGTAGGTCAAAAAGGAAAGTCTCTGACACCCGACACATCGTGTTGATCCTGTTTCGAAGCAGGAGATGGTATTTTCGCTCGTTGGAGAGCCAACATGTGACAAACAGAGTATGAGACGATGAGATAACCTTTCACGGTCCCCAGATCTAAAGCTAATGCTCACCCAACGTGGTTTTTCTCCCCTCCAGTATCATCAACTATCCTCCGGAGTGAAGTTAATCTTCCCTCAAAGATGTGGACAACATCTGTAAAGGAGCATTTGAAGTGTTTCTGGTAAACTTCAGACACATGTTGTTGATGTTGTTGTTTCTCTTTGGATATGCTATCCATTTGTATTCCAGAGGGACGGTATCTTTCCTGAAGCTTTAAGACAAACGATCCGTTGTGTGACTAGAACGTGTCCACAGCCATAACGAGTCAGAGACCGGGAAACCTTTTTATTTTGAGGCTGTTCAGTCAGACTTTCGGAGGATTACCAGGAAGTCTAAAACGACCGCTGTGTTCTATCCATCTGGACGCCGAAGGACTCCTACTCATTCGCAAAGTGCAGTCGTCGAGCGTCTCACTCCTCTGTGCCCAACACAGAGTCCATTACATAGAACAGAGAGAGAATCCTGCTGGATTTGCCAACTTCTTTATCTTTTAGTTTTTTGGGGGGGGAAATCACATTTTGACAGAAAACCCACGTAGCTCCAGCTGGTGCCCGTGTTATTTTGCTCAGTCGTTTCTTTTCTATCGAAAGCTATCGCAGACCGCTTCGATCGAATGAACAGACAGTACACAATGTCCTAGGTGGTTTGGTGTTTCTATCTCTTTGTGGATTTAAAATACGGCTATCGAGGATTTAACCTGCATTAGCACCGCGGGCGAATCATCCGGCCTCGTATCTATATTACAAAAGGTAAATGGTATCTCTTAATCGAAAGATAACCTGACCTTTCTTTGGAAAAAAAACTGTTTGAGGAGAGAGCGATCAGAATTTTAGAAACACCACAGTGCTCGTAGTGAGTGTAGTAATCAGACAGTAATGTATGCATTAACCTTTGACGCACAAAGCTATTTTTAGGCTTCTGTTCTAAAATTGCATACCCAAACTAAAAAAGGCTGTATTTCTATAACCATTCTGGCTATTTGAATATTTTTATATTTTTTTATTTTTAAGAGGGATTATGATATATTACGATATGTGTGGAATCAGTGTGGATGTTCGTGCTTTTTGCTATCGGGCTTTTTCTGATAGAACCCAGCTAAAGGTCGCTGGTTCCGTAGATAATCATATATTCATGATTATTTTGGAGTTTTTTTGCGTTGTTTTTTTAAATTTGGCTGACTGATTCTTGTAGCCCAGGCTCTGTTGTTTAATTTTATGTGCAACAGTAATATGTTATGTATATATTTGCTGTTTGAGAAATAAAGTTGGCGCAACCAAGATGGATGCATGTAATCAGCCTAACGCAACACACTAAAGAGCACGGCGGATTAATGATGAGTGTGAGGGTAACGGGAACGCTCATCACGGTTACGAGGAAGGTGAGGGAGGTTAGAACAACCCAGCCGAATGGAATGATGTCAGAAAATGAACTGACTTTAAGAAAGTTTATGGAAAAGGAGTCTTTAGAGAAACAATGTAATGCCTGAGCTTCTTTAAAAGTGTTGTGCAAAGGTTAAATTCGGGAATGTGGTTCTGCTTCAGTAATCACTCTTAAGTGCATTTTCTTTACTGGATTCATGAGGGTACATCCTACTTAGTGATTCCATTTTAATTTGCTCTCTGATATGACAGTAATGTTACCTGGATATATAAAATTGCAAAGCTCTGTCTGCAACCCACAATTTAACTTGAAGGCATTGGTTATATATCTTAATAACTAGAATTAAAAAAGCAGCAACTAGCCGGTGAACACAGTGGAGCATTTAAAGACTCATTTGTCAAGATATTTTACTCAGATGTCGGAGGGGTGCATAGATAGAGTTAAAGAGGAGGTTTCGTCGGCCGGGTGGACACAAACATGAAAACACATGGTTGCTAATGTTGCTCCTTGTTGTCTGACCGTGTAAATAAACAAGTATTTGCTTCAAGATTGCAGTATTGATTTGAAAAGTGATAATATGCCAACGTTGCGTCCACACCTTGTTTCTTCTGCCCCCATGTGGTCAAAAGATAAAGACAAATCAGTACGCGCTCCATGTTGTGCCAAATGTGTTTCATTGAAAAATGAACATGTTTTCATCATAATTGACAATGCATGATGCACAAATTTCATGAGAACAGGCTGATTTATTTGCACATTGTGCCACCATGTATTGCAATAATCCCTCTGGGGTCTGGGGTCCTTTTTGGGGTCCTTTTCTCGATTTGACATAATTTCTTAAATTCAGCTTATAAAACCACTTGACACATAGCCATGGGTTTTACACAAGAAATAGCAGAACAATCTCAGCTCTTTATATGATGAGACACAATTATCCCAAGGCACACGTTTAAGGCGATAATATGGCCCTAAGGCTCAAAATTGAATTTTGTTTTATTCTTCATATCTCTTTACTCATGTGGAAGAACTGTTTTGGTGTTTGAAATTGTTTAGAAAAAACTGAAAAAATCCCTTTGGAAAACTTAAAGAATAAAAAAACATTGAAACAAAAACCAACATGCCCTTTTAAGCTAGTGGGAAGAAGTTGGCCGGATCGCTGGTGTATCGTCAGCGGCAATCTCCACTCCGAACCAAGTACTTCTACACACCAGCCGTGAGATGCCGGGCGGCTGACAGATACTCGACCTGGCACCGATTGCTGCGCTGTACTTATAATAATTTTGTGTTTGTCGGCTGTCAGAAAGCTGCAGGATGTGTCTCCCGGGTCGGAAACCAGACAGCGGGACATAATTATGGTGTGTTCCTCGGTACGTCAACCCGGCTCTCTGGGAGAAGCGAGCTCGGTCAGCCTCACTGACTCCCATCTCTCACACATCTCCTCCTCGACTCACACTCCCAAAAGACCTGTGTGTGTGTGTGTGTGTGTGGCATAATACTTTTGTTTACAGCACTGGGGGGAAAAAAGTGTATTTGTCTCTCTCACACTGGAAAACATGTGAGTGTGTGTGTGTCGAAATAGACAAATCAAGCATTTATTCCCCTTAGCAGGAGTGTGTGTGTTGTACATGCAGGTGAGTGTGACGGATCGGGGGGCTTCTCTGCGGAGGCCATCTTGCTGTATTATTCATGAGAGTCGGCGATGTCTCGTTGGCAAGCCGCGTTTGGCAAACGTCACGTATGGAACGGCGGCAGAAATAATGGGAAGCGGTAGCTCAGTGCTGTGTCATCAGCAACGCGGCGTTGTCGCAGCACCTGGCACCCGCCGGTTGAATACTAAACGGTTTGGGGCAAACAAGGCCACACACTCATGCATTGCAGTGTCGGAGATGCATGAGGGCAAAGGGCAAAAGTGCCCCCAAGAAATATAATGTTGCCCCTGATGCCCCCAGAATTTTGATAATTTTATAGCGTTTTATGTTGGTTCTTTGTTTCGTCTGTCCTCTCTGTATTGCCTGTACTTGGTAGGTACACACACAAAAAACAATAAATATAATCTGGAATTATGAACAAACAAAGAAACAAGTTATAATTGTTAATAGTTACTTAAACAATTTAATAACAATAAATAACCACAAGGAAATAGGAATACATTATAAAACACATACACATGTTGACCAATGAACAGGGTTCATACACATGACCAATGAACAGGGGTCATCCACATCACATGACCAATGAACAGGGTCCATACACATGTTGACCAATGAACAGGGTTCATTCACATGACCAATGAACAGGGTTCATCCACATGACCAATGAGTAGAGTTCATCCACATGACCAATGAACAGGGTTCATCCACATGACCAATGAGTAGAGTTCATCCACATGACCAATGAGTAGGGTTCATACACATGTTGACCAATGAACAGGGTTCATACACATGACCAATAAACAGGGTTCATCCACATGACCAATGAGCAGGGTTCATCCACATGACCAATGAGTAGGGTTCATCCACATGATCAATGAGTAGGGTTCATCCACATGACCAATGAGTAGGGTTCATCCACATGACCAATGAGTAGGATTCATCCACATGACCAATGAGTAGGGTTCATCCACATGACCAATAGACAGCATGGAGGTTACAGTGTTTGGTGAATATCTACCACGCGAGAATATGAATATAAACTAACGTTAACCAGTAATAGATTTCCCATCATTCTGTGGAAGGTCTTTTAATATCCCTTTTAAATTTCAGGTTCTCATGAGTGATGTTGCAAATCAATGAGCAGGACTGTTTTATACCCTTATTGGATTTCACATGGCCGCAAAGTGCCTTTATTTAAAACCGCACTAATCAATGGAAGGTGTCACTCGCGGTGATGAAACTGAAGAGAATTATTGCTCGGGCGTGTCGTGGAGCGTCCCTGTGGCAGCCAGACGATGGAAGACGGATGGAGAAAGTTTTGAAAGTGACAGTCCTGGGGAGATGGTGGTGGTGGTGGTGATGTGTGGGTGTGGGTGTGGGTGTGTAAGTGTGTGTGTGTGTGCGTGTGTGTGTGTGTGTGTGTGTGTGTGGTATAAAGTCAGTGGTGTTCTGCTTTCTGCTTCACAAGGAAACTCCCAAAATAAAATGCAAGGACATTCAAAGAGGGTAAAGGGACAAGTAGGAGATGTCAGAGGTTTGACAAATAATGAAAAGTTTGAGACTACGGGGGCGGAGCCAAATATACCTTAAATACAAACTGATTAGCACTTCAGTGGCACTTGAATGGCATTTACTATGGTATTACTCATGGTATTACTTATGGTATTACTTATGGTATTACTCATGGTATTAATTATGGTATTACTCGTGGTAGTACTTACAGTATTATGGTATTACTCATGGTATTAATTATGGTACTACTCATGGTATTAATGATGGTATTAATTATGGTATTACTCGTGGTATTAATTATGGTATTACTCATGGTATTAATTATGGTATTACTCATAGTGTTACTTATAGTATTATGGTATTCCTTATGGTATTACTTATAGTATTATGGTATTACTTATGGTATTGCATATGGTATTACTCATGGTATTACTAATAGTATTACTTGTGGTATTACTCATGGTATTACTCATGGTATTACTTGTGGCATTACTTATGGTATTACTTATGTACTCATGTGTACTCCTGCATCCGTGCATCCTGTAGAGCCCCCATCGTATTATGCATTTTGTATACTCTGAAACCATAAATAATACCTAGAAATGAGCAAAAATAGTCTTTATTTTTAAACGGCATTAAAGACATAAGCAGCGTATAGGAGTCTCGTCGACACAGCTTCACCAAAATGTTAAAGTACGTATGTCCCACTAAGCCGGAGCAGCGTTAACAGAGCGGATGTTCAGCGGACTGATCTGCTACGCTTGAAAAGAGGCGCCACAACAACCTGGGCTGCTCTAACTGCAAATGAAGTGCGGGTATCGATACCATTATTCCCGAGCGACGGAACTTTTGCTCCATTAATTTAGCGGCCCGAGTCCGAGACACGGAGGGCGAAACGGCACAAGGTAGTAAAATAGTAAAAGATAAAAGTGAAAACGCGTCAGGTAAGTTCCATAAAGGCTCCAGAGTAAGAGTTGTAGGAAGCTTAAAAAGCTGGAGTTGGCCACATGGGGCAATAACACCCACCGCAGTCGACTAAGCCTGTATACAGACTTTTAATCTGACCCGTCGAATATTGGAAAACAATCTACCAAATTATAGTAAAGAACATTTATCCGTTATGACTTGAATTTCCCGAAGCAACAGACCAGAATCACGTTTTCTAGCCTCTAATAATCCTTATTTAAACAATTTAGTTGTAAAGTGAACTAAGAGCTGAATCCAGAGTTATTGTCCTCGGCATAATAAACGGTCACCTGACCCACAAAAATGAACAAGTCCCTTCAGCTGGTGTCAAGACCCCGGTCACCAGACTTAGAAACAGCACCGCAGGAGTTACAATAAATATCATTGTGTCCCCTGATCCCCAAAAAAGTGTGCCCTCTTGTGTTCTAACAGTAAACCCTTTCTCTTAACCCTCCTGTTACCTTCAAATTTACTAACATATTTTACCCTTTTTGACCCCAGCAGTTAAAATCTCCAGAAAATGATTAGAATTAACATTGTTTAACCAAGTTTAAGTGTCAGGTCAGTTTGTTTGTTGACTACCTAAATAGCCCTTTACATAATTAAAAAAGTTGATATTTCTTATACACAGTGAAAAACAGTCTGGGGTCAAATTGACCCCAAAGAACACCGATGCATACAAGTTGTGTACAAGACAGTGAAAACATATCATGTGAATTTTATGTTTTCCCAGTTGTCCACAATAAATTAGGAAAAGTCATGAAATATGAAGCAAAAGAAATTATGTCAATCATTTTTTTAGAGACGTCAAACATTGAATGGGGTCAAATTGACCCCAAAGGTAATAGGAGGGTTAATAAGACATTACAATCAAAAGTGTACTTTGTATGGCTCATAGATCCATGAAATGTCTTCAATTAGATACATATTTCCCCACAGTTGTTTTTTTTCCCATTTCCATGACATCCACTATTTGTCTCCCCTTACGGCTGTATGGTAATTAACGTATGTTCTCCGGAGGCTCGTGAAGCCCAGAGACTTCCATCACCAACAATCAGCTGGCTGCGGGCGGTTGAGAAAAACGGACTCTAACGATTTTCCCGTTTCGGGATGGCTCGCAGCTAAATATATCCTCGGAGTCGTGGCGTTTCCGCTCGTCTTTGAACGCAGCATTAGCTCCGCCAACTTGTTGCATCGACGGGAGAAACGCCCCCTGAGTTTAGTTGTAGCTCCTCTCTCTCACACACACTCACTCTCACTCTCTCACACACACACAGGCTCTCTCTCTCTCACACACACGCCTTGCTGCTGTCTCAACCCGTCAACATGGCTGCGAACCGGGTGATCGTGTACGGAGGAAGAGGATCTCTGGGCTCCAAGTGTGTGGAGCATTTCAAGTCCAAAGGATGGGTGAGTGGAGGCGCTAACCCGACGCCAGCTGCACGTTACACTCGCACCTACGAATCTCACCGTGTTAACTGTATTTACGACGTCGACAGTGGGTCGCCTCGGTCGACATGGCCGCGAACGAGGAGGCGAACGAGAACGTCATCGTGAAGTCGAGCGAGTCGTTCAGCGAGCAGGCGGGACAGGTGAGGACAGCTAGTTAGAATTATGCTACATGCTACATGCTCTTTTTTGTGTTTTATGTCATGTTTCTGTCTCGTTAATGCCGAGCCGATGGAGAGAGAGAGCCGGTGGTGTGGTCGGCTGCACGCTGCCGTGTGTCCGGGAGCTAATACACCTGATGCGTTCACGGGATGTTTTATTTGCTCCGTTTTGCTCATCTGTTAATGCTGCGTTCATGTCGCATTCGAAAAAGAAAGGGGGGACATTTGTATTTATTTTATTATATTATTATTCGTGTGCCCAGGAGCTAATACATATGATGAGTTCACGGGATGTTTTATTTGCTCCGTTTTGTTCATCTGCTAATGCTGCGTTCAAGTCGCATTCGAAAAAGAAAGGGGGGACAGGGGTTCGTATGCTCATGGAAAACCTGGAAAAATCATTACATTTTAAAATGGTCATTTCCAGACCTGGAAAAGTCCTGGAAAAAACTTAAACCATAAAAGTTTTGGAAAAGTCATGGAAATTTGTTATAATCACATGTTCATTTACGCCGAGTTTGAAATAATTCATGTTTTTTTAAAGAAAGACACTCAAAATATAAGCCGGCGTACGCTCTCAATACGCAACAATTTCAGAATTGTACATGTTTATACCGAGATTTCAGTTTGGTCATGAAAATTTGGTGAAAAGTCATAGAAATCCAACATTTGTAAGAACCCTGAACAATTGTATATTTTTTTCGGTTTGTTTTATGACATAATAAAAGTTTACATGTTGTATGTATAGGCTTGTGACGGTTTAGTCTTTGTCCGGTTCATCCAGTTATTAAGCGAACAGGTCACACCAAAACAAACACAGTTTTAATACAATAGTTCATTTAACTGTGAGTCTATATTCTTATTGGTCAGTATATTAACAGGTTAGTATATTAACATATTTTGTGTTTTACTGAGCACGTTTACATGTTTTATTGTTTTATTCTATAGCCTATCTTGTGGATATGTAGCAGCTTTGTCACTTTATTGTAGAAATATCTTGCTTTTTTCTTTTGTCTTTTTATATAAAGGTTATAAATCTCCCTTCAATCATCACCTGCAGTGAATGTTTTTTTAGTTTTTGTCAAACCCGTCCAGCTGGTGTTCGGTTTGAGAGTCTTTGTGAAAAGGTGTACAGAGTTCTCTCTCTCCTCTGCGCAGGTGACGACGGATGTGGCCCAGTTGCTAGGGGAACAGAAAGTGGACGCCATCTTGTGCGTGGCGGGAGGCTGGGCGGGAGGAAGCTGTAGATCCAAAGGTCAGAAGTCAACTTTTTTTGAGCTCTTTGTTTGCTTTAACATTAATCATCAGCTTTTTGTTTCCTGCGGAAAAATAAACTCGGCTAAAACATATTGCAGACGGCAATTAGCTTAGCTTAGCATAAAGACTGGAAACGGGTGGGACGGTTAGCATGGCGCACCCCAAATGTAACAGATCCGCCGATAACACATATTGTTTTTATTGAAGTGTAAAAATGACTTTTCATATGATATGAATGATATTTCTCCGTAACCAGACACGCAAGGACGATTTTCCATGATTTAATTTTTCCACGTCTCTCTCAGATTTATACAAAAATGCGGATCTGATGTGGAAGCAGAGTGTGTGGACCTCCACTATCTCCAGCCACCTCGCCGCTCTGCACCTCAAACCAGGGGGACTGTTGACTTTGGCCGGGGCCAAAGCTGCACTGTCGGGCACTGGGGGTAAGGGACTCACACACACACACACACACACATATACACACACACACACTCACACCCACACTCACTCACACACACACACACACACTTGTGTTTACTGTTCTCGTCACGGTGGCCTGGTTTGGACTTTGAGATATATCGGAGAGTCGATTGTGTAGATAGCTTTGATGTCCGACCCCGTCGGTTCAAATAAAGAAGGTAATGGAAAGCACCGCGGGGCTTTGACCAGGGCATCGACGTTCTGATCAGAGACATCGAGGGGGGCTGATAGGTGGGGGGGGGTCTCACCCGGCTCACAACAGGGAGGAAAAGCTGTCGATGAGATGGATCCGAGAATCAAAACCAGACTTTAGTCCGTCAACAACCTCTTTTCCCTCTGTCCGCGCCCGTGAGCCTCCGACCCGCCGTCTTCATCTGACAACACGAATGTGACCGGGGACGGTTCTTTGACGGAAGGAAACAAACAACCGTTTGTTCTTTTTCTGTCATTTCCCAGACTTTTGAGGAAATAACGGGCAGATTTAATTTCAGTCGAGATAATCATTAGTTGCAGCCTTAATTTGATAAATGTAAAAAAAAACAGGTGCACGTGAAAGTATGAAAGAAAACGTCCGAGCGGCTCTGGAACCGGACGGTCGCCACCAGGAAATCGTATCCCGTCTATTTTTGGACCCATGGGACCTTGTTCTGGAATTAAATATGTATGTTAAATATATATAGAGAGTCAACAAGGGAGATTCCCTCTCTTTACTTGTAAAACTTCACAAAGACTTTGCCTCTCTATATATTAAAGCGCTGTTGCCATGACGCCAGCCCCCGAGGCATCCAGAAGGGATCTGGAGTGGTGCCATCTGATGCCCAGACCCCCCCCCCCCCCTACACACACACACACGCACACTCCCTGTCCAAGCTAACCATGTGATATGACCAGTCCCCCCCCCCTTCAACTCCTGCTGTACAAGCTACCCATGTTGCATCCAGTGTTTCTTTCTCCCCCCCCCTCCCTCCCTCCTTTTATCCAATCCTTCGGCTCAGCACAAAGCTCATTGGCCGCCGGCTTACGGAGACAATGACTCAGCAGTTTTTCCCCCACGTGCACATTCTGCGTTAACTGCCCCGATGCAGTCTGTGGATCCTGATCTGTTGCGTTCCCTTTGACTGAGTTTGTGTTTACTGGGAACCGTAAAGCCCCTCTGCAACAAAACAACCTACCGAAGCATCTGTTTGTCTAATTAAACACGAGTCAACATCCAGAGCCACGCGTCGGCCGTGTGACTCGCCGAGAGCGACCTCTTTTCAAAGAGGAGAGTTGATGAGCGTTGACTGAAACCCATAAAGAGTCGGGCGGCTGATGGATTCTGGCGGTCGCTGCGGATTCAAGTTTTATGAATGAATCTTGCAGTGAAACGCTGGAAAAGATAAGAAGTGAAAATGCAGGATGAGTTTTTATGAAATCCAAAGCCGACTTGAGACCCCAGGGTCTTGCTCCGAAGAAGAGTTGTTGAAGGGGGGGGGAGGTGCTAGTGAGCATGAACTCGGCTCCTATGTCGGCGCTCGCATCGCCGTATCAACAGCTCTGTCCATTCGCGCACCTTTTTTCGTTTTTTTTTTTCAGAGCAGACGTTTTTTTTTTGTGTTTTTTTTTGCCTTAGGCGCTCAGGATTTCTCATAGGCGCTCGGCAAAAAGGCTTAGGCGCGCGCCCACATTTTCTCTATGCAGGAAAAACCCTGGACCCAGAAGAGGTGGTGGGGCCTTGTGTCGGGGCTTTTTGGGGGGATTTGGGGTTTAAAATCGTGATTGAGCCCTAACGTGAGCCCTTTTCTTAATTCTGTGCTCTCCGTGTGACTTCGTTTCTCCACAATCTGAAATCTGATTATCCTCTGAAATATGCAAAGGATATCCAACACACAGCAAACAGCGGCTATGATCTCTGGCCGAGCGGCTCGGTGCTGTCCTCCACCCAGGAGTCGGTTGTTAGTCCGGTACATGGTAGTGGAATCTAAAAATGCACTTTATTTAATAATGATCTTTTAATACATTTTACAACCAAAAAAACAAGACGACTAACAAAAACATTCTGAAACGTCAAAGTCACAATGTTTCACTAAGTTACCAAACAATGGAGTTCATCAGCCACAACAGTTTAAAATCAGAAGAAACGTATTACGATTATTTATTATTTTTGATTATTTTTTATTCTTCTTATTCTCTTCCTTCTCCCTCTTTCTTCTTCTTTGTCTCCTCTTCCTTCTCCTCCTTTTTTCCTCCCTTTTCTCCTCCTTCTTGTTCTCCTTCTCCCTCTTTTTCTCCTCCTCCTCTCTTGGTGAAACATAAAAGCTGTTTCGCCGCCCCTCTCTCTCCCTCTCTCTCATTGGTCGGGGGTTGGTGGGCGGATGCCTTGCATTCTTCAGAAAGCTTGTTAGATTTGTTTTTTGGGGGGATGAAGGGATGACGGGACTTATTGTTTCCAGATGCTGAAGCAACAACACATTCCTCCAACTTCTTTTATTTGTTTTCCAAAAGCCCAAATGTTTCATATGCAGTGAGGACGAAAACAAAAAAATACACCTGGCTCCTTCTTTTGATTTGAGAAGTTGTTCCCACCTCCATTTTTCTTCCACTTGACCTCTGTGACTGAATAAATACCCCCCCCTCCAACCCTAACCCATGGACATTAACACAAACCTCCCCCCCCCCCCGCCCCCTCCAGGCATGGTGGGCTACGGCATGGCCAAGGCTGCCGTCCACCAGCTGTGTCAGAGTCTCGCGGACAAGAACAGCGGGATGCCGGCGGGAGCCGTCGCCGTGGCGATACTACCGTAAGTAACCGCGAGGACGCGTCACGTGCACATCCTGGTCCTCAGATGCCGGTTTAATATTCGTATTACACCAAAATGTGTCTCCCGAGAATCAAAACCGTATCCGGCCCGCGGGCCGCTAGTTGAATAGGCCTGCTGTACAGGATAGTGGAACACGCTCGGTCTCGCTGTCGGTACGGTCGTCTACTCGACGAGGGGATCGTCCAACCACACCATTTGTTTAAATCTCAATACATCGACACCCTCGTAGAACTTATTATAAAAATGTACATAAATTCAACTAAGTTGAGTTATTGGCCCTCGGCATAATAAACATGAAATCCGACCCGCGGGGCAGTAATTCGTCAGTTTTATCGTGGACTGTACGATCGTGTCGGAAGAATTTAGATCGCACGAACACGTCCGTCAAGTGTTTCAAACCCTCGAGCACGACATGCTCACACGGGGTAAACGGATAAAACGGATATTTTCATTTTTAAATACAGAACTAGAACAGGCACTCGGTAGAGCGCATACCTTCGCCGAAGGTACCGTTTCATGACCTTGACCTTGACCTTTGATCCGATCGATCCCAAAATATAATCAAATGGTCCCCGGATAATCACCAATCATCCCACCACATTTCATGCAATTCGGTTTAATACTTTTTGACTTATGCAAATAACACGCACGCACGCATACAAATACACGGCGATCAAAACATAACCTTCCGCATTTTCAATGCAAAGGTAATAATCGACTGTGAGTTGCAGCGTTAATATTTTTCACCATTTGCAGATTAAAAAAATAAATGCCAGCATTCGCGCTAAACGAGAATAATTGCGAGTCATCGATTATCTCACGACAAGAAGCCGATGAGCTGCGTTTTATTCCGATATTATTCTGTGGTTGTTGCCCTGCGCACCTTTTTAAAGGCGGCGATCGAAAAGAAGTGGAAGACGCTTTTTAAAAATTCCGTGCCTCGCGATTCTCCCGTCACGTCCGATGGCGGCGTGGAGACGAGCTGCGGGGGAAAAACTGTGTAAATACGGGGCTGCGTCCACGTCCCCCCGGCAGGCCTGTGATCTGCTGCAGATGAATGATGCACGCGTCGCCGCCTCACCCTCTGTGAGCTTATTGAATTTTAAAAGATAATTTTATTTTTTGTTTTTTTGCAATGTCATTGTGAGAAGCTGGAAATGTGTTTTCTCTCTGGTTCGTCTCCGGCCGTCATAACGGTTCAGCGTGAGCCCGTGACTTGCATTTCTGGAGCAGCCTGTCCCCCAACCAGTCGTAAACCAACGTGTGTGTGTGTGTGTGTGTGTGTGTGTGTGTGTGTGTGTGTGTGTGTGTGTGTGTGTGTGTGTGTGTGTGTGTGTGTGTGTGTGTGTGTGTGTGTGTGTGTGTGTGTGTGTGTGTGTGTGTGTGTGTGTGTGTGTGTGTGTGTGTGTGTGTGTGTGTGTGTGTGTGTGTGTGTGTGTGTGTGTGTGTGTGTGTGTGTGTGCTCTTGTGTCAGAGCAGCTTGTGGTTTATAAGCTACAACACACAAGCGCTGCAGGTAAATATTAGCCTAGTTACACACGGTGACGAGTCTCTTGAATTGTTAACTGATTTTAAAGTCGTGAAGATGATATTAAAACAAACATGTTCTTCTTTTTTTAAACCATGTGCTCTCTATTTGAGGTCTGTATGTGTGGAGGTGCTCTCTCTCTGTCTCTTTCCCTCCTCTCTCTTTTTCCCTCATCTCTCTTTCCCTTTTCTCTCCCTCGCCCTTCTCTTTCACCCACCTCTCCTCTCCTCATCTCTCTGCCTCTCTCTCTCCCTCATCTCTCTCTCTCCCTCTCTCTTTCTCTCTGCCCCTCTCTCTCTACCCCCCTCCCTCCCTCCTCTCTCCTCTCCTCATCTCTCTGGCTCTCTCTCCCCCTCTGTCCCCCTCATCTCTCTCTCTCTCCCTCCC